>OV656835.1:92130574-92830574 GCA_927399475.2 Acleris emargana | reverse complement strand
AAGGTAATCACCTCGCGCCTTAGTAGCAAACTCGACTCAGCGCAATCAGTAGAGCAGGCGGGCTTTCGAGGGGGTTTTTCGACGATCGACCACATTCACACAGTAAGGCAACTAATTGAAAAGTGCACAGAGTATAACCAACCCCTTGTACTCGCCTTTATTGACTACGAAAAGGCATTCGACACGGTGGAACACTGGGCCGTTGTTCACTCGCTTCAAAGATGTCAAGTTGATTCACGGTACGTTGAAGCAATAAAAGCAGTTTACCGTGGTGCCACGCTGCAAGTAAAGTTACACGAACTCACAAGACAGACGCAGGTAAAAAGAGGGGTTAGGCAAGGAGACACGATTTCCCCAAAACTTTTCACGTCTTGTCTAGAAGACATTTTCAGACTTCTCGACTGGTCAAACAGAGGTCTTAACATCAACGGGGAACGCCTAACACACCTCCGCTTTGCGGATGACATCGTGGTTTTTGCCGAGAACTTGGACGATTTGCAATGTATGGTTGGTGAATTATATGACGTCTCCAAGACAGTGGGTCTAAAAATGAATACCACCAAAACCAAGATAATGTGCAACAACAACACCGTAAGCTTCATCACTATTCATGGCCAAAATATTGACAGGGTTGAGGAGTATGTGTATTTGGGCCAAACCTTAAGTCTGAATAAAGGTAGCCAAGATAGAGAGATAGAGCGCCGTATCCGCCTAGGCTGGGCGGCGTTTGGCAAACTGACTGATGTACTCAAGGGAGATGTGCCAATGAACCTCAAGCGTAGAACGTTCGAACAATGTGTTCTGCCTGTCATGGTGTATGGGGCCGAAACATGGACGCTCACACGGCAGAACATCAATAAACTGCAAGTAACACAGAGAGCTATGGAACGGGCTATGTTGGGAGTCTCGCTGCGCGATCGAATAAGGAACACAGTTATCCGGAGCAAAACAAAACTAGTGGACATCGCCAAGACTATAGCTGCAAGGAAGTGGAAGTGGGCGGGTCACATATGCCGTAGACAGGATGGGAGATGGGGAAAAAAGGTCCTTGAATGGAGACCCCGTTCGGGACGCCGAAATGTGGGCAGGCAGCCAACGAGATGGACCGACGATCTGGTCAAAATAGCCGGTAGAAATTGGATGAGGAAGACCCAAGATCGTAGAGAATGGAGTGCAATGGAAGAGGCCTACACTCAGCATTGGGTGGCAATAGGCTGAAGAAGAAGAAGAAGAAGAAGAATGTTAGACATGTATGAAGAACAAAACCAATGCCAGAAGTACGTAATAAATACCCAATAAGTACTTAGTAATCGTAAAGAGAAGCCTGTTGAAAACAGAAAACAGAAGAAGGAAGATATTTGGAGACCTACTGATACATCAATGGCATAGTATGGTGATAAACAAGGCAAAAGGCAAACCGGTCGAAGTTTCTTTAAGCTAGTATAAAACCATAAGCGTTTTAGTTACATATTAACGGTTAACCAACAGTTATTACCATACTGATTTACTTATTTAAAAAGAGGGTTCATGTACGTAAAGACATCCGCACGCAGAAGCTATTAATGCAATAATTTGGTTAGAATTCAGAAAAAAAACTGTGTGTACATAATTATAATGTACAGTACAAAAACTGAAACATTAATTTCTGATTAGCAACATTTTTTTCACTTACCGACGGAAACCGGGTAATATTTAAATCAACATATAGACATGACTACTGCAGGCAATTGACAATCTACATAGATGCGCTATCGGTGAATTAGCTTCAAGTATGGTTGTGCAAACGAGTGGACAAACTGGTGTAATTGGTGTTCAAGTAGTTCTGTTAGGAAATCTGAACTTTAGCCTGTTCAAAAGTTGACTGCAACCAATATGGTGCCGCATCAACTTGTACAGAAACACCAGGAGCCCTAGGCAAGATGCAAACGCGACTAATGTTTATCTTTTCTATCACTCTAAATGTATGGGATGACAGTTGATCATGATATTTATCGCAACGGACGAGAATGTCATCCCATATATTTTGAGTGATAGAAAAGAAAAAGGTAAGCAGCGTTAGCAACTTGGCTAAGGCCCATCTGATGTCAAGATGTCAAGAACCTGGCAAAAAGTAGCAAAAAATGGCAGCCACTTTACTGACATGAGTGTTTTAAAATTATGATGAGTAGCCAGTTTCATCATTTTCAAGACGTCCTGCTGGATATAGGCGTCTCCCAAGGTTTGCCACAAGGACCGGTCCTGCGCCTTGAACCATAAGTAATCAGGTTACTGACAATTAGTAGATTTGTTCCCGGATACAGTTATATAAAATAAATAAATAATAAATAAATATCCTTGGACAATGACACACCAATTGACCTAGTTCCTAACTAAGCTCTAGGCTTGTACTATGGGTACTAGACAGCGATATAAATACTTATAGAGAAATATATACTTAAATACAAAGAAAACATACATGACTCGGGAGCAAATATTGGCGCTCATCACAAAAATATCTCCCCTTACCGGGATTTGAACCCAGGACCACTGACTAGCTTCGTAGGCAGGTTCACTACCAGCCGGTGAAATGACTAGCATAGAGGCATTCCATCTTAGTCATCAGGGTTGGCAACGCATTTGCAGTCTTGTGAATGCGAATGTCTATGGGTCACAGTTTCCACTTACCATCAGGTGGCCTGTGTGCTCGGTTGCCTTCCCATGCTATAAAAAAAAAAAAAAAAAAACTAGGCCGACGCGTCGTCAATGTACCTAAATAAATTATATGCTTTATGGCGAAGGAAAATATCGTCAAGATATACTGACGCCAGCAGAACTGGTTTTATTTTTTCATTTTTTTGAACAGATCGGCCATTTTGTAAAAAATGTTTTGACGAATTAGTTCCCCATCTCACAAGTTATTTAGGAACGATAGTGGGTGTAAAAAGATAATCGCAGAGGAAGAGTTTTATAACTTTGAGATCTGTATCTGTTTGTTTGTCTGTGGCTTCGTAGCTCCAAAACTCATAGACCGATTATAAAAGAAAAAAAAAATGGGTTCGAAAGTAGGATCACTATTGTTTTGTGGTTTTATCTAATACCTTTAAACGAGCAATTCTTGTATTTATTAAGGTATGTTTGGTCATCCAGGTACTTTTAAAGTTACACTGTCTGTAACGTTTCGAGCGTATATTCTGTACGTATTTTTTATTACTGCAAATGTATTTATGAGGACAAGGACAGGAGAATGATGATGATATTAATTTAATGTATTTTATATGTAGGTCTATAAATATTAGTATTTACTTACTTATAGATAGTTAGACCCGATGTTGCACCGCCACCACTATCTCTGCTTTGTCCAAAGGTCAACTGATAGAGAATGCCTTGTGGCATTTAGTTTGCCTTCATGCGCTTTTAGACTAAATAAGGACAACTACCATCATGTTTGGTACGGAACCCTAAAAGTGTCAAGATAAAAACCGTTAATCTTAGTAGGCCACAGGAAATTAAAAACGAGCGTTCTAATTATTAGTGACAAGTCTGTTGTAATCTGTGACCGGATTGGCAAGCGTCACCAAGTTTATTTGTGACAACGAAACGTCGCAAGTTTCATCATAGTTATATGAACTTACAACCTTTTAAAGAAAATGTTGTAAAAACAAATAAAAACCTAATAAATTGCTTTAAAATAGAATGGATATTGTCTATTTTATGACAGAAAAATCATTTCTAACATGCTATAACCTCGTTTTTGTTAATATTTATGTTGAAAACGTCTAATTTTATTATGTCCACCTAAATTAGAGATGCGACCTGTTTATTTTATACGACAGCTGTTTTATTTTAAATCCCTTCGTTAGACAACAAAGCAACATTCCCTTTTAATAATATAGTTAAGTAGTAAATAATATAACTTAGTCCTCAGGTGTTTGGTCTACGTCAATGGTAGGTACTAAATATTTTTTATATTTTAATTTTACTCAGCTCCGGAACTCAAAAAAAACTGGTTTCTTAATAGTATTTTAAATGGGTCAAGGAGTAATGTCCCACAAATTTAAGTCATAATGTGATTTAAGGTCATAATTATCACGAATCATGACGATTTTCATATTTTAGGGTTCAGAAGTCAAACTACTTTCGCCATGTTGGTCCATCTGTGTGTATTTCATACTAATTTTTTCTCAGAAACTCAAAATGATTAAGTATTTGTACGTAATTATGTGCTCAAAATGTAACTTAGAAAGTGAGTGTGACATTTATACCGCGCCTTAAGATCAATTTTGGCGTAAGTAAAAAAAAAATTTTTACGGTACCTCCCAGTCAAAATTTTGACCATTATGACATGAAATGAGATATTAGTTAGCTCTTAAAAAATAATTATCTAGGGTCCGTCCGGATCGCTACCACCATTTTATCCATTAACCGACCGCCAAATAGCAGTGTTCGCATTGTTGTGTTCCAGTTTGGGGATAAGACAGCCGGTGAAATGACTAGCATAGAGGCATTCCATCTTAGTCCTCGGGGTTGGCAGTGCATTTGCAGTCTCAGGATTGCAGTCTTGTGAATGCGAATGTTTATGGGTCACATTTTCCACCGTGACCCATAGCCACAGCCTGTGTGCTCGTTTGCCTACTCTAAGCAATAAAAAAAAAAACATTTTAATATTTGAGCGACAACTACAAGTAATAAAAAGCTGAAATATATCCTAAATGAAAGCACATGTAACAAACTCAAAAGGAAAACCATTAGGACTAAGAAGACTTTATTAGTTCCTGAGATACCTACAGGCTACTAAAGTGTTTATACTTACTACAAAACCTCAAAGACAGCACCGAATAACTTTAAATAGAAAATAAGTTCATACAGGATGTTTTTTGAGAAATATTGTATGGTTTGTCGTTACGGCTTCTATGCTAAGTTTACATGCCTCGCCTGAGTTTTTTATAAATTAAAAATAATCTGACCTTGCCTTTTTTTAGATTTACAAGAAATTTTTAAAAAAAAGCAGTTTGAGCGTTATAAAAAGATGATTCCCAATAATTATAAAAATAATGACTCTATGACTAGAATAAAAATGGTAAGAAAGGGTAATGAAAAGGTACCCACTTAAATACATACACATACATAAACTCACGCCTCCATTCCCAGAGTGGGGTAGGCAGAGCTACAGAATTACCAACAAGTCTCAAAACTTCATGATAATTCTGTAACCACATTTTGCACAAGTAGGCTAAGATGTTTCCCAGTGTATTAGTGACAGGTGGCAAGCCCATCGCCTAACAGTACTACAAGCCTATATTCCCTTAGTCGCCTCTTACGCACCCACTTAAATAATCAATTTAAATAATAATAATAATAATAATTTTAATAAATAATAATCTTTGAAAAAAAACAAATCAATGCTCTTTTGTTTGATGAGTCTTAGAGCTCCGCGGAGCAGACTGAGAATAGCTAGCCTACATGAAAATGTTCAACCTTTTCTGATGGGATCTGACACGAATCTAAACAGCTGATACATCTAAGACTGAAATTTGCATGATGACATTGCTTAAAGGTGTCACAGCGATACACTGCGTCGTCGCAACGCTGTAATTTTAACATAAAGTGACGCACGTATTTCATCGAATCGTTTGGCAAGTCGTTCTAATTTATGTAGTAGGGAATCCAAATAACCGGTTATAACCGGATTTAATCGGTTATTTTCATACAAAAACGTTTAATAACCAGTTAAATTGCATTCCGTAATATAACAACGCAGCGGCGACGACGTTGCGCAACAGTAACGAAAAAGTGGCACCTTTCTTAACATAATAACGTTACGTTGCGATTCATAGCCAGTAGAAACTCCTTACGTTTCTCTTTAGTCATCTTTTCATTGCCGGATAGTACTTCATCAACGCATTGAAATATGTTTATTTAATATTATCATAATTTTGGTGATTCACAAACCCCTGCAGTATTTTATCCTCTTTATTACCCAGCATTTTCGCATACACCTAAATGAGATCTTGCTGAAACGCGTTTTTGGACCGCATTCTGAGGGTACGTATAAATCAATATGGAGTCCGTTTACGGTCCGGTCCGGTTCCGGTCGTCGTCGTTTGATGTACTTGTAGAGATAGCGTTCTAGATGAGGCATAACCAGGGATTATTTGGGAGCTAATTTTCCTAAATTGTTGGTGATTATTTTCTGTTTAATACGGGATTTCTGGTAAGCGACGCAAGGCATTTACCAAAGCTGACCTTTACATAAACATTGCCCATGTAGTATTACTTCTCTCGCGTGAGAACTGCACGCGTGTTTTATTGTTATTGTGATGTTATTAAAACACCTTTTTATCCTTAAATAACAACGCAATAAATCATTTTATCCGGTCCGTTATGCTGCATATTCTCATGCATAAAACGTGTCAAGAAGAAAGGTTTTACACAGAACTAGTAACGGACATAATCGAAAATTGTAATATTTAAGTTCTCGCATTCGCATTTGTCCAGTTTTATGTAAAATTAACCTTTTTAGTCGCTTCCAGTGTATCTACTGTAAGGCCATAAGGCCCTCCGTCCTATCTACTCGCTAAGTACCCCGCAGATTGCCACGCACTGCACGCTAGCGAGCCGTAATCGATATAAAAGACCGGAGGAAAACGAGAGGACTTTGAAATGCCGTTGGACTTTTTTATTTTAGACGTCCTTCAGTCAAGTAAAAGGAAAATAATATGTCACATAATAACCTCGGGGTCGAACTTTTGCTGCCGATGACGCCAAAATGACGAAATTGTGCACTCAGGGTGTTCTCATTTAAAATCTGTTGAGGCTTGTACAAATAATTAATAAATAAAAATAAAACCAGCAGCAACATCGAATATTGAGCCGCAATGACTACGAAAGACGTTTGGTGTGACGCGCCTAATATAAAACAATGACTTTCATAATACAAAGTAGTTGTTTGTAATAGTTTGACGACGCACTGGCCTTGTTGTTAGTGACCCTGCCTACGAAGCTAGCGGTCCTGGTTTCAAATCCCGGTAAGGGCAGATATTTGTGTGATGAGCGCGAATATTTGTTCCTGAGTCATGGATGTTTTCTGTGTATGTATGATTTTGCCCCCTGATATTTATATAATACATTAGTCTTTTTTTACGGCATGGAGCAGCGAATCAAACACACAGATTACCTGATGGTAATTAGATTCATAAACTTGTAGATATTTGCAACGCTACCACGACACTCTCCAGAATGTAATTGTGTGCCAACCCTGAGGACTTAGAATGCCTCTATGTAATGTTCACGGCTTTCTCTATCCTTGCACCGGAGCACAAAAACGCGAACACTGCTGTTTGGCAGCAGATTAATTGCTTTGCATTCAATAAAATGAAATTAAAAATTAATTTATTTCGAATTGAATTCGATATACAGGTTGTCCCAAGTCTCAGTATAAAAATAATAGAATTAGAAAGCGCTGTATAACGGTGTAGAGTGCTGGTGTGATTTTTAATGTTGATAATGTTTTGTTTATGCTTAAGTTACATAATTTCAGCTTCAGGCGCAGACAGAGTTCTTACTGGTATGTGCCTAGCTGTATGTTTTATCATATAATAGTATATTGCTTTTTTTTAAACAAATGGTGTACATAATTTCTTATAGAATGCTCTACCAATCGACCATTAATCAATCAGAAATTTACAGAAGTTGGTGGTTGCTCAGAAAAAGAAGACAGACAAAGAACAAAACTAACAACATACAGTATCTTATTTGTTTGAACTCATACATAATAATATACCCAAAAAAACCTTTAACCTTTTACATTCTATGATTTTCATCATAATTATTTGATTTTCAAAGTTAAATTGCTATAACAAATAGTGGAAGCATTTAATTAATTCATGATAACAAAAAAAACATCATGCCATACCTAAATAATATATAATATTGCAATAAACCTGCGAAAAATTCAGGAACTAACATTAGACCAATGAGACACGGGAACTCCGGGGTACTTTTCAATGCCACGCCGGGCAGTAATTTACCCCGGGGTACCCCCGGGAACCATAATATTTGACCCCGGGCAATCGCTAAGTATGATTAGGTGAAGGATTGGACTTTTGCCCGGCTGCGCTTATGGGTTATGCTTTTTACGGATACGATGCGGTGATTTTTACTTAAACGTACTAATTATGTGCCTGCAAACAAACTTTAGCAGAGTTCTAGGCAAAATCTGTGGAGATTTGACGACACGTTGGCCTAGTTTGTTTATAATAACTTTTTGAGCAAGCGCACAGAGTTACTTTCTCCATTCTAAGAAAACCCCGCGTTTGATTTTTACCTAGTATGGAAAAACCAACTTTGTGCGTTTACTCAAAAAGTTGTAATGAAATGAAATTTGGCATATAGCTTTAAAAACTTCCTTAGTTCATAGTGATTCTAATCATGCAAGAAAACACTGTTATTTTTAAAATTAATACATGAATTCAGGGATTTTTCGTTACACTGACATAAGGAAAAATTACAAAAAATCCGATTGAAATGATCAATATCTGGGAAACTAATAACAATTGCGGAATATACATGGGGGTAAAATCGATAGCTTATGAGCTGTTCTATCACCCCCTTAAAGTTTTGCACCTAGCTACCAATCACCCTGTATTTCTCTATATAAGTATTTATATCGTTGGCTAGTACTCATAGTACAAGCCTAGAGCTAAGTTTGGGACTAGGACAATTTATTGGTGTGACATTGTCAAATGTTTTTTTTTTTTTTTTCTTTTTTGGAGGACCTTGTGCAGGGTATGTCCGTCCGGGTTGGTACCACCATCTTATCCATTAACCTACCGCGAAGCAGCAGTGTTCGCATTGTTGTGTTCCGGTTTGGGGATAAGACAGTCGGCGAAATGACTAGCATAGAGGCATTCCATCTTCCTCAGGGTTGGCAGTGCTTTTGCAGTCTTGTGAATGCGAATGTCTGTGGGTCACAGTTTCCACTTACCATGAGGGTGGCCTGTGTGATCGATTGCCTTCCTATGACATAAAATGTTTTTCTAATTGTGTGCCTGGGACTAATTTCACGAGTTATAGCCCAAATCTACAGAGATTTTTACTGAACTTTACTATTTATGTGTGCGTCGGACTTCCTTTGACAGAGTTATAGGTAACTTGAGGTATGCGGCATAAGTTGATACATGACGCGATCCTTCTGTTACATTGAAAGCAACGAGAGTCATTTGTTTGTCGTTTATGCAGCGAGTTAGTAGTTCTGTCAGTAGATATTGGCTTTCGCTATTTCTACGACGTTGCTGAGTTTGGCGGTCGCATTTCTTAGCAAGGGTGTACCTTTTTACGTTCATACATACATTAAATCACGCCTGTTTCCCAGAGGGGAAGGCAGAGACCACTTTTCCACTCGCAACGATCTTGACAAATTTCTTTCGCTTCTTCAACATTCATACATCGAGTCATGCACGCACGTCGGTTTCGGGTACTTTAGACTAACGGAGTAAATTAATACTTAGTAATATTTTACAAGAAGCAATGTTACTAGGATTTGGTTTCTTATTATAATTTCTGTGAGGAAAGATAATGTTAATATTATACTTAAAAAAAACAGTACAGACCTACTGTACAGATTTTCTATCAATATTGACACTTTTACGTAGATGGTTGACTGTTGTTGGTTGGAAAAATCGAATAATGCGTTGCTAAGGTTTATATGTATACAGCAAAAGTGTTATGAAACCCACCGTAGTTTGAAACTGAACTTTAAAATATTGTACAAATCATGAAGCCAACCTTATCTATTCTATTTTGACATAACATACAAAATACATGCATTAAAAAACATACGTTGTTACTATTTTTATGACTGACAGTGATATAGAGTTACGCATTTGGAATACGCAAAATTGGGCCTCTAAGGATTTTTAATCATAATCATTGGTTTTGATCTAAGAATTTTTTTTTTTAATCGTGCAGTATTTACACAAATCGGTTTATCTTTGTGATCCAACGATACAGGTCAAACCTACAGCAGTAAAAATCCTAGTTTGAAACTAGATCAATACCTTATTTAAGAGCAGTATTAAAACCGCACTCAACTCCCTAAGGCATTCTTAACACTGATAAAGAGACCAGAACTAAAAAACTACCAGATCCCCTATAATACAGGATGCGCTGAAATATTTCTCTTCCCGAATAGGATTTACGACTGCTTACCCTCAGGCATCCACCCCCTTTTCTCCTCCACCCCGTTCTTACCCCTCCACCCCCTAAGGCCGTAGCGGGTCCCGTTGCGACGATTAGGTGAGAACGACGGTAGATAAAAATTCGGGACACCCTATATCACGGAATTATGTGATTAAGGGTTTTTTCGCTTATTAAATACTAGATGGCGCCACGGGTTTGCCTGTGCGTGATGCGGTTTTAAGAGTTCCGCAGGATGTGGACCATTTCTACCTGCCATCGTTTATCTCTGCCCCTATAACTACCAAGAATTTATCAGGTATTGACAGTTTTAAAAATATACTGTTGATTTAGGCATTTTGCATTGACGGGTTACAACTTTGATTAAACTTTATTTAATGCTCTTAAGTTAATTGTGGCTATAAAATTGGTAAAATGTTTTCAATACAGTTGCTCAAAAAGTGGTACTTTTTGTTGCTGTATACCGTGCAGAAAGTTGGATTATTTCGAACTATTGCTTTTTACTTTTCTTATTCGCACTAGTGAGTTTTACTTTTCCTTTTTTTAAAATATACTAAGCCTTGCATCAAACCAAAGAGTTTGCATGTTTAAATAAAGTACCAGGAGCGCAGCGGTAATTAGGAGGTAGCACGGTGCGGCGTAGCGGCGGGCGGGCGCACCCGACACTTAGGTACTGTTAATGTTTAAATGTATTCCTAGTACTTATTTGACGTTTTAATTTTGGATTTAATAATTTTATTAAAAATTAACTAATTTCGGTCAGAATGTGTGTTAAGCTCCTTTCGGAGGTCCGAGGGGAGGAGACAGATACACAGATACCTACATACACAAATACACATTATTTCGAAAATATAGTAAAATATTATGTAGTTTGGTACACGTGCGGTACTGTCATTTTCAATAAAATAAAATAAAATAACATACTTTCCGCACTTGTATCAAAATGTACATAATTATTAGAAGTAGGTACCTTGACGTGTGTGAGTCATCCGCGCTGTATCGTGTACGATGCCCGCCCGCCGCACCGTGCTAAGTCATCGCCTGCAATCTAAGTTGCGCTATGAACCTTCTTATTACCTCTGCGCTCCAGGTACTTTATTTAAACGTGCAAACTCTTTGGTTTGATGCAAGGCTTAGTATATTTAAAAAAAAGGAAAAGTAAAACTCACTAGTGCGAATAAGAAAAGTAAAAAGCAATAGTTCGAAATAATCCAACTTTCTGCACGGTATACAGCAACGAAAAGTACCACTTTTTGAGCAACTGTATTGAAAACATTTTACCAATTTTATAGCCACGATTAACTTAAGAGCATTAATTAAATAAAGTTTAATCAAAGTTGTAACCCGTCAATGCAAAATGCCTAAATCAACAGTATATTTGGCATTGTATAGTGTATATTAGTAGTTTCACTGTATCAAAACAAGAATACGACAAAAAAGAAAGCATTTTTTATAAAAACCCGTGATATATTTAATGGCGTCTGATTGTTTTAAAATCACAGCTCATTAGAACCGTACCCGGCACCCGACCCGCACCGCCTCGAGGCGGTTAGTATTCATTATATGGATTTGAATGGGCATGCGCTCACTACGTCAACTACGCTACGTCACGTTTTTAATACTAACCGCGAGGCGGTAGAGTCGATATATCTAAAGAGTAGGTAGTAGTAGGTAGGAGTAGGTACGCCGAGCGTCCAGTGACGCCTTCAGTACTATAATTGTGATTTACAATATATAATAAACTAGCGGACCCGACAGACGTTGTCCAGCATGATATCTGCCATGCAGGACAACGCCATCTGCCGGATTTATTTGTGAATCTAAACCATCCTCGAATCCACGAGAACACACACAAAAAAATTCATTCAAATCGGTTCAGCCGTTTAGGAGGAGTTCACTGTCAACACACGGACAGAAGAATTATATATATAAAGAAAACAAATAAATAAATATCATGGGACACTGTCTCACACCAATTGACCTAGTCCCGAGCTAAGCTCTAGGCTTGTACTATGGGTACTAGACAACGATATAAATAATATAAATACTTATATAGAGAAATATATACTTAAATACATAGAAAACATCCATGACTCGGAAATAAATATTCGCGCTCATCGCACAAATTTTGAACCCAGGACCGCTAGCTTCGTAGGCAGCGGCACTACTAACTAGCCGAGCGCGTCGTCGATATATAATACTAAAACATTGCTTTGTAGTCGAAGGATGGTTTTTTGTTGTTGTTGTACAAATGAATACACAATGTAAAGCATGTATGGCAACGATTTATAACCTTTAATCTTCGTGTAGTCAACTAAAGTTAACTAGTCACTCATAGTTCGATGGTTATTAAGTTTAGTTTTGTCATGTACCCTATACATTTTTGTATATTCATGTATATTACAAAAAGCCATCCTCTGATTTCAAGACAATACTTCAGTTTCAAAATTTGTTTGAGCAATGATAAGGTAATGAATGATCAGTTATTAAAAAGAAAATGCTCATTTTGTTATGCACTTTATCCTCTATGAAATAAGGTCAATTTTGACTAGCCTAAATTTTAAAGGTTTTTGTTATTTATTGATGAATAAACTTAGGAGATATACTTAGGGTACGGTCATTTTTTGTTAATTTTTGGCTAAATATCAAAAAATCATTAACAAAAATATTTAAAAAAATAGTTTTGAAATGTGCAAATTGAGCCCTTTCATATGACACCCCCTTTGCTATAATCAAACCACTTTCATTTTTCAACCCCCCATTCTTGACCCGGTTTAAATTAATAATAAAAAAAATTTTTTTTTTACTTAAATCACATGCGGGCAAGCATGTTGTACAACTATGCCAAATTTCAAGTTGATAGCATTTGTAGTTGCTGAAAAAACCTGTTGTGACATACGGACAGACGGACAACGAAGCCTTACCATAAGGGTTCCTCTTTAACCATTTTGGTACGGAACCCTAAACATATAGAAATGTGCAACCAATTGTAGTCTTATGATTTCAGTCTTGAGATTGCAAAAGTCAGTTTGCTTGTTAACCTTCTTCTTACAATAAAACCTCATGTCCTTTTCCAGACCGAGATGGCTGCATCAGAGTATTCTGTGACGCATCTGACTTGATTAACTGCAGCCCAATGCATCGCGTCAATGCAACACACAATGGAAAAGTTCCACAATGCAATTTTCAATTTAGACACAGTCCGTTGCGATAAGAGGGAAACACTCCATCCTGTTTGTTGTGAAAGCAACCGTCTGAAACACGCCGGATTTTGATTTCCCACCCGACCATGTAGTTTGCTAGATTTAATTTATTATTTACAGCATGTTGTCCGTGTGTTGCAGTGGATTAGGAAATAAACTTGAAGTGCCAGTCGCTTATTTCCACTACCTTAAGTGCCACTTCATCATCATCATGTCAGCCGAAAGACGTCCACTGCTAGACATAGGCCTCCCCCAAGGCTCTCCACTCAGACCGGTCTTGTGCTTTTCGCATCCACCGTGTTCCCGCGATCCTTACAAGGTCGTCACTCCATCTTGTTGGAGGCCTACCTACAAATCGTCTCCCGGTCCGCGGACGCCACTCAAGAACCTTCTGGCCCCATCAGCCATCAGTCCTGCGAGCGATGTGCCCCACCCACTGCCACTTCAGTTTAGCTATTCCTTGGGCCACTTGCAGCAAAAGATTTATTTTACATACATACATACCTTCACGCCTGTAATCCCAGAGTGGGCTAGGCAGAGCTACAGAATTACAACTTTAAAAAGTTGTTGATAATTCAGTAACCACAATTTTCACAAATAGGCTAAGATGTTTACCAGCATATTAGTGACAGGTTGCAAGCCGATCGCCTAGCAAGCTTTAATCGCCTCTTACGACATCCACGGGAAGACATGGAGTGGCAATATTCTAACCCGGCAACCACACGGGAGATTTATTTTAAAAGTTAATAAATGTCACAAGGCCGTTTCCCACACATTGACTTAAGCCCAAAGTAAGCTCTAGGCCTGTACTATTAGGCCTTTTAGGTCTTGGAGAAATATTCAAATACAAAACCCGTACGAATAATGTAAGGCATGAAAAAAGCAAACGACCGCACAGACTTGATGGTAACCAAGTAGTAAACGTGATCTAATACTCACATTTTTATTCTTAAGATTGCAATTTCTAGACGGCAGTCCTAAGACTGTTGCTTAGCGGTTGGTGACGGGATAAGATGGTGGTAGCGATCCGGACGGACCCCTCCACAATATCTCTGCTAGATTAAAGCACTATTAACACAAAATCCTTGTAAGTTCTGTTTCAAGCTCATAGACGTTGTATTAAAGTTAATTTTTAAAACACAGTTATATTTTGAGTTACTACTGTTTTGATCTAGCAATGCGTATCTACGTTGAACCTTAAATAAAGTGCGTCCCGAAATGCGTAAAACTTAATGTCTTCAATCTCCGTTAAATTAATACTTCATACTCGTGCATGGGAAATAACTGACCCGTAGAAGTCAATTATTCTGCTAATTACACGATTATTTGTCTTTGCAGGATATCCTGGGACCGCTCGGCTAGCTTTGTAGGCAGGGACACTTGGCTCTCGTTATTCGAACGAGATTAAAGAGGTTCAAAGTTACTCTTAACTTGTTATATTCAGAGTCCATTATAAAACAGTTATAAAATGAAAAGCCCACAAACTTTTATAAATAATTTTAAAAATCCTAGTAGGGCAATACTGAAAACTAGCCTAATATAAACTTTAATAATCATATTATAATTATATTATGATACATTTATGGGAAAAAAATATACGTCAAATTTATAAATACTCTTATCTCAAGTTTAATTATAAATAAATAAATAAATAAATAAATATCAGGGGACAATTTCACACCAATTGACCTAGCCCCAAACTAAGCTCTAGGCTTGTACTATGGGTACTAGACAACGATATAAATACTTATATAGAGAAATATATACTTAAATACGTAGAAAACATCCATGACTCAGGAACAAATATTCGCGCTCATCACACAAATATCTGCCCTTACCGGGATTTGAACCCAGGACCTCTAGCTTCGTAGGCAAAAAAAAAAAAAAACCATTTAAGCACCATTTTTTCCACTATAATAATAATAGACAGAGATTATTTTAACTCTTTCATAAAAACAATTAAAAATAAATCGTGGGCTGTAAAGCTGTACCTAAAAACTATAATCATATTTGTACTTACATCTCATACGATTACCTAAAAATGTGACTTCCCAAAATTGACAACCAATCAAGAACTAGTTGACCTATTGTATTGCTATAATCAAGTCGTTACCTGATTAAATGAGGTACAAAATGTTTTTTTTTTTGTACATATCCTAGTTAAAAAAATGTAGTATTTATTTAAAAAACCATTGCTGACGTGTTCATACATATCTCTTAAATTTAGTATGAACGCGTCGGTACCTTATGTACAAACATTTATTAAAAACCATATTGAACCCTATTGGTGCTGTATCTAGGATCGGTGACCTGTCGTTTCGCCGAGTTTAATTACGCAGATTTTTGTTTCGCAGACAACTATTTGCAGACCTTTCTTTTGGCCGAGTAACGTTTGGTATAATTTCGTTACGCCTATTATTTGTTTCGCCGAGTAGTCGGTAGACAGTAAAGCGATACGCAGAGTTACGTTTAGTCGATTGTTTGTTTCGTAATTGTTTCATTTTACCGAACAACTGTTCGTCGAAACATGATAAGCAGAGTTGTGACATGGCATCATTATTGTTTAGTAGATTTAAGGTTCAGTCGATTTTTGTTTCGGCATTTTTTTAGTTAAGTAACTTAAAGTAAGGGCAGATCCGACTCGGATAGGTTAGGTTAGAAGGTCAAGGCGGGAGCTTGGCTCCCGCCTTGACCTTCGAGGTTATTTTTTTTTTATCTACCCAGTAAATAACAAACACAACAAAGTCAATTTAAAAATAGGTAAACTATTAATAAACCGAGCCGTTACTTAGGGCAAAGGATACTAAGGTACATCGGAACAGTGAATTTTATTTGTTACAAAAATCTATGATTTAAGTACAATTAAAAAACATACCGTATGAACCGTTTAAAAGCGAACAGTTTTTCGTGCAAACATTCAAAATGTGTAGTGATTAATAGGCTAAACGAATTTCTGCCAATAGTGATTCAGCTTACTGACTCATAAGCCAACTAAAACAGCTGCTAAAGGTTGAGTTACGAAACGTTAGTCTGCGAAACAATACATTTACGAACAAATCCATCGGCGTACCGTTACTCGGCGAAACGTTGTCTGCCAATCAATAATCTGCCAAATAATTGTTGGCGAATCATTAGGGAACCCTAGGATCCCCTATATGATGAATGTGAAAACACGATTAGAAACAAAAACATCGAAAGTTAAATTTTTCAAACATAACACCTTTTTATTTATTTATCCAAAAAACATACATAAACGGCGTAGCTAATGTTCAATGGCTAATAATGGTTAAATGGTCATGTTGTTTTTCAATAGTGTCTCCTCTATCTCATGTTCTTTGAATGAGGCACATAAAATCATATTATGTTTTTTTAATTTTAGCGACGCAGCATAATATGTGGCATCTTTAAGCCTTTTGATTCCGTGTGGCCTGAATAATCAGTAAGGCTCCTCTGACAGCAGTTATTGAACGTGACGTCATAAGCTGCCTGTCGTTCTGTCTCAGACAGATAAACGAGCAACAATTTAGGTTGGTAAATTAATATAATTTAGAGCTTGCAACACGGGGTAACTGATTTTTTAAACGTTTTTTTAGAGATGTTTTTAGAAATTACAAAAACGGTCAAGTGTGAGTTGGATTTGGACACAAATTATACCACCTTATAATAAAGCTTATTACTTTAGTTGTGACGCTAAAAAAACATACAAAATGCTATCGATAACGTTTCTTTTGCCATAAATCTAGAAAGATTTTTATTATTTTGGAATATGTGGTAGATATAATGAAAACTTAGCTGTTTTATAAGAAAGAAAAAAAAAGATAAATTTGAACTCAAGTGTCGCTTCACAATTATCTTAAGATCGAGTATAAAACACTTTTTTTGTACGAGATAATTATTTCCCCTCGTGGCAATTAAAGTATTAAGTTTTTGGTGGTTACTAAACGTACGCCCAAGTATCCATGTTTAAATAATATATCGGCTCTGATGCGACTTAAGTCATATACTCGTAGCAAAACATGTTTATTCCCAATTTTCTAAACCACTTTTCACCGAGTGCGTTTTTATTTCAAAAACATACGGAAATTTGTTATTCAATCTATATGTATAAAAGCAATAAAGGCTTGCAGTACTGTTAGGCGAAGGGCTTGCCACCTGTCACTAATACACTGGGAAACATCTTAGCCTACTTGTGCAAAATGTGGTTACAGAATTATCAAGAAATTTTAAGACTTCTTGGTAATTCTTTAGCTCTGCCTACCCCACTCTGGAAATGAAGGCGTGAGTTTATTTATTTTAATTTTATAAAAGCAATATTCAAGTAAACACTTTATTTCTTCTTAATTATTTGTTGGAATACCCCCGCACGTCGCCCCCACACGGTCTTTTAAAGTACCCATAATGATTAATAATGGTTTAGTTGATTTGTGTTTACATCTTTGTGTCTTTCAATTGACATAGACTATATATACATAGTGTTTTCAGGGTTCCGTATCAAAATGCTAAAAAAGGAACATTTATGATGAGACTTCGGTGTCTGTCTGTCTGTTTGTATGTCACAGCAATTTTTCTTCTTTGATCTGCAAATTTAAAACTTTTTAAATATTTTTTCGTGACGTACTTTTTGATTTATAGCAAATAATGTATAAATAATGCCCCCCTTATCCTGAAAAAAACAGCATTTACAGATAATTATTTACTTATTACGCGAAAAATTAAATGAAGTCGTCAAATTTTACAGTTGTGGAAAAAATTACTGTATTAAATTTTAAGTTTGTCAGAATGGACCTAGAAAATAAAGTTCCTAACAAAATGAGTATTTCCTTTTGCGTTTTCGATCCAAAATTATCTTAAGTAGTCGAGTCTGACTCGCACTTGCCCAATTTTTTTTAATATAGATGCTAACCGACGATTTCTTTAAAAAATTAAATCAGTATTCTGCCAACGAAATACGTCTCAGCATTATTTAACCGACAACAGAGCGAGTTTTAACACCACGCTTAAGTAGGAATCTTGAGTCAGTGATAATTATCTTAGCGGTGGTGTTAAGTTCAGAGTTCCGTTTTCTTTTCTTGATCGACAAACCACGAACGTCGAACGGGAACGTAGGGTGGACTGCCCTATTCTGCCCTGCAGAGCCTAAACCGCAGTAAGTGCAAAAAGTTCATTTCGAGAAAACGTAAAAAATGTCTATGAAAAGTAATTTTTCTACCTTTCTAATGTTTCTTGTGTTAATGATTGAAAGTCAATCATTAAATCAAAAAACATTAGAAAGGTAGAAAAATTACTTTTCATAGACATTTTTTACGTTTTCTCGAAATGAACTTTTTGCACTTACTGCGGTTTAGGCTCTGCAGGGCAGTATTGTCGGTCACCTGCCGATTATTGGCCCGTGAACTTTAACATAAGGTAATAGAGACGATAATTCAACAATATCTAGGTGCCAGTAACGGGTATTTTACATGGAGGCCAGTAATTAGGTGTTTTACTGCATTGGACCGGCATAAATGCTCTTTAAATATAAAACGGAGATATGAGATTTTTTCGGGTGCTACTAAAGCTATTTTTATTTAAATGAAAATTTGATGTAAAAATATTCTTAGTAACTTCCTAAACAATGCTGGCGATGACGCGCTGGACTAGTTGTTAGTGACCCTGCCTACGAAGCTAGTGGTCCTGGGTTCAAATCACAAAAAGGGCAGATAGTTGTGTGATGAGCGCAAGTATTTTTTTTTAAATTCATGGAGTTTCATTGCCTACAAGCTTAGACATTAGTTTGGGACTAGGTCAGTTGGTGTTACATTAACCCATGATATTTATTATAATGTTTGTAAAATGTCAGGTATATTTTTATTCTTATACATTGATAAGGGATTGTAGACGGAGACTGAGTAAACAGGTTTAGGGAGTTAGCAAGCTAAATAAGTATACGTATGCATAAATGTTGCATAAATAACCTTTATTTGTAGTATGGTGCAAATATGGTGTTAATTACCAGTTATATTTTTGGTTAAATGAAAATTGCTATACAAATACATATACTGAAATACAAATACATATTAGTATTCATATTTTAAATACAATCCGAAAAAAAAATTGATTTTTGTAGTTCAGTGATTTGAGTGAAAAAAATGTTTCGAGATCTGTCAGTTAACTTTGTTTAAAAAGCAAGGTGACCGTAATAATCATAATCAACCACAAATAAAAGGGAATTAAGAAATTGAGTAACGCTTTTATTAACACAATGATTATGTTCAATCACGCTCAACATTACAAGGGTACAGTTACGCACGGTACGACGTCACTAAAACACGTGTGGTCTGTTCCGACGTATCGTCAATACGTCCGAACAGACCCGCCCACGCACACGGCACGCTTGAGACCCTTTCGATCCAGAAACAAGCCACGCATGCGTGAGTACGCTACATCATTACGAAATCATATTTTTAAATTGTACATAATTATTTTTTTACGATTGAATAATGTCTTTACGCATGACACTTGATTACGCCTTACGTAGTAAAAGTCTGCTTCGTTCAGGAAGGTGCCACGTGATCAGGGACTTGTGTCTTTGGCTGTGGCTCCTCAAAACCAACGACTCCGGGACGATGCCTTGATTTAATAATTTTAATTTATAAATGTTTATTTGCTGCAAAAATGCTTTAAAGTATACCACCTGGGCCCGGGGGAGTCTTAAATGGATATGTGGAACTCACCAACCGAGAGTGGTCTGAATACTCAATTATCACTCAGCTATTCTCCCTCCATGCCAACAAGGCAAGAGCTTCAGGTTCTGCTTGCACATTCGACACGACAACCGGTAGACCCTCGTAGCGTGGACTTCAACACTGAAAGAGCACTCCGAAAGAATTCAAAGCGCTCACAGTCCAGTAAATCAAAGAAATTAACATATTCCCCGATCTATCATCCGCAGAACACGTTTTGGTCCGCAAAGGATGGAGAGAACGGTGTACCATAATACTTGCACTCTTCTTCTTCTGCGGCTCAATCCTGCCAATAACTAGGGTAGGGAGAGTGGCAGATCCTAATACCAACACGCTTCTCCCCTGCTATCCCAGCCACAGAGGATAGAGACAACAGCGCACGGTTAACTGCATGTAGAAGTTTCCCTCACCCGCAGTCCACCCATCACGTCATAAGCAAGCTCAAAAGAGCCCTCTTGGAATGACTTTTACATGCCTGCCGACGCCCGAGCCAGCTCTTTAGCTTTACCGTGGGTAACAAATCCACGGTTACTAAACCTCACCGCCCCGCGACAAGACTGGTTCCTACATAACCTTTTTTTTTTAACGTTGGAGAACTGTATTTACGCATCCCACCTCTAGTCGGGGAGTAATGGTTAAATCCTTAGCAGAAGACTACCATTTAAACAAGAAACGGGATACCGTCTCCGACGTGTTGCCCAGAGGCGCCACAGGATCACTTCGTAATACTTGACGACACCTACATAACTTAACTTAACCTATGCGTAACAATGAAATTATGGATTTATCATATCAAGGACCAGTGCAACATAGCTTTTGTGAAATCGAAATAACGGTCAAATGGGTATTTGGAAAAATTTACTGTAAGGTTCCTTAGATTATATACCTCTTTCCACTGCAGTATGCGGTTTAAGTACTTTTTACAATGAAAAACGTTTCGACATGCGAATATATCACATGGATATTCGCAATAACATCTGAGAATATTCCTAATTTTTGTATGAAACTAGAGTGTTTTTACTAATTACTAGAGAAAATCCAAACTCCTAAGAATGTTCTGTAACTAAAACACCGCTAGCAAGAAAACATGGGAGCAGAATATGTAATACTACAAGTACAATCAAACATGTCTTCTCTGTGCTTCTTATTTATCGCATAGAATGTATTCATACGCATTTAACCAAGTCCTTACAAGTGACACCCACAGTTGCAAGCCTTAATTACATTTTCGGGGCGGGATGCGAATGAGCCAGACTTGGTAACATTAAAAGCGCGCTCGCCAGGTTGTAGTGGAAAATTGAATCCACGAAGCCAGAAATATCCACTCGCACACTACGCACGCACACGCCACACACGTGATCCGCGGATACACGGATCAATTGTTCTAGGCGTTTATCTCTGACGTCATTTCATGCCTATAGGACTATCTAGGTACATATTGATATTTTTCGTCGCCATTACTTGTTTGCTTGTCCTCTTGGAAACCAATAATATTTAATTTAACCCATTTCGGGTACATTAAACAGCCATCATCATCATCATCATCATGTCAGCCGAAAGACGTCCACTGCTGGACAAAAGCCTCCCCGAAGGCTCTGCACTTAGACCGGTCTTGTGCTTTTCGCATCCACCGCGTCCCCGCGATCCTTACAAGGTCGTCACTCCATCTTGTTGGAGGCCTACCTACAGCTCGTCTCCCGGTCCGCGGACGCTACTCAAGAACCTTCTGATTCCATCGGCCATCAGTCCTGCGAGTGATGTACCCTGCCCACTGCCACTTAGGCTTAGCTATTCTTCGGGCTTTGTCGGTAACCTTAGTCCTACTGCGGATATCATCATTTCTGATTCTATCACGCAGAGAAACCCCGAGCATAGCCTCTCCATAGCCCTCTGAGTGACTTTGAGCTTCCTTATGAGGCGTATTGTTAGCGCCCACGTCTCAGATCCGTAAGTCATCACTGGCAACACACACCGATCAAAGACTTTGTAGAGCATTTGCCACGAATGGGACATATTCTCTGCCTTACATACACATACATTCATAAACTTACGCCTTTGTTCCCAGAGTGCGGTAGGCAGAGCTACAGAATTACCTACAACTCTAAAAACTTGTTGACAATTCCGCAATCATATTTTGCACAATCGGCTAAGATGTTTACCAGCGTAGCGTACATATTAGTTACAAGTTGCAAGCCCATCGCCTAAGTCTCTACTAATAGTTCTCCATCTTAAGTCTTTCAGAACCGCTGCGTCACAAGTCGTCGGTGAAACTGCAAAACTGCGTGAGTAGCATTTTAAATGCAAAACGCACCTTTTTAATATGACGGTAGGGTTTACTTTGCTTTATCATAAATTTGTTAGTTATGGGTTTTTGCAGTATCATCGACGAAGTTCTAGTCAACACCTAGTGTAAGATAGTTGAATATGCACTTCTTTATGTCATCATTGTCGCAGCCGAAAGACGTCCACTGCTGGACATAGGCCTCCCCCAAGGCTCTCCACTCAGACCGGTCTAGCGCTTTTCGCATCTACCGCGTTCCCGCGATCTTACAAGGTCGTCACTCGTCTCTTCTTTATGTAATTTAGAATACTTTTAGAATCTTAGTTCCGCTTTGTTTTCCCGTCTCTCAAACACCTAAGTCGCTTGTAAGTGTCATGTACAGTTATTACTAAGGCAGACGTTAATTGAAGATAAACAAAATACTTTTATATTAATGTTTTGTTTTTCATTTGTTACAGTACCCTTTAAATAAATAAATTAAGCGAATGTGTACCACAGGAACGTATGAAGCGAAAGCTTTGATAGAATTTCTTTACGAATCCACGTAGTAAGTAAACTCTCTTGCGTTAGTTGTGGTTAGTTCGCAATTAGTTTAGCGTATTTATACGTGGATGACATTTGTATTTGTTGAATATTAACGATTCAGAAAATAAATTGACGCTTTCACGTCACTTCTCGTGTAAGGCTGAAAGTCATTATGGTTGTCTTACTCAATTGTAAATTTGGCACGAATTCACGAAATGTTGCCACTGTAGTGTTATTCGTATTGATATTTGAAAATGCTGTAGCTAGCAACAAATGGGTGAATTAAATCTAATATTTCCTATGGAAGAACTCAGACTTGATGGACCATGTAGATCAAATGATACTAAAACATGGCATTTTTTTTATTACTTTATATTTTTAATAGAGTTCCATGGACCTCTACCCTATGACTATAGACGATATTGGTTTTGTCGGGTAATGGTATTGTATTTCTCATGAGTGTCGGGGGTTTTTTATGTCTTTAAGTATGTATTTATCGATATAAGTAAGTTTTTCGTTGCTTAGTACCCATAGTACAAGCCTAGAGCTTAGTTTGGGGCTAAGACAATTTGTGTTAGATTATCCCCTGATATTTATCATTTATTAATTAATTATGAATTTGTGGCACTTGCAGTGGAGACCATGGGTCCTTGGTCAGCTGACATGAAAAGCTTTATGAAGGCTCTGTCATCCCGGCTAATAGACACCTCCGGAGATCCTAGAGCTGGTGCTTACCTCTCCCAAAGGATTGGGCTAGCTATCCAGAGAGGTAATGCAGCCAGTGTCATAGGGACCATGCCGCGAGCGGACCTGTTAGGGGGGGTGTTCTTTTTATAGTGGTGATTATTATTCGTTTGTTAGTACTTTACCTCAAAAGCATAAAATCTTTGTAGTGATTCACCGGTTCGCATTTCACCTCGGTTGTACAAAATCTCAATAGCTTTTTTTCTTGAAGCAATTTTTCGTGTGGCTGTTCACATTAGTATACTTAATTTGTAGCATATTATTTTCCGAGTAGTGTTTCACCATAATCGCATTTCACCGCGATCGAGTTTTGTTTGGAACGCTGTTTTATTTGACGCGTTAATTGCTTTTAGGAATAAACCTCGATAGTTTTATTTCTTGCATTTCATTTTTCGTGTAGTATTTTACCCTAGAAGCATTTCGTCGCGATCGATGTTTGTTTGGGACTCTATTTAATTTGACGAGTTAATTGATGTTCGCACTAAAATTCCGTAACATTTCTTTTAAAACGTGTTTTGTACCTATAGTTTCATGTCATTATTTAGTCATAATCCCAATGAAATCCCGTCTAACGTTTCATTTGAACATGTAGGTCGTAAGTTGATATATATCAGCCTAAAATTTTGTTGTAGAGATGAAGTGCTACTTGGCAAACTGTGACATTAAATGTTCACGATGATATGCTATTAAAAAAAAGCAAAACCAGTACATTGCGACTAAAGATACTGTCTAATACTGAAATAGACGATTAGGATACAAAGCGAAAATGTATCAAACGATTGAGGTGAAATGCGACAAAAACTAACTAATATCCACTAAAAAAAATAAGATTGAGACGCAACGCTATAGTTAAATGTACGATCGAGGTGAAATGCTACGAAAACTTATAGCGACTAAAAAAGTAAACGATCAAGATACAACGCGATAATTAAATAAACGTTCGTTTTGAAATGCGACTAAAACTAATATCGACTAAAAAAAATGAAGATTGAGACACAACGCTATAGTGAAATGTACGATCGAGGTGAAATGCGACTAAAACTTATAGCGACTAAAAAAGTAAACGATCAAGATACGACGAGATAATTAAATATACGTTCGAGGTGAAATGCGAACCGGTGAATCGCTACAAGGATTTTATGCTTTTGAGGTAAAGTACTAACAAACGTTATTATTTACATCTTTAATATTTGAGTAGCTTAGTTTTATTTTAATTTGAGTAGCTTAGTTTATTTTTTATTTAAAAAAGTTTAGTTTTAACTTTTAATTGTGGTTTATTAATTTATTGTTATTAATAGATTTTATATTTGAAACGGAACCCTTAGTAAAAACAGCTCAGACTTGCCCGTTTGCGTTTTAACAAGAGATAAATTGTCGGCAATTGCTACGACTTAAATGGACTTGAGCTTTTTTAAAGCTCATTCTGATGCTTTTTGTACGACAGATAGCATTTATAGCTTGTAAAAGACCTATTAATGAAATCTGTCTGGAAGCTTTATTTTGCTTTATTAAGTTCAAAGCTGTATTTTTACACCCGCGTTGTAGGTTTAATGTGTGAACTTGTGTATCTGTATATAGCACAGTAGCTCCTAAATAAATAAACCAATTTGAATGCGGTATTTTTTAATAGAAAGCTGGTTTAGTAATGGTGGTTTTTTTATTAAGTTTGATTAAAATGAATTAGGCCTTTTGGTATTTATTAACTCTGAAAGTCAGTCACCATTATATCGGGGTTCCTCCGCGTGGAAGTCGTTTATCCCTGCTCCCTCAAGAACTGTCCAATTTTCCGGGATAAAAACTATTCTTTGTCCTATTCCAGGACCTAACCAACGTGTACAAAGTATCATCTCGAGCCGTTTAATGGTTGAAGCGTGAAAGAAGGACAAACTTACAAACTTTCTCATTTAAAATATTAGTATGGGTAATATAAAGCTAGTTTAACTACGGAGGATTTTAAGAGATAACAGCGGTTGCAAATTATTACTCTTTCACGCTATAGCGGCTGGACAGATTTGGACAAAATTTAAAGGCTTATTTTGTAGGCTACATTTTATGCCAGAGAATTTAAATGTTCCCAAGGCAGTAACAATAATCAAACGGATTTTTTTTGCTAATTTAGATCTAGAAGTTGCACTTTCCAAATGTTAAAAACTACACAAGTTTAAAAATATTTATTTGATTTGCGTAAGTAACCGTGCACGTCGGTCAATTTCAAACACTTCTGTGTACCTTATATGTTTTATAATATGACAAATAAAAATCATTGGTCGGTAAAAACATCTTAGCCTACTTGTGCAAAATGTGGTTACAGAATTATTAAGAAGTTTGAAGACTTGTTGGTAATTATTTAGCTCTGCCTACCCCACTCTGGGAATGAAGGCGTGAGTTATGTATGTATGGTCGGTAAAACTTTATGACTTTATGGTATGAATTTTTTGGAAACATTCTACTGAGGTGGAGTCTGTCAGACGTCATTTTTAATGACATATAGAAAAAATACTAATGGTTCAATGATAAGTATTGTTTATTTAGTGAATAGCATGATTATTTAATTTTAATGCGGAGTTAATAATTAACATGTACATGAGCTTTAAAATAAAAAAATATGTAATTTACTTGAATAAGGTAATAAAATCTGGTATTTTTCACAAAGATTAACTTACAATGCAGTGAGTCGTTAGAAGAAGGTACAGAGCGATACAGAGCCATATCACGGTATACGGCGATTTTTTTTTGGCGACGTCTGATAGACGTCACGTCAGTCGCAGAGGGTTAATTAAAAAATCTCACATCGTTTTAATATTGTAGTATAACTGTTTTAGTGATAAGGCCAAATATCTGAGATAAAAAAAGGAACAATCAATGGGTTTTGATCCCGGTAAATAACTACAATCGATACTTTTTTAAATATATTTAAATAATTTGAAATTGCTAATTAGACATCGATTACATAGAGAGACCCGATATGCACTGTGACGTCATGTAACAGGTCGGCCATATAAATTATACTCCATGTTAAATTCTGTTTTGCTAGAAAGAGATAGGAAGAAATCTGTGTTGGTTAATATCTTGGTTATTTTTATAGCTTTCAAAAAATCTTTTCTCAGACGTTTGTTACGTGAATTACTTTTTTTTTAGATTTCAAATTCTCCATACCCAGTTAGATGTCTCTCTCCGTAAACGTTAGACGAACCCATGGCGCTTATTATGTGTGTCTACGAAGGTCTATCAGATAAGAAAGGGTTGGCGGTGACAAAATGGCAGTTTCCTCTAAGACGCCATCTTGAATCTTAGTAAATAAGTGCATGTAAATCATGATATATACAGAGTAACAGAGTGCATTATAGATCGCTAGTTTGATCCCGCGATATTAGCCGCGTGGACCAGGGTTTGCCTACTTTTTTTTGCGTCGTATGTCCCCTGATTTCTGCTTATCTCTTTGAGGCAATGATTTTTATGAATAATGATAAAATTTAATTTTTACAGTACAAGGTGATTATTTAAGACGAAAAATATGCAAAACCATAGGTATCTTCATTTATTGGTATTACCAGTTCTAAGGCCTATTGTTTTTAATTTGGTCCTTTTTTTACTCAACAGCTGAAGAAGGAGTAATTTGTTTATGAGCCTATATATGTATGTTTGGTCCTTTGTGGCGCTCTAGGAACTAAACGCTTGGACCGATTTTAATGTTTATTCAATATAGGGGCAACTAGACACCATATTGTAAAAAATAAAACAATACAAACGATGAACTATGACAAATTGGAAATCATTGAATAGGTATTTAAAACTCATTTTATGGTTTTTTCATCATTTTTCATTTTGAATGACCATTTCGGATTAACAACGATTTAATGTTGGTTCGCAACAACGGTCGGGTTTTTAAAATTGCCTTTTTGTTGTTATTATTTCGACTTGGTTCTATGCCACTGTCTATGAAAGCAAAAAAAATTGTGATTGCCACATTGCCGCTGGAAGAGTTTGTTAACACATGCCGATAATAGGCGGTCATCACGGGTAACTTTGATTTTTTTGTGACGAAAAACCGACGCACATAAATTAACAACATCAACCGACCCGAAAGTATCACATTCAATCTATGCTGATTATGAATTTGAAAGTGTGTATGTTTGTCTTTCGCGCTTCAACCACTGAACGGATTCAGATTAAACTTGGCAGACAAATTCGTTAGAAAGAAAGAAAGAAAGAAAATCATTTATTCGTGACATGCATAACAAAGAACAGATAAACAAATACAAGAAGAAAGAAGCCACGAAATGGTCCCAACTCAGCGTAATGCTGGCATTAAAGTCAGCGCTGGTCTTCCGTTGGAACCATCAGGTGAAACCAAGGAAGGTTACACACACATAATTAAATGAACACAAAACGAGAAGAAAAATAAAAATAAAATAAAAACAAAGCACTGAGTTTCGCAAAAACATGCCCGTCCATAGATGGCTGAAAGAGCAACAGTCCCTAAGCCTTTCTTAAATGACAACAACAAAGCAAGCAAAGAAAACCGACATGACCTATCTTATCTATGGCAGCGCCTATCTATCTATGAATGAATGGTTGATAATAATGCGCATGCATGCTGCGCGCAATAACAGAAACTATTATCTTAGCAATTTCGTTTCCTAGCAGATTGAAAGTGCAGATGTTTAAAACAGGGAACAGGAAATTACATACAAACAAATTTTGGTGAACTGAGGTGCAACTATTGCGGAACACGACCGTTTTCGTCGGGGAAAATAAAAGTAAAACAAAAGTAAAAGTAAACCTGCTTCTACTTAACAAATATGGATGGCAATGCAGGCTGATGGGACATAAACATACACGTTAGGTCCTGGAATAGGACATAGGGTAGTTTTTATCCCGGAAAATTGGACAGTTCCCGGGGGAGCAGTGACAAACGACTCCTATGGGGACGGAGTCGTATATCTTTAAGATGATTGTGAAGTGCCCCTAAAATCGCGTAGCTGTCAAAAAAAACCATACTTAATCTCCAGGCTAAAACTTTTCTCTCCGACTAAATCAAGTCCGACTTCCACGATTTTTGGAATATGTTGTGGTTATTATAAAGAACAAGTAACTGTACGTTTCTGTTTTTTTTTTAATTTGATTTAATCTTAGAAATATTATTTTGGAAAAATAAACGTAGACGTAGTTTTTCATGATATCTACAACATATTCAAAAATCGTAAGAAACGGACTGGATTTAAGGGGAGAAAAACGTTATCACTTATGTATTTAAGTTTATAGCTTCACAGTCGCTTTAATAAAGTTTTTATCAACGAAATCTAATATTTACGCACCTCTTTTGCCATCTTTTTACATCCCCTAGGAAGACTGGTTGGGAAATTTTGACGATCACCATCCCACAGAAAAAGAAAATTTTGACGAGTCTTAGATCCCAGTACCCATAAGGGGCACTGAAAAAAAAATTGGTTGTCATTAATAAGATTGTGGTTGTTGTGCATAAGCGTCTTGGCTCCATACGAGCCTGACAATACCATAAATAGAGTCATGTGGGGCAAGTGTGCGCACTTTTTTTTCAAGCTAGTATCAAAATCAAATTATAAGCATTAAATAAAAATGAAAATATGTATCTAGCACAGTATTTATTTAGGTAATGATTTAATCAAGAAATTATCAATAAAACTTTGCCACTTCGAAGAGAAATCACCTTAATTCAACCAGCTCAAAATGCGCACACTTACCCCATACTGCGGGTAAGTGTGCGCAGTTAAGAGAACTTTGTGGTTTTTTTAATATTCTTAGCAGACTGATTTTGATCAAACTTACCTCATTTTATTGAGACATAATAATAATATAGCTTCAAATGATATGCAAAATAAAAGGCTTAAATACATTTTTAACAGATACAAAGATCATTTACTCGTGTCAATTTTCGCCATGACAGCAAATTTTACCTTTACAGCTTCGGATTCTGAATATTTTCTTTTTGAAGTGAACTAATGACACCATCTGGGTTTTTCTCGCATAAACTAATTCTCTACCAACATAACTTTAATTTGTCGACACATATCACAAACTTCTCCCTCCCCATTCCTAAACAAAGGGGTTGCGCACACTTACCCCCTGCGCACAGTTACCCCACATGACTCTACATCAGCTGAGACGTTAAATACGTCAACTAAGATGTTAGTTGAATCACTAAATTAATTGGCTGTTATTACTATCAGCTTTGGTTGATATAACTAATATCATAACTATTGTATTCATTTTTGTCAACTAAGAGAAAATCTCTCTTAGCTGGCTTTCATTTTTTGAATGTGGTCTGTGATTTCTTTTGCCTTCTCAATTAAAAAAAAGTCAATATCTTCGTTGATCTTAAGATCAAGCTGTAAACGGAATCTAACGTTCCCGGATTTCTACGGGTGGCCACACATACATCTTGGAAGGATTTACTCCGGTAATTCTCGGGTTGCTTTCATAGCTATAAAGAAACTTGCAAAGGTGGGCTATGTTGCTCAATCTAGTCATTTTAACCACAGATAAGAAAGACAAGTGTTATTAGTTTTGATCACGTGTATCTATGTGTCTGTGTATCTATTTGTCCGTCGCATCGTAGCACGTAAATGAATCATTTTAGACTTAGTTTTCTTAGCAAGATTTCATGTATATCAGCCGAGAGCCGTTTAAGATAGACCAGCTATATGGAAGAAGTCGTCGCTATTACACCAAGGTTTTATTCGAAATAATCAGTTCTTTTGTTTTTGTAAACTCTCCAAAACCGAAGTAGGTATATATAATAATAATAAATATCAGGGGACAATGTCACTCCAATTAACCTAGTCCCAAATTACTATGTGTTGTATGTACTATGTACTATGTAGGTATACTTTTAAGGACTGTTATACTATTACTTACTAAATATTTAGCTCATGAAAATCGATTATTACCACAGATAATAAATTCACACAGATAACGTAAACACCTCAATCTGCATGAAAACCAACCGTCTCACTTTTTCCTACCAACTGGGACACACCAAGAGCTGAGAATTTTCAGTTTTCCGCGCAAAATCGATTCAAACTCGTCGCGTTTTCAGGCTATTGCAGTTTATTATCACGCAACGAGGCATTTCTAAGTTTTCACGGGTGAAGACGACTACAAACGCGCGGAACTTAGTGCAAATTCGGACAAGTAGATGCATTTGCGTAATCTATTTGTACTGTTTATTTAATATAATATAGGTACTACAATTAAAAGTAAAAACTAAACTTATTAACTTAACATTTATTTAATGAAAAACGACATAAAATAATACGACAACCATAATACCTCTCTAGATAGCTAGCCCAATCCTTTGGGAGAGGTAAGCACTAGCTCTAGGATCTCCGGAGGTGTCTATGAGCCGGGATGACAGAGCCTTAATAAAGCTTTTCATTTGTATTTATATCTGTGATTTCTACTTACTTTGATCTGTCTTAATATTGATATATAATATTATATGATTTGGCACACATCAACCATGAATTATAGATAAAACTCCTCGAAATAATGGAGACCGTTCTTTCATATGAAATTAAGCTGAGAACCATTCCACATAGTCAAGAAGAAAATGCAAACTTATAAATAACAAGTCTAACGAAAAGTCAGCTTTAAAAATACCCAACTTCTCTTTGGATAATGTCGTCAAAGTAATGTTACTTATTATGAATATATTTTTTATTTCGCCAATTTCACATTTAAATTAATTTAATATAGACTATTTTTTTTTTTTATAGCTTAGGAAGGCAAACGAGCACACAGGCCACCTGATGGTAAGTGGAAACTGTGACCCATAGACATTCGCATTCACAAGACTACAAATGCGTTGCCAACCCTGAGGACTAAGATGGAATGCCTCTATGCTAGTCATTTCACCGGCTGTCTTATCCCCAAACCGGAACACAACGATGCGAACACTGCTGCTTGGCCTATGATACTCTAGTGGTTAATATAAATCTAAACACGTATAACTTATTAAAATCGGTTCAGCCGTTTACTAGTTACAAGCGGACATTGAGTTGGACATAATGTACAAGTCAAACACATATCTCGCCTTTTGGGCTTTGCCGCAGTTGTGTAGTAAAATAAATAAATACCAGGGGACAATGTCACATCAATGGACCTAGTCCCAAACTAAACTCTGGGTTTATACTATGGGTGCTAGAAGACGATATAAATACTTATATAGAGAAATATATGCCTATGAGAAAAAACACACAACCCAAAAAAACAAAACGTCCTCATCACACAAATACCTGCTCTTACCGGGATTTGATCCCAGGACCGCGGCCTTCGTAGGCAGGATCAATACCAACTAGGCCAGCGCGTAAGCGCAGCGGTAATAACCTCCATAAAATTATAAAACTTATTTTTATTTTTTCGCCTAAATAATATCAAAACATCATTTAATGCTTACTCGTAGTTTGACTTGTCTATAGAATATTTTATATTCTTTGACAGTTGACATCGGAATTGCAAATCTAATGTAAAGAATCTTATTATTATGTACATTAAGGTCATTGTCGCTCGCATAGTGATCTTACGAAGCCTTCAAATCACCCGGTTAATATGGTCAGCTGAAAACCAGAGTATACTATGTCTCAATTAAAATAGATAAAAATTCTACCTTATCGCTGTTGCATTGAGCTCATTTTCGCTTATGATTTTTATTAAGTAAGGCTTTTTTAAATGGATTCTTTTAAGATGAGAGTAATAAGGCTTCATTGGCCTATTCTCCTCGTAACGAATAGTGGTTTCTTTTGAAGTTTAATTAAAAATGGCGGCGGTTTTTAAAAATTAGTCGTTGAAAATCATACTTTTCTGTTTTTTTCACGGCTGCCAAAGAACGATGGGAATATTTTTGATTTGTATGTATGTAAGTATGTATATATCCGTGGTTATTTTTTTTCTTGTAGAGTCTAAATGGATGGCGTGTATTTCAACAAACAAGTGTTCGGTTGGTTAGGTGTCACAAAAGTCATTAGGCATTGTTAGGGTTAGTTAAAAAATATGCTCTGATGGCTGAAAAAATATGATGGATGTTTCTTAATAGTAATATTACGTATCCAAACGAAAATAGCATAATAGGCAGTCGTCGAATAATATCAAATAAAAAGAGATGAGGAAAGTTAAAAATTAAACGTGTGTATCTCTGTGTGTGTGTGTGTGTGTGTGTGTGTTTACTATACGGTTAGTAAGACCGATTTAGAAGAAATCTAAAGTAATAGGAATAGTTCATAACTAGGTTTTATAAAAAAATATTGGGCCTCTTAAGATATATCAGCTCTGAAAGAAGGAGTCACCATTATTTTGAGGGTTTTCGTCACTTGTTATACATAGTAATATAAGTTGTACAGTAAAAAGGACAGAAATATTTGATTTCTTAATAGTTCTATCTTTACCATTCACTTGAGCTTGGCAGGTCGTAACAGCTCCACAATTCCTCAGCTAAAATGATCATTTTTTTATTATTAGTATTATTTTTTTTGTCATTTTTCCGTCATAGACAAAAAACAATGCTTTTTAAATCTTACACTACATTGTATCCGTTTTCCAACATCCCAACATCTCTAAAACTACTGCCCTAAATGTGATTGATACAGCTAACGTTCTGCGTAACGACGGGGCAGGGCAGTCACCGACGGAACAAACCTGGGGATTGTGTACAAACGCGCGTTTACTTCCTTAAAAAAACATGGTTTAAATATAAATAATGCTTCCGCTTTTATAAATAAAACCTGTCAAGAGCATATCTGACCATGCTCATTGTAGTGTTCCGTGGCCGGTACTACACAAGAACTATCTCAAAAAACCACAAATATTGACGAATTCTCAATTTAAATTTATTTGGTGCTGCTTTAGGTTATTTTAGTTGGTATAAATACTTTAAGCACCCGTATCTCAGGAATCAATCAAGTCTACTTAAACGTAATTTCTTTATACTATTCTTCAAAGTTCGCTATATTATGAGCTTTCATTTTAAGTATTTGTAGTTTTAGCTGTATGGACGGGACGGGAGGGGGGAAGACACTCGACTCTAGATAAAATTGCATTTTAAGTCTTAATATTTCACGAATTCCTCAATAAAAAAAAAACATTGTCACAAACCCGCAATGTTTTTGAAAGGTCGTTATATTGTGTAGGGGAGGTACATACAATAAAAAAAAAGTTTTTATTTTAGCACTTTGTCGGTGTGAGTAATAATTATGTGTATTCATGCCAAATTACAGTTTTCTAGCACTAAGCTGCAAACGGACGGACGGACGGACATGGCGAAACTATATAGGGCACAATTTGATAGACGTCAAATTTCAAGAAATCAGAAAATTAGGCAGTTCCCGGGAAATCAATGAGAAATGTCTTCTACGCAGAACCACTTTTCCTCCAGTGACGTGGCTGTTCTCTTCCAACATCCCATTAACGCCTAGTGCAGACCGTCAAGAACTGACCAAGTGCTGTAAAAACTCCCACAGCCATAAACAGCCTCGTTAATACCGACACGACTATAATACCTAAGAGAATAGATAGTGAAAATAGTTTAAAAGTAAACGATTACGTTGTTAACAATTTTTTTTTTAAGAATCGTCACTTTTACGTATGTACAGAGTACCCACCAATAATATATCATTTCACCTTTGTTCTTACATCTCATAAAGATAAAGACATTTATTCAGTAAGTAAAGTAGTATATAAATCTATAAATATTAAATTAAACAATATATCAAATAACCTGCGTAGTTACCCCAGGAAAACACACCAAAATCTTGCGAGAGAGATAGAGAGAGAAAAGGACATTCATACCAATATGGCTTACCAAAATTGACAACCATTGCTGACGCGTTTACCTTCAAATTTCAAGTCCCTATGTTGATCAGTTTAGGCTCCGCTGTGCGTTGTATCAGCCCGTTAGTCAGTCTAAACAGTTTAAACCTCGTATTCATAAACGCGCAAGGACTAAAGGTCTTTGTCCTTATCTTTCTCTCTGGTATATGAATTTGACAATTAGTGTTCAAGGCTCAGTAAATGTTCATCAGCTGGCCTATTGCCTAACGCACTCTCAATCGCAAACGACTTCGAAGTGGAGCAATTGACAACATTTCATTTTGGTGACACCTGCAAATTACTATACGAATCGAAAGGGTTTTGCCTCCTGAACACGGCAAAATATTTATTTAGATTTATTTTTATTTATTGACAAAATTACAAGTAAGTTAAAAAAAAATCGAGTTTTACCAATACTATGCCTGAATAGATATAATACCATTGCCTTTTTCACGAGAAAAAAAGCTGTCATACTTCAAGTTTGACATTGATACTATTGACAGATGGATAGATACTTGAGATCGGTTGACCGCCATTATTAAAAAGAAAAACTTTTTTTTTATACAGATTGGACTAACGTAATATGTCCATTGTGTCGTAGAAATGAAGTTACGCCCTTTTAGAATAAGAACATCTTAATAAATTAATAATAAAATAATTATACATCCTAGGGAAAAAATAAAACTATTAGTGTCTTCCTCCTTCCAAACAGTATCTATAAAACGAATAAAATTAAAGTCTTGAAAATATGAAATCTTGTCAATTGTTTTCATTTTGTATGCAGACAAGCCTTCGATTTTTAAATTGAAAACGACTGCGATTGAGAGTGCGTATTTTATAAAATTAAAAATAATAACTGTGCCCTGTTTATACATTATATAAAACAGTTATGTATGTTAAATGCAACGATCATATGGATGCACTTTTATTGCCAAATAAAAAAACAAGGAAGAGTATTAAATATAGTTAAAAGCTGTCTTAAAATTGGAAATACTGACAGTCTTAAATCGTGAGTAAATATAACGCATCGGTCAATGGAATAAGTACTACATACATGCAAAACATCTAGCTCTTAAAATCAATATTTTCGGTGAAACTGCAAACATTTTAAATAAGAAGCAAAATGCACCTTTTTTATAAGGCTGTAAGGTTTATTTTGCTCTATCATAAATTTGTTAGTTACGCGGTTTTGAAGTATCACCGACGATTTGTCTTTACCGGATATAGATTCTGGGACTCTTTTGAGACTGCTAGCTCCCGTCATTGGAGTTATAAAAAGTTTTAAGGGTACTCATGATCATTTAATCAATTAGGTTTCTTAAGCCTTTTTGTATGAGTTCGCTTGCTTGACTAACCGTTGTAAAAAAAACCGGGTTTAACAGGATAATACTTTTGTAAACTACGTAGTTAGGTATAGGATAAACGTCCGAGTGCTCGACAGGAACTAATTCTAAAGAAAATGAACAGAACCTCAGCTTTTAAAACTTTTATTTCTAAACCCCTCAAGTTTTTTTTTTTTGCCCCCGCGGCGACATGAACAGCTACTACCGCAGGGATATGGCGTTTCCACGTGAAGTGATTTCGCCAGTGTCAAGGTATATATGAGTATAAATCAATATAGCAATAAAACACAATCCAATCTTCTCTAGGAATATTGGGGGCAACGTTGTACGGTGATTTGTAGGTCAGAGGTCAAGATAGTTTTAACCTCTGCACCACTGCAAGTCCACTTGAAACGAGAAGAAAAATGCCAGATACACGAAATAAGTCCAAGTCTTCAGTTCCAGACGCTAAGTCGAATCTAAAGACACCTCGTTTGTTGAAATTGTGCCACATAGAGTCATAGAATTCATACCTACATACTTTGTATAACCCGACTTCGTATTTTGATACTGTCTTATACAGGGTGTCTCAATACTCAACGATAACCAGGTACCGTGAGAGGCCTAGTTAAAGTTACAAGTTCTGGAAAAAATAATAAAAATATTTATATCACTTTCTTAAGCGATAATAGACTTTTCTCAAAAATTACCGGAAAAGTTGACATTACTAACTCCATACTGATACGCGAAGTACATAGTTTACAGACAGTTCCCAAATTAAAAAAAAAAACTTTGCGTGCTCGCTACACAAGCCCGCAATATTGCATACAAATTTAATTGTTATCTAGTTTGTAACTTTTTAAAAAGTGTAAACGGCCATAATAAAATGATGGCACAAGTCTTATACATCCATATTTTATTCGAAACGTAACTTTTTTATCTGTGTCTGGAATAGCTTGAGTTTTTGTTTTTCTAAAAAAAGCTTGCGTTTCTCCTTGTCATAAAAACTATAAAAACTCGCAAGCTCGTCCGTTTAAACCAATTCACGACCCGCAATTGCCTGCTTCACTGCCTAGGCAACAATGTACTATTTATTTTAAGTGGAAAATCAATGCAAATTTCACAATTCCTAATGACGTTATTCAAAATAAAGGTGCTATTAATCATTACCTCGAATCAACGTAATAAACATTGTTGCCCTTATTAATAAACGTGGAGTAACTGTGGGGTAGCTAAACCATGTTTTATCCTTATCTGTCATTGTGACATTTGAATATGACAGATAAGGACAAAGCATGGTTTAGCTACTCGACGGTTACTCCACGTTTATTAATAAGGGCATATTAGTTTAATTAAATTAATTAAGTTTCATTTCGTCATCGTTCACTAAAATATAGTCATCTTTTTGTTTTTTTTTGTAAGTATTTTAAATGACACTTGCTACATCAAGATCCTAACGAGACATAATTTGTCAAAATCAGCCCATCTGTTAACCCTCTACATCAACACAAAGAACCATACGACTTGACGAAGCGTTGGCCTAGTTAGTAGTGTTGCCTACGAAGCTAACAATCCCGGGTTCGATACCCGAATAGGGCAATTATTTTTGTGATGAGCGCGAGTATGTGTTTCTGTTTCTTGGGTGATTTTATTTTAAGTAGTATTTACCTATACAAGTTTTTATGTCGTTATCTAGTTCCCATAGTACCTAGTCGGTTACTAAGTTCTGTTACTGAGATAATTTACAATTAAAAAAAAAAATTAAAGCAGTTTTGCATAAACCTGAATATTAATCAAAACTTTGATTTAAATAGAATAATAATAAAAATAATGTATTCTAAACTATTGCAATTATTTGATGTACGAGCTTGAAGTATTCCCATTTCGGACGATAAAATCATAGTTAAAATCACGCACGACGATGATACTGATAACGGCCCCAACTTTTGTAAGAGTTCCTGTAGAGAGTTCAAATTTGCGTGACATATTGAACAGACTTCTAGATTTTAATTCTGATACGAATGTATTCAAAGCAACTAAAGATCCGCTTGGACACCGGTCAATCTTGATGACTCATTAAATCGACTTTAAGATTTCACATGATTTTGCAGAAATACGAAAACACACCAAATCTCTTGCTTCATAAGTTGGAATTAAGTCATGTTGAGAAATATAATTTTGGTCTCTAAACATAAACAGAGATAGGATTTTTTATAATATTATACAAAAAAAGTTCTTTGGTAAACAAAGACTAACTTTTAAGCGATTTCAAAAAATGAAATTTACAGAAAAGTCATGCGTAATTTCATCGATGTCGGCTGTGAATGTTAAAAGATCGTATCGGGAATTGCGGAAACTAAGAAAAAATATTAATTGTTTTTCAAAATGTATATTAATTAATGTTTTAATTTTTATACATATTAAAATTAAAAAATAAACATAAGTTAGTTTTATTTGCATCAACCTTAGTAACAGAACTTAGTAACCAACTAGGTATAAGCCCAAAGCTTAATTGGGACTAGGTCAATGGGTGTGAGTTTGTCCCCTGATAATAACTAACCTTCTTGTCAACTTATATCACACGCTAATTACCAAATGTAAATTGAATAATCATGAAAGTATATACTAACCTAAAAAAAAAAATTAAACTGCGCATCCCCCTATAGCAACTAATTTCATTATTATTTTGAATACCGGTATTTTAGATAAGTATGATGAAGGATTAAAAATGGAGAAGTTACAAAGGTAAATTCATGTTAAAAACATAACTCTCATTCTAGGACAGTTGGGTAACTGGGAAGCATCGCTGAACTCAATATTAGTGCGGTAATGTTCAAATTACGGACACGTTCTGTATACATACATCACTGTCAGAACTGTCCGTATGTCACGATGAACTGTCAAAATGTCCAATCTTGTTTTGTTTATGAAACGAGATTCATAATTAACTAGGGACTAGTTGTGTGAGTTTTCCGTACACACAAACATAGATTAAATCACGCCTGTTTCCCAAAGGGGTAGGCAGAGACCACTTCTTTCCACTTGCTACGTTCTTGACAATTTTCTTTCGCTTCTTCAACATTCATACATCGAGTCATGCACGCACGTCGGTTTCGGGTACTTAAGATTCGGCCCTTTTCCAGTAATTCTCCGATTTGATTAGTTTTCTGTAACACTCGTAAATAATTCAGGATTTATTATACATTAAAACCTTTAGGCTATCTCTTGATGAAAACAGTATTAAAAGCCGTTGCGTAGTTTTTTTTTTTTTTTTTTTTTTTTTTTTATTATGGCATGGGAAGGCAAACGAGCACACAGGCCACCTGATGGTTAGTGGAAACTGAAACTAAGTTTGAAAGATATATGCGTACAAACAGGGACAGACGGCGGAAAGCCACTTTGTTTCATTCTTTGTTTTATATTTTGTAAAGATCTCGAGTATAGCTTGAAAGATATATCGCACCTTCAGAACGATAGTGACCTAATTCAAAATTTCAGCTTTCAAACTTCAAGTCATAAATTGATTATGATAGAGATCTAACTCGAAATTCAAATTTTTTGAATTATAACACTATTGTTCTGGATGTGTGAATGAAAGGTTACACGGTGACAACAGGGGCCTTAGCCAAGATGCAAACGCTACTAACGTTTTACTATTCTATCATTCAAAATGTATGAGATGTAGGGAATGCAATTGAACCGGTTATTAACAGTTTTTGTATGAAAATAACCGGTTAAAACCGGTTATACCCGGCTATTTGCATTCCCTAATGAGATGACAGTAGACGTCATCCCCATACATTTTGAGTGATAGAACGTCAATAGCATTAGCATCTTAGGGCCTCAGATAGAGCACTGGGGTTTTCATTTTAACCCCCAACGCAAAAAGAGGGGTGTTATAAGTTTGACGTGTTAGTGTGTGTGTCTGTGGCACCATAGCTTTTAAACGGATAAATCAATTTGGTTGCTTTTTTTATATTTGAAAGCAGGCTTTCTAGCAGTCATTCTAATTTTTTTTAAATTAAAATCTAAGCATCCGATATAACGGCGACACCTACTTTCAGAGCTGATATCTCTTACTTAATTACATTCATACATACATACCTTCACGCCTTCATTCCCAGAGTGGGATAGGCAGAGCTACAGAATTACCAACAACTCCAAAAACTTGTTGATAACTCTGTAACCACAATTTGCACAATTAGGCTAAGATGTTTAACAGTGTATATTAGTGACAGGTGGCAAGCCCATCGCCTAACAGTACTACAAGCCTTTATTCCCTTAGTCGCCTCTTACGACTTCCACGGGAAGACATGCAGTGGCAATTCTAAGCCGGCAACCACACGGTACTTAATTAATGTAGCTTTATTAAAACAAAATAGTTCAGCCGTTTGGCAACTACAATGCCACAAACAAGCACTCCCATACAAAGACATACAGACACACGTTATAAACTTTTAACACCACTCTTTTTATTTATTGACTCGGAGGTTTTTTTATTTTTCATCACACTTGCACGTAAACAGTATCTAAACATACAGGTTAACTTGGCCGCAATGCCCCATATAAAACCCTCGACCTTTCCTTTTACCATGAAACCCAAGGTCGGTAAGTATTTTTTTTTAATTTATGGCACAGCACACAGGTCATGCAAGTTCAAGCAAAGAGTTTACACGCAATTGAAAAATTGTCTTAAAATGTTATTTTAACAGGAATTTCATTGCAATCTCGCTACATGTTACTTAAATACTCAATTAATGTTCTTAATAACCGATTTTAATAGTTTTTTGTATAAAAACGTCGTTTTTTTTTATACTCCTTTAGGGCTGTATGTATAACTACGTAAGTATTTGCCCTCAACGTTTCTCAACGAAACATTTTTATAATCTGTGGAGTCCGCCCGCCATCCGCTTAAAAAAAGTTCAAGTAATTCGTAATAATACCTAGTTGTGCTGACTTGTCTATTTATTTACTATTTACTCGCAAATGTGATGAAAAACATTGTATGTTTCACGGGCGGTACGGGAATTACGAACCTCGACTCAGAAAGCCCTCAGTCTTCGACTTCGGGCTTCTACTACCTCGATCGTAATTCCTTACTTACCGACCTTAATACACAATGTACTATTAAGGGTTCCGTACCCAAGCGGTAAGAACGGGACCCTATTACTAAGACTTCGCTGTCCGTCTGTCTGTCTGTCCGTTGGCCTGTCACCAGGTTGCATCTCACGAATCGTGACAGCTAGACAGTTAAAATTTTCACTGATGCTGTATGTCTGTTGCTGCTATAACAAATACTAAAAACAGAATAAAAGTCCATACAACAAACTTGTTTCTTTATAGATCATTCGCGGTCTGACTCGCAAATGGCTGGTATTTAATTTGGAGTGGGGATAATCCTTAGTTTGGTCAACGTTTTAGCACTCAAAATTGTAGTATTAAGATTGTAGTCTATTGAGTACAAAATGTCATCGCGTCTCAAATTCGACTTCGCCTTCTTTATACCATAAAGATAGTTAAAAATAAATCAATATAGAACTGGCAGCTGGCACTGGCACGGGTTTAATAAAAATTGACCTAGTCCCAAACTATACTCTAGGTTTGTACCTACTAGGCCAGTCTATAACGACATCAAGCATCGCAAACGCGCATGAAACTACGATTTAAACATATCGCACTGCCAGATCTAAAGTGTAGTAACTCAAAATACAACTGTATTTTAAAATAAACTCTAATACGACGTCTATGAGCTTGAAACAAAACTAACAATGATTTTGAGTTGATACTGTCTTTACATATGTAGCAGTGCTTGAGTTTGGAGCCCTGAAAACCCTGTGCTACCCCCATGGTGCCCAAAAAGCGAAATTTTGGGACTTGTTTCAGTATTTTCGAAAAAATGACCCCAAGGAACCGATTTTAAAGTATCTTTGTTGGTTTCTTTAATAAAGATAACAAAATTGGATACAATTTGAGCGTAACTAGATCACACTATGTTTATTAGTTGCGGAGATATTAAATACATACTTTAGTAGATAAAAAAGGGTTAACAACTTGATGTTATAAAAATATATTTTGATGCTTGATCAAAAGCCCAATTTACATTCGTCAAGGATATTAGGTATATTAGGATCACTGGCAAGTCAACTTGACTCGGTACTGCCCGATCGGTTTACACTACAGCTGTACTGTCCTCCGTCCAGTATCCTTGACTGAAATCGGGCTTAATGGATTAAAGCACCAATAAACGCTGTTTTCTAAATATTACAGTATTTTTTAATTTTTAAACAGACTTTTTCTCAAATCAATGGAAGCTCAATTGCGCTTCTATCATCTTGTATTGCTATATTATGCTGGAAGCGCAATCAAGTTTCCAGCGTTTTGAGAAAAAGTCTCTTGAACTCTTATCCCTACGCGGTGTTTATCATACATACATACATAAACTCACGCCTTAATTCCCAGAGTGGGTTAGGCAGAGCTAAAGAATTACCAAGAAGTCTTAAAACTTCTTGATAATTCTGTAACCACATTTTGCACAAGTAGGCTAAGATGTTTACCAGCATATTGGTGACAGGTGGCAAGCCCATCGCCTAATAGTACTGCAAGCCTTTATTCCCTTAGTCGCCTCTTACGATATCCACGGGAAGACATGGAGTGGCACTATTCTAACCCGGCAACCAAACGGGTACGGGCGGTGTTTATCACTTACAATCAATTTCAATAAATCCTTATGTTAACTAAGATAATGTAGTTAACAAAAGAGAAAATAATGCTTTAACTCTCCAAAGTGGCAGCAAAATATGTGATAATTTTCTTTCTCATAACATGATTACTCCCAACCATCCATTCATTTCTTAAATAGTCTATAAAAATGCTTCATTTTCCAGCCCATATTTATAATTAAAAACCAATATTCATGAATAACAAACAACGAAAATAAATATTAAACGCAATATTTGCGTACAAAATTACATCATCATACATAACATTACGCACGCACGCAGTTCATTTTACCCGCCCAAACACACTTACAAATATGTATATTCACTTCCAGATAAAATAATTTTGCATTCAAGCTGCTATTCTTTTCCACAAACATTGCCACAGCCTGCCACTCAAACCAATAAAAAGGATGGTAGCTTAAAAAAAAAACTCTAACCCCCTTACTTATAAACATACATCGTTATCGCGGGAGCAAAAACGATTTGACAGTAGTCAAAGATTATGACAAATAGGCAATAACAGAAGTGACACTCGTATCGAGGAACGTTTATACCTACGAGTTCAAAATGTATCATATTATTTCAAATGTCTTACCTCCGTATTTGACTTGATTAGTAGTACATATTTAAAGAGATTAGATACGCAATCCTAACCTCAACCTCTTCAGTCACTTTTCCTGCTACTTTAGACATTTGTCATTCTTGATTGATTTGATATGTACAAAAAGATACAAAAATATATCTAAATTAAATATGAAATATATTTAAAGAAATAAAACTAGTTCTGGTCAAAAATATTTGACTTTTATATAATTTTATTAAAGCTGACACGTTGACTTATAAAAGCGTTTACAAATTGTAAGACAAGTGTAATTGACTGTTTCCAGCGAAAATTTCGTGCAAGATATGAAGAACTTCTTAGAGGCTTAGAGTGTATAGGCAGAATATTCCGTTTATACTGAACCGACCATCTGTTATATCTGTTCTTTAATAGATTTGTTTTTGCTCCCGCGATAACGATGTATGGCTTATAAACGTGGAATAAGCTTGGAATAGTTTATGCCATGCTTTGTCACTTTCTGTCAGATGCAAATGTCACAATTACAGATAAAGACAAAGCATGGCATAAACTATTCCAAGCTTATTCCATGTTTATAAGTAAGGGGGTTAATATTAATACGGCGGCCATGTTTTTTCACTGTTTAAAATAATCTAGTTTTGAATTTGATAATCTACCTGCAAGGCAAAGGCTACTATCGTCTTTGACCTGTTATCGTATTGTCAACGTTTTGATAGCTCTTATTTACTTGATAGTAAGGCACTAGTCCCACCGCTGACGATGAGCGGGGAGCGAGTACAGACAGCGATCATCTATTAATATTTGTGTCTCTTTTATTAACACGGGATCTGTATTATTTGTTTCGACAAATTAGTGGAGAGTTCTCGCCGGTAGTGTGAACAGCCAGCGATGAAGTATTAATATACATGTCTCTTTTATTGACACAAGATCTATATCTTTTGTTCGTGTCTTGAGCGAGAAAATAGTTGATGGCTAATCGCTTCCTCGCCCTTGCCTTGGTGGGAGCAGAGCCTAATGGCGGCAAAATTTAAAAATACCATGACAGGTCAAATACAATATGGTTTTTACTACCTGGAGTAGAGACCCTGATGGTTACAGTTAACAATCCCTTTTAAATCAAATTAGTAGTTAATCAAAAAGAGAGCGTATCAAGGTTTCAAAAACATAATAAGGCAAAAGGTAACCGCTCACAGGTTAATTTATTGTCTATTGACATTCATGTGTTTTATTTACATGCAGTAACATAACTATTCATTTCCTCATGTTTTTGGGGAAATCTAAAACTGTTACATCATGCTGCGTACTGAATTTGGGTACGGAATGAAGTCCGTCTGTGATATATAAAAAAACTATCCGAGTATCGATGTAAACGTTAACATTTGTACGTAGGAAGCCAGTCCAGATACAATTTAAACTTACTTTATAGTTTGTTTAATCCATTCGATGGTATCAATTATGTCTTATAAATACAAACTTGTGAGCAGGAAATCCACTTCAGTCATTACAGTAAAGTATAAATACTTTTTTTTTCTAACATAATTTACATGCTTGAGAGTTTCCTATTTAAAAAAAATCAAGAGGTATTTTTGGTTATATTTTCATATTGCAACACCAAACATTTTACAACTTTTGACACCTTCTTTGTATATTCCATAATATAATAACGTATTTCTAGCTTATAAATTTAAAACAAATAGATAATAATCTTTTTATTATGGAATAAAGGCTTGTAGTACTCTTAGGCGATGGGCTTGCAATCTGTCAAGTTCATCACTAATACGCTGGTTAACATCTTGGCCTGTTTGTGCAAAGTGTGGTTGCTGAATTATCAACAACTTTTTGAAGTCGTAGGTAATTCTGTGGCTCTGCCTACCCAGTTTTGGGATTACAGGCGTGAAGGTGGTATGTATGTATTTCTATATTATTTGTTTCGAAATACGTAAAAAACTCAAGTAAATGACCTAACACACATAAGTACTTAATGTGGAATTAACGTCAAATTTCAAATATAGAATTGCAAACGGTCTATACAGATGCGTTACAACCAACATGCAAGAGGTCATTTACTTAAGTTATTCACCCGTACGGCTCGATTATTGGTAGGTGGCACGATTTTTAACCGACCTCAAAAAGGAAGAGGTTCTGAATTCAACCGGTTTTTTGTGTAACGTTTTCATAAAGTATTTGTGTCTATTTAGTTAAACTCAATGAACTAGCTATTGTGACAGAATGTTGGAGTATTTTCAGCGTAGCCCTATAAATTAGTTTTACTAACTTCGCTGGCGTCCGAATGGTCAGTTTAACTATTATTGACTTTATTTCCTTCACTTTGAAGTCAAAACTGTTTTTAACGATACTCCTTATTCTATAGAACAGTAGGTCTGTACTAGGGCTCCTGGTCGTGTCCGTGTTTCGTGTACCCGTAGCCGAATCTCCGTTACCGAGTAACACGGCAACGGAGATCCGGCCCGTTCGACACGTGAAATTCGGCTACGTGTAATTAAGATACGTAGCTCCGTGTTACACGGAGATACGTTTCTTATTTACACGTAGATCCGATCCGCCCGTGACCGTGACGTTTAATGAAGATTTTATGTGTGTCTTTAAGACCTCCGAATGTAATGCGATAGTCGTGTTTTTTAATTTCAGTTTCTTTGCTTTTGCATTTTAAATTGGTTTAATGAGTCATTATATAAATATAAATATTTTGTTGGAGGCTATAAACTAGAACACATATCACATATCTAATAAGGCTCAGTTCGACAAGCTTTCATTCAATAACCGTGCGGAACGGAGCCGGAGCCGAGATCCGCAGATACGTAGCCGAACGCAGACACGGATACGTATCTTGGCGTGACCGTGTAGTTCGGGAACTTAGCACCGCCGGTGCTAAGATCACGGAGCTACGGTTCCGCGTGTAACACGGATATCAGGACCACTAGTCTGTACCTATCCATCCATACTAAAATTATAAATGTGTAATTTTTGTCTGTCTTTCACGCTTAAACCACTGAACGGATCGAGATGAAACTTGTCACACATATTGGTTAGATCCTGGAATAGGACATACAATACAATTATTCCGGAAAATTAGATTGTTCCCGAGGGAGCAGCGATAAACGACTTCTACGCGGACGCAGTCGCGGGCGAAAGCAAGTATTTAAAAATGAAAACATATTTTCGGTAGGTATAAACATTTAAACCGTTTGTAACTCAATAATTTAACCACTGAAGTCTACTTAGTAGTTATAGTTTTCCTATTAAACTCATTAAAGATATTATTAGCTGACCCGGCAAACGTTGTTTTGCCTTATAAATTAGAAATGAAAAATAGATAGTAGCCGATTCTCAGATCTACTGGATATGCATATAAAATTTCATAAGAATCTGTCAAGCCGTTTCGGAGGAGTACGGTAACTAACATTGTGACATGGAAATTTTATATATTAGATTATGTGATTTTATTTAAGATATTTTACAGTTTTTAGTTTTTATAACCTCGCTTACATTTGACGTTACGTATTCCAACGCAGACGTAACATAATACTTGGGAATTGACAGGTGTAGGGATTTTAGCGGATGATTTCTATTGAAGGTGAAAATCCATTATCCCACATTAACTCTCGTGCTACCCTTTACGATCCTGAAAAAAGGTATATTTTACACCTGCTGTATGTTTAGACCCTCTACAATGGCGTATAGCTAAATCAGTCCAAGATAAAAGATAAAGATAAAGATAAAGACATTTATTCAGTAAGTAGGCCGCACGGGCAGCGCTTCACAAGAGGAGACCACTGCTGTGAAGAAGCGCCGCAAGAAACAGAGCAGTCAGTCATTTTTTTAAATATATTTAATATTACAATGGTACTATTTAGTCTAGCATTATATAATCTATAAATAGCTAATTAAAAAATACTTCAAATATCCTGCGTAGTTTCCGCAGGAAAACACACCAAAATCTCAAGAACATTTTACATATTCATCTGGCTTAGAATCAATTGACATGAGCATTTCTAAAAAAGTTTGTACATTTCATTCACGAATTCGATTTGCAAAAAAAAATGCAGGTTGGTAGAGTGAATGAAGCTGAGCCTAAATAACATAGTCTCCCAAAATGTCCTCATACACTTGTATGAAACTTTCCTTTTTTGTTACTAACTTTCTTTGGTTCATGGTAACAAAAAAGGAAAGTTTCATACAATGATGAAATGCTCACATAACACTTACACCTCGTAAGGCCCACCATACTGAAAAATGGGAGTTTTTTGTAACTGGGACTTTGAATCTACAATCAAGGGAATAAAGTTCAATTGCGATAGTTCGAAAATGGCATTTTCAATTCATGAACATTTTTTTTTATTGCATAGGAAGGCAATCGAGCACACAGGCCACCTGATGGTAAGTGGAAACTGTGACCCATAGACATTTGCATTCACAAGACTGCAAATGCACTGCCAACCCTGAGGACTAAGATGGAATGCCTCTATGCTAGTCATTTCACCGGCTGTCTAATCCCCAAACCGGAACACAACAATGCGAACACTGCTGTTGGCGGTAAGTTAATAAACCTTATTCTTATTGCAACAGAGTTCAAAGTAAATTGTCTTGACTATGTACGTCCTATTGCACACTGGGCCTTGCAAGGTTAACATAACCAGCGGGCCAACTATGGCTGCGTTTATCGCGTGACTTAAGCACTTGTCCCACCGCCGACGATGAGCGATAAACGAGTAGAACGATAAACCAGAAACGAGTGGGCGAGCGACGAGATGCGAGTGTTAGCTCCAATAGTTTTGTCGCTCGGCTAAAGATGGGTTTAGACCAAACGAGCGAATGTTCATTCTATCCCCTCTCTACCAAATTATTTTTGTGTAAACAGACACAGAGCATTCTTTCGTTGTTCGTTGTTTCCCTTTATTTGTGAAGATTCTAAGAATGACGGACGAACGTGCGAACAGTCGCCTAGAGCGTTCTTTCGTGTTCGAACGGGCTCGCTCCCAGGGCGATCTTCTCAAAGCGTTCTAGATCATAAAGCAAAAGAACTATCTGTTTTACTTTTTTTTCACTTCATACTCTTAAAATGACTAGTCTATGCACATCGGGACTAAAGCTCCTTTATTAATCTCTGGGGATTTTTTTAATTTTCAGTGATTGCGTATAGTAATTTTTTAGGGTGTGGAAATAACCTCAAAATGACAACTGTGCAAAAATATAAAAAAAAACGATTTAATTTCGTGAATGACCCCCGACGAATGAGCAATCGTTCGCCTGCTCTAAACATCTCTAGAGCATATGCCGTTTAATCTAGTTCTAGTGCTCGATTCTTGCTCGTTCATATTCGCGTGGTGTAAACGCTGAAAACGAACTTTTGTTTACACTAAAAGATCAAGAATGAATGCTCTATTCTGGCTCTAGCTCTTTGTTTGTTTGGTCTAAACCCACCTTAATAGGCGAGTGTTCGAGTGCAATTACAATTCATCATCATCGTCGTCTGAACTAGAAAACAATGACAGCGCAAATGCTTTGCTCAAATTCATAGCAAATATCTGCACTGAAATCCACGTCGTAAAATCACCGCTTTGGTATCGCAGCTTGAGTTCTAACTACCAAGTGAGTATCGCCGAGCGAGTATCGCTGAGCTAGTTTTATCTTATCGCTCTTATCGCGCCGACAAACTAGTAGAGCGAGTGTTCTTGCCGGCAGTGTGAACAGCCAGCGATGAACGATTAGTATACGTGTCTCTTTTACTAACACAGGATCCTTATGTTTTGTTCGTTTCTTGGGCGAGAAAATCGCCGATAGCTAATCGCTTACTCGCTTTTGGTGGGACAAGTGCCTAAATGTAGATAAAGCAACCGTCATTCTCGTACTCGTATACGTGTCAAAAAGGGACGGATGTAGTATCCACATTTTATCACGTGATAAACGCAGCAATATTAGGCTCCCCGGGGTCGAACTTTTGGTGCCGATTTCGGCGAAATTACAAAATTTTGCGCACGAGATGCTCTCATTTAGCAGGTGTTCATAGTCCACACAAACTGACTGGTCTTATTTTGTAAACAATTTTATAACCTCAAAATGATCCATTTTGGCCTATATCAACAATTTCTTTCAAATCACATCAAATCAAATCATATTTATTTGCCAGAACACAGTATTACATAAAGCAGATGTTCAAGAATAAAAAATCCATTGCGTTCAGCCTGCATGCAAGAGTGCAAATATTGACAGTAAGTCAAAAACAAAAAAAAAAAAAAAATACAATTATTAATTACAAATAAAAACATACAAATTATATTTATAAAATAATAAAATTTAAAAATAACATTCCGTAAAAACACAATCATTAATCATTACAAGTAAGTACATACAATAGTCATATTTCCTTAGTATCTATTTAGCTCACTATAATTCTTGCAATGCAACATCGGGAAAATTACTTACAAAAAGTAGCTTCTATTGGCTTCTATCTGGTTAATTTACCAGGAAAGGACCGTTTTAGCAAAAACGATACATTTTGAGGTTATAAAAGTGTTTCGTAAATAAAACAAGTCAGATAATATGGACTTTAGATATAACTGGTACAAATAAATAAGTAGCATAAAATAAAACTTGGTTGAATTATAACAGTGAAATTGCAATCAATATACAAAACACAGTAGCAGCATCATTTTTCAAAGTAAATATTGAATCAATATTATTTTATGATGGTCAATTTGTTCAAAATAGTATTTAATCATACAACTTGTTAATAGAACATAGTAAGAACAGTGTTTTTAGTGATAATGTTACTCACTGATTTGGCTACTGTCCTTCCAAATGTCAGTATCAATGAACTCGGAAAGATTAATAAGGGTTAGATTACCGCTTTCGCAATACCCGGAACAAATTTAAACCTTTTATCACTAGTCATTCATTGTTAAAATTCGGCCCTCTGCTCATGAACCGTAATATTAGACAGACCAGTTGTGGAATACCTAGTTAATACTTTTAGTGTATTTCAATAACCGTAAACAATAATAACATACAAATTAAAATTATAAGGAATCTCCATAATAAGAAACGGAATGTTTTCGTCCTTCGCGTTTCCCTTATAAAGCTTCCAACTCCAACCCCTAGATGGCGCCTCTAGTCCGAGTCTCCCTACATCGCGCTATCGTTGTGTCCCCCGAGAACAACCTAGTCGCTAGACCATTTTCCTTCAGTTCACGGATTGGCAGGAGACGTTAGCTCTGGCTCCCAATTTTTGTATGCGCCGTACAGCTGACTTAAAGTCAGTTGGTGCAATAAAATGGTTTGCAATGCACGGTGTTCCATTAAAGGAATGCTCCTTAACGGGGAGTTATAACTTGTGGTACACTTTCGAGATTATATCGGACTGGAGTCGTTAAATATGGCTGTATCTCATAAAACAATGAACACAGGAAAATTTCAAAAATTGAGTAATTGAGTAAGCCACTGTAACCAATAATAGAAAAAGAAACAATTCAAGGCTCGAGCGAGACTGGCGACTCTGGCGAGTTTCTTATCTTAATATTATAGTAATAAAATCCGGGCATGAGCATGTCGGATCATGCTTAGTGTAAAAAAACAACATATAAGTAGGTATGAAAAATTACATGTAAATTTTAATTTTTCTAGTTTAACCTTTCCTAAACGGTCCCCCAAATCTAAATCAAGCGTTGCCTTTATAGAAAATGTACCCATAGAACTGACGTAGGCTGCCGCACGGCCGCGTCGAGCGCTAATATCAATTGAGTACAAGCATTTGGTCTGCTTCGAAAATCGCTAACGCTATCGTCTTGCACCTTGTCTAGGACTTATTCGGAAAATTATCTCTGCGTTTTCAGAGAGGTATCTTACTTAAGATCTATTTATGGGCCATATTAAAAAAAAACGTTTAACGTAAAGCGCGTTACAAATGACAGTTTTCAATTCTTGAAGTTTAATTTTACGTACCTTAAGACGGCTGAAATTTTTAGAAAGATGCGTCAAACACATCAACGTTTATGTCATTACATGGAAAACTGTTATTTCAGACGCACTTAGGTGCAGATATGGCACTTAAAATCAGTTTTATTATGACTTGTGTTGGGCTACATCCAGAATCCGATTACCTTTTAATTTTTGCTGACTGTTAGATTTCGCCTTATCGTAGATTTTACTGATTTGCGTCAAGAACCAACGTCGACGGGAGACGACGAAGTCTTTCAGTCCGCAAAGTCCGACATATATTATTAATAGTTTCGTTAGTTATCAAAGGCTAATACAGCCCTCTTTATTTATGCACGACTAAAGAGTAGTCAACGTTAACGCTAAGTCTAAGGGGCCGTATTAATCAAGTCTTGGCTGAGATGGCCGTCACAAGATACGTCAAAGTTAATGTCAAGCCGTAGAAAAGGATAATTTTTGACACATCTTGAGACTGGCATTACAGTCGGGATCAGTTTATTAATGCAGCCCTTAGAAATCTGTTTCTTCTATCATGCCTTGACAATGTCGTCTTAACTAATTTCAGATTAAACCAAAACGGTAAACGTCAGATCTGTTCGAATAAAAAATCGGCCATAAAACGCAAAAACAGATTATTAATACCAACGGCTCTAAGAATCTGAATAATAAAATGATCTCGGCTGAAATGCCCAACACAAGAGAAGTAGACGTAGACAGTAAGCTTTAAGTCTTAGGTAACTGTCTTTTCTCTCGTGCCTCAAGATGAACGTCTTAGCCCAGATCAGATATTATTACAACCCAGGCCTTATTAATTAACTGAACATAATTGAGATGGCCATCTTAAGATCAGTTTGTAGTAACTTTAATTTAAAATTAATAATATTAGTGACCTTAATGTAGGTAATAACTTATAATTGTGTAAATTATACTGTAACATCATATCCACTTAATATTGTTACTCCTTCACGGTGGAACGGCTGGACGGATTTCAATGAAATTTAGAATGGAGATAGGCAACCCCCAGGATTAACACATAGGCTACTTTTCAAGATTAAAATTTAAAAGTTCCCGATGGAATAACGACAATATAAATACATGCGATGGTCGAATAACTAATTCTACGCGTATGAAGTCACCGGGCAGAAGTAAGTTCTGAAATCTGAAATCTGCTTTTTAATACGGCCCACCTCGTCCTGCCCAGTGTTCTTAATAAAGGACACATTCGATTTGGTAGTTTCTGCCCGGGAAATCAAATTTGATATGTAAAATTGTCCTTTATAGAGGACAATGGGCAGAAACCGGAAGTATTTAAAAAAAAATGCTTGGGCAGGACGAGGATAAACCAACTAGCAGTATTAGACACCAACGAATGTTCTTTTTCTGATTCATGTATTTACTCTTTCTCAACTCTTAAAGATTCATGGCCTTTTTTAAGGTCACCTTTATCGCGGTGGATATAGCACCCGTCACTCTCGCATTTATATGCTGGTCAGAATGCGGCCAATATTTAGTCCATGCTCGGAGCCATGCAACCAGGCCAACATGGTACAAGTATTTTACCTGTAAAATACTCTAAGGTAAGCGATAAACAAGTTCAGACATGTTGAGCGTTGTCACAGCCTTGACCCCTTCCAAGCTACTACGAATAAAAATATACAGGATTCCGAGGTGCAATTCAATATTCCTTTAGTTTGCGTCGTAGTATAAGGGGTCTTGGTAACGCCGCGTTTTATTATTTTATCGTTTAGCTCGTTTATTTTATTCATGAACAATACAAATGGCTGTTTTTGAAATTAGTACATACACTTACTTAATACATACATACATAAACTCACGCCTTCATTCCCAGAGTGGGGTAGGCAGAGCTAATTAATTACTAACAAGTAATAATCTAATTAAATACTATAGCTAGGATCATGTGTACATTTTATAACTAGTAAAAACTACTTTTTAAACATGTGCAAGTATTTCATCAACAGGTACTATAGAAGCTACCCCGCAATATGTTTGTGTAAATATGTTTTCAATTTTTTACTGAATGCGTCACAGTTTGTTACCATTTCAAAAAGAACTATCACGAAGAAAAAATAGAAACGAAGCCTACAGAACGTTAGTTCTAACAAAATGCTATATTTATTTTCTTTCTCTTTCATTTATACATCGCACATTTTTGTTTTAAACTTGCAAATTTGTTATTAAGCCATTTGTGATAGTATAGTAATAATATAGTATATAATAGCATGAGCAACATTTACCCTATAGTTTTCATTGTTAGTAACAGAAATCAGGATCGATATATCATCCGCAAACAATGTACAATCTTGTTTGGTAATTGAGGTTGGGTCATCGATATATAGTAAGAATAGAAAGGGGCCTCGAACACTCCCTTGGTTTACCTCCACTCAATTAAAATTTTAATCTAGCCCGGGGCTTTATTCTACTCAGTAAAACCATATTTTTATCTTGGCCACAATGACTGTTCAGTAAATAAGAGCTATCATACCGTCAACAATACGGTGACATGTCAAAGATGATTATGGTTTTTACGGAGTAGAATGAAGCCTCAGGCCTGATTAAGTCTGACCACTGAGATTACCACCGCTCAGACATGTTTTACAGATATTTCGTTTGTTTTTCTAAGTTGTTTATAGAACATAGACTTTAAGAAACTTATTCTTCATAAGTTGACCTTAAGAGCGGCCGTAACCCGCCAAGTTAACGGAGAAAAATTACGAATTACGAATAGCTCTTCGAGCGAACAGAATAATTATTAAACTTCATTGTTCCAAAGAAATTTCAGTTGGGCTTTTAATCCTAAAATCTAGATACTGTACTTTCAACGGTTTCAGCTTTAAAAGATAAATTTGAATCCATTGGTTTAGACTTGAATATTTTAAAGTATGACAGTGACGAAATGCAAAAATTCAATGAATTTGCCCCAAACATAAAGTAATGGAGCTCCTGAGGTCCCCTTTATAGTTTTTCAGATTAAATTCAAAATTAGGTGTATTTATAAACTTCAAAATTTTTGTCAACGGCTTGTAGATATTAAAAGCGTTAGTTATCAGGAAAATTACGACGCGTTGGCCTAGTTAGTGCCAACGAAACTAGCGGTCCTGGGTTCAAATACGTAAGGGTTGAATTTGTGTGAGAAACGCGATTATTATTGTTCCTGAGTCATGGATGTTTTCTATTGTTTAGGTATGTATTTGTGTATATAAGTATTTATATCGTGGTCTAGTACCCTTAGTACAAGCCTGAAGTTAAGTTTGGGACTAGGTCTAGTGGTGTGGTATTGTTAATATTCTTAAATCAATTCGATCTCAACCATAAAATATAGTTTATCATTTGTGTATGGTACAATTAGTAAGAAAGAAGATGTAATGTAAATCAAACACAATCTTAATAGCACTAGTTAATTAAACCGAGTAATATTGAAATTTATAAACCTTTAACTCTTATTACTATGGAGTTGCAAACCCTAAATTTGGATTTCCCCTTTAGTCATGACATTATTGTAGACCTTTGCCATAGAATAAAATCGGCTAGTAGAAATCTACACTGCATTATAATTATAAATTAAACAAAACGCAAGCTTTAAAAAACCTGACTGTTGCTAACTAACTTTAAATAGTTATTCCTAAATGACCATTACATACATACATACCTTCACGCCTGTAATCCCAGAGTGGGGTAGGCAGAGCTACAGAATTACCGACAACTTTAAAAACTTGTTGATGATTCAGTAACCTCATTTTGCACAAATAGGCTAAGAAGTTTACCAGCGTATTAGTGACAGGTTGCAAGCCCATCGCCTAACAGTACTACAAGCCTTTATTCCCTTAGTCGCCTCTTACGACTTCCACGGGAAGACATGGAGTGGCACTATTCTACCCCGGCAACCACACGGGTAAATGATCATGGTTGAATGAAAAAATCAGTGATACCCCACTAGTCAGTGTTCGTCAACTTTTTTTTATTTGTATGCAAATACTGAGTTTCCCACTCTTTTGTAATGTTAAATTGAAATCATAACTATAACATTATTTTGTATGTTTATACAGTAGCAAAAGGGTCGTTTTATTTTCAGGTTACCGAGTATCATCCAAAGCAACATCAATCATAAAAAAAACGTAAACTATCCAAGTGTTCATGGTAATTCCACTGGAAATAAGCCTTAAAACTCTTCGTATGCAAGAACCCTAACGTCTTCAATGTTACCTCAGTGGTTTAGATGTCATGTTTTTACTCCGCGGTAGACTTTTAACTTTAAAATGAGTAAAATGCTAAATTTAGAACGATATTTAATATAATCTTTATTACAGCATATACTTATTCAAAAGTACTAAAGCAATTAAATAATCACTAATCCTAAAAAAATAACTACTCTCTATAATTCTCCACAAAAAAAACTAAATACTACTTATTGAATTATACGGCTACTAAAGTTAAAATAATAAAGTAACGAATTTCACGAATTCCCTAAAAAGTTAAAACAAAAGTTCCCAAGTTGAAGGTGAGGTTAAGTTCAAAACGTCAAAGTTTACAGTTTCATAGTAAATAAGCAAACAAGCTAATTTAGGTAATTTAAACGATAACGCACAGTCAATACCAGACAACTTTAGTTTGTCTGTGACGTCAGCGTAGAAATATAGCCTGCTAGGAATTGTTTAATTCCTAGACCAAAAGTACATATTGATCATTTCCGACCTATAAAGTATCTCTGCACTAAGTTTTAACCTGATCAATTGAAGCGTTGAATCCTGAAGATGCAATAAACAAACAAACACCTTTGCATTTAGACAAATAATATTAGTAGTCTCATGCTCAGTTTTTTTTAAAAAGAAAAAAGAATAGTTAATGTTTATAACAATATGAAGATACACACTAGACATCCTGAAAAGTTAATGCTGATAACAAAATTTTAAAACTATTATACCGCAGCCGAAAACTTCCGTCGCACAAAAAATATAAAGTACCATCATTTAAAATCTATTAGCCCTAAACACCAGAATCCAAACACTCGATAAAAAATAAGGACAGTTATTTATACGACAAAGGCTAATCTATTCAGTCATTATTTTTACGTGAACGCACCTGTTTAGAGCTCCCGTCACCTGTCAAAATCCGAGCACTTTCCCGCCAAAACAACTTTTTAAAATCCGCCATCACTGACACAGTTCTTCGCACATTTTTCACTGGCAACTGTCAAAACTATTTGTCTATTATTTATTGTTTATTTTTTATCTGTGGTGGTTTTGCTCGCTGGCTCCGGGGCACGACCGCGTCTTCCTGAGTTATACGGACAACTGGCGGTATGGTGACGGCATGGCGTTTACTACATTTTTTCCTCGCAATCATAACGTTGGTGGACGGTTTTTTTTCTATTTTTAATCCCCTGAAATAGTTCGATACAATTGGTACTTAAAGGGCTTGTCTGTGTTAAATGTTTGTGTGTGTTTAGAGAACATTTCACGTCACTAATTTGATGTTGTAGAGGGCGTTGTTTTTTCATATATACGGGAAGAATGTCTGATTTTTACAATCAAGTGCACAAAGATCTTTATTTAAGAACGAGGTGAAGTAATACTTAATAATTTACTTTATAAACCACGGGCTGATAGAATGATCTTTGGGAAAAATGTTTTTAACATATTTAATAACCTACCTGAGAATATTAAGTTACTTTAGGGATATATTTTCAAGTATAAATTAAGTACCTGGCTCTTCAACCGTTGTTTTTATACCGTTCAGAAATATTTAAGTCGTGCCTGACCTTTTTAATTTTAATTTAATTGTTCCCGCATATTCGAATATTATTGTTTGTGTTATTGTTACTCTATTTTTATATTTTGTAATAATTGACTTGTGTCTTTAATTTACTATAATTTTAATTGGATCGCTCCGACAAATGTTTTGCACGCCTGCATGAAGGCTGAATACACTGGACATATTTAAAAAAATATGTAACATCTGCACAACTGTATTCTCAGCAAATAAATTCTTTGAATATTTGAATTTTTAATCTTTTTTATATGAATATCGTGCGACTAATCTACGTGTTTTTTTAGCATGTTTTTGTTAGGTTAAACTTCTAAATAGCTTTGAGTATATTTATTACTAGGTTATTTTTTTTTTTTAAATAACTGCCTCAGGGGTACAAAACTGATTCTTCTTTTTTTTCCGCAGCTTTTTATTTTCTACCGTCTTCAACATGTTACCGTATCATCGACGTACCGTAGCTCTTACGTAGGTACTTGTAATGTCGGTCGAGTTGAAAACAGGGACCGGAACCGAACCGCTTAGCGCGAAAGGGGTTTTTGATATGCTTTTTGATAGACTTGTTGTTACAAACCCCAAGGATGCGCTTAGCTTATCGTCGACTTAGCTCAAAGAAAGGACAACCCAACGATACATTTAATTCGACTAAGCGCTAAGCCTATTCCAATACCCTATTGTCTGTCACCTTATTCAAGCTTATTCGAACGGTTTCAAGCTGGTTTAACCTCAATGCGCAAGAGTTTAGACGTATTATTGAATTACCTAACAATTGATAGGTTGGCGGCAGGCAATAGCCGCTTAAGCGAGACGCCTAGAGTTCGCCCGAATGCGCAAAAAAGAGAGAGGCGATCGATAGGGTAATACCCAGTCAATGCTAAGCGCTTAAATATTAAACTACCGAAACCCTAATGAACCGGGTAAGCTCTTTGGATGCGGTTAATTACTTCAAAGGGGTTCGCCCTAACGTTAAGGTGACTCAATCATAGCTAAGCACATCGATTGGCTAACCGAATGATAGGCTAAGCCTATTGATAGGGTTAATCAAAAGAAGGGGTTTTCCGGTCCTTGGTTGAAAACCTGACGATAACTGTCAAAGGCAAAGTAGAGGCCCTGTAATGTCCATTGAAATCTGACGACACGGGGCCCCACAGTGACTTTAGTGCGTGCGTGTATATTCTCGTTTCTGACCTTACTGTATAGTATACAGTGTATACTAATTGTTGACATGAAAATGTACTTTTGGAATGACTGATCCGCATCAGCATGCAAACAACTTTCAAATGTAAATAAGTTCTCTTTAACGTACTTATGGTTACATAGGAAATATCGAAATTTATGTCATAGAACGTTTCATGTCGCTGAATTTTTATTTCATCGACAGGCATTTCCATTTAGAAGCTTTTTTTTGTGATCTCATGTCTATAAGGTTTCAGCAGAAATTAGCTTTCGATGAAATGAAATTCGATGAAATGTTTGTCGATATTTTAAGTGGATTCTCAAATAAACAGACACCTTCATATTCTCATTCAAAAAAAACTCCATGTTTGTAGTATTGTGGAGCCACGAGGATTATAAATTTGTATTTTAGACGCTAAATGCGTGATGACTTATAGACCTAGCCAAGATGGAAATGTTTTTTATTAACTCGAAACGTATAGAGTATACATACTGCCTTCCCAAACCTTCCTGAGTATACAAACTCCCGTTGCAATTTCAACCTTATTACTAACGGCAGAGAATTCAAACTGCTTTGGTTATTGAATTTGTGCTACTGCTTAATGCTTTAAGAGGGCAGCATAATGGTCGACGCGATTTCTCATCAGCTTACGTCAACCATTTTCGTTTTTTTTTACTTAGCGTTATGGATTTTGACTAGGGCCTATGACCAATTTAAACCTGTTAAAGTTCTTTACAAACTCAGAGCTCAAGTTAGACTGGGCTATAGAGCTTGACAAACTTTCAACCGTTGCAAAGGACACAAACAGGGTTTTCATAACAAAACTTCGTATCGCATACTAAAGAGATCATTTTACAGGTAAAGTTTTGTCATGTGGCACAACAATACAAAATACAAAATACAAAATATTTATTCAGTAAATTGGCCACATGAGGGCTCTTTTACACGTCGGTAACATGGAGTGAATCTACTAGCGCTTCGGACAAGACCATCATTGCGGAGAAGAAGCGCCGCAAGAAACTCCAATGCTTATGTAGAAGAGATGTTTAAATATCAGAGGACCATTTCACACCAATTCGTCCCAAACTAAACTCTAGGCTTGTACTATGGGTACTAGACAACCATATAAATACTTATATAGAGAAATATATACTAAATACATATAAAATATCCTTGACTCAGAAACAAATGATCGCGTTCCTCACACAGATATCTGCCCTTACCGGGATTTAAACCCGGGATCGCTAGCTTTGTAAACAGGGTCACTACCAACTAGGCGGCCGTCAAATGTCGAATATCGTGTCGTTTATAAATGGAGTCAACGTACGTACTTAAGTTCAGTAATACCAGAATATTAATAAGTAATCACTAATTAGCAATCTTTCATTTTAACAGTCTCTCTCTAGCATAGCAAGTATAGAGTCAGAGAGAGTGAAACAGCGATACGACAGCAGAGTACAGTCAGGGGCATTCCCGGTCGACCACATCTAGGGTGATATTCCTTTGTCCGTTCGAAGCTCACAAAGTTAAGACAAATCGAGTACCTTAAAATATATCGCATAATTTGCTGCGATTTATGTATTGGATGTGGTTAGCGTTACGTAATAATTGTTGATTTGTATGCCATACCATAGATAAAGCCTAGTTAAGTTTTTTATTTTTATTTTTTATATGCCACAGACTACATCAAGCTGCGTGGAGCGGTGTTTGCGCGACGGCGCGGCGTTATGTAGTTGCGTGGCGTGTTTTTGCCTGTATTTTAATTTTCTTTTTATCAGTGTCTTTGTGGTTTGTTTTTTGATTCGTGTACAATCGTGGCGTCATTGCGCCTTGACTTCACCAAATGGTCGCAACGGAAGGTCAGCGCTGGCTCTGCCAGCAACACGCTGAGTTGTGACCATTTCGTGACAAACTGAGCATGTTTCCAATTTGTTTTTTTTTTTATGTTTTCTATAATGTTTGTCACAAATAAATAAATTATTTATTTCTTTCTTTCTAAAAATCATCAAAATCGGTCCACGCGTTTAGTTTATAGAGAAACATACATATATATGATGATAAACACATTACCCTCCTCCTTATGCAGTTGGGTTAAAAAAACAAGCATATATATTTCACCACATAACTCTATAGCTATAAGTAGCTTGTCCTTTTGAGGGACATGAATAAGTTAGGAATCCTCCATACGAAATATGAAATATTGATGATATATTCTAAGATACGATTCTGTTATAAGCTTGGGTCTGAACTTGAGTCCGAGTGAAATATTGAGAGTATTTTTTAAACATAAGGTGCGTGTTCCTTTTTTTTAATCTTTCTACAGTAACAATATGAAAAGGAAAAATTTGTGTTTTTGTATGTAATGAATGAATAAACTCACCATTATACAAGTATGCTTTATTTGTCTGCGCGATGTCGCGGTTAAAAGCTAGTTTGAGTACGTATTAAAATGTGTTTGAATGTTATACTTTGCTTATGAACAAATATCAATTAAATATTATTTAAAACCGGTCAAGTGCGAGTCAGTCTCGCGCACGACGAGTTCTGTACCACCGTACAATATTAAGATTGAACAATAAATGCCTGTAACTTTTATTGTATTGGGACCATTCATTTTTAACTTTATTTATTTTTATAAAAATGTTAGCATCTATAGTCCACATAATCAGACTTATCTTATTTAGGACACTTTTATAACCTCAAAACGCATCGCTTTTGGCTAAATCGGCCGTTTTCTGGTGAACTAACCAAAAATAAACTTGGACACGAACGAATTTTGGACACCAGTTTCCTGATTTTATATCATAAGTAGATGTTTTTTTTATCACGAAATTGTAATTTTAGGCAAAAAGGGAGCATTTTCAGATAAAAGTGTTTACTAAATAAGTCAAGTCAGATGGTATGGACTATACCTTTTACGGGTCAAGAGACACAGAGATGATTATTATCGAGCAAAAACGCCGAAAAATATTAGTTTCTTGTAGGGTTTTCGTTTATTGTTTTTTTTATTATTATTGGTTATACTGGTGATAAAAATACACTATTAAGGAAATATGTGGCTCTAGTGCTAAATGAAATAAGTTGATTTAACTCTTACGTATACTAGACTTATGCCGTTTTTCACCTAAACCTCGGGAGACTTGTCCCCTTTTTTACCAGAGTTCTGTTACAGCTTTCAACTGTCTCCCTAATAGCCTACTGACAGACACACGGCCGGACGGACAGCCAGACGGACGGACGGACGAACCACGGAGGCTTATTAATAGGGTTCCTTTGACAATCTTAGGGTACGGAACCTCTAGAATAAGCTACTAAAACCCGAATGCATGTTTTTGATATTGTCGTCTAAATAATTATGTTATTGTTAATGTTAATTTAACATATCTTTGAGTCGGACATTTTTAATTTTAATTAAGCTGGGGGCTAAAATTTAAAAAAAAAGTCACGTGACACTTGCAACGCCAAGACGAATCAAAAGAATACTATATTTAAAAAAAAAATAGACTTCGTTTTTCGAATATAATATCAACTGATAGATCTATAATATATGTATAGACCGTACTAACGTATAGGTATGGTGTTAATAAAACCTACTAATATTATAAATGCGTTTGTGTGTTTGTTAGTCAGTACTCGCTGCAAAGGCTGGACGGATTTATATGAAACTAGCTTTTGCCCGCGACTTCGTCTGCGTAGAATTAGTAATTTGGGTAGCTTATTTTTTATCATTGCTTACTTTTAAATAATAAATGAAAATAATGGTTTTGATTTGTAATCATTAATAATGCATACAACCAGAATTTAATGAACAGATAAATAAATGATTAGTAACTGGGACATATTATTTAGTTTAACACGTTTATGTAAACTACGTTTTTTGTTTTCCCGTCCTTTGCTAACACGTGAAGATTTTGTGGAATTGAGACTCGTGAGCACGCCACATATTAGTTGTCCATGGGAAAAACAGTATTTACTAAATGTACACCTGCAACTTTCAGTGTTTGTCATTGTACCTTATTTATTGTCATCGCGAATGCTCATCAATGATCATTTTAGGAATCGAAAAGCTGAAGTCGCACTTTAATGAAAGTATAGGGTAAATAAAAATAAGTAAAAATCCTCTTCTGTGTAGTAGTAACCAGCTTGAATACATATTACCCTCGTAGGTTTGATGGACATTTATGAATAAGGGGGTACATATTTTAAATGTTGATTCCATCTTTAAAACTTCCTATAAGGGATGATAACGGCATTGCGGACTCAAAATATCTGTAGACCAAATTTTAATTGAATTTCATAGAGAATTTCCCGGATAAAGATAAAGACTGCCATACCAAATTTCATGAAAGTAAATCAAGAAAAGGAGACCATAAAAAAAATTAACCCCTCCCCCCTCCACCCATCACGAACCAGTAAGGGGATGATATTCGGAATAAAAATTATCGTATGCCCCTCCTAGGAACTAAGTAAAAATATCCCTATATCAAATTTCATCTAAATCGGCTCAGCGGTTTAAGTATCTCCATACAAATTTTTACCCCCCATTTCACCCTCTTAGGGGATAAATTCGGGGAAAAAACTATCCTATGGGTGAATTTCAACAAGCGTCAAATTATCCTAATTTAGGTGGTATTTTTTATTTTGTCAGTAGGGTTCACAATTTTAAGTGTAAGGGACGTCATTAGTCATAATTAAAACAGTGTTAAAATGGCCCTTCATTAAACCAAGTCGTTTTAACATAATATCGAATTTACTAATTATATACCACCAAAATTGCTATTATCCACCAAAATTACTTTTCTAAGAAAAACACACGATCAATAATGACATATCGGGATAGTTAAAATAATAATCGTTAGGGAATCGTTCTTGTTATTTTTTAAACCAACAACGTATTTTTTTAATATAATATATAGTTATTGTTTGGTGTTTATATAATTTTGGTGGAACAAGGAAGTTTGTCAATTTTGGTGTCTTAGGAAAAGCCACCAAAATTGTATCACCAAAATTAGAACTTGTACTTTTTTATTTTATTTAACGTGAATATTTTAGTTTTATACAAATTAAACTTCATATAGTTAAAAAAACACCATTAACATACTCAAAATAATTTAAACACAATTGTTTTTTGGCAAAATAACAAGTTATCTAAGTTATCACAATTATAAAAATGTATTTTGTACCACCAAAATTTGATTCTTATGTACTTAGAGGGAAGACGCAGCAAGACGGTATAAATCTTTCACCATCTAATCTATCGCTGGAACTGAACGAACGACTGACGCCATATTTGTTTGTTTAATCACTTTTCGTTCGATCATAAAATCAATTTTAATATTCACCACCAAAATTGACTATTTCGCAAGGACAGTTTTATTTACACTGTTCCCAGTTTCTTTTTATTTGCAAATGCAATAATTGTAATATTTTATAATTCCTTAACTAATAGGGAATAGAGGTAACTAAAATATCAATCTAGTTGAGGCTTATAACTTTGTACCACGGTATATTAGTGTATGCGACAAGTACTGGACACGACACCAAAATTGATTTTGGACTGTTTTTTTTTTTTACTATAAACATAATAAGTTATTAACAATTTTAACTTTGGCTCAACATGGTACTTTGTGTAAGATTTTCTAGAAAATAAATACTTTTCCAATAAATGTACTTTACACCCCAATTATCACGTCCGCCGCTAAAAAATGTGGTTGGGATAATTACCCCTATGTCCTATTCCAGGAAGTGTGGATTAGGAAAGGTTTTTTACTTTTCATCTCGGCAACTTCAAAAGTTCCCGAGGGAAAAACGATAATCCAAAACTACGACTAGACGAAGCAGTATCTAATAAATGACAGGAAAGAAAATAATAATTGAGAGTTACTAAAAATTTACGATTATTCCTACAAACTGGAACTGCATCATACTGGGTCAGCAGGAAGCACTCTACAGCTTTAGATTCCCCTTCGAATGTCAAAACATGCGACCCAAAAGGCTTAAGGTTTTTTTTTTTTTATGGCATTGGAAGGCAAACGGCACACAGGCCACCGAATGGTAAGTGGAAACTGTGACCCATAGACATTCGCATTCACAAGAATGAAAATGCACTGCCAAACCTGAGGACTATGCTAGTCATTTCACCGGCTGTCTTATCCCCAAACCGGAACACAACAATGCAAACACTGCTGTTTGGCGGTAGTTTAATGGATAAGATGGTGGTACCAACCCGGACGGACCCTGCACAAGGTCCTCCCACAAGTAGTTGTGTTTACCGAGAAAATTGTATTTTTCACAGCTCCGAGAGATTGCAGAGTTGAGTGTTTGGTATGATCTTCAGCTTGATATCTCCAAGCGTTTGTGAGAAATGTTATCTTGACAAACAGATAGACAGACGAACAACGAAGCAATCCTACTTGTATAAGGGTTTCATTTTTACCTTTTTGAGGTGTGGAACCTTATAAAGCGTATACAAATTCTTCATGTACTTGTAAACAACCCCATAAAACCCCATTAGGGGGTGATTTAAGCATGTTTACATAGTGTACGCAATTTCGACTTGCATAGTTAATTCGTTACTACTTAACAAAGTAATTTATAGAACAGTTGCTTTTTAGGATACCGTACCTAAAGGGTAAAAACGGGACCCTATTACTAAGACTCCGCTGTCCGTCCGTCTGTCTGTCTGTCACCAGGTAGTATCTCTTGAACCGTGATAGCTAGATACTTGAAATTATCACAGACTATGTATTTCTGTTGCCGGTAAAACAAAAAATAGCTAAAAACATAATAAAATATACATTTAAGGGCGGCTCCCATACAACAAAAGTGTTTTTTTTTCGTTTTGGCTAATGTTGTATATATAATGAGTTCGAAACGCACTTGGCCGGTTTTTTATTCTTATTTATTAACGATGCGGGTTTCCTAGTTTGTTAGTAATGACCCTATCTATGCTAAAGGTCGAGGGTTGGTTTCATTACTGGTATGAACAAAACGTCATATTTGAGTGCATTCTACTGAGTAGAACTTAATTGCTGTAGACATGTTATCGTATTGTTTTTGTAGCCACCTTTACTGTAACGTAAATAAAACGTTCAATACGTAGACAAAGACAATACGTCAAAAGCAATAAGGAAAACCAGGTAAAAAAGAGCCCCTGAGCAGGGGCCAGGGGTGTGATTCTCTCAAAAATGGCGGTAGATCGGACAGCGACAAGTTTGAGTAGTCCCGTCCGAGCGAACCAAACACATTTTAGTGCGTTCATTCTCTATTAGGCAGCCGTATACGTTTGATAAGCCATGCTACCAAGGATTTGACTTGTGATTTTAATTAGAAAAATAATAAGGCAAATTTTACGGCGTCTATATTACAGTGTTGAGGTCTCGAATAGCTATCTTAGCAAAATTTCAAAATAAAACATGCATCTCTTTCACTCTTTCATACGTCTATCATTAACTACTCTGTTTCACTATCATACGTCATCTGTCATTCCTGCGTGTATTTACGCATTCCACCGCTAACCTATCTCTACCTATTATTATATTCTGTCAAAATTAAATAAATCAAACGCACCAATATTTTTTGTGTAATGTTAATATAGAATATAAATAACATTAACTACTATTATAATAATGCTAAATAATATTGGCAGGCGGGATGGAGTTACGGCTTTCTAGAAATAGACGTACTTGCGAACGGAGTAGTGGCAAACTATGGCCAACTGTTTAGAAGTAATCTCAAGGAAAACATTCACCTTTCATGTTTTCTAATCTCTCAAGGAATACGTGGAAAAGCTCCCGTCAAAGGAAATGATCGCCTTTACAGATTATTTTTATCTTCATTGTATTATTTTGTACAGTATGGTATTTACTCACATACATTTTCAATCTCTACATACAAATTCAGTTTCTGGCGAATCGAGAGTCGTTGATCCGGTCGCTGCCTTCCCGAACACATGGTTGAGGGAAGCGTGGAAATTGGACTTGATTTAGGGGTTGAGAAACATTATCGCCCTGAGCTAAATTTGTATGTTTTTTTTTGACAGCTTTGACAGCTATGCAATTTTAACGGCTCTTTATAATCCTCTTAACGCTAACGTAAAGTAAGGAAGATAAGAATAAACGTTTTCACAAAGCATCTAGACTTGCATGTCATGTATAGATTACTTTAAAGCCATTACATACTGTTTAATCCGCCATTTTGGTAACCATACCCATTGACCCTTGCGATTCTAAGATAAATCGATTGACACCTTGTTTGTCATAATCGAACCATAAGTGCAGCCTCTAAGGAACAACGAACTATACATACCTACGGTCAAAAAACAATACCCATTATTTTCGGATGTCGGATAAAAATACCAATGTCCTTTGCATATGTGCGCATGAGTTAGTATTAGCCATCGAGTTAGAGTATTGTGTGACGTATGAGTAAAGCTGGGCATTCATGGACGCGCATTTTGTCTCGGCGACGGATGTTTTTTTTTTATGGCATAGGAAGGCAAAGGAGCACACAGACCACCTTATGGTAAATGGAAACTGTGACCCATAGACATTCGCATCCGCAAGACCGCAATCCTAAGACTGCTAATGCACTGCCAACCCTGAGGACCAAGATGGAATGCCTCTATGCTAGTGATTTTACCGGCTGTCGTATCCCGAAACCGGAACACAACAATGCGAACACTGCTGCTAGGCGGTAGGTTAATGGTTAAGATGGTGGTACCAACCCGGATGGAGCCTGCACAAGGTCGTCCCACACACAAAATATTGTATTGTTTTCAACTAGATAGGCGTAATATTTCGACCACAGTTACGGAGCGTCACGACACGCCTCAACGGAGCAGACTGATTAGAAAATGGCAGCCAGAGAACGCATTCACGATGACGCCATTTGGCTTGGCGCGGAAGCGTGGCGTGTTTGAAGGTTGAATTTCGACATTCACGATAGTTCCATTCGGATTGCACGTAGGCGCGTCGCGCTGGCTTTCCGTCCGTTTGGAAATCCAACGCATCGCGCCAAGTACTTTTAAACGCTACAGTTTTGAAATTCACGGATCGGTTTTGGCGCCTCGCTGCTCTCATCCATTGGACCATTTTTGATAATTCTTATGTCAATCAATTTGTCTTAATCTTGTGAGTGTTACTGAAGATATGACAGTAATCAAAATTCAATATGGCGTCAACCAGACGCCATGATAGCAAAAGAAAATAACCCTCCTTCTGACGCAGTCGGGTAAAAAATAAGCCTGGCTTTGTCTTTGAATAGGTTTCTTGCATCATTTTTCCATTTTAAATTATCATTAAGGATTTATAACGTATTGTAAAGCTTGCTTTCTGCTAAAATTATTTATTAAGTTTTAAAGTACAAACGTTGAAGATTATTACTTCCTGTAGTATAGTCACGTCCGTGCCTGGAAAGCCTTAATCTCGAGCTGTCAAACGTTTCGTGTGCCTGGCTTATGAACTCCGTCCACGCTCTGGTGCCCTGGTACCTTCATATTATTGAATTTGCTCTATTGGTGGCAGGTAAATTATAAAAACCGGTTAACTTAGTCAGAGTCGAGCACTGAGGGTTCCGCACCGTTCGTTGCTATTATTATTGTTATATTCCGATTTTAATTAGACTTTTAATCGAATCAGCACGAGCCCGACTCACACTTTACTATTTTTAGTTATGTTGATTATCTTCTGGGTTTAAATGTATATACCTACTAGTCCTACTACAATAATTGTATAATTATTATACCAAATTAAACGATTATATGAAATAAAAATACGTTGAAAAAATTAAAGTTTCTTGTCTGGGGAAAATCTAAATGTTTTCTTAAAAAAATATTGTTAGTAAATCTACCGTAATAAAACATCGCATTGCCAGATCAAAAGTGCAGTAACTCAAAATGCAACTGTATTTTTAAATGAACTTTAATACAACGTCTATGAGCTTGAAACAAAACTAACAATGATTTTGAGTTGATACTGTTTTGATCTAGCAGTGCGATACCTATATTCTGAAAAATAAACAATAACAAAACAACAAACCGTGTATTATTTTAATTAACCAAATTGTATATTATTTTGTACTACAAAAATCATCCTTCGATATCAAGACTTTAGTTTAGAAGCAAATACAATACCAGTAATGAGGGCGCCACTGGACGCTTAGCTTTGTCCTAAGAACGTTAATTTAATAACTACAACAATAGGCATAATGCAATTTTGAATAATGGCCCAGCAGTTTAAAATCGAGAATCAAACTGCAGATTTGCCAATAATCCCATTCTTATATCAGGTTCCGTAAAGGACAATGCCAAAAAAAATACCCCGCGACGACTAAAATCCATATAGTGTTAGGTAGAGCATATCCTATAGGCTACAAATGTATAATTTGACCCAGCTAAATTTATGACGCTATACAAATCTGATGACACCTCGTTTGTCTATATCGGCCATCCATTCAGCCTAACACATGACAGCGCCATCTATCGAGATACTTTGTGAATAAAACCTATTGCAAATAACGAACACCTCAGTATTGTCTACATAAAATAAATCTAGTCACAAAACTAGCACATTATCTTTATAAGTATTATTTACTGATCCCCGGAGTTTTCACATTTTTTAAGGTTTCGTACAAAAAATTAAAAACGGAGCACTTGTACTCGTGCGTCTGTCTGTCTGTCCTTCTGTCACAGCCAATATGCTCCGAAACTACAGCAACGATTAAGTTGAAACTTGGTACACATATGTAAATTGATGACCCAACATCATTTTCAGGGGACACAGTAGCAAAGAAAAAATAAAAGTTTTGCATACCGGTACCTTACTGTCACTTACGTGAAAGGAAAGGGCTCGTTATGAGGATTTTAAATATTTTTGATATTATTGTAAAATAAGTAGTTTTGATTTTATTCATGAATGAAGACAAAAATTGACAATTCCCCCCCCGATCTCTGAAACTGCTTAGCCTAAAATTTTGAAATAAATATTAAATATATTTCATTGCTTGTAGATTACAGAAAACCTATATGAATTCGATCAACAACAAAAAAATACGTATGTACGGAAATATGTAGATGACATCACATAAAAATAAGACTTTTTTATCAACCCAAAGAGTTCCAGGCGACCCTACTGACTCAACACTTTAGTACCTTGTCTATTTAATGTCACGTTTGCCATACTTGAATTGTCACAGCGACTAAAGTGGCAAAGTACTAAAGTGTACACATATTTGTGAACTCGACTGTACGTTGCCGCATGCAAGCATTTTGGTTGCATGTTAATAATATGTCGCTATATTACCGTTCAATCTTTTATTTACTGTGACAGTGCTTATGATATTCAATGTCAGCTGTCAACACAGACGTAACTGTATTTCCACTGTAATTCAACTAGATCTCAATTCGATCTCGCTAATGAATCCTCAAAACCATGTCTAATATATCATTATTAATCAACCGGGCGAGTCGGTGAACTGAACTTCGACTTCAGCTAAATGGCGTCGGGTCGTAGGGTCCCGATAAGCAGGGGGTTAGTGAGAGCCAACCCTTGATGGGGTGTACGTACATTTACTCTATCTATACCATCGCGAATATGTATATTAGAACTATCCTGTAGGTACTTTAGAGTTATATTTGTACTGCCACACTGTCTCTTAACATCAAGGAAATGTGTCTGTCACAAAAGCAAAAGGAAATACTCATTTTGTTTTTACCTTTTCTCAAACATGCTCTGGAAGTGCCTCATTTTACTCCTAGGAATAAAAAAACCATATAAAACACTTCCCGTCTACGTCCATATTGTTTTTTAAAAGTGCTCGCTACTGCGTTTATAAACGAAAGTACCGGGAAAAAAATCTCGTACACCCAACTTGCGGGTGGGGGCGTGTCAAAGGTTTTTAAAAATACTTATAATCATGTATTTGTATCATTTCCTTGCATTGTTTGAGAAAAGCATTATTGTATGCATCGGCGGAAACGAGGATTTCCTAGATAACTTACTTTCCGCGCCTAGGCAATAATATACTATTATTTTCTGGGCAATAAGGAGCAAAATGTGGTTACAGAATTATTAAAAAGTCTTTAGTGTTTTAATTTTCTTTAAATCAACCCACTTATTTATTTTGCAGGGGGTGCAGTCAAAACTTTAAGTATCTTTAATAATCTGAAAAATATCTTAATTAAAAGGTTTAGGTCTCATTTTACCTTGATTTCGTTAAACCCTATAACCAACATACGTAGATCTCAAAAAAACTTGGTGTGGCTGAATTTTAAATTCCATTTTTTTCTCAAAACAACGAATTTTTAATACGACTGAATTGTAAAATGTCATTATCATGTAATAACTAAACATCACAACACCTTCATCGCAATACAATCAAATCCAAAATACCGAAATATTAAAAGGTTATATAATTATCTACCTTCATATATGGTTTTCTTGTTTATCACTGGCCTTTTGAAACTAAAGTACTACTAAAATATTATAAAATGACATCAGGCAAACATCATTGTTATTGTCATTGTAATTATATTTCTATTACTAATTAATACAACTCTATAACTCTATCTGGTTTAAATAAAAAATCAAAAAGGCGGCCGTGCTGTTTTGCATACTGGAAAGAAAGAAAAAAGAAAGAAAGATAATAATTTATTCGTGACATGTATAACAAAGAACAGATTAACAAATACAAGAAGAAAATAGCTACGAAATGGTCCCAACTCAGCGTAATGCTGGCATTAAAGTCAGCGCTGGTCTTCCGTTGGAACCATCATAATGGGCATTAATTTAGCTTTAATTGTCATTCGAATGTCCCCAGTGTACCCTATGCAACAAGGAAGTTTTATTTTATATCTAATACATACACCCCTAGATCAGTTATCATGACATTTAAACGAGACAAACTTGTAAAAAAATTAGTTATTTTGAGACTGTGACATTTTGCTTTTCCGGAGTTTGAAGGAAATGTACATAATCAATATTTACTCATTTCGGGAATCGGACTTTCGTTCATTTTAATAATGCGTCAATTTGATATTTAGGCATTATGGGATAGTGGCTATTTGAAATTTAGTTAATTTGGTTAATAAGGCATTATGCAATTTTGTTTTAATGAACCCTAAGCATTGAAAGCACATATCGTCGCTGGAAAGCAATAATGCTGTAACCCGCACCTCCTACCAAAATCGTTTTTTTGCATATTTTTACTTTTTTTTCTGCGTCGAATGGTCTATGTCTCGTGTTTCTACGATACAAAATAAAAACTTTACAGCATTAGTTATTTGTGATATTTAGATTATTGGAGAACAAATAAATGTAGTAACCCGCTTAAATTCCGGTATTTTTTGTCGAAATGAGACTTACAGCAATACAAGGTAAGAATCTTAATCTCTGGAACATTGTACAGCGTTTTTGCTTTCCTAACTAATTTGGTCTTAATTTTTTAAATCAGTAAGTAATTTCGGACCAAAATTGTTGTAGTGGCTGTTATTTAGTTACAGCCATTTAAAACGCCCTTTCATTTGGTTTTTAAATTACACCACCACATTTCCCTTTTGGGTTACAGCATTCTTTCGGGAAAAAAAAAAGAAAAAAAATGCTGTAACCCGCAAAAATCACCCTTAACCCATTTTATATCAAATTTGAGTATTCAGTTTAACTAAACTATTTATTTTAATAATATTTGCAAAATGGGAACGAAAAGCCTCCTGCCGTTTAGAAGTTATGATTTTTTTATTTTTTTTGCGTTTGTAATTTGGCTCTAGTATAAAGTTTGGTTTTTGAGGGTTACAGCATTATTGATTTCTAGCGACGATATTACGAAATTAAAAGAAATTTATACAATCACGACTAAGTACATGAGATGCCTATGATATAGGCGACTAAAGTGTTAAGACTCTACCTACTTAAACTCATGTAAATAACACTAAATACAAAATTGGTTCATTATTGTTGTTGTTCGTGAAAGTTTTTTATTGTTTGTAGTATGGAGTCGGAACCCTACACTGAGCGTGGTCCGACATGCTTTTGCCCGGTTTTTTTAATTTTTATTTTACTGAAACGCTATTTAATTTATTTATTATTCGAAAATACCAAGAGCCTGTGAAATAAAAGCTCTTGCAGGCGCGAGAACCAGCGCTAGCCTTTCAAATAATACTCAAAAAACTTGACGGAACTATAAAATAGCACGTTTCATTTTCAACTCAAAGTTTAGGCTGTTAAAACTCAAATATAAAATACGATTCTTTGGAGTTAGGACATTTTGATTGTGATCTTGAGAGGTAACAAGCCTGAGGCTGTTCGATTTTTAAAATAGAAACGCTTTTACAGTTTTTTAGGTTTTATTTTATTTCGTTTGATTTTAATTTCCTCTTTGCATTTACGAGTATGCTTGGTAAAAAGAAGCGCTTTGAAGAGAAATTGGTAACATGATCCGAGTTTTACTCAAAAACTCCTGCTAGGTTTTGTGGTTGACATTATAGACACAAAAATATTAATAATGTCATATTACATTGTATTAGGTATTGTATTTGATGTTGAACATAAAAAAAAGGTCAATAAGGACAGATTTTAGTCAAGACACGATGAGCTACGTATGTAAAATTACATCCTTACAGAATTAGTGCATTTTGAATAGCTGAACTGGTAAAGACTGTTTCTATTTATGTAGTTTGCCAATGACAACAACAAGTATAACTGACTGTAATTGTCTTTAGATAGATGATGAAGTAGGAATGAGGATAATGTGATGACTAATATATAATATGTGTAAAAAGGTGGAATATATATTCATCATAATCATCGTAAATCACTGATGGGTGCGACGGAGACAAAAACCTCTCTTATCTTATTAATCAATGTAATCTATCAACACATCACTACATTTTTATAACAAATATATATACAAAAACAAATGACAAGCATCAAAAGTGCTTTTCATCAAATAAAGAAAATACAAGATTAAATAGAGATGCGTACCTCATAATAAATATGAAAACAATGTTAAAGTGTATAAATAAATAATAATACGACCATGCAATACGGATTTAAAGGTCCCGACTATACGTGGAATAATGAATTGTGGCTATTTGGTTTAATCTTAACTTTTTCTTGATATCCGTGTGACGGGTCGTGGTACTAGGAGTGCAGAAAACATAAGTGTCGAGCCGAAATTGTAGAACAATGAACTAAAAACCTTGATTTTTGCCGGCACGTCGCCCGTCGTACGGCTTCTAAGCCGGCTCGGCTTACAAGATTCAGTGAGGTAGGTAATAACTCTTAACTTGTTATACCTTCCTGGTGTTGTTCTAGTATTGAAGGCGTATATTGCGTAAGTCTTAGTGGCATTCCTTAGTGATTAAAACTATAACGTGTTTTAAAAATGCACTGGAACCGCACAGCATTAGACGTCATTCGTCGAAGTGGTGGGGAACAGTTCTTTGGAAAATTAAGTATTAGCAAAGGATACAGCAAAGTGACGCAATCTCTTTTCGCGATGCTAACGCGTGCACTTCTATTGTTGAACCAAATAAACTTTATTTTATTTTATTATTTATTTTTTAAAGAATGGAAACCTATCAGAGTGTACTAGATCATAGATAATTGACAACATTTCAAAAAAAAAACATTATTTTTTTTTCGCGTTTATAATAGCTGGTTAAAAATTAGACTACCCGTATTTCTTGGTTTTTCTTTATTTAACTTAAATTCGTCGTTAATAATTTATTAAAGAAATAGTCGTTAAAAAGACCGTATAAAAAAAGTTAGGAATACTGATGTCGTGATCTTAGCCTGATATAAAATTTAAAAAAGTAACTTTAAACAGTAAACAAAACTGACTGTCATGTCATGTCAATCATTCGCTGCCGTTCGTTCACAAATTTGCCATTTTGCGTAATTTAATTAATTACGTAATTTGTAGACGCCATTAAAATAAATAAACTATTTTGCGTTGAATTGAAAGCGTGTCGTCAGAATCAAGTAATCCGTCAGACAGATAAACAATGAACATGACAGTTGTATATTTTTTTGAATTCCTTTGGTAATAAATGGACTAAGGGCACTATAAGTGTATTCCTAACATTCACAATCCAACTTTTTTTACTGTTTTTCCTAAATATAAAATAACTAATGCATAAAAAAATCCAAAGATATTTTTACTGTAATCAGCAGTGTAAAATCTAGAAACGGTATTTTATTTTACTACCTTAGCACAAAATGAATTGTTGTCAATTGGGATACCTTCCTACGCCAAAGGCTCTATATTATTTTGACATTGCAACACAGTTTGACGTTAATCAACGCCACTATGCTACGTGTGATGTCGTCTACATAATATAATTAATAGCCAGACTCATATATTAATATATATTAATACCCACTCGTGTTCTTAAGACGCAGCTTATGACATGACGCTCGTCAAAATTGAGATAACATTTCCATTTAATTTGAAGAAACAAGAGAGCTAATGCAGCCAGTGTCATAGGGACCATGCCGCAAGTGGACCTGCTAGAGGGGGTGTTCTTTTTATAGTGGTGATTATTATTTACATCTTTAATATTTGAGTAGCTTAGTTTTATTTTAATTTATTTAAGTTTAGTTTTAACTTTTATTTGTACTACCTATGTTAATTATCAAAGAAACCAAAGCTATGTACATAAAATATAAACAATAAAAAAAAAACATTTATAACAAAAAAAAATGTCGGCTGTACACTTTCGGATAATAGGCATCATACTGTAGTTATTTCGCTATTTCTGTACTGTTACGACGACGGAGAAGAAAGCCATAGGAATTGCTTAGTTGAGAATGAAGTATTGGTGCATTGATGATTGTCGCTATCTATCGGAAGTAATATAAAATTACGAGCGATTCTTACCAGAGCCATTGTTCCTAAAGACATTCGAATACAATAATTTAAACAAAGCGCCATCTGTGATGTCTTTTCCAAAGCATTTGGCGGTTTGGTTCCCCTTGTGTTGTGTTTCTCAATTCCAGTTCGGGTAAGTAGGTAATAAACAGGTCGGTACTAATTATTTGCACTAAAGCTAACGTTTGCTAAATTGTGCATATCAAGTTGAATTGAGATGAACTCACGACTCCGACATAAGATGTGTTATTTAGTCACAGCTTTAGATTTTAAACCATTTGGATGTCCAGGGCCTTTATCCAACGCAGTAAATAAGTATTTTGATCTCACTAGCTCGGAAAGCCCTTTATGTTTATTGGATGTCTATTGAGAAAATCGCTTTTTAAGAACATGTGAAGAAAGAGTTTTGACATTTGAAGGCAGCTTAAGTGATATAAATTTCACAGCTAACAAAACGTAAAACGTTAAAAGTGCTGAATTTTTAACATCACAATTAACGAATTGCATCGAGTAAAAAACACTAAATACAGTCTTACAACTTTAATTTAATTCATAAATATCTATCAGCATTCAACATTAACCTTCATTCTTGTTGTAAAAACGGATAAATTGTTCTGACAGTCCAAGAGTCTATGTGCGAACAAAATACATCTGAAATAATAAAAAAAATACTTAAGTCAAAACTTTTCGATTAAGCCGTCAACGTTAAATATTTGCACGATTTCCTAGTTTTTTTGTTATTAAAAATGAGTGATTCGAGTGATGAAGACGTATTAACACCTGTGAAATTACGGGAAACCTTGACAAATGCGGAATTGAGCTTATAGTACAAACCCTTTTTTATTTTCCTCCCTGTAGTGAGGTGAACAGTTTTGTGTTATACACGGGTGAAAAGTTATTTCGTCTACGTCTCGTGTGTTGAAACACTCGCAGGTAAAATACAACTTTCCCCCCTTGTATTAACAAACAAAATTACCGTTTTGAAGGGTTATCGTATCGTCAACGTTACGGTTGCTTTTATATACTTACTTGACAGTAATTTGGGCGAGTTTAAAACCATACGGTAACAAGCCAAAAGCAATATTGTTTTACCGTGAAGAACAGTATAGGAAGATATAGGAAGTAATATAAGTCTATGCAATTGTCTCCTTTATTCAATCTTTCTCTTCTCTATTTTTCTGTAAACAAAACAAACATTATTTAAGTAGTGGTTAAAACACTAGTATATTATACATCAAACTTCCAATACGATTAAATTCAACGCAGAATACAATCTGAGTGCAGTCATAAAATACAACATTAATATTTCAAATATAGTTTTCAAGAAACAAACACCCGTGTGGTTGCCGGGTCAGAATAGTGCCACTCCATGTCTTCCCGTGGATGTCGTAAGAGGCGACTAAGGGAATGGAGGCTTGTAGTACCTACTGTTAGGCGATGGGCTTGCAACCTTTCACTAATACACTCGTAAAAATCTTAGCCTAATTGTGCAAAATGTGGTTACAGAATTGTCAACAAGTTCTTAGAGTTGTTGGTAATTTTGTAGCTCTGCCTTCCCCACTCTGGTAATAAAGGCGTGAGTTTATGTATGTATGTATGGTGTGCACTTTCTGCGCCGGCGCACGTTTTCGGGTAAAACGGGGACCGAGGATCTCCAGAGTGAGTTCCGGGGTATGATAATATTATGTACCGCCAGTTTAATATCTGAGACGTACGTCATCACAACTGGCCACTGTCTGTTTAAAGAAAAAAAACGTTAAATTATTGTACGCTACTCAGATTTCACACGTAGACCAAACGAAACTAAAGCAAATGTCCGACCAATCGCCAAATATTTACAATTGTCCTCCCGTGGAAGTCGTAAGAGGCGACTAAGGGAATAAAGGCTTGTAGCACTGTTAGGCGATGGGCTTGCTACCTGTCACTAATATACACTGTTAAACATCTTAGCCTAATTGTGCAAATTGTGGTAACAGAGTTATCAACAAGTTTTTAGAGTTGTTGGTAATTCTGTAGCTCTGCCTACCCCACTCTGGGAATGAAGGCATGAAGGTATGTATGTATGTGTATGTTTAAAAAGAATAGTTATTTCTTATTTCATTAAATGATCGCCATCGTTATTCAATGTATTTTTTTAGTCATATTTAAATATTGCACAATTTATTTAAGCCAAATTGTATTTTATTATTAACTGTTCTCGCGTAATTTAATGTCGCCGAATTCTATTCTGAAATCCGCCTCACTTAATATGTCAATGTCATCATCTTTCTCGTCGATTTTATGCTCACATACTATTCAGGTAAACTACCATTGAAGAGACAGCCACCCACGTAGTGCTAAATTGCACCGAGGGGGCGAAGTACAGGGCCAAACACCTCAGTTCGCTGAGGTGTCTCCCCGAGGCAACCACTCACATTAAAGGTTTGGCGGGCTTCCTGGAGGACTTGGATGGCTTGACTGAACATATGGTCGGGGATACTGCAAAACCACGTAAGTAACAAATTTATGATAGAGCAAAATAAACCCTACAGTCTTATTAAAAAGGTGCATTTTGCTCCTCATTTAAAATGTTACTTACGCGGTTATGCAGAATCACCGACGAAATGTGACTCGCCCACGTCCATGTCCTTTGAGCTAAGACTAAGGTAATGTCAAGCAGCCACCAATAGGATTATCTCCTTAATTTTTTTCCTTATTTAAAATGTTACTTACAAGGTTTTGCAGTTTCACCGACGATATGTGATAGTCAAACCCGAAAAATAGGCGCTAGACGTCGAGTTGCGGACAACCCGCTTACAAAAAACCAAAAATCATTCCCAGATTGGCGTTGGCAGATCTACAGAATTACCAACCAGTTTTCTTGTGGGAGGACCTTGTGCAGGGTCCGTTTGGGTTGGTACCACCATCTTATCCATTTACCTACCGCGAATCAGTAGTGTTTTTAGCTGGTTGTGTTCCGGTTTGGGGATAAGACAGCCGGTGAAATGACTAGCATAGAGGCATTCCATCTTAGTCCTCAGGGTTGGCAGTGCATTTGCAGTCTTGTGAATGCGAATGTCTATGGGTTACAGTTTTCACTTACCAACAGGTGGCCTGTGTGGTCGTTTGCCTTCCTATGTCATAAAAAAAAAGTTTAAAATTTGTGGTTTATTCTGTAACCACTCTCTCCTCTTTCGAGACTCTTCGGGCCTTGGGGGTCTTGTTACTATTCTTATGTAAGACTACTTTAGTCTTACGGCAGTATGATAGCAGTTTTCCATGACATGACATTGACGTTGATGTGTTTGTCGCCTCATTCTAAAACTTTTTTTATGACTTATGAGCTTTTTTATTTAATTTACTACTTATGAGCCGTATTAATGAATTGATTTAGGCCAAGACAGCCGTATCACGGTACGTAAAATTAAACGTCAAGAATAATTGAAAACTGTCATTTGTACCGCGCTTAACGTAAAACGTTTTTTTCAATATGGCCCATAATAAACAGGTCTTAAGTAAGATACCTCTCTCAAAACGCATCAGAGATAATTTTCCGAATAAGTCCTAGACGAGATGCAAGACGATATCGTTAGCGATGTTCGAAGCAGACCAAATGCTTGTACTTAATTGATATAAGCGCTCGACGCGGCCGTGCGGCAGCCTACGTCAGTTCTATAGGCAGATTTGGGGGACCGTTTAGGGGACCGTAACTCAAAAATAATAAATTTCATTTTTTTTTTTACACTGAGCATGTTCCGACATGCTCTTGCTCGTTTTTTTTTACTATATTTAGATAAGAAACTCGCCTAAGTCTCGCTGGAGCCTTGAATTGTTTTTTTTCTATTATTGGTTGTTACAGCTGCAATAGTATTACACAATTTTTGAAATTTTCCTGTGTTCATTGTTTTATGAGGTACAGCCATTGTTAACGACTACAGTCCGATATAATCTCGAAAGTGTACCACAAGGTAAAACTCCCCGTTAAGGAGCATTCCTTTAATGGAACACCGTGCATTGCAAACGATTTTATTGCACCTACTGACTTTAAGTCAGCTGTAAGGCGCATCCAAAAATATAACATCATTTATTTGATGGTTGGTAGCTAATAAGTGAACTTAAGGCCGAGTGACCAGGTTATTCTAAGGGGACACATCGATAGCGCGATGTAGGGAGACTCGGACTAGTGGCGCCATCTAGGCGTTAGAGTTGGAAGCTTTATAAGGGAAATATGAGGGACGATCCAAATCATCCATGTATTTTATTCTTCAAATTCTCTAACTATTGTAATAATTAATTCTAGGATTTTTGATAGCATATCATGCTCTTCCTATATGTATAGCTGGTCGTTGAAAAGAAGCTTACTAGATTACAAAAATAAAATTTAATTCATCGGCTACTGAAGCAGTTATTCAGGTTTTTCTTAACTACTGAAAATTTTCTATTACTTCTAGTACCTATCTTAGAACCTACGTCTCAGTACCATAAGTCATCTCTGACAACACACGCCGGTCGAAGAAATATCAGTGTAATTGGACGATTATTGTTAATTTGTGCAACTAGCGACATCTTGTGTTGAGTAGACAACAACCAGGCACACGTAGTTCGCGCCTAATAGCGCTACGCGCCAGTAGATAGCTCTGTGTGCGTATATTTTTTATTTCAACTTCAACACCTAATTTTAAGTGGTTGAGGGTAAGATCTTGAGTTTCCACGGGGCTATCAAGAGAAACGGATATTTTGTATTTCATTATCATGATTTTTTTCGCAAATATAATGTATGGTTTTTTGTTCCCTCGTAGTGGCTAAACGAATATGAAGATGTAATTAATGTTGTCTTCGCATCGCGAGTGCCACAGCGTTATTTAATTAAAAAATAGCGTCTCAAAAATCTTAACATACATAAACAACATCAAAATATATTTTTTTCGTAAAATGATGCTGATGATGTTGGGTAGGCCTCCAACAAGATGGAGTGACGACCTTGTAAGGATCGCGGGAAAGCGGTGGATGCGAAAAGCACAATACCGGTCTGAGTGGAGAGCCTTGGGGGACGCCTATGTCCAACAGTGGACGTCTTTCGGCTGACATGATGATGATGATGATGCTAAAATTGAAGTTCCACCAATCAAGAGATCTGCGCTGAGCGAGGCTAGCAAAATTTATTAAGAACCTAATTAAGTAATCCTATAGTGGCTGCTAGACATTGCCTTGGTTACGGCCAACGAACACGAGCTAATGGCTCAGCGGAACTGGAAGTCGTAGTCTCAAATTGGTAGAAGGACCTACTTATGTATAACAGATAAAAATGCTTGGCCAACACCTAAATAATTTAATAATAACTTAGTCATAAAAAATATGTAAACATTGTATATTGTCTAGGGGACACGGTTTCTGTAGGAGAATGTATCAAAACTTTTATGCAGGTTGTCTTGCACCGTCACAGGTAAGTATAACTTGTATACTTTCTATTTTTATATTTTTTATTACTGTTGCTTATTAGTTTTGTGACAATTCTGAGTTATGACACATTTTCCTGCTCAATCACGCATTATATTAATTTTTGGTGTTATGTGAGATTCATTGTTTTATATAATGCTAGGTATAATATCATTAGCAATATTTAAAAAACGACTTACTGTTGAGTTTCTTGCGGCGTTTCTTCTCAGCAGTGGTCTCTTGCAAAGCGCTGGTATATTTTTGACGTGTAAAAGTGCCCGTGCGGCTTACTGAATAAACATCTTTTATCTTTTCATCTTTTATGAATAGAGAATATGCATGAATTATTTGAATCGCATTTCTCATTTCATATGAAAATACCCTAAAAAAGATCACCAAAAGTGAAATTAAAATTAAAATCGGTCCTGAAATGCGGATGATACAAGCATTTTTAACTGCTAATTAGACAGAGAGATCTGAAGTGCACTCATATAAACTCCACGTAAAATTCTGATTTGCTTGAAAGAGATAGGAACAAAATCTTTGTTGGCTTATAACTTGGTTATTTTTATATAGCAATAAAATAAAAAAACTGACATTTTTCTTTCATAAATCATCTTTTATTGAAGCTGTAAAAAAATGAATATTCCCTATTGTCTGTTCTACTTGTAAAATCAATATGTGACATGCCGGAAAATTGTATTTTGAGCCCCGACTAAAATCAATATGTGACATGCCGGTAAATTGTATTTTGAGCCCCGACTAAAATCAATATGTAACATGCCGGAAAATTGTATTTTGAGCCCCGACTAAAATCAAAATGTGACATGCCAAAAAATTGTATTTTGAGCCCCGACTAAAATAAAGATACCGGTGCATTTGAGGATAAAGGTGTAATTACAATTGATTTCACCGTGAGATATTTTGTTATAAATAAATTTTCCGAACCTTATTTCCGCCTGTAGGAAAATTACCCACTTAAAATTGTTTTCAGTTGTAATAGGCTTTACTTACAGCTTCTGCTCGCGATTCGTCGATTCGATTTGCTTTCTTAAAATTTAGTCTTGTAACCGAGATAGATCCAAATAAATTAGTACTTAATTTAATTTGTATAATACGTATAACACTAAAATGGTTTATCTAGATTGTGAGCGCACTCTTCGCCAACCAACTGCCCCCAGTTTGGCAAATGACAAATTGTGCAGGGTCCGTCCGGGTTGGTTCCACCATCTTATACATTAACCTACCGCTAAGGAGCAGTGTTCGCATTGTTGTGTTCCGGTTTGGGGATAAGACAGCCGGTGAAATGACTAGCATAGAGGCATTCCATCTTAGTCCTCAGGGTTGGCGACGCATTTGCAATCTTATGAATGCGTGGCCTGTGCGCTCGTTTGCCTTCCAATGCAATAAAAAAAAACAATTTTTTATTTTTAACTTAAAAATCACTTTACCCCTTAGTGTTTATAAATATTAGTAGTGTTAGAGGGATACTCTTATTAGTAGGATTAGTGGATAATAGCTTCTGAACGCGTCTTCATCTGCTTAGATTTCGATCTCAGCTCCCTCGTAAACTTAAAAAAATCCGCGATGAAAAGTAGCCTTTCTGTTATTCCAGAGAATAAGCTATCTACATTCCAAATTTCATCTCAATTCGTCGTTCCAGCGTGAAGAAGTAATAAACACACACACCACACACAAACCTTCTCATTTGTAATATTACTAGATTCTGCCCGTGACTTCGTCCTCATTCATTTCGATTATCGTTATGACCTCGGGAACTTTTAATTTATTCGGGATGTAAATTAGCCAATGTGTTTTTCCAGGGTATAAGCTATCTCCACTCCAAATTTCATCGAATCCCGTCCAGCCGTTGCAGTGTGATGGATTAACAAACACTCACACAAGCTTTCGCATTTATAATATGAGAAGGATATACAGTAGGATACTATCTTACTCTGTTCCTGATCTTGAGAAATCCAGCAATTTAAAATTGTGAAAACTCACGACTTAAACTGCAAAACCGCGTAAATCATTTTTTAATAAGGAGCAAAATGCACTTTTTTCGTAGGATAGTAAGGTTTATTTTGCTGTATGATAAATTTGATAGTTACGTGGTTTAGCAGTATCACCGACGACGATTAGATGTCATTTATTCACAGCATTAGATTTAACACCATTTTGTCGTCCAGGGTTTTTATCCAACGCATGAAAACAAAATTGCCTTTCTGAAACGTTACGGTAAAGTTTATATTCTTCGCAGTAATTCGGGCGAAAATAATACGGTAACAAGTCAAAAGCAATATTGATTTACCGTGAAGAATAGAGACTCAGATTGATTGTCCATGTCAATGCAACCAACTCCTTTATTGCGGCAATCTTTCTCTTCTGGTTGAAAAACTAGTATATTACTCGTACACAACAAACTTCCAATCCAATAAAATTCAACGCAGAATAATAAAATCTGAGTGCAATCATAAAATAAAACATAAAAATTTCAAATATAGTTATCAAGAAACGAACAAAACTCTGGCACACTGTGTTAAAAAATATTCTTAAATTTGAACGTCATGCAGATACTCTACGCTATATATTTGACATTGACGTGCATTTGTTGCGCCGGCACACGGCTTCGGGTAAACCAGGGGACCGAGGCACTCCAAAGTGAGTTCCCATTTGTCGTAGCCTTGTTCCAGGGCATGTCGAGATTCTGTACCGCTAGTTTAATATCCGAGACGTACGTCATCACAGCTGGCCACTGTCTGTACGTAAATATTGATGTACTTGTTGTACGCTACTCAGATTTCACACTTAGACCAAACGAAACTAAAGCAAATGTCAGATCTATCGCAAAATATTTACACCCTGGCTTTAGTACGCCTAAAAAAGGAGTATTAATGAATGATATAGGTTTAATCTATACTGAGAAAATACCGATACCGTTCGTGAAGCTTTCTTCTGTCGATTACAAGGCCCTTTTAGGACTGCCTTCTAAATATGCTGGTTTTGGTTTTACTAACAAGAAAACCCGAATAACGGAAAAACTAGTTAAAGAAGGAATGAAATGGCATCTTCAGGCTGGAGAAGGAGTGGTTAATACGTGTCCCAAATCAACTGCATATTCGATTTGCCCTGCGATATGTATCGTGCCTAAATGTTCTGCCAAAGAGCAGATGATACTGCCCAGGGATTCTGGGGGACCGTTACTTATCAACGGAAAGATAGTCGGAGTGGTAACAGGTTATTTTAGTCAAATATATCGGAGTGTGTCAGTATTTACACCAGTGAGTCCTAACTTGGAATGGATCCGTAGTGTTATGAATAAAAACGATATCTCAAGACAGTCGAAATAAATCGTTCTCCGCCTTATTCACTAGAACTGACCTTGAGAATAGACCTATAGCTATTTAATCAGTAATTGCTGATGTTATTGAAGAAGTAATCAAGATTTCTGAAGGAACAAAGTGTTTGCAGACGTCCAGTGTGATTTTAGATGAAGGGTCGGCTGAAGAACGAGTGTTTGAACCATAAAAACCATTATTTTGAAAATTTTAAAGAAACAGATTAAGGTTGAGCATGATTTGTCAAATTCTACCTACTAATACTGTTTTTAAGAAACGCCGCAAGAAACTCAGCAGGCAGTCATTTTTTTTAATTAATATTGAAAGTACTACTTTGTCTATGTAAAAACTATAAATTAAAATCTTACGAGAGAGATAGAGGGTCTAGTACGCTTAAGACATTAACAACTTTTTCAAGTAATTTTTAAGTGCTGGAAAGGTTAATTTTAAAACTAAAGGTTGAACACGCCAAAACTTGGGCATGTAAAAGTATTTACTGCTACGTTAAAATTAAAGATATGGATACTTTTTTGATGCCATTTTAATCATGAAAAGGAAACTATATAACAATGACAGTTATTTTTATGAAAGGTTTACGTCTATCAAGATGGCGAACCGGCAACTCCAACAACGCGAACTTATTTTGCTCGAACACACACAAAACCCAATGCTCAGCTACAGGGATGTGGCAAAAAGGTTAAAATTTCCACAATCCACTGTTTGTTTCGTATTGAAGAGGTTTCGGGAACGCCTAACTATAGAAAGAAAGCCAGGAAGTGGTGGGCTGCAGGGTGTAAAGGATAAAAAAAAAGAGGAACGCATCTTAAAGATATTTGCCTCAAATTGTAAGTTATCATCTCGCGATGTGGCTAAAAAAGTGAATATGTCTCAATCCTACGCACAGAAAGTAAAACGTAGAGCAGGTTTAAGAAGTTTTAAAGCACAGGCGGCACCAGATCGGAATGCGAAACAGAATTTATCAGCAAAAACACGATCAAGAAAATTGTATGATTTTTTTCTAACGAAATTTGACTGCGTTGTGATGGACGACGAAACTTACATTAAAGCCGATTTCAAACAAATTCCTGGACAAGAGTTTTATACCAGCAAAAACCGCAAAGACGCTCCTGAGGATTGTAAAACAAAAAAACGATCCAAGTTCCCAAAAAAATACCTTCTTTGGCAGGCAATTTGTAGTTGCGGGAAAAGAAGTAAGTCGTTTATAACTACCGGCACAATAAATGGCAGTGTCTATCAAAAAGAGTGCTTACAAAAGCGGTTACTGCCATTTATTAAGCAACACGACTTTCCACCGTTGTTCTGGCCAGATCTGGCCAGTTGCCATTACGCTAAACCCGTGATGGAGTGGTACGAATCAAACGGGGTGGCCGTGGTACCGAAAGTCTGCAATCCACCAAACTGTCCAGAACTCAAGCCCGTCGAAGAGTATTGGAGTATAATGAAAGGACTTCTTAAAAAGAGAGGCGGAGAGGTAAAATCCGTGGCTGAGCTGCGAAAAATGTGGACTTGGGCAACCAGGAGGTATCCCGACGTGAAGGTGCAGTCCCTTATGAGTCGTGTTCGAGGAAAAGTACGCTCGATGGCTTACTCGTCAAGGAATCTTGACTAAATGTAATTGTCATCTAAAATACATTAAATTTACTTATATTTAAAGTAAACCTCTTTTGATTATTTATTATATATTTTCTACAATATTAATTTTAGTATGCCCAAATTTTGGCGTGTTCAACCTTTACGTCAGGTAATTTATTATAGAAATGAATGCATTGACCAACAAATGATTAACATACTTCACGGATGCAGAATTTTCGAATAGCGATTTTATTTTTATTTCTAGTATATACTTACTTACGAGTATATCAGATTTTTTTGTGAAAGAATCTAAATTTTAAATAACATTAATAATATTTTCATATATAAATTGACACGCTACAGTTACGATATTAATTTCCTTAAAGAGTCACGGTTTAAGTTGTAAATAGAACGAATGACCCTTAAAACCTAGGTAACTTCAAAGGTTAAATAAATTTCAGCAAAAATTTAATGTTGCCTAATTATATTATTAAAGCATCTGTATTTTTCATCGAACTATTTAATTTTAGTTCTGTTTCATTAAATAATTGCCGTGTTAGTCAATATAAATTTGTTTAAATTTTCTTCCCTATTCATTTATGGATATATTTTAACTCGTAAAATTGGCAATTACTCGTGTGCTATAAGATTTCAATTGATTACGTTGCTATGAATTTTCGTTTGATACCTATTAACTCAGAAATTATACTTAATACGTCTAATACACTATGCTCCTCACGCTGCCGCGTTATTATGCCCTCCTAAATAAAAAGCACGCATATGCAATTTGATAGCCAAAGTAAATTTAACCCTCTTTGTTAAGAAATAAGGTCACTAATACATACGCGGTTCTATGAGACATACGCCCTTTTTTTCAAGGCGCACTAGGTCGCTCGCACAACACAATATGAACATTGAAACTGTGGCACCCGCTTTGCCTATTTAGCACACGATAATTATTAACCCTTTACTTGGCAACAATAAAAAAGTCATGGAGTCAAGCCTCTTTGGATATGAATCCAACAAAAAAAAACAACGAAGTTATAAAACGTGAATGTTATGGAATGTATCATATAAAGGGACAAGTAAAGGGGGTCATAATAAATATACGTATTAGAAATACATTTTATTAACTACTAAATTTTAAAAGTGGCATCAATCAAAATGTTTTTTCACTTCTCATGCTCGTAAAGTCCTTCTTTATGCTGGGTATAGGCTGCATAAAATCGCATTTTATGCTCTAGTGCATAAAGTAATTTCTTCTTTTAAGACTAAGGCAATAAGGCCTTACAGCCACATACACAATACACCTTCATTTTATTGATATATTTTTATGAGATTTAGGTTATATCTTATTTTAATTACGACATATGTAATACTATCTAAATACTTTAAGATTAATACGGGCGTGCATTTACGTAAAAAAAACATAAGTAACGCAAATATTTATAATAACTTGGCATTAAGGCTCAAACCTAGTGTCCATAGTCAAACGTCACATAATTGAAAATTAAAACAAAAAATTAAGAAAAATTGTGTAGCGGGAAGCTAATTATTCGTCAAACAAAATTAAAAACTAACTAAATTTGTTGTGTTGCGGTTGAAAAGTCAATAAATTATTCGTAAGTAATTGAACAATGTCTTCAAGTAGTGATAGTGACGATCAAAAAATGATTTCGCCTGAGACTAATGTACAGAAGTGCGAAAAATGTAATTGAGCAGATATTGCCGCCTAAATCGAAGAAAATCTATCTCAGCACATACGAAAGTTTTATGATTTGGAGGAACCAAAAAAGCGTAAACACGTTTGCGGAGTGTGTTTTTTTAAGCTAATTTGACGAACTGTGAAGAAATTACATTTTATGCGTGATAGAACATATTAATTACATTATAAAAAATAATTAATTTTTCTTGTAGGTATATGCTTAATCGTTGTTTTATTTCCTTGCGATCGAAGTGAAAAGCAGAGTGTAAAACTCGAGCATAAAACCCATTTTACCCTCAACGTGACCATCCACCCTCGCCGTACCGGCTCGGGTGGCTATATGCACGTCTCGGGTAAAATGGTACGTTTTATGCACTTGTTGTACAATCTACTATTGTTGCATTTAAATTCGGAATGCTCTTTACTGTAAGTTTAAAAAGCAGCGTAATATTGGCGAATGTTGAGATCATAGAAAACAAATCGGTATAGAATGATGGGCAAAAATGTATGGAACCCAGCCTAATTATTAGTTTAATTTTAATTTTAATAAGTTCAGTTTTATCTTTTAATTGTAGTACCTATATTATATAATAATTTAATCACCAATAGTATTATAACGTATGTAGGCTTATTGATCCCACTATTTGCTGTAATTGTTATTATGACTATAACTATACTGTGCAGACTGGGAGAATCGAGATATTTTATGATGAAATACACGGCATGAAAACGTGGGTAACTTTCAACTCTATGGGGATGTGTTAAGGACTAACCCTCACATTCAGCAATTATGATGGACTGATCTCGCTTACCATAAGGCTTGCAACTCTGTGCTATGGCACATGTTGAAGATTTGATTTGCAACTATTTAATTAGTGCTATTGTATTTATTTTTAAGAATAAATCTATACTATTATAATAAAGCAGAAGAGTTTTTTGTTTGTGGGATTGTGTGTTTGTTTACCCGGATTGGAATTACCCGGATTGGAATAAATCTTTTTGTACATGATAGCCAGTTTTAAGAAAAATAGTTCAGTATAAAAAATTCTGTCAAGCGTGAGTCGGATATACGGGAAATAGCATTGTATCGCATGCGGGGCACAGCTAGTGCAGTAACAAACGTTGTGTGTGTGTGAATATTTGAAGGCTGATAACTCTCTACTCCGGTATTTTTGAAGTTTGTCCCAGTATTAGAAAATGAAGCCTATATCACTAGCTTTCACGTGGTATACATGAGATTAGTATTGGTTATATGGGCCAATTTGCCCATCATTCTTTCCGAATGATTGTTTGATAGATTTTTAAATAGTTATCTGTTGATAAGACCGAATTTTATTACGTTTAGTATAATGGTCTAATTGCATAAAATATTGTGTATCATACTAGGAGCGAGCGAAACAAGCGAGCAACATAGGTCGGGGCAGAAGCTACTCGGATAGGTTACGTTGTTGGGTTTTTTTTTATATAAGGCGGGAACTTGTTTCTGTCTTATTTTCATGCTTTGTAACGTTACTGTTACATATTAACAGTTAACCTAATATAACTTTATACTATAATCCTTAATCAAATAATAACTTATAATTTTTACAATAAAATAATAATTTATAATAAACAATAATAATAACGAATGAACTAAAACACTAGAATGGTAGTAAATATAAAATTGTAGTGCAAAGCCGTAATATTTACATCCGGTACAACAATAAATAAATATTATTTTATTATGATGTACCAAAAGTTCGGCGCAGTGCTCCGCACAATCGACTTGCATAGAAACACGCCGGCTGCGCGTGATCGCTGCGCGCCGGGCGCGTCATCATTCCTCTGCCAGGAGCTATCGGTGTCGGGCGAGTGTCAGCGCGTTCGCGGCCACCAGTTCGCGTCTTCTTACGAGCTAGCCACAGTGCCCGTGCGACATTGCAACATAACTATTAAATCATTAAAGATTAGCTTCCTTCGCGGCAGTAGTGGAACCTTTACATCTATCTCGTTTGTTTACGTACTTTTGTGCCCCGATTAATGGGTGAGTGTTGAACAATATAATTATTTCATCCTAGTGTAGTTTTAAGTAAATCATTGTGTTATCACTATCATGCAAGTCATTCTCATCTTCATATTTTAATGAGCTTTCTATGCCCAGTTATATGTACCTATGCTTATAGCTGTTCCAAGTAAATGTTAGTTTACCTTATTTTTTCTATTTTTCTCAAAGTTTGCTATAACTCCGTTCTGACCGTGAGCACCCACACTAACTACTAGCCGATCCTCCCTTTGCTTCCGCTTGACCAGGGTGCTCATCATTATCGGCATTACGGAGCATATTGTAATGCGAGTCGTCCATTCGCAGGGTATTACGTTTACGTTAAGAAGCGCCACGCACCTCGCTTGTACTTCCCCGCGGGTGAACGTTGCAGCGGTTGCCTCGAAGTCGTTCCGGCCTGCTCCATCTACCCCCGCCCAGCATCAGCGCAGCCCATCAGTGCCAGGGGAGTAACGGACCACGAGAGCGAAACCTAGACGGGCTTTTAATCCACGACCAATAAATTATTGTGTTGACTATTGGTGTTCTTATTTTAATTTATATTCAGTACCACCAACGGAATAAACGTCACACTGGCGCCCTTTAACGTGGTATTTATGGTCTGGTTTCGCTTTCGTAGAGTAGTTGTGTGTTGTGTGTTTTAATTTTAATCATTGTGAAACGTTTTTTTACTTTTGGTTGCTAGTAACTGGCGTGTACCGGTTTTTTTTGGTACATGTGTTTTGTCACTTGCGACTGATATCCTAGTGTATATCAGCGGAAGTTATTTATTATGTGATAATTTTGTTAATCTACATAGTTATTGAAATATATTAATGCATATTTGATCTATAATCTGCTAATTTGAATTATAACTTTGTACGCGCTAGTTACATTTAATGTGCTTTTCAGGATTTTATTGATTATTTCAATACTGCTGATTTGTTTTTTTTTTTATATAATTGCCATCAACCATAACGTTCATTTCATCGCACCATTGTAACAGTACGGAGTAGTATCACCAGGTTGTTCAACACTTTCCTATTTGAGCGGTGTTTAAACTGATAACGTTTTTTTTTTGTATATATATGAATTTCGAAATGGCATTTCCAGTGAAATTTTTATCTCTACAAAAATCGGAGCTTGAGTATGAGGTCGAAATTAGAGGTACCACTCCCGCCACCACAGTTCAAGAGCTACGTAAGCAAATAGCAAAAATCGGTCCTTTGTTTCCGTCTGAGGATATACTTGATACTCCATTCTCAGTATCGGATGAACTTAGAGGTGTTAGTGACGTTCTCACCAAAATTAAAACCAACCTAGATGGTACCCTCGATAACAACGTTTTGCTTCGTACTCAAAATCTTCAGAATCATCTGTATCACAGGCTTAATCGCATTGTTTGCGACGAAAGGACGAAACCAATATATGAAACTTGTATAACCGAGTTTAAATTGCTGCAGGATAAGTTCAATTCAGTAAAAGACAAGGGTGTAGACATATTAACATCTTTTACAGGCTCTGAGCCATCGACATCCACTCTTCCAGTGAATGTTACTGTGCAATGTGACCGCAGTAATTTTAGTGATTTAATTAAAATTAAATTCGATGGCAAGTCGTGCGTACGTTCGTTCATACAACGCATTACCGAGTTCTGTGAAGCAAGGAACGTTGCCAGAACAAAGGTTTTGTCATGCGCAACAGACATTTTCGTTGGCGATGCATTACATTGGTATCGGAGTATAAGGAACCAAGTGTCTGATTGGAACGAACTTATTTCGTTACTAAAACAGGATTTCGATCAGTCGGATTACGATTACCGTTTACTTTCCGAGATACGCTCGAGAACTCAAGGGGAATCCGAGAATATCACGATCTACCTATCGATTATGTCAGGGTTATTTTCACGTCTTTCAAAGCCATTATCACAAGAGGACAGGTTGGAAATAATCTTACATAACATTAGGCCGTGTTATGCTAGCACATTGGCTTCTGTACCAACAATTTTGGACATCGACACCTTGAGGACCCTCTGTCGAAATTTCGAAAGCATCCAGGCGCGTCTTGCAAACTTCAAAGAACCGCCCAAGCAGACACATGATACCTTAGCTCCAGAATTTGTGTATCGTAGTAATACACTTAATAAATTTAATTATAATAATAATCAGTATAATAATCCAAATCGCAATAATTATAATCAACTATCCAAATATTCCACAAATTTTAATAATAATACTCATTCTAATAACAATAATAAAAACAAATATCAATACAATTCAAACAAAAATCAAATACATGCTATTCAGAGTAATAATACTAATAATTCAAATAATACTAAGTCTCATTACTGCCCCAGATGTCGTGTCAATACACATAATTTGAGGCAATGCACAGCTAACAAGGATGATGTGCGTTGTTTCGTTTGTGGACTTCCCAATTTTAAAACACCGGATTGTCCGAATTGTAATACAAATAAACCTTCTACTTCAAAAAACTAAATTCGCAGAATTGTGTTAATTCCTATACTCCCAAATTCGAACAGGAGGATTGGCAAAAGTGGTTAAAATCACTACGTATCTATTTTAGCTCATATAAACTTGACACAATTCTGCAAACCAAGCCAATTGATGATTGTAGACCATATGTTACAGTAAATATAAATGGTTTACAAGTTATGGGTCTCCTTGATTCAGGCTCTGCTGTAACATTAATGGGCAATAACGCACACAAATTTTTTGAGGAACAGGGATTTATTGTAAACCGTGATCACTGCATCTCTCTTTCAGCGGCAGGGGGTCAAACACTAAAAAGTATCGGGTTTATAAACTTACCCATTGCCTTCGAACATCAGTTTCACATCATTAAGGCTCATTTAGTTCCAGATGTGAATACAGACCTTATTCTAGGCATTGATTTTTGGCGTCAGTTTGAAATATTCCCAAAACATCTCGATAGCATTACTATTACTAGCACTAAATTAAATATAGACAGCTTGAAGCCCACCGGAACTTCACATATTCATGGCTATGATAATCTCAATCCCTCAGAAAAGTCGTTAGCTGATGACGTTATCGCACAATTTCATCAGATCTCTGCCGAGTGCAAAGGATTGGGTAAAACTACTTTAGCAACTCATCGTATTGACACTGGTGACTCTCAACCAATCCGGCAACGTTATTACCGGATGTCACCTGAAAAGCAGCGTATATTGGTGGAACAGGTCGATGAAATGTTGTCACTTGACGTCATTGAGAGTTGTGAGAGTGCTTGGTCGTCACCAGTGCTCATAGTTAGCAAAAAAGATGGTCAACCCCGATTTTGCCTGGATAGCCGCAAGCTTAATTCCGTAACCAAACGAGACGCTTACAACTTGCCTTATGTATCGGAAATACTGGACAATCTTCGCGATGCCCGTTATCTATCAAGTATTGATCTATCCAAGGCATTTTGGCAGATACCAATAGCGGTTGAGGATCGCGATAAAACCGCATTCTACGTACCGGGTCGCGGAACCTTTAGATTTAAGCGAACTGCGTTCGGTTTAACTAACGCACCCGCCACACAGCAGCGTCTAGTCGATCTTCTTTTTCAAGAATTCGACCTCAAGGTGTTTGCATACCTCGATGACATAATCATCATATCTGAGGACTTTAATTCTCATGTTTCACTATTACTTCGTGTTCTGGACAAACTTAAGCAGGCAAATTTAACGTTAAATTTAAAAAAATGTAACTTTTTTCGCGGCCAGCTCAAATATTTAGGTTACGTTGTAGACAGTAGTGGTCTGAGGACTGATCCCGAGAAGGTGGAAGCTATTCTTAACTATCCTACTCCTTCCTGTCGCAAGGATATTAAACGCTTCCTCGGGACAGCTACGTGGTACCGGCGTTTTGTGCCAAATTTTAGCACGATAGCAGGACCGCTGAATAAGTTGACTTCAAATAAGAAGGGTGGCCCTCCGTTCAAGTGGACTCCAGAAGCTGATAGTGCTTTCCATAAGTTGAAGGAGTGCCTCGTCTCTGCTCCGGTTCTTTCCTGCCCTGATTACCGTAAGTCTTTTGAGGTGCACACCGACGCAAGTAATTATGGGGTTGGCGCTATGTTGACCCAGACCATTAACGGCAAGGAGCACCCAATAGCTTATATGAGCAGGTCTTTATCAGCAGCGGAAAAGAACTACAGCATAACAGAACGTGAGACATTAGCAGTTGTCATAGCACTGGAGCATTGGAGGTGCTATCTGGAAAACGGCCAGCCCTTTACTGTTTTTACTGATCACAGCGCTCTAAAGTGGTTTCTTTCCATTAGCAATCCCACCGGACGTTTGGCTCGTTGGGGAGTGCGTTTGTCAGCATTTCATTTTGAACTAAAACATCGCCGTGGTGTTGATAACGTCATTCCCGACGCCCTTTCCAGAGCAGTCCCAGTTCATGCCATCAGCACTTGCAACTGGCACCTTAAATCGACTGATACATGGTACAAATCTCTGTTCAATTCGTGTTTATCAAGGCCAGAAAAATATCCAAATTTTTACATTAAAAATAATTCATTATATCGATTGTGCAAAAATAAACACGAATTAACAAATGAATTCTCCTGGAAAGAGGTTATACCATTAGAGCTGCGTCAAGAGGTCATAAAAGAAAACCATTCGGAGCCCATAGCTGGTCATTTAGGTGTTTTTAAAACATATCGTCGTCTTGCATTGCGATATTACTGGCCAGGTTTACACCAAGACGTCATTAAGTTTGTTGGTTCATGCACAAAGTGTCTTTCTTATAAAGCACAAAACCACCAAACTTTGGGTGAAATGGGCAGACCGAAACAATGTTCCCGCCCTTTCCAAATGGTTTCCATTGATCTCATGGGTCCTCTTCCAATTAGTCGGAAACAAAATAGTTATATTTTAGTAATAACGTGCTGTTTTTCCAAATTTTGTCTTATTTATCCCATCAGGAGCGCAACTTCCACTATTGTTAGTAAAATTCTTGAGGACTCACTATTTTTAGTCCATGGTGTCCCTCAAACAGTTTTTCTTGATAACGGTAGCCAATTTATCAGTAAAATTACTCGAAATTTATTTCAAAATTATAATATACCCAATATATTTTACACCCCGAAATATACACCGCAGATCAACACTGTTGAGCGATATAATCGTACAATAATTACGTGCATATCCACATTTGTCGAGGATGATCATCGAACTTGGGATCTTTTTATCCCAAAGGTACAATTCGCCATCAATAATTCAGTCAATGAGGCTACTGGTTTCACCCCATCCTTTCTGGTGTTCGGCAGAGAGCTCGTCACATGTGGTACGCATTATCTCGATAGTGATCTGGGTGTCGAAGTTGTTTTTCTGCCACGTGATGTTTACGCGGAAAATCTTGGTTGTCTGTTCGAAGTTTTTGATAAGGTCCAAACAAAACTTTGGCAAGCCCATGAAAAAAACGCGACACACTATAATTTGCGCCGTAAATCGACTGATTTTAACGTTGGTGACTTAGTCATGAAACGAACATACGTGCTAAGTGACAAAAACAAGTTCTTTAGCAAGAAATTAGCTCCAAAATATATAAAGTGCAAAGTCATTGACAAAAAGTCACCTCTTGTTTATGTACTTGCAGATATGTCTGGAAAGAACATAGGAACATGGCACATAAAAGATTTGAAGTTGATTGGTCTTAATAAGTAATATATATATATTATTAATATCGTCCATTACACCGCCTCAATTAACATCTTCAACAAATAGTATTTGTATAGGTCATTAGCTTCATTAATTAATAAGCTGGTGCCTCTCGGAAGTGCAAGGACGCGTCAGTATTTCTTGTTAAATATCTACTGTTGCCCTTATGAAAGAGTTTTTACAAAAGAGAATTACGAATGTAGAAGAGTAAGAAAGATTGTATGTAATAGGAGTACAAATACTTAGCATATATTGTACGGATTTTATTCTGTAGGGAATAAAACCCTTGGTGATGCGCGGGGTAATGTAACGTTACTGTTACATATTAACAGTTAACCTAATATAACTTTATACTATAATCCTTAATCAAATAATAACTTATAATTTTTACAATAAAATAATAATTTATAATAAACAATAATAATAACGAATGAACTAAAACACTAGAATGGTAGTAAATATAAAATTGTAGTGCAAAGCCGTAATATTTACATCCGGTACAACAATAAATAAATATTATTTTATTATGATGTACCAAAAGTTCGGCGCAGTGCTCCGCACAATCGACTTGCATAGAAACACGCCGGCTGCGCGTGATCGCTGCGCGCCGGGCGCGTCATCATTCCTCTGCCAGGAGCTATCGGTGTCGGGCGAGTGTCAGCGCGTTCGCGGCCACCAGTTCGCGTCTTCTTACGAGCTAGCCACAGTGCCCGTGCGACATTGCAACATAACTATTAAATCATTAAAGATTAGCTTCCTTCGCGGCAGTAGTGGAACCTTTACATCTATCTCGTTTGTTTACGTACTTTTGTGCCCCGATTAATGGGTGAGTGTTGAACAATATAATTATTTCATCCTAGTGTAGTTTTAAGTAAATCATTGTGTTATCACTATCATGCAAGTCATTCTCATCTTCATATTTTAATGAGCTTTCTATGCCCAGTTATATGTACCTATGCTTATAGCTGTTCCAAGTAAATGTTAGTTTACCTTATTTTTTCTATTTTTCTCAAAGTTTGCTATAACTCCGTTCTGACCGTGAGCACCCACACTAACTACTAGCCGATCCTCCCTTTGCTTCCGCTTGACCAGGGTGCTCATCATTATCGGCATTACGGAGCATATTGTAATGCGAGTCGTCCATTCGCAGGGTATTACGTTTACGTTAAGAAGCGCCACGCACCTCGCTTGTACTTCCCCGCGGGTGAACGTTGCAGCGGTTGCCTCGAAGTCGTTCCGGCCTGCTCCATCTACCCCCGCCCAGCATCAGCGCAGCCCATCAGTGCCAGGGGAGTAACGGACCACGAGAGCGAAACCTAGACGGGCTTTTAATCCACGACCAATAAATTATTGTGTTGACTATTGGTGTTCTTATTTTAATTTATATTCAGTACCACCAACGGAATAAACGTCACAGCTTATGCTGTTTAAAACGCTTATGCTGAAACATTATTCTGCTTAATGCTTAATAAGTTCATTGTTTATTCATTCAGATTATTCAATCAACAAATTTAAAACGTACCTAATGATTTCTGTGAAACAAAACTATACCATATGCGTACTTATGCTTAAAGTTATAATACCTTATTTAAATTATTTTTGATCATTACTAATTCTCTCCTTTGGGATCCACAACATTATAGTAAAAAGTGAAACCCTTCACTTCTGCCATCTATAGCGTAATTAAAAATAAAATAATAAAATAGTGCTAGGTAAAAAAAACAGTAGGTAGCTACTGCATAACCTTACCCATTTATTTCAGGATCATAGAGTTCCATAAATTGTTAGCAACATTAAATACTATTCTATATTTTTAATTATTTGACAAAATTGTTTAATTCATTATTTTATTTCTTCTTTGGCCTCTACCACCACCACCAGTGTGACAACATGCGATAGGCTTTGTACATTCTGTTTTGTTAGTCTATGTCAAAAGCAGCGGAGTCAGATTGAGGTTGACAGCGTTGACATATCCAGATAATTCATTCCGCCATTTTCAAGACTTATTCAAAACGTATTATTTCTACATGTACAACTGTTAGGTATTTAATATTAGGGGAGTTGGAAAAAAAGGAGCAGCCATTTATAAGGGTGAATGTGGCAGTAAAAAATGAACAGAGGGGTTATTACTTATTATGACATAACTACGCAGTTCAGTTTACGCTGAGAGAAAACGACAGAGCTATATAATTGCTATAGCTCTGTCCTTCACACTCGCCGTAAAATGAACTGCGTAATTAATTACATACATACATACATAAACTCACGCCTTCATTCCCAGAGTGGGGTAGGCAGAGCAAAAACATTACCAACAAGTCTTAAAACTTCTTGATAATTCTGTAACTACATTTTGCACAAGTAGGCTAAGATGTTTCCCAATGTATTAGTGAAAGGTGGCAAGCCCATCGCCTAACAGTCAGTAACAAGCCTTTATTTCCTTAGTCGCCTCTTACGACATCTACGGGAAGATATGGAGAGGCACTATTCTAACCCGGCAACCATACGGCAAAACTGCGTAATTATGTCATAATAACCCCACTGTAATAAAAAGAAAATTGGTAGATAACCAATACTCCGGAGTTTAAAATCGAAACATCGGTACTGTATTATTGCAAAATGAAAATGCATTAATTATAATTGACAACATTTCATTTTGGTGACACCTGCAAATTACTATACGAATCGAAAGGGTTTTGCCTCCTGAACACGGCAAAATATTTATTTAGATTTATTTTTCTTTATTGACAAAATTACAAGTAAACACTACAAAAATGAGTTTTACCAATACTATGCCTGAATAGATATAATACCATTGCCTTTTTCACGAGAAAAAAAAGCTGTCATACTTCAAGTTTGACATTGATACTATTGACAGATGGATAGACACTTGAGATCGATCAATTTGCTTGGGGACGCCATAGAGACGCTCTGGTGACAGTTCGTGTTTGTGTCGGTCCTGCGAAATTCTGTGGCCTAGTGCTATTATTCTTGGGTTTTGTTGTGTTACTGTGCATCATTGGTGATCTGTAAGTGTCGTGACGTATTTTCGTACGCTGCTAACCCCGCAATGTCGCATATCCCGCCAAAGCCTCCAGACATAACCTCCAACAGGGAGGCGTCTTCAGGGTGTCCTCCGAGTGTCGCGACGCCTGTCGCGATTTCGGAGGATTCGATGGAGTCTGATCCCTTACGGAGGGCAACCAAGAGATCTTTTGAGTCGGAGGGCTCCCAGCCTCCAACTAAGTTGGCGAGTAGGGCACCGTCCGACTCAATAGTTCACTTGTTTGAGCACCCTAATTTAAAAGAAGGTAGAAAATACTCGTCCACTGACAAAGGCCCTTTCCTTGTTTATGTGTCTAGGACAGAATCCCAACCTTCCTCCGGTACAACCCTTAACCCAATTAAATTTGGACAAGTTATGGTTAACTCGCTAGTGCAAAATATCTCCCGTGAGGGAATTAAAAAGATAGGCCGAAACCGCGTAAGTGTTGATTTTAATTCTGCAGAATCAGCTAATTTGTTCCTAGCGAATCCACTACTTGCGGCAAATAAATTTGAGGCTATTGTCCCCACCTTTAATGTCACCCGCATGGGGATAGTTAGAGGTGTCCCCTCTGATCTTTCACTGGATGAATTTGCACGGGAGGTCGAACTTCCATCAGGCTGTGGAGAAATTCTTAAAGCCAGAAGACTCAACCGGAAGATTCATAAGGTGGATGGTATAGAATGGGTTCCCACTGGGACAATAGTCATCACATTTAGTGGTCAAGTTCTACCCTCAAGGATTTACTTCTGTTACACATCATTGCCAGTCGAAATGTATATACTGCCCACAATTCAGTGTCACAGCTGCTGTAAATTCGGTCATATTGCAGATCAATGCCGGTCAAAACCCAAGTGCTTTAAATGTACACAGGAACATACAGGTAAAACCTGTGATGCTTCGGAAGACCTGATTTTGTGCTTGTTCTGCTCGGGCAAGCACTTTGCCACAAGTAAGACTTGCCCAGAACATACTCGCCAAAAGACGATCAAGGATACAATGGCTCAAGAAAATATTTCCTATTCCCAAGCATGTGATAGATTCCCCCCTGTGAAAAGGACCTATGCGGATATCGCTCAGAGTCCGCATCATTTACAATATGATCCCATCCCGACTCAGACTCAATTCTCTGCCTCCTCTCCCCCACCTCAAAGGATTTCCTATAGAAAATCAGTCTCCATTCCAAGATCCCCGCGGCAACCCTTAACACAGGGCTACGATCGCGCCGCGTATAATGCAATCATTGGAGATCGAGACCCTCCTCCCCCGAGGAATGGTGTTGCCCTCCAATTCCCATGCTCTCCCCCCGCCCCCTCCCTCCTAACTCCTCCCAGTGAAAATTTGCTGGATGTTCTTTTATCCCTGTTGATCAATATGTTCAGTAAGATGGACGATTTCCCCCTACCGCCCAACGTTGCCAATAAACTTTCCGAATTTATAAAAATTATTAATATTCCATCTCATACAGTGGAATAGTCACAGTATTCGCTCTAAGCAACACGAAATTCTACAAATGGCTGCCTCGTATGATCCTGTTGCTTTTGCCATTTCGGAGACCTGGTTGGTTCCAGGATCTCGGTTTCGGGTTCCTGGGTACTCCTGTCTCCGGCATGACAGAGATGACGGTTATGGAGGAGTTGCCCTCCTTATTAAATCCTCTGTCACATATTCCTTTCTTCCCCTCCCCCCCTCTCCCTCCTGCATCAATGCTGTGGCTGCCAAAGTCATGGATTTCACTGTACTTTCCATCTATATTTCGGACCCCCATTCGATTCAAATCTCTGACCTAGACCTTATATTTTCTGCCCTACCGGGCCCATTTCTTATTTTAGGTGATTTTAACTGCCACCACCTTATGTGGGGAAGTGCAGACTACGACTCCTTGGCCTGTGATCTCGTGGACCTCATGGTGGACAAGAACATCTGCCTACTCAATGATGGTTCCCCTACACGCAGAACGGCCCCTGGCCAAAATGCTAGTGCGGTTGACCTTTCTTTATGCTCCCCTAATTTTGGCACTCTCCTCTCATGGTCAGTCCTTCACGACTCCCACGGTAGTGATCACCTTCCTATTTTAATTTCGTCCCCTTCATCCTTCTCGCAACCTAATGTTATATCAAAAATTAACAGGTACCACTTGCCCAAGGCAGATTGGGACCAATTTGCCATGGACTTAGATGCAGCTGTCAGTGATATGCCCTCAGTATCATCAGAAAATGGTCTTATCTGCCACGATTACTTAATTGATGCCCTTAAAGTGGTAGCAGACAAGAACATCCCTCTTAAAAAAAGGAGTAATTCGTGTAGGTCCTCTCCCCCTTGGTGGGACTCTGAATGCTCGGATTTGATTCGTCAAAGGAGGGAAGCTGAGGAAGTGTACTGTCGAAATATGTCAATAGATAACTTTCTCGCTTTCAAAAGGACTGCGGCCTTGACGAAACGTATGCTCCAAAAGAAAAAAAAGAATGGGTGGATAAGCTTTTGCCGTAGCATCTCTCCCCGTACGCCTGCTGCAATTCTTTGGAAATCCATAAAGCGTTATCGTGGATCTTACCTAACCCGCGACCTTCCTAGTAATGACTCCAATGTTTGGTTCCAGGATTTTATTGACTCTTTATCTCCCTCCTCGGTTCCCCACTCTAATTCTCTTCCCTCTTCTTACCCTTCTAACTCTCCTCCTAGCAATTTCGACCAACCGTTCTCTTGGTTGGAGCTACTTGCCTCCTTGGATCACCTTAAAAACTCTTCTCCTGGCCCTGACAATATCCCTTTCTCTTTTTTGTCCAATTCTGGACAATCAACAAAAAAATATTTTCTGAATCTTTTAAATAATTTTTTCGACCTTGGTTTTGTTCCAGGAGCCTGGAAAAAACAAATAGTTATCCCCCTACCGAAGACAGGGAAAGATCCCCGTTTACCATCTTCTCATCGTCCTATTGCTCTATCTTCCTGTCTTCTTAAAATCCTGGAACACATGATTAAAAAACGTCTCGAGTGGTTTGTGGAATCCAAAAAAATCCTGGCCAAAAGCCAATTTGGTTTTCGGAGAGGAATGGGCACCATGGACAGTATCTCCATTTTATCCACAGACATCAGGATTGCCCTTTCAAAGAACGTGTTCCTTGTCGGAGCTTTTCTGGATATATCATCCGCTTATGATAACGTGATTCTCTCCTTACTCAGAAATAAATTATCTAAGCTGAGTTTGCCGCAGAAGCTTTCCCATTTCATTTGTAATTTCCTTATGGATAGATCTATTGAAGTGAGGCACCGTGATGCCCTTTCCGCTCCAAGATCTATCTGGCAAGGCCTCCCCCAAGGATCCGTACTAAGCCCGCTACTCTACAGCATTTATACCCATGACCTAGAAGAGGCAGTTTCTCCATTCTGCAACATCCTGCAATATGCAGATGACTTAGTCATATACTCCTCTTCCCACTCGATCGATGTAGCCTCAAGTGACCTCAATCAAGCATTATTTTATCTGGGAGAATGGCTTTCCACTCATGGTCTTTCCCTCTCAGTTGACAAATGTACTGTTGTTCCTTTCACCAGAAAGAGATCTTTCCCCCCCATCGAAGTAGCCTTTAATAATGAACTGATCCCTGTTAGGAAGAAGGTAAAATTTTTGGGAGTTATTCTGGACTCTCGTCTTACCGGTTCTGATCATGTTGACTTCATAGTTCAAAAATCTCAATCAAATCTTAACATTGTACGATGCCTTTCAGGTGTGTGGTGGGGCGCCCACCCTTATTCCCAAAAACTTATTTATAACGCCATTATCCGCAGCGTTCTTGACTATGGCTCTTTCACTCTGGTGCCTTGCAGTAAGGTGGCCTTGGGTAAACTGGATAAAACCCAATTTCAGGCTTTAAGGGTCATCCTTGGAGCTATGAAATCTTCTCCCACCAACGCACTTCAGGTGGAAGCAGTAGACCCTCCTCTTTCCCTCCGTCGTCAATTTTTGGCAGACCGGTTCTTCCTTAAATTTTCCCTTCTCAACGACCACCCGCTCTTTCCTAAACTTCAAGAACTCTCTTCTTTAATCACAGATAGTGGTTACTGGTTTAACAAAAATCCACCTTGCTTGATAAATAGCCTTCGCAAATTCTGTAGTCTTCCGGACCCTGCATTTTCTTGTTCTCTATTTCCTCTTTTTTCTGTCCCTTACGATTCTTTAATTTTCCAACCCAGCATAATCCTTGACTTTGGTATATCAAAAAACGACCCTGGAGCTAACAAAGCATTCCTTGACAAAATTAACGGTCTCTGGGGAGACTGGCTGTTGTTATTCACAGATTCCTCCAGACTTTTAGTTTGGGGGGCAGTGGGTTCGGCAGTTTGGATTCCGAAGTTCTCTATAATTCTAAGCTTCAAATGCCCTCCTCTTACATCAGTTTTTACTGGAGAATTAGTAGCTATTTTGGAAGCTATTAAATATGTTATGTCACATGGGATTCATAGATCAATAATTTTTTCAGACTCTCTTAGTGGTTTGCAGTCCATCAAGGCCAATCCGTTTTACACAAAAGTCAGTTATCCCTTAGTAATGTTAATAAGGCAAACACTGTATGAATGTCAACTCCGCAATCTCGAGATCACATTGGCCTGGATCCCCAGCCATTCTGGGATTCAGGGCAATGAGGTTGTTGATTCCTGTGCTAAGGAGGCCGTGGAGATTGGCAGTCTGGTTCACACCCAGTGCTACTTTTACGACCTCCTATCCTCTGCCAAATCAGACCTCGAATCTAACTGGCGTCAGCAGTATGAGAGTTCTACATCGGTCAAAGGTCGTCATTATGGGGACATTCAGCCCAACATCCCTTCCAAGCCATGGTTCTTCTGGTTTCGCCAAGCCAATAAACAGACTACATCTGTCATTTGCAGATTGCGCATTGGTCACACTTGTTCCCCCTCACGCCTGTACAGATGGCGCATTGTTCAATCCCCCCTCTGTTCTTGTGGCCTGGAGGAAGGAACTGCAGACCACATTATCTTGAACTGCCCGAATAGATCGGTTTCTTTATATGACAACCTACCTCCCTCAGTTCCCAAGCCCACCAACCTTAAAACCCTCCTTTTCCTTTCATCATCGAACAAAAAAGTTCTACTTTCCTTAATTAAATTTATAGGCAAAGAAAAAATTAAACTCTAGGTGCTTTTACCCGCTTTTGTGGCTTCCAATTTACATCTGTGTATCCGATCTATATTGTCTCAAATGTTTTGTCTTGTCTTAGGTTTTGTGTCTGTTTATTCCAGGATCACAACAAACATACGTAACTGCAACCGTTATTCAGGACCAACAACTAATTAACAACAAAAACTGGTCATACACGCTGTCAGACGTCATTGGCAGTAATGGTTGCTAACCAAAAGCGACCGGTTGCCAAAAATTAAAAAAATAGAATAGAATAGAATAGACACTTGAGATCGCTTGACCGGGGGGGTCCATTTGCAACGTTAAAAGATGGCGGACGTGTAATTTGTTTTAGACTTTAATTTTTGGGTAATTAGGTGTTCAAAGTTCTTTTCTGATAGTGATTTGTACTTTTTATGCCTTTGTGTCGTACAGTGATTGAAGACTTGGACTTATTTTGTGTATCTGGCATCTTCTCGTTTCAAGTGGTCTCGCAGTGGTGCAGAGGTTAAAACTATCTTGACCTCTGACCTACAAATCACCGTACAACGTTGCCCCCAATCTTCCTAGAGAAGATTGGATTGTGTTTTATTGCTATATTGATTTATACTTATGTATACTTGACACTGGCGAAATCACTTCACGTGGAAACGCCATATCCCCGCGGTAGTAGCTGTTCAAGTCGCCGCGGGGGCAAATAAAGAAGAAGAAGAAGATCGCTTGACCGCCATTATTAAAAAGAAAAACTTTTTTTTATATACAGATTGGACTAACGTAATATGTCCATTGTGTCGTAGAAATGAAGTTACGCCCTTTTAGAATAAGAACATCTTAATAAATTAATAATAAAATAATTATACATCCTAGGGAAAAAATAAAACTATTACTTAGTGTCTTCCTCCTTCCAAACAGTATCTATAAAACAAATAAAATTAAAGTCTTGAAAATATGAAATCTTGTCAATTGGGTGGATCAACTTTTTGTTGTTGTTATTCTGTCCCGTAAGCCAGGAAACAACAGTGATAGAGTTTCTTAGAGAAAATGTTATAATATATACTTCCAGTACACTCAGGAGAAAGGCCATTAAAGAATGGGTGTATAATTGCCAATATTACAGTTTTTTAGTGGACTTATATCCTTTGAAATCATAGTTTTGAAGAGTGACCCAGGAGACGTCACCATGGCAACGAGCTACAAAGAAAAGTTGATTGACCCAATTTTAAAACAGGGGAAAGAAAAACATATTAGAGAAAAAAATACATCAGGGAGCTTGAAAGTCAACCATAGAACTTTTTTCAAAAGGTCCTTTATAAAATGGTTTTAATAGTTTATTTTTTTATGGCTTAGGAAGGCAAACGAGCACACAGGCCACCTGATGGTAAGTGGAAACTGTGACCCATAGACATTCGCATTCACAATACCGCAATCCTAAGACTGCAAATGCGTTGCCAACCCTGAGGACTAAGATGGAATGCATCTATGCCAGTCATTTCACCGGCTGTCTTATCCCCAAACCGGAACACAACAATGCAAACACTGCTGCTTGGCGGTAGGTTAATGGATAAGATGGTGGTACCAACCCGGACGGACACTGCACAAGGTCCTCCCACAAGTTAAAATATCACCCGGTTACATAACATTTAATGTTATTATGTTGTCTATTGTCTGTCTTCTGGGCGCCAACAACAACAATCGTGCTGACAGGCCTAGAAGGATGCAGATAGGGATTGCAATCCGGATTATCCGAAGTTCGAAAATCCGGATGTTAAAGTGAAAATCGTTAGGTTAGGTTAGGTTACTGGTGAATAAAATAACATTTAGTATATCTTTACATGGAAAGTAACTTTATGGATTAATGCTGGCGTAATTTACTTAAAACTTAGCGTCTTTTCTCTATTCATATTTGCACATTAAAACTATTTTTTAGGTTAAAGTATTCTTTGAGTAGAATAGTCCCTTTCCATAAAATTCAAATCTCACGATGACATATATTTTAAGCGTACTTTAACTATTGCACATTCATCAATAATATCTTATCTACCAAATTAACTGTTAGTATGATCATTTAATATAATATAGATAGGTACTACAATTAAAAGTTAAAACTAAACTTATTTAAATTAAAATAAAACTAAGCTACTCAAATATGAAAGATGTAAATAATAATCACCACTATAAAAAGAACACCCCCTTCTAGCAGGTCCACTTGCGGCATGGTCCCTATGACACTGGCTGCATTAGCTCTCTGGATAGCTAATTGTCAGTCTATCTTTAGAATATAAGCCTAAAGAAATAAAAATACTATTAGTATAACATTGTGTATTACGACATTCGTTTAACTTTAGTTGCTAAAATAAATAATAATAATTACATTCATACGCCCAATTCCGTTTCAGTCAGATTTATAATACAACGTCACGGATCCAACGCAAGTTGGGACTGACAGGCGTAAAGATGGAGGTCGCTCCCCAGTCAGTTACCCTTCCAGAAGCCACCGCAACTAGTTTTCCCTCACACAGTAATGGCCCCCCGGAGTCCCCTTGGCCAATCATTTGCCCCTTGGTAGAACGTGTAGGGGTGACACAGGTGGCAGGATGAAACCCATCTCTCCTAACAGGACACGATGTAACAACTCCCTCACCTATATGAAGAGGCCATTTCAATTTATCTTTATTGAGTTTCTTTCCAGTCTTGCCAAATCCACCATACTTGACCTCCAGCCCTATAAGAGCCTTGAAGTTGATAGCAGAAAGCCTTACAAACGACTCCGTTTCCACTTCTTCAGTGAGAATCAGACCGATATCATTGCGTATCGTCTCAGATTTGTATTTTATTTGCCGACTGTAGTTTGGATGTAGAAACGTTTCGATCGTTTTGACAACTTTAAGTTTATTCGCTTTGAATTTAGAAGCTGTGTATGTCACTGTTATTACCCCTGAAGAGACTAGGTAGATGCAGTGACCAGCAGTGATGACCCAGGTCTTGGATAAAAGGCTGCCTGAGCAGCCTCTTTCACTGTCGTAATACAAGCCGACCACGAACGGGAACTCATTGTGCAGGTCTTCTTTACCCTGGTACACTCTCAAACTCCCGGGTTGTGCTTCATATGAATTTTCAAATAAGAGCATATTGTACAAAATGATTTGAATCATGTGGCAAAGAACTTTTGTTTTATATAGATACCCGTGCATCTAGTCAACTCACTTCAACACATTAGGGGACACAGGCCTCCTCTTTCGCTCCAGGTGTTCCTTGCTGCAGTTATGTCTTTCCGTAATTGTGCACTTGCCTCATCCAGCTCTTTCCCGATAACTCCAAAAAATCATCTTATTCACTTGTAAAGTTTACCATTTGAAGCAAGACCTATTTTTTGCTCACTTTAAAATTGAATTAATCTAAGAGGTGCCTTTTGTTCATAATAGCAGTTGTTCAAGTCAGTTCGCTTATCGCGACGCAGTGTTAATATTATGTACATTATAAATATTTATAGTCAAACGGACGATGCAAATTGTTCTCAAGCATGTCAATTTGATAAGCCTTTATTGAAACAACGATTTATATTGCCTTTTGGTGTGTTTTCCTGCGGAAACTACGCAGGATATTTGAAATATTTTTTAATTTGCTATTTATAGATTTATATGATGCTAGACTAAGTAGTACCATTGTAATATTAAATATATTTAAAAAAATGACTGACTGCTGAGTTTCTTGCGGCGCTTCTTCTCAGCAGTGGTCTCCTCTTGTGAAGCGCTGGTAGATTCTTGACGTGTAAAAGTGCCCGTGCGGCCTACTTACTGAATAAATGTCTTTATCTTTATCTTTATCTTATCTTATCTTTATCAAAATTGATCACATTGTACAGTCAAACACATAAATATTCACACAATCCAAAAAAGCCATAAATATCCTCACGCTTCTATGCCACTAACAATAAGGTCCATAATTATACTTGACGAGATGTCAAACTGAACCCTTTTGTGATCCAAGCCTACGCTAACTACCTTTATACTCTTAACTCTATCTAAAAAAGTAGGTATGTACACATACATACCGCCTCGCCTAGAATCTCGACCCGCTTTTCTTCATCCAATTCAAGCTACTATTTATGTACCTATCTAAATTCCAAGACTCGTCCTTCAGACGACGCTTCTGTTTAAACCTATAATATCGTACCTGCATTACTTGGTTCTGTGTCCCGAATTTTTAGTCCCCAAATGAAAAAAGTAAACCACATGAATGAAACTCAATGATTTTCATATTTACCTGTTATAATATAACAGCTGTTAGATAAAAGCAATTACGAGTAAAGGAAATTCTGGCGAGAAAAAACGTTTCAACTGGCTAAAGTAAGTTGTGAGATCAAAAACCTATTTCGCGAAATGTAGGTAATTTATTTATTTATTTATTATTAAATTAATAACATGTTACTTTACAGCATAGAGACCAAAACAGTTAAACATTAAATTACAGCAGAAAGAAAACTTAAAATAATTAACAAACAATACTATTGATAATAAAACTTGCTCAAAACTACTTCGACAAATATATAGGAACAGCATCTCGTGTAACAAAAACGTGTATACTGTCCACCAGTGAGTGGAGTGTTGCCAGGTCTCCTGATTTATCAGGAGATTTACAGATTTCAGGGTAGGTCTACAGATATACAGATTTTTATAGAGAATCTCCTGATTTTTTGGGATATTCCTCTTTTTTTAAAATATTTGAATCGACCTTTATAACTCGGATGGGTAAACTGGAACGTTTCTTTTTTCGTTGAATTGGTCGAGGTGTCTGTTATCAAATAGACCAATACTGTCAATTCAATTTAATTAATAGGACCAATAGGACTGTCGCACTGTCTGTCATGTGTCATCAGGTGTGATGTGAAGCGTTCAGCGCATCAAAACTAACATCTTCAAGTCCACAAACACTTCGGCGTCCGGGACCTGCTCGAGCATAATAATATCCTTTATTGGGGTTAGCGACCGGTTCGAGGGGGAACTATCACCGCGTCGCGTACGCGCAGCACTATGCGCAAACAGCCAGTAATAATAGTTTTGGTATTTTTTTAGAAAACATTCTGCAAACAGACAGACGCCCAACCTGATGATAAATTTCAACGCTACCACTTGTTTTATTTCCTTGTTAAGTTGGAATTGTGCGCGTAAGCGGCCACATACATACGGAATTCCGTTTCGGAATATCGATTCGGAATTACGAATGCTGCTAAGTGCGGCCGAAAAAAATCGAACGGAAAACTACTGTACGTGTGAAGGTCATAGATTTTGTGTGGATCAAATTCCGAATCGGAATTCCGGAATTTATGTGGCCGCCCTAGCACCATACTTAGGGTTAGTATACACAAGAAGTTATAGGTAGAGGAGTGGAGCACGAGGAATTAATCCACCAATCTCTCTTCTCTCTCTTTTTCAACATGTACATACCCACGCAATGCTGAGTGTTGGTCTCTTCCTAATCTTTCCTTTAGCTGGTCACTAGTTAAAAAAAACTCATAAAAGATCATCCATGCAAATGTTCTTACTTGAGCCAACGAAGCAGATATTCCGTTATTTCCTAACTGCTTAAAATTTTCTATTACGAATAGTAAATTAGAACCTACGTCTCACTACTGTCAGTCATCACTATCAACACAAACGGGTCGGAGGTATAGCCGTGTATTGGACCAGAAAATATTGTTAATATCTGCAACTAGCGACATCTTGTGTTGAGTGGACTACAACCAAGCACGCGTAGTTCGCGCTTAGTAGCGCTACACGCCAGTAGATGGCTCTGTGTGTGTATATTTATTTTAATTTGAAATTCAACACTTAGTTTTCATACTCGCTTTCTTGGAATAAAGAAACGAGGAAGGGTGACCCGTATTACTTATACTTTATTGTTTCGTCGTAGTGGCTAAACGTATATCTCGATTTTGACAGATAAGGTGTAGTTTGTTTCGTAATTCTTAACAAATAAGAAAAAAGCTACAATATTCCACTCAAAATGCGAAAACCTCTACTCTTAAACTTAGTCCGATTTTTACGGTTTGTGAATATGTAGTAGATATCATGAAAAACTATAAAAATACTTCTTAGAATCAAACAAATTTAAAAATTAAAAAACAGAAACACACAGACCTAGTTCTTTATAATAACTACAGCATATTTAAAAATTGTGGAAATCGCACTTGATTTAGGGGGTGAGAAAGATTTTTTTGCACAATCCTCTTAAGTACTTAATCTTTATAATATAAGTACATAGACGACAACATCAAAACATTTGATGTAGAAAATAACGCTGCCTGCAAAAGTAATTTTCGATTTTAATGACCACGCTGAAACTGAAATTGAGACATCCTTTCGCATCCAAAACATTCACCAGTTAGATCTGCGCTGAGTGAGGCTAAAAAAATTAAGGAAATAATCCTTTTGGTGGCTGCTTGACATTACCTTAGTCTTAGCTCAAAGGACATGGACGTGGGCGAGTCACATATCGTCGGTGAAACTGAAAAACCGCGTAAGTAAAATTTTAAATAAAGACCAAAATGCACCTTTTTAATAAGGTGGTAAGGTTTATTATGCTCTATCATAAAATTGTTAGTTACGCGGTTTTGCAGTATGACCGACGATATGTCATACTACCTAACGAAAGGTGTACTCGAAACGTGGAGACCGCGTACCGACTGAAGAAACATTGGAAGGCAACCAATGAGATGGAATGACGATCTCTTTACAGCGGGAAAGAGATGGCATGCATTGGAAGAGACTAACATTCAGCATTGGGTGGCGACAGGGTAAAGAAGAGAGAAGAGAGATTCGTGGATCTATTCCTCGGGCACATACCCTAAGGGTGGTGTTACACGCACAATAATAATAATAATACAGGTAGCGTTGAAATTTATCATCAGGTTGGGCGTCTGTCTGGTTGCAGAATGAATTGTCATGTTTCTAACGTTTCCTAAAAAAATACTATTACTATATACTATTACATACATACATACACTCACGCCCAGAGTGGGGTGGGCAGACCTACAGAAATACTAAAAACATTTTTTTTTGATAATTCTTTAACCACATTTTGCATAAGTAGACTAAGCAGTTTACCAGCGTATTAGTGACAGGTTGCAAGTCCACCGCCTAACAGTACTACAAGCCTTTATTCCCTTAGTCGCTTCTTACGACATCCACAGGAAGACATGGAATGACGCGAATCTAACCCAGCAGCCACACGGCTATTATATACGGTTATATAAATATGGAAATCATAAAGTTAGAAGAATACTTTCATGTCGTTTTCTATTTTAATTTGGGGTTATAACTGAATCAACAGATACTTTCACACACAATACAGTCATAAATTCAATGCTGTTTATTAAAAAAAACCCTGTTGCAAATATTACTAACTTTATTGAATATGTTACGTACCTACACCAAGTTGATGATAGGGACTGCAAATAATCTTTCTAACAATTCTACAAACTGAATTTTATTATTTTACTCCCACGTGTTAGAAAGTGTTAACTTTACTTTGTAACATCAGCCCTCAAAGATCTCAGTTCCTGACAAGAAAATAAATTAAAAAGTTATTCTTAACTTATACTCCTCCCGCAACAGCCATTTTTCCGGTCTCTGCAGTAATGTAGTACTACTGCTTCCGGGAACGGATTTTTTTTGAGCGGAAACCTGTTAGTTTGTACTGGTTTTGTCGGTTTGGTTCTGCTCTCGGACGTAGTGGTACTTTATTTTTACTACCAAACTGATGTTTCTTTGTAAATGATTTTTTTAAAGGTAATGCATTTTTTAAGCGCGACGGTTGTTTGGGAGGGAATTGTTTTTTTTGAAGGTAAAAGTTGTTTGAGGGGAAATGTTCCTTTGGAGGTAATGGGAGCTCCGGGGTTGGTGATGGTTTTTCCGGGGTTGATAGTGGTTCTGAAAGTGACGCTTGTTTCGGAATAGATGGTTGTTTCGGGGGTGACGGTTGTTTCGAGGTTGATGGTTGTTTCAGGGTTGATGGTTGTTTCGGGGGTGACGGATGTTTCGGGGTTGATGGTTGTTTCGGGGTTGATGGTTGTTTCGGGGGTGACGGTTGTTTCGGGATTGATGGTTGTTTCGGGGGTGGCGGTTGTTTCGAGGGTGACGGTTGTTTTGGGGTTGATGGTTGTTTTCGGATTGATGGTTGTTTCGGGGGTGACGGGTGTTTCGGGGTTGATGGTTGTTTCGGCGGTGACGGTTGTTTTGGGGTTGATGGTTGTTTCGGGGGTGACGGTTGTTTCGGGGTTATTGGTTGTTTTGGGGGTAACGGTTGTTTCGGGGTTGATGGTTGTTTCGGGGGTGACGGGTGTTTCGGGGTTGATGGTTGTTTCGGCGGTGACGGTTGTTTTGGGGTTGATGGTTGTTTCGGGGGTGACGGTTGTTTCGGGGTTATTGGTTGTTTTGGGGGTAACGGTTGTTTCGGGGTTGATGGTTGTTTCGGGGGTGACGGTTGTTTCGGGGTTGATGGTTGTTTCGAAAGGGATGGTTGTTCCGGGAGTGATTGATCGACCGTTGGTGATGTTTGTACCGGTGGTGGTGGTCGTTGCGGAGGTGATGGTTGTTCCGTATGTGTTGGATGATCTGGGGGTAACGATTGTCCCGAGGATGACGGTTTCTTCAGTGGTAATGGTTGTTTCGTGGGTAATCGTTGTTGTTGTTCTGGGGTTGATGGTAGTTCCGGGAGTGATTGATCTACTCGGGATGATGGTTGTTTCACAGTTGATGGTAGTTCCGGAGGTGACGGTGGTTCCGAGAGTGGTAATGCATGTTCCGGAGGTTCTGGCTCTTGCGGATATTCCGAAAGTGATGGTTGTTCCGTGGGTAATGGTTGTTCCGGGGGTGGTGGTTGTGTTGGAGATGAAGGTTGTTCCGGGAGTGATTGATCTACTGGGGGTGATGGTTGTTTCGGAGGTTCTGGCTCTTCCGGAGTAGATGGTTGTTCCGAAAGTAATGATTGTTCCGTGGGTAATGGTTGTTCCAGGGGTGGTTGTTGTTTTTGACTTGATGGTTGTTCCGGGAGTGATTGATCTCCTGGGGGTGATGGTTGTTTCGAAGGTGATGGCTCTTCCGTGGGTAATGGTTGTTCCGGGGGTGGTGGTTGTGTTGGAGATGAAGGTTGTTCCGGGAGTGATTGATCTACTGGGGGTGATGGTTGTTTCGGAGGTTCTGGCTCTTCCGGAGTAGATGGTTGTTCTGAAAGTAATGATTGTTCCGTGGGTAATGGTTGTTCCAGGGGTGGTTGTTGTTTTTGACTTGATGGTTGTTCCGGGAGTGATTGATCTCCTGGGGGTGATGGTTGTTTCGAAGGTGATGGCTCTTCCGGGGGAGATGGTGGTTCCGAGAGTGATGGTTGTTTCGTGGGTAATGGTTGTTCCGTGGGTAATGGTTGTTCCGGGGGTGGTGGTTGTTCTGGGGTTGCTGGTTGTTCCGGGAGTGATTGATCTACTGGGTGTGATGGTTCTTTCGGAGGTGCTGGCTCTTCCGGCGGAGATGATTGTTCCGAAAGTGATGGTTGTTCCGTGGGTAATGGTTGTTCCGCCGGTTGTTGTTGTTCTGGGGTTGATGGTTGTTCCGGGAGTGATTGATCTTCTGGGGGTGACGGTTGTTTCGGAGGTGCTGGCTCTTCCGGCGGAGATGGTTGTTCCGAGACTGATGGTTGTTCCGTGGGTAATGGTTGTTCCGGGGGTTGTTGTTGTTCTGGGATTGATGGTTGTTCCGGGAGTGATGCATCTTCTGGGGGTGATGGTTCTTTCGGAGGTGCTGGCTCTTCTGGCGGAGATGGTTGTTCCGAGAGTGATGGTTGTTCCGTGGGTAATGGTTGTTCCGGGGGTTGTTGTTGTTCTGGCGTTGATGGTTGTTCCGGGAGTGATTGATCTTCTGGGGGTGATGGTTGTTTCGGAGGTGCTGGATATTCCGGCGGAGATGGTTGTTCCGAGAGTGATGGTTGTTCCGTGAGTAATGGTTGTTCCGGGGGTTGGTGTTGTTCTGGGGTTGATGGTTGTTCCGGGAGTGATTGATCTTCTGGGGGTGACGGTTGTTTCGGAGGTGCTGGCTCTTCCGGCGGAGATGGTTGTTCCGAGAGTGATGGTTGTTCTGTGGGTAATGGTTGTTCCGGGGGTAGTGGTTTTTCTGGGGTTGATGGTTGTTCTGGGAGTGATTGATCTTCTGGGGGTGATGATTGTTTCGGAGGTGATGGTTCTTCCAGGGGTGATGGTTGTTCCGAGACTGATGGTTGTTCCGGGGGTGTTGGAGGTTCCAGACGTGATGGTTGTTTCGGGTGTGTTGGTTTTCCCGGGGGTGATTGTTGTTCCGGAGATGATGGTTGTTCCGGGGCCAATGAGTGTAAAAGCATTACATCACGTATCCATTGCAAATTTGTACTCACTGGAGTGAAGAATGAGAGAGGCTTATGAATTAAAGTATAACCTGATGCAACTCCAATTATTTTTTCATTGCAAAGCAATGGCCCTCCTGCATCACCATTGCGGATCATTTGGTGTCTGTTAGAACATTTAGGAGCAATACATATAGTGCGTCGAAAGAACTTCTTCGTTGCAGGACAAGTACTTACCACTCCCTCTCCTATCAAAAGAGGCGTCAGACCAAGAACTTGTTGGTTTGCTTTCATATTAGCTAAACCAAATCCAGCAAACTTTGCTGGTAGTCCTATAAGAGCATCAGAATCAACAGCTGAAAGCTTTGCAAACGGCTTCGGTATTCTTTTAGTTAACATGAGACCTATATCATTCACAATCAGATTTCTTCGGACTCTGTAACTTGGATGTATATACACGTTGATTGGTTTGACGTTGGCTCGGGTCTCGTTAGGTCGGAGTGTGAAATCAGCGTAGCGTATAGTGATTTTGTAAGGTTGTATACCGTGGAGGCAGTGGCCAGCTGTAATGACCCACGTCTTGGATATTAAACTGCCTGTTCCGAATCTGTCGAAACCGCTAAACAAGGCGACGATGAAAGGGAACTCGTTTAGACCATCGCTCGTCCCTTTGTTGACGCGTAGAGGTGAGCGAGCGTAACAAGCGTTTAACACCGCTGATAGACATACGCACAAAAAAAATTGCATGGTGAAATCAAATCCTTACTTCACGTCGCGTTTTATTTATGATGTGGAAACTATAAAAGAAGTAAAAATGTATAATTTTACGGGTTGTGTGTGAATTGATTCCTATGAGAACTCGTAAAACGTGATTGCTTGCTATATTTTTTATTGAATTTGGTGTCGTAATAATATGTTTTATTATTTATAAGTAATAATAAAATTACATTCTGCAAAATTTCACACGTAAGCGGATTCGAGAAAATTCATCAAAAATGTATTGTTCTGAAAAAATATTTCTTAAAAGAAATAAATGATTATATTTAGAATTTATTTTAATTCAATTTAGTCATCATCATCATGTCAGCCGAAAGACGTCCACTGCTGGACATAGGCCTACCTACAGCTCTTCTCCCGGACCGCGGACGCCACTCAAGAACCTATGTATATGTTTCCCTAATTATTACAGTGTTATTAGTGGCAGTGGGCGGGGCACATCGCACGCAGGACTGATGGCCGATGGGGTCAGAAGGTTCTTGAGAGGCGTCCGCGGACCGGGAGACGAGCTGTAGGTAGGCCTCCAACAAGATGAAGTGACGACTTTGTAAGGATCGCGGGAACGCGCTGGATGCGAAAAGCACACGAACGGTCAGAGTGGAGAGCCTTAGGGAAGGCTTATGTCCAGCAGTGGACGTCTTTCGGCTGACATGATGATGATGATGAAATAATCTGAATGTCAATTTATCAAAAACTAAATTAGTTAAAGATAAAAGAATCATAATAGACCTTTTTTTAAGAAAATTTACGCTTGCAGTATCGCAATAAATATCGCAATAAATATCCTGATGTCAAAATGATAATTTCTTGCTAAGAATATTTATATTATGTGCATACAAAAAAGCGACCTGATACAATAAAGACCTAACCATCGTAAAATTTAAACGAGCTCTGAAAAGATGGCTGGCAGAAAAGTGTTTTTATTGTTAACGCAGTTAGTCCTCAAGTTCTGTCATAAAGGGTTATAACAATAAAAAAAAGAGACTCATACACCTGTAGTTTATCAATCAAAACCTCATTTTATATAGAAAAGAAGCGCAATTTGTGTTCACTATTGAAACAATTTGATGTACGAGCTTTAAGCATTCCCATTCGGGGCAGGAAAGCACGATACTGATAAAAGCTACAACTCTTGTTAGAGTTCTCGTATTGAGTCGAACTTTGAGTGAACTATTGACCAGACTTTTTTTTATCTTTAAACTCTGATACAAATGTATTCCAAGCAACAAAAGATCCGTTTATACACCGGTCAATCTTCATGTCTCATTAAATTAACCTTACGATTTCACATCTATTTAGAGTGTTTTTGAGTAAGAAAATAATGTTTGTCACGATTTTTTTATTCTTTTTTATTCTTTTTTTTTCAATTCGTGTAGGTAATGCGGTTCTGTATTATAATGTCTAAATACCTTAACTCTTTTTAGGGTTCCGTAGCAGCCTTATTAAATGATGACGAGCTTTGATTTTCGAAGAAGAATCTGACATTTTTGCGGTTTAAGTTTTAAAGTGCCACTGGTATGCGCCTACTCGTTTGTTACAAGCAAATCGCCGCACATGAACTTGATTGCCAATTCGTTAATTGCATGTAAAATCACTAAAAACCTAATGTCAAACTAAGTAAGGGAATAGGATAAGATTGTAACATTGAAGATTTTCGTATGATGATTTTGACCTTTAAATACAAATAAAAATAACAATTAAATAATATCGCAGTCCAGTCCAGGGGTTATTATGGCATGATTATGCAGTTCATTTTACGGTGAGCGTATTTGACAGAGCTACAGAAATTATATAGCTCTGTCCTTTCTCTCAGAGTAAAATGAACACATTATGTAATAAAAACCCCCTGGAGCTATTAAGTTTTTGGTACTAAAAGTACGCCGAAGTATCAATATTTAAATATCTCAGCTCCGATGCACTTCACAGTTACATTACAAGAAAGCATGTTTATTTTGAATAAATCTAAAATAAAATACCCCTGTTACGAATGGCCATTTACCTTAAAAATCCGGTCTGGGTTGGATTCGCGCACTGAAATAAGTGCACAGATCGGTATGCCGCCTTTTTCAGGGTACCCAGTTTAGCAAAGGGTACGGAAGTTCGCCGTCCAAAATTGCTACATGAACAGACCTAGGAATATGCGGGGCAAAATTAAATGACAGCTAGGGATTGCCTGTATCGATAAACTCAACTATCGATGCTATTCCCATATTACTAGTGATCAATCCAAGTATTGTTTGTAAAAATATTTATTGAAAATGTGAAAATAAAACAAAATAGCAACATAATTGTGGTTATTGTAAATTTTAAAAGGATTTTTGAACATTCACTCATAATCATCTAATCTTTTTTCCCCATTGTGTATTTCAGAATTACTGTCCCATTTACTATTGTTATAGTAAACGATCAGAATTTGTTCCAAATTTTCGGGCGTTTATTATCTCCGTCTCGAATGATGAATGCATTTCAAGTGGCTAAAAGACAATCAATTTCTGTGGAAGTGGTAGGGGGCAAGTTAAAAAAATACACACTTACAAACAATGCTGGGGACGATCACTAGTATATGGGAAAAGCATCGATAATTGAGTTTATTGATGTAGGCAATCCCTAGCTGTCATTTAATTTTGCCCCGTTCCCTAGGTCTGTGTACATGAACTATCCTTCGTTACTCCTTCTCGGTCTAAAAGACAATTCCCGCCTATTTCTCTTAAGCGTACATCGTTCAGATACAGATATAATAGTTTTCTAAACCGTGCTAGTCGAAGAATGAATAATTTGACGGGAGAGCTTGATATTGATATGTTTAACGTGTAATACCTTTTGTGAGGCGAAAATTAACTAAAATGGGTTTCGAATGAGTGATCTTCAAGTTGCGAACTGATTAGCGATCTAAGTGGGTCGGGCATGTTATGAATGTTCACAGTTCTTTTAAGTTCTATTAGGTCTTATGTGTGCGTTGTTATATTGTTTTAATTTTTATTTGGTTGTGGCACTGTTGTCACTAAGGTGTATGTTTTTTTAAATAAAATCTATTTGTGAGTTCACGTAATTGGCTCTATACCTCTATTTAAGTTACTTTATGAATTGTTGCTGTTGGTTCTCCTAAAATAAATAAATAAAAAGAAACATCACCTCCAAAATGGACTCTCATATTTTTGGTCCATTTAAAATTTTGACCGAGACCTTTTAAGAACAAAATTATTCAACATTAATTACTTATTAAAAATAATTTAGTGTCAAATAATTTAGTTAACTGCTTTATATGTATGTATTTCCTGTACCTACCCCTGTGAAATCGATTGCAATAATGTTATTTAAAAGCGTAACAGTCAGACAAATGTTGGTCACGTAGTTTTTTTTTCATTTATCGTAGTAATGTCGAAAATGCCTTTTTTTATATTTCACATGGTTATGGCTTTTACTTTTTTTATGAATCTGCTGCCATCTTGAATTTTTATCTAAAATTTGAAATCGTTTTAAATAAATAAATAAATAAATAAATATCAGGGGACAATGTCACACCAATTGACCTAGTCCCAAACTAAGCTCTAGGCTTGTACTATGGGTACTAGACAACGATATAAATACTTATATAGAGAAATATATGCTTAAATACATAGAAAACATCCATGACTCAGGAACAAATATTCGCGTTCATCACACTAATATCTGCCCTTACCGGGATTTGAACCCAGGACCTCTAGCTTCGCAGGCAGGGTCACCACCAACTAGGCCAGCGCGTCGTCACAAAATTTTCGAAACAAAATCTAAAAAAATAACACCCATGACGGTTTAAACAACACATCTCGAGACTGCCAATCTAAATTACAATTTCATTTTACGATTCGGGCCCCACGAGACAGGCGTCGCCTAGTGTGGGGGTCATAAGCAATTGTTTTTTGAAATGTAAAAATAATGTTGTGGTAAATAAACATTTTTTTTTTTTTTTTTTTATGCCTATGTGTTAATTCAGGGTATAAGCTAAACCTTCCTTCCTTCCGTACTTTCTAAATGTCATCCATATCCGTAAAGCCGTAACGGGAGGAGCAATGAACAAAATAACCTGTTTACCCCAATTATCGCCTTAGGGGCAGGGTACCTAAGGAATATTCAAACTTTGCTTCGATCGATCAGTGAGTCAGTTTTATTTACCCCTTTTCTTTCTTTTGGGGGTGAAATTATCTAAAACGCTGAGATACGTATAAATTAGTTTTCAGTCGCCAACGTAAAAACAAAATTTAAAGTCTTACTTCAAAACTGACGGATTTTTATAAAAAGGTTTATCCCCTATTTTACCCCTTTAAGGGGTAAATTTTTTTAAAATCCTTCCGTAGTGGATCTGTACACTGTATAAAGTACCGATGTGCAAAATTTCAAGTCTCTACGTCCAGCGGTCTGGGCTTTGCGATATCAGTAAATCACTTTTGCCTTTTATAATAGAGGTTTTACTTGAATTTAATAGCGCCTTCAATATAGTGGATCTCTTAATCTCACTTCACTGGCATTCATACATCCTTGGAAGGTGCTTGCTTATCACAGTGGATGACACTCTTTCATACTGGAATGTTCCTACTGCTGGCATCCCCCAGGAAGTGGTCCTCTCTCCTCATCTTTTCCATTTTTACCCACGACGGTATAACGTCGGTGAAACTGCAAAACCGCGTAAGTAACATTTTAAATAAGGAGCAAAATGCACCTTATAATTAAGTGGGTAAAGTTTTTATTGCTCTATCATAAATTTGTTAGTTACGCGGTATTCCAGTATCACCGACGATAATCGTTTGGGGTGAGAGGATGTTTGTTTGTGCCAACCAATGTTGCCATTTAACTTTAATGGTATTACGGCTTGTTTTCAATCGTCTAACCAGCTACTTAGATGACCTAGAAGTTAATGCGGGGGCAGGTTTAGTTGACTTACCATCTCTGAGAGGCCACACATGCTGCCTCGCCGCTCAATAATCAAAAAAGGATGGCTTTATGTGCTTTCGCGCGAAAAACGTGGGATGCAGATATCGTGAATAGCGTGATCATAATATGTAGATTCTAATTATTGTTGTGTACTATTATAGTAGTCTTATAATAAGACCACAATTTTTATTATGAAAATTGTTTACCAGGATAAGAAAATAATAACACACTCGATGATAAATACGGTTTTGAAGACTCAAGAAGAGAGAGAAGAAGATGTTTTTGTTTCTAACAGTGTTCTAACGTTTAACAGTTTAGTTGACTTTCCTACCATCCGCGACTGGGTTGCTAAGCTTAAGTTTCATGTTAAAAAATGCTAGAACATGTTATTGGCACTGCCTTGATCACAAATAAATCTGACGTCATGGTACCCAAGTCTAGATGTAGCCACACTCCACAGTTACATTCTGTAGGTCTTAAAAAAATGGAGTCATGATGGATCAGGATCAGACAGACACTTTCCTGATTATGTCGAGTCGCTAAGGTAAGGTCGCAGGCTCTCTGCTTCTGTTCATCTTCTATGGTGTCTCCTTTTTCATTTATTTTTTAATATTATTAACTGAAAAAACAGTCATTGCTGCGTCTGCTTTGGACTAGTGGGCGGAATGACGTCATTTTGTTTGTAAAGTAGCACAAGCGGTATTGTAAAAAATACCATGTGGCGCGTGGCGTTAGAGCTATATAGTCGCTAGCAGAAATATGTTCATTTATTTTCTCTGAAAATTATGAACAAAAAAAATTGTATGCATCTGAGAAAAACCTCTATAAGCAAGTTTTTTTTCAGAAACACCGTTTAAAAAGTTTCTGTTGTTATTTTCTTCCCTGTCACACCAAAATTACCCTAACTCAATTTTTTCTCCTCGATTACGATGACGTCGCATAATTATCTGACGTATCAGAGGAATGACTCGATAAACAGGAATATTTCATGTTTTGTACAATAAAGTGTTCATATACACACAGACATACAATATCCCTGACTACTTAATATAGGTTATATTTTATTACGTTTAAGCGGAAAGAAGCGAGGTTAATTCATTTGATATAATCAAATCTGTGCGCACTAACATAAGTGCAGAAGAACTAAAAACATCAAACGTTTGAGAGAATGTTTAGATGTTAGTGTTTCGATCACACATAAATGGTTAAACGGTTTTTTATTACCAGAGACTGAAAATTAGACAGACCCAACTAATGGAGAGTGTTTACCAAGGTCTATTGAAACTTAAAGAGTTTTTAAGACTGCATTTAAAATTTAAAAACCCATATCTGTTTGACTTCTATTCCATAATCAATAACATAGGAGGATAGCGTAATTTTTAGGCCGTAAGTTTCTATGGGAATAATGTTAGACAATTTCTACGCGAATGAAGACGCGGGCAAAGGGCCCGTAGGTATATATTTGTGCACTATATAAATACTATATTGTATTAAAAACAAGAACTAAATACAATCTTTACACGACAGCGGAGTAAAACAGCGAATTAATCCCTTGAAGTAGTTTGAAGGAGTTTTACAGTTGTAAGAGGGAGTTTACCTAATTCAAATTAAGAAGGTGCTTGCATTCGATCCCGTTCCCTAACATCCTTTTAAAAAGGATACCCGAATTTTAATGTTCTATGCATACCTAGAAGGTCAGTTTTATTTGGATAAGGTCGCGCGTTCACTTTGAGAGCCAACGGTAGAGTCCAACCTCACCGTCAGTAAGCGCCTAGCGTCCAAACCGAACGAACGCACGCCGTTGCCACGCGGGGCGTCAGTGAAAAAAAAAACCGTTAAGTGCTTGTTTATTTTCCAATTTCGAATTTCAAACCACCGACACGCCAACGAGAAAAAGGTTAGTTCTATAAATTATCCAACTTAATTAAAATGTTATGTTCTAAAGTTGAATTCGATTTACAGATTACACAATTTGACCTCGTCGTATAATAAAATAGTTTTAAGTGACTTCTAAGTTAGGATTCACGTCACCTATTTATTTATGCATTGCGAATTTATATCTATTTTTTTAAGATTTAAAAGCTATGCGGATTTATGTAAAAGTATGCGGCCAGTGTCTTTGAGAGATTGGTAAAGTGAAATGAATCTAACAGTTTCCAGAGCTCTCCGTTGTTTATTTTTAAATTACACATTTAAATGTGTTTTTTTTAAGATTTAGAATTGCATGTTTAGTATAGTAGTAGTAATAGTAGTGTGTATTTTAAAATCCTAATAAAAGTATTTTTCTATTTGACATAAGGTAAAGGTACTATTTTAGAATCATGTTTCCATTATTTACAGTAATAATATTAACAATAACTATCTAAATTCAAATGATTGCTTCACTTTTTAATCGTTATTAGCAAACTATTGTAAAGAAGCAACAAACGTACGCAGATACGTTATACATAATTAAGTAAGCCCTTAAATATAAGTATTATGAAGTAAACAGTGAGCTAAGATCTACGTCATGCATGAGTGAGACAAAAAAACGAAGCCTTTAAATTGTTGTATCACTTATAAGATACATACATACACTCACGCCTTCATTCCCAGAGTGGGGTAGGCAGAGCTACAGAATTACCAACAACTCTCAAAATTTGTTGATAATTCTGTGACTACAATTTTAACAATCAGGCTAAGTCACCAGCGTATTAGTGACAGGTTGCAAGCCCATCGCCTAACAGTACTACCAGCCTTTATTCCCTTAGTCGCCTTTTACGACATCGACGGGAATACATAGTGGCACTATTCTAACCCGGCAACCACACAGGATATTTTATTAGATTTATTAATTTATAGACATGGTAATAAAATATTTGTATATCGTTATTTAAGCCTTAGTAAATTGTGAGTAAGGAAATTTCAGAAATATTGTCCTAGATTTATTTTTTAATCTAGTTGTAAGCAATTTACCAGGGTTTTTGTTACAAATGTAACATAACCCTAACCGGATATCCTCCCCTTTCGGAAGTTACTAACCCCTAATGACACTTTATACTTATAGTATACCTACAAACTCAACCCCTCTTGCTAAAATATTATTTATAACCACATTGTTAGCACTATCGTAGGTAGCTGTAATTGATAATAAACTTGTTGTTGCCCGCAACTTTATCATTTATAGATATTCCTTTGGGAACTGACTAATAGCATACATCCTTCCCCAGGGTTTAAGCTAATTCCAATTATTATTTTACTAAAATTGGTTTGCTGTACAAGCGTAACAAACTCACAGCTACTCATATTACTATGCATGGTCCGAATTACTATGATATCAATCTAATAACGATTTTGAAACAAAACGAAATCATAAAAATTTGAAAAAGGTCTCGTAGGTAATAATACTAATTTGGATACGAGTCATTGCAACGAATAAAAATAGGATGAAATAATAAGTTCCTTAATACAGGTGATTGATTTTCTATACATTCCGTTTACATGGACATTTAGTAATGCATATTTGTACATGAAATCAGAAGTAACTTTAATACAAACTCAAAATGCATGTAAACATGTATTGTTGTTATTTTTTTTAGCTTTTAAATGCAATATATATTTTTAAATTAAGTAGTAAGTAAATCAATGAAATGGACAAAGTCAATGTTGGGCAAAGTTATTACTACAGGCTTTTTTGCTGCAAATTTTCTCTACTATGCCCCCTAAAAGGAATGTATCTAAATCCAAATTACTCTCTACGTAGACATTTGACTCAAATCTTTGTCCTTAACAACAAAGACAGTAAATTGAAACAACAACAAATAACAACCCGTGTGGTTGCCCATGTGGTTACCGGGATAGAATAGTGCCACTCCATTTCTTCCCGTGGATGTCGTAAGAGGCGACTAAGGGAATATAGGCTCGTAGTAATGTTAGGCGATGGGCTTGCAACCTGTCACTAATACGCTGGTAAACATCTTAGCCTGATTTTGCAAAATGTGGTTACAGAATTATCAACAAGTTTTTAGAGTTGTTGGTAATTCTGTAGCTCTGCCTACCCCACTCTGGGAATGAAGGCGTGAGTTTATGTATGTATGTATGCAACAAAACAAAATATATTAAATGAACAACCATTCTTAATATAATACCAGCTCCTGCTTTTAAAATGATATTTCTTCCACGGCCTTACCAAATTTCAGATTAAATTAGCTTTGTTTACAAAAAACCACATCAAAATCGCTACTACGTACATATACACGGTTATACTACAAGTATTAGTAGTACCCGTGTGGTTGCCGGGTTAGAATAGTGCCACTCCATGTCTTCCCGTGGAAGTCGTAAGAGGCGACTAAGGGAATAAAGGCTTGTAGTACTGTTAGGCGATGGGCTTGCCACCTGTCACTAATAAACTGGGAAACATCTTAGCCTACTTGTGCAAAATGTGGTTACAGAATTATCAAGAAGTTTTAAGACTTGTTGGTAATTCTTTAACTCTGCCTACCCCACTCTGGGAATGAAGGCGTGAGTTTATGTATGTATGTATGTATTAGTATTTTTTTTTAAACTATGCATTTTTAATTAAATCACAAATAAAACAGGGTCTTTATGCAAGGAAGGGAGGTCCAAATTTTGAACTGAGTTAACATTGTCCGGTTTTTTTTAATAAATGTCAAACCGTGTAATCTACAGGAGCTTCCAAGAAAACGTGTTTACATTTATATACATTTACTAGACGAGTAAGAACTACTAGACGTGGAAATAATTATCTTTTTAAGTCTAGTCTGGTCTGCCGGCGTTGTCTGTAAAGTAAACCAACAGCTTCTTATTAGATCGTGACGAGCTGCGAACCGTTCACAAATAGCTAAGATATTAAACTTTACAACGTATAACCAAATATTTAATCAGTGTTAAACTTTATAATTACTTTGTACAATTAAATAACAGTTGAGACCTTTAACGATTCATCTGAAATATAAATATAGGATATAGGATGTTTACGGATAGATTAATAGTTTAGGTAATCTTGTTTCTAAATATTTTATATTACTTAGTTACTTATGTTTAATAATAATAAGGCTCTCCAAATATGAGTTCATATTTTCTTATTTTATAAAACAATCTTGCTAACGTAAAATAATATTTACAAAACTTGTAGACAACCTTGTTTTGCGTTAGAATCAATCGAAGACATTTACAGCATTCGAATACTTAAAGTCATGATATATTATGCTGTCATTTCAAATCCAATTAGTTATTTATGCATCGCTAACGTACCAATATTGTGACATTTGACAGTCAAAATATTTGTAGATAGGCTATTGCGATCATTTCAATACATCTATAAACTCTTAAACTATCCACATCTTATTAGCACTTTGTTTACAAAGCTTACTTCCTGCACTCACAAATTACTTGCCAATGACTTAAAATTGTGTCAATTCAAGAAGGGAATCGGGACGATGGGCATTGAACGCGTGTACTACTCTCTAGCTATGAACGCCTAGTACCAGATCCCGTTTTTCGAGGTCCCTGAACTCACTATATTTCTAACGCTAAGAACATAGGTTGCTTGGAATCGCTATAAAACTTTTTTTTATTGACGACGCGGCTGTGGTAGTTAGCCTATGACGCTACCGGTCCCGGGTTCGATCCCTGGTAAGGACAGATATTAGTTTGATGAGCGGAAATAATTTGTTCTTGCAGATGTTTGTGCATACAAAAACATTTCATTGTATTATAAGAAGGTATAGCATCGTTGAAAGCCCCATAGCACAAGCCTAGAGCTTAGTTTGGGACTAGGTGAATGAGTCAGATTATTTCCTGATAGGTATATAGATATTAATAACGATTTACTGCTGATTGATTTTTTGTACAGTAGCTATAATTTAAAGGTGTGTATCTGTGTGTCGACCAGCGGATAGATAGATTTGGAAGCGGTTTCTTTATGAATATCAGTAAGGACATTTGAGACATATTAGCTTTAAAATAATATTAGTATATTTACATCCTTTCCCGATGTGTCTGTAAATCAATTACTGACACACTTACAAAACGATTAGGTACTTTACTCCTAATTGACGATTTTTCATACACAAGTTAAAAAAGGAACAATTTAATCATCTCTAAAACGTCTCTGCGGTAAGTTTCTGATATGGTCAACAACTTTAATTGTTAACAAGCATATAACCCTGTCATTATGTCAGCTTCGCGTCACGAGAAAGAAATTACGTCAAAATCTATCTTCGCCTTTATGCGATAGGGTTCTATAGCTGGTCAATTAGTAAAGTGGTTGACTGTACAAGGCCCGGTGTCCTCCGCTCTTTAGGTGACATTGTGTTAGCTGGATTGCAGGCAAACGAATACGAAATACCTATGTGGTAGAAATAGAAGGACATAATAGGCGGGTTTGGGTTCCCTAAAGGTTGTTTTGTAAGAGCGCCTGTAGTTTCACTTTTTTAATGTAACAACAAGTGGTACTTTTTGTAGTTGTATGTACTTATATCGTGCGGAAAATTGTATTTTTCGAACCACTGCCTTTTACTTTTTGTAACTGCATGTCGTGCTACAAGTTGGATTTTTCCCAGTAGTGTTTATCCTTAATAAAATAATTGTTTGAATTGCCCCGTGATTTTTTATCAGACTTTGAATTAAGTAAAATCGTCTCTTTTAACTTGTTTCTACAAACACGCCAAATTTTTGAAAGACCTTTCCAACGATACCTTACACTATCGGGTAGACGAGAAAAAAACATCCCCACGTTACGTGTATGGGAAGAACACAAAAAAAAACAAAATTTTATTTTACCACTTTGTTGGCGTGACTAATAATTGTATTCATCCCAAATTACAGCTTTCTGGTACTAAGAGTCTCTTGAGCTAGGCTGCGGACGGACGGAAGGACGGACAAAGGGAAACTATAAGAGTTCCTAGTTTGACTACGGAACCCTAAAAACGACATTTAAAACAAGTGCGAAAATTTCATTTTAACTCAATCCGAGTCTTTTCTCCCTTTCTTGCAGTTCGGACCATGACACATTGAGACTGTAAAATGATAACTTTCCGCACTCGCATCAAAATGTCCTGTTATATATAGGTGTAGGTATGTATTTAGTCGTCGCTTAGTGACGATTTTCCAAACACAAGTTTGGAAATTGTCTTTAAAATGTCTCTGGATATTGCAATCAGTAAGTGGAATTAGCAAATTTCCTTACGATGTAATTCCTTCTCAATGACTGATGATTTATATATATATATATATATATATATATATATATATATATATATATATATATATATATATATATATATATATATATATATTATATTATATTATATGTGTATTTTATGTATGGGTACCTAAGTTTATGTTACTTTGAGTACCTACTGGTTTATTCGTTTAGTATTTTTTTAATTATTAGTATTATCATCTGTTTTTGATATTTTTTGTGAAAACTTGTATGTGTCCAACCATATGCATTGTCCTAACTCATTAACTTCAGGGTTAGCTGGACGAGATCCCATTTAGGGGTACGCTCGCCTTTGTACATTACTTTAATATTTATATTGTAACATTTATATTTTTGTGCAATAAAGAGTTTACATACATACATACATTGGTCCAGCTTAAGCATGCCAGTTGAAATACATTGACGAGTTGGTTTTCACGTTTGAGGGGAGAGCTATTGTAACGACGCAATGTATTTTCTTCTGGCTATAAGAGGTTTGTGAAGGCACGCCTAAATCGCGTAGCTTTAATTCTTTTTCAAACAAATTTAGCTCCAGGGGGGTTATGTCCAACTATGCAGTTAATTTTACGGTGAGCGTAAAAGACAGAGCTATAACAGTTATATAGCTCCGTCCCTTTCTCTCAGCGTACACCGAACTGCATAGCTATGTCATAATAACCCCGCAGGTGACAACGTTTCTCAACCCCTGAATCTAGTTCGATATCCACAATTTCATATGCACTTATGTAAACTCTTTAATGCACAAAAATATAAATATTACAAGATGGGTCACAGTTTTCACTTACCATCAGGTGGCCTGTGGGCTCATTTGCCATCCTAAAACATAAAAATAAAAAAACTAATAAACAAAGGCGGACTTATCCCTAAATAGGATCTCTTCCAGCTAACCCTGTAGTAGATGAGTGAGGACAATGCATGGGGTTGGACACATACAAGTTTGCACAAAAAATAACAAAACACACGATATTAATAATTTTGTACGTTTCAGTTTTTGTTTTTTTCAATTTGTTTCTTTCCAAGAGATATTTTCTTGTAAAGGAAATCGTACAAACCAAGTTTTATGTATTAACATATTATTCTAAAATCGTTAAAATTTGACTACGTTGGGGAGAGAAACTTAATCTATTTTTAACTTAACAATTAGAAGCATTGGTTAATGTAAAATGTATTAGGATATAACGTGAGTTAAGAAGTGAGTCGTATGAAGCTGCCTAATTGAGAATGCACGCGCTAAAATGTATTTCGTATGCCCTGACGAGACTAATTAAACTCCCCGGTTAATATTAGCTACGTGAGTTGTAAATTGAGACGCTGAGAGTAACAATCCCTGGTGTAAGAGCGAGGAAGCGATTAGCTATCGACTATTTTCTCGCTCAAGAAACAAACAAAATATATAGATCCGTTGTCAATAAAAGAGACAAGTATATTATTAGTTGATTACTGGCTGTTCACACTGCCGGCGAGGACTCTATCCACTAGTTTGTTGAAACAAAAATATAGATCGCGTGTTAATAAAAGAGACACAAGTATTAATAGTTAAACGCTGGCTGTATTCGCTTCCCGCTCATCGTCAACAATGGGACGTTAGCGATTTTTGTATAGGATTGACATTACACAGTAGTGTGATAGCTTGGTGCTTCGGATTTGTACTTGTCTCTCACTCGCTCTTAATAAAAGCGTATGAGAGCGAGTGAGAGACAAGTACAAACCCGAAGCGCCTCGTTATTAAGTCAGATTATCGAGTCGCTTATGTCAACTCCACACATTTCGAGTCGATAGAAAATAGATACATTGGCAGCTATTGCATCTTAGCGACGACGCCCAGCTCATCATATTATAGTTAAAAGGAAATATGCATGGTTTTTTTATTATTAATTATTACAATACATTATTATGATACAGTTTCGAAAAAAACCTTTTGCAAAATGATGTTTGTGAAATGTTGTTTGTTTAGCAAGTGATTATAATATCAAAACAAGACGGCTAAATCAACTTAGAATTGACTGGGCTCTTAGTGAAAAAGGGAACTAGTCGATTTAACTCGTAATAATAAAGGGTATACATATACATAAACGGAGTATACTCGACTTAAACCCTTTTTCAATTAATCTTTAGAAGACTTATTCCATTTTTCACTAGGACCACAGTACCCAGCGTGTCTAACAATAAGTTCGTTCGTTATTAATCATCGAAATTAATAATTAATAGATGCACTGCCATTACACTTCACTATCCACTTTCTAGGAGGTGAAGGCTGCATTGAATTAAGCGCTAAACGATGGGTAAATATACAAAAGATCCCATAGGGTCGAAGTGTATCCGTGAGGACCCCAAAAATAAGATAAGATAAGATAAATGAGAGGTACAACAAACATAACAATATCTCCTCGTAGGGCTCACGTATAATTACGTAAGTTCGAAAAAATCTTGTGTCCTAGGAAGTTGGGCTTACGAGAATAAACTGGGAATTCCGGTAACCTTCGGGGAGGGAAGATGGCCGACTGAAAAATCTCCGGCTTTTTCTTTTGATTTCTCTTTACTGATTATACTCTAACTCACTGGACATTGGCGAAATTACTGCGGTACTGCCATTCATATAAAAGAAGGAGAGGTTAAACTGGCAGTAAGTAAGCTTGCTTTTTGACCCCCGACAAAAAAAAAGGTGTTACAAGGATTGCTTCCTTTTTCGTCGTATTCTTGATTCGTCGTATTCTTGTTTTAGTATTTTTGGCCCATCTCCCATCGTGCATGCGGCAGACATGGCCAGCCCAGTCCCACTTTAAAATTGCGGCCTTCATTTCATTAAAATAGACTGCAAAATTTAAATCTTCATTGGATTAGCGTGTTTAAACTAAAGTAAGTAAGTAGTTTTCCGGCTTTGTCTACATTCACACAATAACAAATACACAGTCATTCAAAGTGCAATTCTCACGACAAACTACATTTCCGTGTATATACTACTAGTTTCCGTATACAACTGCCGCACTAGAAACCATTTAAAACCTGCCAAGTTACAAGCAGTAAGAGAGATAGTTGTAGCAATATTGTATAGCTCTGTCTCTTTTGCTGGTAGCTTGGCAGCTCTGCTTTTGACAGTCAAAACGACGGTGTAACTTCTACAGCGTATTTTTTTTCGCTGCAAGGCACTTGGCTGATTTCTAAAACACAAAATCAATGAAATAATGAATGATGAATGACACTGACAAATGAATTTGATCCTCCGTCCAACAACGCGAAGTGTCTTGGCTTCAGACAGTAAATAATATTACTTTCCATTCATACATTAAATCACGCCTGTTTCCCAGAGGGGTAGGCAGATTCCACTTCTTTCCACCTGCTTCATCATGTCAGCCGAAAGACGTCCACTGCTGGACATAGGCCTCCCCCAAGGCTCTTCACTCAGACCGGTCTTGTACTTTTCGCATCCACCGCTTTCCCACGATCCTTACAAGGTCGTCACTCCATCTTATTGGATTCCTACCTACAGCTCGTCTCCCGGTCCGCGAACGCCACTCAAGAACCTTTTGACCCCATCGGCCATCAGTCCCGCGTGCGATGTGCCCTGCCCACTGCCACTTCAGTTTACCTATTCTCGGGGCTATATCAGTAACCTTCGTTCTCCTGCGGACATCATCATTTCTGATTCTATCACGCAGAGAAACCCCGAGAATAGCCCTCTGAGTGACCTTGAGCTTTCTTATGAGGCCCATTGTTAGCGCCCACGTCTCAGATCTGTAGGTCATCACTGGCAACGCACACCTGCTTCGACCCTGACAAATTTTCTATTTGCACTACTGTGGCATTTGGGAGTAAGATCCCGGACGAGCGCCGCCATCTTTGACATTATCGTTCTAGACTTTCCTTGTGTGACAGGCTCGTGAAGCATTGTACGCCGTGAGGGTAACAGTTTAGCATCTGGCCTTGGCACCATGGACATCTGGTCCGTCGACTGAGAGAACTTCTTATCAAGTGTATGATATTGAATAAGAATTCGTAAACCATCTACTTAGTAGAGTTTTTTGGTTCTCCTTGCTTGACCATGCTCGCCTACATGCAAGTTCTACCATCATGGTGCTTCCTGTACTGTAACTTACTTTAAAACAGTGAATTGAAAAGGGTTATGGCACCAGTAATGAACGAGGACCAATGATGGAAACTTGGTTCGTATGTTACAGAAGATAAGGGTTAGTCATTTATTTTGAGACAGCCAATTTGTAACCTTATGAACTTTGAATTAAGAGTTCAGCATCCAACATTCGGGCCGTCATTTGGCAACGGCAGTTACATTCCTTCTAACCACCGTACTTGGAGACATTTTGTAGACATTTAACTTGTACCTTTTTAGGGTTCCGTACCTAAAGGAGCCCAGATGGACCCCTGTTAATCTGCCTACGCTATTTGACCTTCCGTCCTTCCTTTTTAAAGACCTGTTTCTTATGAACCGTAATAAATAGCAAGCTATTTTTTTTTCAAAACAAATGTAAACATTTAAAAAAAAAAAGCATTATTGGTTTTTCGCGTTTATAATAGCTGGTTAAAAATTAGACTACCCGTATTTCTCGGTTTTTCTTTATTTAACTTAAATTCGTCGTTACTAATTTAATAAGTCATGTTACTCACTTGTCAATCATTCGCTGCCGTTCGTTCACCAATTTGTTATTTTGCGTAATTTAATTTATTACATAATTTGTAGACGCCATTAAAATAAATAAACTATTTTGCGTTTACTGCTTTGAGTTTCTTTCGTCAGACAAATAAAAAATGAACATGACAGTTGTATATTTTTTTCAATTCTCTTGGGTAATAAATGGACTAAGGGCACTATAAGTGTATTCCTAACATTCACAATCCAACTTTTTTTACTGTTTTTCCTAAAGATAAAAAAACTAGTGCATAAAAAAATCCAAAGATATTTTTACTGTAATCAGCAGTGTAAAATCTAGAAACGGTATTTTATTTTACTACCTTAGCACATAATTAATTGTTGTCAATTGATTTTACAGATTTCATAAAAAAAGTTAAGTAATAAAATGGGACCCCATACAATAAACTAATCGGTTAAACATACAAGCGTCTGATATGATAATAGCACAAACCCTAAAAAAAAAAAAAAAAAAATTGGTTTCCCCGTGTGGTTGCCGGGTTAGAATAGTGCCACTCCATGTCTTCCTGTGGATGTCGTAGGAGGCAACTACGGGAATATAGGCTTGTAGTACTGTTAGGCGAGGGGCTTGCAACATGTCACTAATATGCTGGTAAACATCTTAGCTTCTCTGTGCACATTGTGGTTACTGAATTATCAACAACTTTTTAAGTTGTAATGCTGCTCTGCCTAGCCCACTCTGGGATTACAGGTGTGAAGGTATGTATGTATGTATAAATTGGTTAAGTTTGATTTGGGCTTGCGCTGATTCGATTTTAAATCGAATTTACATCGGTACATAATAACACCTACTCTGCCCTTCTAAGCAAAACAGCAGTATCTCAAATTCAATAACCAATGCAGTTTGAATTCTACTCCGTTAGCAATGAGGTTGATATTGCTACAGGAGTTTTATCCGAGATACTGCACTTTTCACAAGGACGGCAGTACTGTGCAGCGATACAGAACCCCCGGTCCGCGAGTCCAACTCGAACTTGACCGGTCTTTTCGTCGTCACTAAAGAAAAACTTAATCGTCATCAACTGACTCTAAGTGACACTTTAATCGCTGTAAGAATACGTATTTGGCAGTTTATGCATGACATTAAATAGACAGGTTGGTAGGTGAGGGCTGGGGAGTTACTATGGAATACTAAAGCAGTTAAGTCTAGGTTGAGAGAAAGGGACATGGCCATAGCAGTTATACAGCTCTGTCCTTTTCTTTCAACCTTTGCTATGAAATAGTTATTAAATATCTTGATAATGATATTCACGCGTATAATAAAACATTGCGGTTGGGGTATGAAAAACAGCTTTATTATCTATAAAGGCGTTTTGATGGACGCATCATTATGGGTTAGGGTTGTCACGTAAGAATCCTTGCTTATACTGTAAATGTGAAAGTAATTTTGTCTGTTTGCAACGCTTTCACGGCTAACTGACTGAAATTTGGTATGGAGATGGCTTTAACCCCGAGGAAGGACAAAATTGTACTTTTTACCGCGAAATAAACGACTTCTACTCGGACGGAGTCGCGGGCAACAGCTATCACATATAAATATCTATAGTCCGTTTGTTTTAAGGTAAGTTTCGAAATATAAACCATTTTAAACCACGTAGCCGCATAACGTCGGTAATACTGCAATACCGCGTAACGAACAAATTAAATAAGGTGAAAAATGTACCTTAGCAAATAAAATTAAGGTACATTTTGCAATTTATCGAATTTATTAGTTATCTACGCTAAATTGCCGTATCAATGGCGATAAGTCAATCGGCGTTTGTCAAATCACGTATATCAATACATGAAAAACTTTGACACTGTCTGTGTGATTCATAAGGTACAGCCTAAAACGCTTAACTTAGGAACTTTAAATCGGACGAGAATATTGCTTGGATATCTTAGGAAAGGACTGATAAAAGATTTTCTAAAAATCGACCAACCACCGGAAAAATAGGGCAGCTATTAACGAAGTTTACGCGTACAAACCCACGGGTTTATCTATTAGTATAATTTAGTAGTATCCTCCAGTATCATTTAAAAGTAACTTGGTAGCCTATGTGACAGCCCTGATACCTAGTCGACAGACGTGGAGCCCTTTTTTGCGTTTACTTTTATTAATAAATTTTTGCACGCCGTAAGTCAACTTGAAGTGGAATTAGGAGCAATTTAAATTTATTTTGAATACAGTTTAAAAGCAGTAATGGAGCCCATCATCATCATCATCATTTTGTCAGTCTGTAGACATTCACAATAAGATCTAAAGAGCACGTACGATACGGCACAGTACAAACAGTAGTTCATCTTCAAGCAATAATAGTATATCGCTTGCTTGCATGTGTGCGTGCCTCGACTGTACGCGCCGCGAGCAACCACAAGCAAACTCAACAGGACGGACTAAGCCGGTTTATTGAGGGCCACACCGGCGCCGCGTTTGGTCGCGTGCGTATTTAGTATCGAGTGACGCGTTTCAACGTAAACCTACCTACCAAGCGGCAAAAGGCAACAGAAACTCCTAAAGAGTGTTTGACATACTACTTTTCTATTTGTTCTATCGTAAAAGCGTCCGACTTGCATCAAATGCAACTAAACGCAGCTCAAATTAGTTGCCTCTGGCCACTTCACTATCGCCAAATTACCGCTTAAGGCCATCACGGCAAGCCATGGCACCTACCTTATTACCTTAATACAATATGCCCTAGGGAAAAAGGGCGTATCTATATTCAAAGAGCTAAACTAATGTGATTTTTACTGAGTTAGAAATAAAGTAGAGCTATGGGAAATGTTTCAAGTGTGATTTCGATAAGTAGATGCAATCGGGCCTCTTATTCTCTTAGAAACCTTGTCTCTCTCCTCTCTAATCTCATCGACTATCATAATTTGACCTATGCAATTGTAAGAGTTAGTACCACGTTATATACAGTCAACGATTTTAAAACTATATAATTTAGCAGGATAATGAATTTCAGATATTATACGAGTGAACACAAAAATAAATCGCATAATATCACAGCATAGTCATGATTGCCACAGATTACATAACCTTTGACCACCATGGATGAGGTAATGGGAAACAAGTTTTACTTTCATAGAACCACACACAATTTTCGTTCAGAAACCTAATTCAACGGATTAACTTTGAGCTATCAAGAAGTTGTTACGGCCATCTTCCGTCTTCGTCATCCTACCATCTACATTGTACGATATTATTGTATATTCATGGGTATGAAACTTGTATGACACCATAATTCAACTGTGATTATTCATATTTTTACAATTGCTCTTATTTGAAAACCATTTCGGCTGGATGCCCTCCTAGGTGCATCTTACGGGTTAGGCGAAAACCGCTTGAAATAGTATGTTTTAATGTTAAAACCATTTTTTATCATTCGGTATCATTAATTTGTTGTAATTTATTAGAAAACGCAATCCCAAATTTAAAAAAAATCATGTCATCCATGAAATGGCTGTCAAATAAATAAAGATATTAAAACAAATCTATTGGATCACATACAAAATAAATGAAATTTGTCTCTTAAAATTACCTATTCTTTCGAATTAGAATGTAAAAACTGTGAGTCATTTTTTTTGGTCTATCCCAATTCAATCCCACGATTAGAAGTAGGTCTAAATTGACTTCCGAGAATGTATCATATTATTCTTTATAATGTTCAGTAAATAAGAAGTCAATCGTGACAGGTTGCACAACCATGAAGTTTCTGAATATTCATAATGTTGACAGCAGTAAAACAATGATGATGTACATTATTGCCGAGGCGCGGAAATCCTCGTTTCCGACGAGGCATATGTAATAATTTTCTCAATCAATGCGAGGAAATGATACAAATACATTATTATAAGTATTTATATAAACCTTTGAAAAATTCGGAGAGAATGTTTGTTTGAAAACTACGAGTATTAGTTAAGATAGTTCCACGCTTTACGAGCCGAGGCCGCACCACACGCCCCCACTCACAAATTGAGTGTACGGGTTTTTTTCTAATGGTTCTTTCGATTTTATACGCAATAGAGAACACTTTAAAAAACAATATGGATATGGACGGAAAGTGTTTTCCTATAATTTATATTTTACTCCTAGGATTAAAAAGAGGCACTTTTCGTCCTTCTGTTTCAATCGGAAAGCCGTTATTTCCGAGCATGTTTGAGAAAAATATATTTCCTTGGCACATTATTTTTTCCCGATATTAGGGTGACTTTAAAAAATTGTTTGAATTAAAGAAATGATATTTATCATTACAGCTTATAGCGTTATACATTATGGAATTTAAGTCTGCTATTCTATTACTATAACGAAGAGGCATACTTTGTGATGCTAGCGCACACAGTATAATTCTACATAAGCCGCTACCTGCAATAGTTTTTAGTGTTGACATAAATTTATCTACACTGGACATATCCACACTAATCTATTTCCCATCAAAATTAATAAAATGGTAGTCCTGTCAAAATTTCCTTCTAAAAGTAAATTAAATAATTGCATAAGAGTTGCATTGTGGTAACAGTAATTTGTAACCATCTGTTTCAACTTTTTATTTAACAATAAACCTAGTTCAGATCTCAGCTGATTCATAAACAATAGTTTTATTCCTACTTATAATTTGTCTAGATGACTCTTTAAAATCAAGAGCCATATTTGGCTAAATCACAGCAGTTGGCGAAGTTCCTAATTTTACGTTCGTGTTTATAGCGGTCGAACTTTTCATGCCGGTGAGGTCAAAATGATGAAATTTTACACACAGGGTGCTCTTCTTTAATTTAGCAGGCGTTTAGGTATGTATTAAATGGTACAAATATTTTTTTTTAATAAGAAGCGGTGAAATGATTAGATTTAAATACAGCTTAATCGCAAACAAAATACGTACCACGGCGGCGTCCACGTTTTTTTTCACCACTCATTACTAAAAATTGCAAATGTAGACCATTTTCTTTCATGAATGTCAATGCCATAAATTGTATTTATGACTATTGAATCTTATACTGTCATTCACAATGTCGGTATCGTTAAACTCAGAAAGTTAAACAAGGGTCTGTAGAGACACCAAATGCTGCTTCAACTCATATCGCAATGCATCTGCACATGAGTCGATGTCTGGGAATCAAGATTTAAGTCGTTCTAGTTAAAATAAAATATAAATAAATGTAGTGATCTAATTGCAATTAGATTCAGTATTGGTTCAAATGACAGATACTCCAAATATGTTTATGCAAAACTTATTCGGCGATACTCGAACCAAATTTCAATCTTTCAATACTAGTCTTTCATTTTTAATCAGCCTGTAAACAAACTGACGTCATCAGCATGAAAAGTCCGACTCCTGACTATACCTTCACACTCAACAAACAAGTAATTTTATCATTGTTTGTCTGCTGTCAACATTATAAACATTCAGGAACTTCATGGCTGTGCACTTTATCAGGATTACAATCATATCAGCTTAGCACTATTATAATAGTTAAATGTGAACCTAATATATTAGTCTTAAATGAAATGATGAAAGTGCAACGAAAATATGTCGTGATATTTTATAATAATTTTGAGACCTCCTTTACAATCGTCTATACTTATTCGTCATAGTATGCTATACTTATAGCAACGTATACACACCGATCTACAAAAACATGTACCAAATTAGGCAATATCTCGAACAGAGCAACACTTGTGTTCACACGCCAAATTCAAATGTAGAACTCGCTTTTCCCGTAACCGGCCAACCACATTTAAAAAATATTTTTTTAAGAAAGCATAGAGAGTGCAACGACCTCCGATTAGGTTTTTTATGGGCATACACAGGATGTTCGGACGTGACTTATTTATTAGGTACCATTTAATATCGACGACAAAAAACAAGTCGCTTTGATTAATAAAAAACCTTCGACGCCATTTGCAAGTTTTGATTGCTTTGTGACCTTCGGACATTGCATGTCTGATTTGAAAATTATATGATCACTTGTAATAGTTTGTTGTATTTGTTTAATTTTAGCTAGATAAGATTGAAAAAGTGCTTATAAAAAAGTAGGACAGTTTTAAATATCAATGACTCATTTTAAGATTTCTGTATTGTGCGTACACACGTGAATGGATTCGTTTAAACATTGTTATGGTCGTATTGAAACAGTGCATATATTTACTTAATATAAATGATAATTAACACATTTAAAACACTGCAATAACTACTGTTGACTTAATTTGCATAGTCATATGTAATTATTACAAAAGACTCGCTGCTGGTTTAAACAATTTAAAAGATATTTGTATAGGACACGTAGCTTTCCATAACTATAAGATTTTTTTAATTCGGTTCAGTAGTCACTACAAACAAACCAAAAAACCAACCGTTCTTACTCTCTTTATAACATTAGTAAGACAGTTTTTTTTATAATGTTGTGCAGAGTTACCAACAACTCTAACAATTTGTTGTTAATTCTATAACCACATTTTGCACAAACAGGCTAAGATGTTTACGATGAGTATATTAGTGACAGGTTGCAATCCCATCGCCTAACAATACTACAAGCCTTTAATCTCTTAGTCGCCTCTTACGACTTCCACAGGAAGACATGGAGTGGCACTATTCTAACCCGGCAACCACACAGCATATATATATATATGTTGACAATTTTTTCTGCAAAACTACTTAATTATGTCAAACTTATTAGGTAACTGGGCGTTTTCACTAAAAAGTGTACCCAATTAAGGACTGAAATTAAGGAACTTTAACTTTGTCAGTTTTGTGACGAAAATTAGCTATATATTGACGACCGCAATGTATGGCTAATTTTCGTCACAAAACTGACAAAGTTAAAGTTCCTTAATTTCAGTCCTTAATTGGGTACACTTTTTAGTGAAAACGCCCAACTACATTTTTCTATTCACACATTCCCTGCCACTAACTACCATTTCTAAAGAACTTAAATACGCTGGACGTATCACCGGCCTCAAATGTAAATTAACATTCCATGCCACCCCTCATAATCTGCATACAAAACTGTCTCCACATCGAGGCTTTGGTTTTATGTTTGTGTAGGTGGCACCCCTATTACGCCATTTTGTTGTGAATCACACAGGCGTAGGCGCACCGACGCGATTTCATTGACATTAGAATAGATTCTAGGAACGACCTTTATGCTAGCCGTGAAGTAATTTTCATAATGTATTCTTTATTTTCTCTTGTTTTGCTACTATCGTAATGTCGTATAATGTCCATTTTACATTGGACTTTCGTTGTTTAATGTTGTAGAAAATATTTTGCGACGTTGTGCTTTACAATAATAACTAAAAAATCAGTATAAATACTTATTTATTATTAACGGTAAGTCTTTTCCATGAAATGGTTTTTAAATTGTAAATATGATGTCTTTGTCGAATAATGAACCTTTTGATTCCTATATTCTGCAAAGGCAAACTTGATTTCCAAATTCAAACTACCAAGTCAATACCCTTAACACACGCATGTTAAAATAAATCAGTCCTAAAGTCCTGGTATTAGGATTGAAAATAACGTAGACTTTAAAATGTATTTTTATAACAGCGATTTGATTTCTGTCCAGCCAGTAATCGCAAAGTTCTTTACAGTGCAAACATCAATTAAGATATTTTACAAGCCGGTTTCTTACGAGTATATTATTAAAACCTGTTTTTGGTTATGAGCTGTATTCACTCAACATAAGGTATGTTTTGCTGTAAATTACATGAGGTTATATATTATTACAAATGCCAGTTTTTTCAATGGTATTATTAAATAAAACCCGAGGATATAAATGTAAGTATGAAATTATTTTTATATTTGTTACAAGTATAAAATGCAAGTGGACAAAAGATTTAACCAAGACCTACAGAAATTTGGTTATCGGTTTGTTAACTATTATTTTTAATTAACAGATTCGGCTTTGCAATAACAAGAAAATAACAAATTAAATCTTTCAAATAAAAGACCTTTATACATACTTATGAGCCTGCCCAATATATTTTTATAAATCCAAGTTTCTTTGAAACCATCTTTAAAATTAACGATTTGTCGGAAATTTAAATGAGTGGTATCTTTACATTATTCTTGATCTAATCTTCAAATTCGTTGTACTTTGGGTATTATGGTATTTTTTATACTTATTATTACAATTTAAAGTTCGATCCCCTAAGTTCTAACGCCACAGAGACCAATTGGTATTTTGAAGAAAAAAAAACAACCTAGTTTTTCAGTTAACTTCCTTTCCTGTGATATGAGATGAGTATCGTTCACGTACTACCTACACAACCACAGATGAAGATACAAAAACATAAATAAAAGTAAAGTATTATAAAATCTGTGTTAGATGTCATTTCCTCAAGCTATAATGTCCTTGCTAGCTGGTTGGCATTTACACAATGACGTCACGTCTGAGTCAATGGCTCCGCTAAAGGCCTGCAATACACGAGCTGTTGATTCGGTTAGCAGTACATTTATGATTTTTCAAAGTAGCTTAAAATACACCGCCTTTACACGCTTCATTGATCTCGCAGCAACAAACAACAAACGCAAACGGGTGACTTAATCAAGTTTGTATAAGGAATAAGAAATTTCAAATGCGAACTAGTGACGCATTTTATTTGAGTTCTAAATTCAAATCCTTGAAATAAACATGGCCGATTGCTTTTCCGCTATTTTCTTGTGCAATTTTTTGCGCTTTTAAGTTCGATTCTTTAACTGAATTATTTCTGAATTAGTTTATAAAGCTACCAACGAAAAGGGTTCAAAGTATTTTACAAAAAAAACAAACTAGCATCTGTCATTAAAAGTTATATTGTCAATGGCAACAATACAAAAGCCGGCACGCAATTTACCACGAAACCTATCAGTTCTATCTGCAATCAGTTTTTAATTACATCTGATAATGTCTATGGTCGAGGCGATTCCTTTTTGTTATGTTGGCAAGATTTCTAGCCGTCTGATCTCATATGGAGATAAGTTTAAGTAGCGGAAACCTTACAATCTAACGGTCTGTTGTTTTTTTTTCATTTAAAATTAAAATTATCTTTTTACATCTTCTATACCATAAACTAAGGCTTACTAGAATAGTAGTACATAAATTACATACTTCAAATATTTAGTTTTCACATTGGGCCTATGAAAATATAAAACCTTTTACATACTGTTTTTTTTTTATTAAATCAATAATCGACTAATTTGAATACCGTAAAACGGGGCTATTTGGGAACCACGAGGCCATTTGGAACCCAAGTAATTATAAGCTTTTAGTTGATATATTTTTGTCATGGCAATAATAGAACTAAAAACTTAGCCTGACAACAAATTTTACAGTTCTAGCATAGCCATGACAAAAAATATATCAACTAAAAGCTGCTTATGATTACTTAATTCCAAATAGCCCCGTGATTACCAAATAGCCCCATTTTACGGTAATTGATTTGTGAAATGTATGTTATGTAGATGTTATCTTCTGTTTCATTAATCATTAATAAAAACACAAACTCCTTTCTTCCGGTCATCCTTTTACTTATTTATAGTGGTACTGAACCTACTCCAAAACAAAGACAGATACTAAATTCATGAATATCTGAACTCAAATTGACCCATACAGACATAGTCACCGAGTTCTATGCGAAGCAGCTGTGTCTATTGTAGTCTGACAGGTGTCACAGAACTAGGCCAGCTTAGTTATAGTTAGCTGGCTGCAGTTGATGTATGTATGTATTTTGTATGCTCCGTTTAACATGCAATCTGAGGAATGCCGCCATATTTACATTTAAGTTGTATTATAAAATCTAACTTAACTTTGCACTTTAATTACGGAAAATGCTTTATGTAATAAGGTTTTTATTAATTTCACGATGTTTAGAAGTATTACAATGTTTAATTTGAATGAAGTAGCTCCGCAATTTTGCTAGCTTTTAAAACCAGCTTCATCCAAGTTTTAAATGAATGATTAAAAAACTACACCCTTTATTTTTGACTTACCAACATCTATAATTAGCTTGCGCATTTGCTTTAGCTGGTTGTTTTTAAATTCAAAATTTGAACCAACTGCGTGTGTGTCTAGTAGAACTTAATAGCATTACCAACTTGTATTTTCATCTGGCCGGAATAACAAATGAACATCGCCCCGTATATTTCAGTAATAACCCGTTAGCAGAGTCATCGGTTCAACAGCAAAGTTAACTTTGCACCAAGGTCCAATGCGAGGTTCTATTTTTATTTTCTTTTTATAAATAAATGGCTTATCGTATTAATACAATGGTATAACCTGCCTGTACCATTGCCTACGCGCGTAGCATTCTTTAGCATACCAACCTTTTTGCATTGTCGTACTGTTATAAAGTTTTGTTTTAGTGCATTTAACTTGCGGGTGTTTTATTATAAACATCTTTTAAATCTTTACGACTTGCGTTCGAAATGTACATACATTTGAAACAGCAAAAGTTATACAAATAAATCAAGATTGTGCAATAACTTATACTTTTAAGCATGTTTTATTATATTAAACCAACGGCTTATGAAATATAAACGTTCTTACTGCAAAGATTAATCTTTCTCTTACCTACTTTACCAAAAACGTGAAACAAAGAGAGATATATGTAACAATATAAAAAAAAGGTCAGAAACATAATTGTTATAACAATGTTAAATAACTGGTAGGCCCTCGATTCTGTAAACACTATCGCAATACATTTTCTTTACTCTGCGGCCCGTTGGCGTCCAATGCCACTGACCACCAAATGTATGCAATTCGAGTACGCTAAGCGTGCCACGGGCACTGGAGACCTTAAGACAACAAACTTATTGCGTAACTGTTTCCTACTTTCACTGCAGCCGTAACAGTATGTTACTGAAACGCACGTTTATCTTGGTTTTCTGTACATTTTGTATGAGATACAAAGTTAAAATGGTAAAGTCACACGTTTGAGGATGTTTCGTTTTTACTATATTTTAGTGCCACGGACTTGTATAGGGATTTTTATTGTGTAAAAAACTATGATGGTGTTGAATTGGTAAATTAACATGGGTATAGTAATGAGGTATCAAAAGTTTTGGTTTTTAACAGTTATTTTAATCATATATTTTGTTGTAAAAGTCAGAGAGAAATGTGGAATAAAAGAAGATGTAGTGACTAAGATTGAAAAGGGTATTGCTTTGATGGTTCGGTCATTTGGAAAGGATGGATGAAAGAAGATTGACGAAAGATATAAACAGATCGAAAGTGAGTGGAAAGGTCGGAAGGAGCCGCCCTAGGCGAACTTTTTCGAATCAAATCGGAGAAATACTGGAAAAGGGCCGAATCTTACGTACCCGAAACCGACGTGCGTGCATGACTGAGTAATTTGACAAGATCGAAGTGGGAAGAAGTGATTTAATGTAGGTATGTATGTATGTGTATATTTTGTAAACAGCGAGAAGGTTGCTGCAGTAATCTAATGAATCAAATCAAATCAAATCATTTATTTAGTAAAACCGGTTTCATCTGTCAGACTCCAAACTAGGGCCTGTATCTTGGACGTCTGCGAGTAGCTTCCTACGATCAACAATTAGGGCCGGTATTCTAGGCGATAAAAACGATATCGTAGTTAACCTGTTATGGTATTGCTATGACGTCAGTCGCCATTACTGTCTAGTAAATAAGAGCTATCAAACCGGTGACAATACGATAACAGATTTTACAGTGTTGTGCTGTGCTCTGCTGAATGAACTTAAACTTAAGAATCTGTCAACTTTTTTTTTTTTTTTGTTTAACTTTAAAAAATTAGACAAGAGTGAAATAAACCAAACATAAAAAATAAAACAAAATTCTTGAAAGTGACCTTAGGAACATAAATAAACTTAAATTTGGCAAGAATCAATGTGTGTGTGTGTGTGTGTGTGTGCGCGCGTAGCGTGCGCGTGTGCGTGCGTGTGTGTATGGATATGTGTGTGTGGCCTGCGTAGGATCGACAAAATTTACTGATAAGGTTTTCTAATAGCTCAGATTTATTAGTAACTAATGTTTAAAACTCTTTATTGTATTAGCTTTACTTGTAAGTAACAAATTAACAAAAAATGTAATCAAATCTTTTAAGATGATTTTAACCTACCCCTAACCTAGCTCTTGAGAATGCAAATGTCTACAAGTCACGGATCTTACTTACCTACTTACCATCAGCCCCTTATTTCACCATCTTGACAACGCCATGTGACAGGTGGCAATTCGGTATACATTGCAAAGTTAACACGCTGATACATCAGAGGGTTTCATATAAGCTGCGCCATGTACACTGAAATTTCACCTGGCCAGGGCTTCTATTTAAACCATATCGTATTTGACCTGTTGTATTGTCAACGTCTTGATAGCTGTTATTTACTTGGCAGTAATGGCGGCTAACAACATACATACATACATACAAACAATAGATAGCCTACAATAGAGTCCCTGTGTGATCTTTGACCTTCAGTATGTCATAAAAAAGTAAGTGTTAGTATTACCATAAGTGAAATTAAAATTAAAATCGGCGGAGAAATACGGCTGAAACGAGCATCTTAAAATCCGAGATCCTATATGCACTGTGACGTCATGTCAGGTCGGCCATTATAAATGTAATGTGAAATTCTGTTTTGCTAGAAAGAGATAGAGGAACAAATCTTTGTTGGCTTATATCTTGGTTATTTTTATAGCTATTCAATAAAATTATTTGATGAATAAAACCGCTTTTATTGATTATGTGAATAAAATTAATAAATAACCTATACTGCATACTTTCAGTGCTACATTCCGTTACATTTTGTTGTACTTACTTAATGGTGTCTTCATCTGTAATCCGTTACAGTGCAGTAGTTGTACGCATAGTAGTTGCACATTTCAGCAACCTGTCCCAATAACGTATTAAACTGATACTGGCCTGAATTTAGCATATTAATTACTGCGACACGGTACTAAAATGTTCAGCTACTTATGAATTTGCACGAAGTTAAAAATAACAATCATATTGCACAATTTAAATGAAAGTTAATAACCAAAAAAAAAACACATAAAAGTGCTCCCAAGCAGTAAATTAAGACAATAGGAGCTTTCTACCTCATTGTTTTAGTTTTTATATCATAATACTCATTTCTCTCACTTTCCTTAGTTTTCCATGTGAGGTATGGCATTTGTAATTAAAATTAGTTTCACTATTCTGATTAATTGCGTGTGGAATAGTAATTGCTTGGTTGTCCATCTGTTTGTCCGTATGTCTACCCGAACAATTTCTCTACTATTCTAAACTATCAGATTAAAATTAGAAAACCGGTCAAGTATCAGTTGGGACACGCACGCCGAGGGTCCCGTAACTCAGCATAGTATTAGTATATCGTCCCTTTACTTTCTCAATCTCGTATCTGATCGAATAGTTTGATAGGAAAGTAGTCTTTGTTATTAAGGTAACATGAGTGCTTTTCCTATCTAACTATTCGATCAGATGCGAGGTTGAGAAAGTAGACGAACGATATTCTATGTAATTTGAATTTTGAATTAATGTGAATGACTAAACTGTAGCGTTTCAAAGTACTTGACGCGGTCCGTTGGATTGCCAGATGGACGGAAAGCCAGCGCGACGAGCCAACGCGCAATCCGACTGGAACTATAGCGAATGTCGAAATTCAACTTTGGAACACGCCACGCCTCCGCACCAAGCCAAATGGCGTCGTCGTCGTGAATACGTTCTCTGGCTGCCATTTCTAAATTAGTCTTCCTCGTGATGTGTCGCACCGTTGAGTCGTGGCGTAGCGTGCCCGTGAATGTGGTCTAAATATTACGCCCATCCAGTTGTATATATTCCATATGCTGTCGCCGAGACAAACAGCGCGTCCGTGAATGACTGGCTTTAGTATTTCTTTTGTTACTATAATCATAGGTGCCTTTTTGAACGCTTGTATAGTTGCCTCATACCTTTAAACACGTTGATAAAAAACCTTCTATGTATGGATAGGCCCTTTATTATTTAACCAATTTTTTTTAATTTCTTCTTAAGTAAATCCACTGTAATATCAGATATTTTGAAACAAAAATCGAACGGCTATCTATAACGTTTCAAACAAACACCTCTTTAAAGTTAGGATGGATGGACGGACAGTGTAGGGATATTAGTATGGTCCTGGGCTATCCTTAGGGTACGGAATCTAAAAAATAGATATAGTTATAAAATGATCAAAAATGTTGTTTGTACGCTCTGACTAACGCACTGGCAATCCTACGCATACAAAATGAAAACAATTTGTTCAACTGTGAAGTCGATTGCGGTTGAGAGTGCGTTAGGCAATAAGCCCACTGGTTGGTTAAGATTCCGTCCATCGAGTTGTAGGTACCTACATACATACATACCTTCACGCCTGTTATCCCAGAGTGGGGTAGGCAGAGCTACAGAATTACCTACAACTTTAAAAACTTGTTGATAATTCTGTAACCACATTTTGCACAAATAGGCTATAAGATGTTTACCAGCGTATTAGTGACAGGTTGCAAGCCCATCGCCTAACAGTACTACAAGCCTTTTTTTCCTTAGTCGCCTCTTACGACATCCACAGGAAGACATGGAGTGGCACTATTCTAACCCGGCAACCACACAAGAAACCTATAGAGGGATATAGGTACCTATAGAGAGTTAATCAAGAAAATCACCTAACTGATCCAAGATGGCGGTTTGCGCTATGCGTGGGAGTTGGAACGCGGAAGCCCTTTGCAATCTTGTACATAGATAAAAGTCTTATCTGCCTTAGATATTCTGTGATTAATTGTGACCTTATGATTTTAGTGATAGAGTTGAGATTTATTTTGTATTGGTTGGGAAAAGTCAGTTAATCGAAACTATAACAGGATTTGTGTTGATCATAGGGTGTAAGAAAAAAATACGGAAGAGCTTCCCCTACCAACCATCATTTGTTCCAGTAAATTTGTTTTTTTTTTCAATTAAATATTGAAAATAATTATTAAGAAAGATATTTTTTACACCGCTTGGTAATGATTATTTCTGATCTAGTTTGGTTTCAGAAAACATAACTTTAATAAAAGGCCGACTTCATGGAAAATAAATACTCTTGCCCTTTTTCAAACTATTAACGTAAGTTAAAAAAAATATGTGGGTCTGCCTCAGCTGAAGATGGAACTTAATGGATTAATTATTGTGTAGCCCGCTCTGCACAAATCGTCGATATATTGCGTACTTTACTCTTAACTCCCAACAAAAAAACTCGTTTTTTTTTTGCAGTGATGTTGCTTTTTTTTTACATGCTTTTATGTTTTTGCAAATTAAATTTAAAATGATCCACTTCCCGATTTCCTACCTTTAGTTCTGATGACAGTACAATAATGTAGTACCGTCGAGCTGATCTGATGGAGGAGACTTAGGGCCGTTTTAATAAACTCATATTGACTGAGATGCTCGTCACAAGATATGTCAAAGTTAACGTCAAGCCATAGAGAACTGTCATTTTTGACGCATCTTGAGACGGCCATTACAGTCGAGATCAGTTTATTAATACGGGCCTTAGAGTGGCTATAGGAACTCCTAAATAACACATGATAAACCAGTTTTGTAAGAGCTCGTTAAAATTGAATTGACAAGTAGACGACTGTGCAAAAAAGATGGAGCCGGCAACAAAAAGATTTCCCAATTATTTTTTTTTACAAAAACCTATTGAAGTCTCACATACATACATACCTTCATGCCTGTCATCCCAGAATGGGGTAGGCAGAGCTACACAATCACGTACAACTTTAAAAACTTGTTAGTAATTCAATAACCACATTTTGCGCAAATAGGTTAAGGTGTTCGAATTTTGAATTTAAATTTTAATGACGAAAGATTCAAAATTCGAATTTTAATTATTCAATTAATATTTACTATCTAAGGGTTAAAATTAATTGTAGTCATAAAAATATCATGGATATCGTTCGACATTATTTTGTCATTATTTGCATCCGTCGTGCTCCCATGATAAAGGCGTTAAAGTGACAAGGGACAAAATTGTGCAGCTTATAAAACCAAATGTACAAAGTAACTTGTAAATAAAACTTTAAAATACTATTTGTAAAATCAATACACATACGTAATGTTACTTGTTTTCTTCATGAATATTTATGAGCTTTTGTTTTTACCTATTGGACACGCTGAAACACGAACAGCTAGTGCCCGTCTGGTCGTTATCCATACATTATCGACTCCGCAAGGAGCCAACTGAAGTACATACATAATATGTTGCTCAGACTGGTTTATTAGTGTCTCAAAAAGAGCTCAAGGTCGTGGAACTTTCCATTTTTGAGTCGCGTGGGCTGTAGAGCTTCAGTGATGTAATGAAATGGCAAATGCCATTTTTTTTACAGAAAAGGTGAACGAGCAAAGACGCCACCTGATGCCTGTGGGTAGGGAGTGGGTTCTGTTCTGTGACTTATAAACATTTCCATTGTCAAAAGTAAAGTTTTGAGACTGCAATCTTACGACTGCAAGATCGCTAACCCAGGGGTGCAATTCTCTTAAAAACGGCGTTCGGTCCGTCCTCCTATCAGAGCGAACAAAACATATTTTAGCGCGTGCATTCTCAATTAGGCAGTCTTATACGAGTATGTTCGATTTTATCCGCAGAAGCCATACTTTGTCGTTCACTCGTTCGACCGACCGAACACTGCTAGGGTTCCGTAGTCAAACTAGGAACCCTTATAGTTTCGCTATGTCCGTCTGTCCGTCCGTCCGTCCGTCCGCAGCCTAACTCAGAGACTCTTGGTGCTAGAATGCTGTAATTTGGCATGAATATACATATTAGTCACGCCAACGAAGTGGTAAAATAAAACACTTACGTAAATGGTTCTCGAAAACTGTCAATACCTACGCTTGGAATTGATAGAACGACTCGACCGTTCGACGGTTAACGACATTTTCAATACCGATGACTCTCGTTGAATTAATTTGCCAGGAAAGATGTTCCCGGTAAGGTCTTCTTTAGAAACATTCTACTGATGTGGAGTCTGTCAGACGACAGTTTTGATAAAATGTTGAATAAGTACTAATGGTTTAATGATAAGTATTTTAAATATAAAACAATGTATTTAACTTGAATAAAGTAAATACTAATAATCCCACGAGTCGTTAAAAGAAGATACTGAGCGATACAGAGCTATATCAGGCTATACGACGACATTTTTTTGGCAACCTATATTAGACGTCACGTCAGTTAATCGGTACCATTTTGAACGACTAAGAAGATTATCGTTTGCCACCGCCCTCATGGATACCTGCCTTAATATTTTGTCCTTGTCATTTGTACGACACTGTGCGAGTGAGAGAAGCCTATACTAGGTCGTTACCACAAATGGAGGTATATAATACACTCTCGATTAAAACAACAACTTTGCATTTTAAACTGTCAAATAGCGCCTTTTAGAATAATGCGCGTATAGTATAATTAATAAGTTCTTATGTCAGATCACATAAGAACTACTTTTAAATTCCTTCGAGATCCTTCGCTGTAAAGATATACTCGTATCTTTACCTGCTCTTGGCCAATACGAAAAAAACCCTAAAGGATTTATTCATTTTCGGTCACTTTTATCTTTTAAAGCAAAATCGACCTTATAATTCTGAATTAAAGTTCAATATCGGGGCATTCATCCGCATCAATTTAGCAAAAACTTGCATAATGCTGCTAAGATAAATTGATCTCTCTGCAGTTGTAGCAAAGATCATGGCTTCCAAATGTCAAAGAGGTCATTTATAGTAAGACCGGTGGTGCTGTTTTTTCTAAAGGCGAAACCGGACGGGACGAAAAAGAACCTAAAATTTTGTGAGTGATTACAATACGGAGAATGTGGATGGAATATTTGATTGGAGATTCAATGACTGCATATTTTTTTGATGAATTTTTATATTACAATTATAACTCTGTTGGGAATTGGGGTTGTTCATATGTTTACAATTACTCTAATTTGAAAATCATTTCGAGGAACAGGGATTTTAAGCCATTATGCATTATTAAGTTTTTACAATATTTATCTATTTCGGATATTTCGACAAAAGTATATTTAACCTTTGTTTGACTTTTCGATTTCGGATTGAAGTCCTCCTAGTTATATCTTACGGGTTAGACGAAAACCGCTTGAAATAGTATGTTTTAATACACTATTACAATCACTTCTTATTATAAGTTATCATTTAATTGTTGTAATTTATTAGAAAATGCCAACCCAAATTTAAAATAATCAGGTCATCCATAAAAAGTCCGCTAAATAAATAAAGATATTAAAACAAAACCATTGGGTCATACACAAAATTAATGAAATTGTTCTCTTAAAGTTACCTATTCTTTCGAAAAAGAATGTAAAAACCGTGAGTTCTTTTTTTTGGTCAATCCCAATTGTTGTTTTCTGACAATATATTTTATATCCTATTATTAATCTGACTTCAAAAAAAGAAGAGAGTTCGCAATTCGTTCGTTTGTTATGTATGCTTCCCGATTATTCCAAGACAGCTGGATTGATTTGGTTACTTTTCAAAGGCTGTTTTTCTTATTGGTCTAGGAGGTAAACTTTTTACTTAAAACACGACTTATGGTAAAATCAGAGGGATAGAAAAAAATAAAGGAAATAATATTGCCTTATCACTAAGGGCCGCAGATAAAAACTGGGGTGTTATTTCTCTTAAAAACTGTGTTCTGTCAGTCGAACGAGTAAACACGGCGCAGTTTATATGAATCGGCGAGTTTAAGTAAGCCCGTCAGAGCGTACAAAATATTTTTTAGCGCACGCAAGGCTGCGATCAAATGATCGGACGTATTAAGCTGCCTAATTGAGAATGCACAGGCTAAAATATGTTTTGCACGCTTCGATGGGACTATTTACACTCGCCGGTTTCTATTATAATTATTGTAACACCATTGTAACACATAAATTATATGATTATGACTATGACAATAAGCTGCACTGCGTTCAGTCGTTTCCTTGTTCGACCAACCGAACGCGATTTTTAAGAGAATAAGATCCCGTATCTTGGCTTAGATGGCACATGCGTCAAAATAAACGTCACGTCATAGCAAACTGAGGGCCGTATTAATAAACTCATCTTGGCTGAGATGCCGGTCACAAAATACGTCCTAAAAAACCCCTTAAATGATTCTTAATGCTTCCCTAAGATATTCAAGGAATATTCCTTCCTTTCAAGTCCCTAGGTCTAAGCTTTTGGCTGTGCGTTGATCTAAAAGCCAGTCAGTTTTTGGTTTTATACTTATGATAAATATTATAAAATGTTCGTTTGTTTGTTTCAGATTTAAAACGACTTACTTCGATGCCGTACTTCAAAAAAAACTGTAGGAGGTAACACGACATTACAGGTAAATTTGTCTTTACTCTCAAGTCATCTTAGAAAATATAAGATGTACGTAGAATATTTTTGTCGATTGTACTGTGTTATAAAAATATATTTTTAACTTAGGTTTTTTATTTTGTGTGTTTTATCTCACACGAGTTTATTTTGAAGTAGTTTTTGTTGTTGGTATAAGCTGAAATTTGTAATAAACAATCTATTAACAACCATCAAATCAGGGGTTTTTTACTATAAACGTTATGAGCTCTTATTCACTTGTTTAAATCAATACGGTAGCATATCAAAAACAGTATGGTTTTACTAAGTAGAATAGAACTCTATCACTTATACATCATAATATTCATAATAAAGTAAGCTTGTAGAGGTCCCTCATAGGGCTTAGCCCTTATAAACTTAAGTATTTTATAGATTCATTGTAAATCTATAAAATAGTGTGTGACTTTCATAAAAAAATATACTTATTTTAAGAACTGAAATTATAAGTCCTAATGAACGTTAATATATATTTCTAGTTAAAAACACAGTTTTTTTTCGTACAAATTAATTCGGCACGCAATGTATCTGTAATGTGTAACTTTCACTAACATTTGTTTGCTTTCAAATTTCACTCTTAGTGACACCCTGACGCCTTGTCAATAACCTATATTTCATTAGCCCTTTTGACAAGACTGCCCAAAATTTCGACTAAAAAACTGCGTATTTGCGTTACATTGCTGCTCGATTTTTATTTTTTTGATTAAACGTTTTATAGCTCTTAAATATATCGTTACATCTAATTCTAATTTCTATGAGAATTCACTCAAGAGTAAAAGCTATTAATTAAGGTATCTTTCGCCAATATCGAATCATTTGAAGACACTGCCATGGACTTATTAAAGAAATAAGTGCAACGATATTACACGCGAGGACAAATTGTTCGGCGAAATTTGAATTACCTACTCGTAAACACACAGATCAACACAAAAATAAAATTCTAATAAATAACAAACTAAAATATATTATTCTTATTTCATGCACTTCCATAAACTGCAGACGCCATTTTAAAAAGTTAAAACACTGACCACTAAGACAACGCCTACGTTATAAAAACAATCCGATGCGAATATCATAAATGCAATAAATAGCTACGGGAGGCCTATGTTATCGAAAACAAAGTTATGGTCAAAATATCCTGCGAATGTATTACTTATTTTATACAGGTTAGGGTTTAATGAAACGCATGGATGATGCAAATGTGAACAAAACGAATTGACCACAGACAATATAGACGGAGCGGCCATGTCGCTTGTCCGCAATGACTTAAGATTTATTAGGTTGGTACTACTGTACATACGCGATCTTTTTTTTCTGATGCGGAGGCAGTTTTGTAAAATTTTGTTCCTTTTTTTAAGTTCTATGTTTTAAATTATAAAATGCATCGTACTCTGGGAGTATTCATGGCGAATTGTTCCAATTTTGATTACCACAATGGCTTTAGTATAGCAACTCCATTATTACAAACGGTTTTATTTTACTATATTCTAATGTCCACGGGAAGTATCTAGATCAGTGGTTCTTAACCTTTGAGTCATGAGGGACCGTTTTACCAAATTTCTGTCTAGCCAGGGACCACACAGTCAAAGCTAAACGCATGTCGGCAGTGGCATCCAACAGATTCCGGTGCTTATTTTTAATAATCAGAAGCGCCGAAAACCCCTGCTCACATAGATACGTCGATGAAAATAAAGTTAAGTAACGTATAGCAATGTCGCGTATTGCCTTCGGACTTATGCTTGGCGCGGTTTGCGTTGTGTTGACTCGACTCATCACGTCACGTCACTTGTTTATTACGATGTCTTCGTGGACCACTTGGCATGCCTCCAGGGACCACCAGTGGTCCGCGGACCACCGGTTAAGAACCACTGATCTAGATATTACTATTACGAGTTAAAACTAAACTTATTTCAATTAAAATAAAACTAAGGTACTCATATAAAATTAAAGATGTAAATAACAATCACCACTATAAAAAGAACACCCCCTCGAGCAGGTCCGCTCGCTTCTTGGTCCCTATGACACTGGCTGTTTTACCTCTCTGGATAGCTAGCCCAATCCTTTGGGAAAGGTTAGCACCAGCTCAAGGATCTTCGGATAAACCGGGATGAAACGGCCTTAATAAAACTTTAACTATTTTAGTAATTTTACGATATCACACTAATATAATAGTAATAAGACTCTGTGCAATATCCATCTGGATCTCTTAACCATCTTATCTTTTGCATTGTTGTGTTCTGGAGCGGGGATAAGAAGTATGGTGAAATTGCTAGCAAAGAGGCAGCCCTGTGGTCTTAAGATTGCAGATTTAAGGCAGTTATTCTCCGAAATAATGGTTCTGTCCCAAGCGCTAGTAGATTCACACGACATTGCTGACGTGTAAACGAGCCTGTGGTACTCAACGCCGTATATAGATTCCAAAAAAGTTACCAAAGACGGCTAAACGTCACATTCACAAGTGTCATTGTCATTGTGACGTTCCAGATGTAACCAACCCATGCACATTTATAAAAAACTAGCGACCCGCCCGCGGCTTCGCCCGCGTGGAATGTATTATACATATAAACCTTCCTTAAGAATCACTCTATCTATTAAAAAAAACCGCATCAAAATCCGTTGCGTAGTTTTAAAGATTTAAGCATACATAGGGACAGACAGCGCAAGCGACTTTGTTTTATACTATGTAGTGATAGGTAGTCATATACTATTTTGTTGTTATTTAAGTGTCAAGATTATCCCAAATTTTTAATGTTTTCTATATACCAGCTCAAATACTTAATTACGTACCCAAGTACTAACTTTTGCTAGCGAGTTCGGTCGCGTTAATTAGGTTACACACAATAAATGTCGTGAAATACCAGACATGTAAACGCAAAAGCCACGAACAAAACACAATAACAAAAACTTAACAGAAAAAATAACAGCAAACAAAAACTCAACAACGAAAATTACCACGAATATAGAGACCGATACGATATTCAATCAATCCAAAAGTCAGATGCCGAATGAAGTATGCAGATGTCATGTCATGGTGATCCTGTGGCCACCATAAAGTTTGCCATACGTGATTTGTTATCAATATTTTTATGTGCATACCAAAAATATTTATGAATAGTATATACGCAAATTATAAGTTTAAAATAGTATCCAAAGGTTGTTAATCCCTTAACCCTTAGCTGCATGATTTAATATTTTCGTTTGAAAAACAGATATGTAATAGAAAAATGCATTTAGATTACGGGAAAAATAATAAAAAAAATCATACTCATTTTTTTTTTTTTTAATTATTTTACACATAAATGTTTTGATACTCCATGCAAAAAGTAGTAAAAATTATCTTCTTCGCACAAAATGGAAAAACAACAATGTAGTCTAAGAATACAAGGAATTAAATTATCTGAATTTTGTTAAAAAGACGAAATAAAAGCCTTGTATCATTTTTGATACCGTATGCACCTAAGGGTTAAGTATTACCACTGTAATATGAACTTTTCTTCTACAAAACAGTTTCAACTAAATATATGTAGGTAGGTGAAATTAATATTTACATTAAATTATTTATTTGTGCGGTTGTATTTAATTTTAACTATACAATTATATATAAACATACCTGGGATAACTCGGGGCAAGTTCTAGGGATTTGATATCGATAAAAAAGATGTCCTCATAATATTTATATATTTAACGTGACGCGTGACATTGTATTTTTTCTGGCGAAAACTGTCATTACATTTAGAGCAAAATCATTTTGACTCACGTAGTTGTACGACGTATTCACTAATCCACGAGTTAATATAATTATCGAGTGGTAGTAACAAACGTAGCGGAATATTACCTCGTATATTATTCTTACTCTAAGATATGAATGGCACGGACAGTAAATTGTCATTTTGATTGAAATGACATTCGCATACTTTTATTCTCTTAAGAGGCTCGATATCAGATATGACATCGAACCTCTTTACAGTTACCGAGAATGTTCAATGTGCATATGTAGATATTAATTTAATTATATCGACATCTTTTTTATCGATATCAAATCCCTAGAACTTGCCCCGAGTTATCCCAGGTATGTATATAAATAAATCTGTGCCTCCTGTGACAAGTGATACAACTCGAAAAACACGATTTTACAGGAGAGCAAAAACAAGTTTAAAAAAAATACTGCTCTTAAACGAATACGTTTTTTTGAACATTGCTTTCGATTTTTATAACATGTAATATCCTTTATTAACTGGTTTGACAAAAATAATGATACTAGTTATAGATTTTAAGATATTTGAAGAAACGTCCGAAATGTATCATTTTACATTTCAGATTAATCTATTTAACTCGTGTATGATGATACAACTCGAATTGTATTATTTAACACAAAAAAGTGTAATCAAGGAGCTCTGGTGATGACTGATACAACTTTTTTTTAAAGCTTAATTTTTCTTTTATTTCTTGAGGTAGAGGTCTAACCTTTATACACAAGTTGTAGGGAATTGAATAAGTAATCTTTCTGAAGACGAACGGACATAATATGAAAGATTTTAGTGAGTTGCATCATTAGTCACAAAAAATAATCGTAATTTAAACCGTGACTAATGTTACATATCGAGTTATTCTTAGGTCTGGTAACGAAAAAACATGTGTCAAATAATACAAGTAATTGATCATGATTATAAACGATTGCAATTATGATAATTTTGTTTTTTTAAATATAAGGAATAAAGGAAGTAAACATGAAATTAAATCACTGAGGAAACAAATTAACTTATACTCCTTCATTTCAAAGCAAATTACGATGTTGCAACAATACAGGAGGTAAATTAACCAGTGCATATTGCCATCTAAAACAAAAACTAAATAGGCACCTACACAAAAAAACAAATAACAATTCTCAATCATCGTTCTATAATGTCGAACGCAGCCAAAGTACTTCATTTAGTCTATTTTGTCCGTTAAAAGATGATACTTTTAATCTGCAGAACACAGCCAATCGTCAATTAGTCGGATTATACAATAAACAAATGTACTTATCAAGTGAGCACATTTATGTAATCTGCTTAAAACGACTAGGCAGATAGTTTCTTTCAGAATTTTTTGTTTTTCGTTCTACCTCATGTTTGGTAGTTTTTGCAAAGTGATGTTCTTATAACCTTCGATAAAATAAAATTTATTTAAATGAGTGTTTTACTTATAACAATCAGCATATAGCTCTTTCTATATAAATACTACAATCTAGTATTTGTAATTAGCATGAGACAACTAAGGTAATAGCATATAGCACTTTTTATAAAAATACAAGAATTCAATTAATGTATGGTAGTGAATCTTGGGTATGGCAGAAGAAGAACGCAAGCCGGAGTAATGCAGTTGAAATTAGAGCTCTAAGAAGTATGTGTTGTGTTAGGATGATAGATAGAGAAAGAAATAGCGATTGAAAGAAGATGTAGTGACTAAAATCGAAAAGGGTATGCTAAGATGGTTTGGTAATTTAGAAAGGATGGATGAAAGAAGGGTTACGAAAGATATATGGCGAGCAAGAGTGAGCGGATATGTCGGTAGGGGACGTCCTACACGGACGTACGGTGATCAGATTCGCGATGTTCTGAATAAGGGCCAAATAAAAAGCACCCGAAACTGACGTACGTGCATGAAGAGATTGATGAATGTAGAGGAAGCGGAAGTTGTATGTTTAGATCGGTGCACCTGGCGTTCCGTAGTCTTTGCCTACACCATTGGGAGACAGACGTGAAGTTATGTATGTATGTATGAATGTAAGAATTGAATATTGTAATCGGTATAAATTGGCTAAAGAAATGGTCACTTTCGTAAAATTACGATCGAAAGGAGGATAGCAAATATTATTATTAGTTCTATATAAAACATCCAAATACATTGTTTTTTTTAAAACCTACGAATACTCCAGTTAATTTGTTTAAAATGTGCTTAATACACTGCATTATACTAAGTTCTAACAATTAGGGTTTTTATAAGAAAACATACTAGGATGTAATTAATATATTTTTTACCTAAAAACGGCTGTATCTCGATACCGTTTTTTTATTATTGGTCTCCTTCGCGTAACTATTAGAGATAAACCATTTTATTCTCAACCTTTAAAAACTCAGTCACAAGGTAATATTAGTAGACCTGACGATTTCAATATTACACTGTATTATGACACGGTTCTATAAATTTGTTTAGATATATTTTTAAGATTTGTATGTATATATGTATGTAAAAACTTTATTGTACAACAGATAAACCAGAACAATACAATTAATATAAAAATATGTACAATATGTTTATATTTTTCTATTTTTGTATTTATATCGTTGCACTAGACAACGATATAAATACTGTAATCAAAGTACAAGCCTAGAGCTTAGTTTGGGACTAGGCCAATTGGTGTGAGATTCTCCCCTGATATTTATTTTATTATTTTATAGTAATTGTATCACTATGCACCAAACTTTACAAGTTCTAAATGGTCGTAATATTCTCACATGTTTCATACAACTGACTTATACATTTGCAAAGATTATGAAATATTTGAAAACATTTGATATAAATCGAGTTGTATCAATTAACACAAACCAAAAGAAGAAAAACAGGTTTAATTTTTGATCTAACTCAAGTTGTAACTTTCGAAATACGCAAAACTCTGGTGATAAATGATATAACTCAAGTTATATCAAAAGACACAGAAAATTTTAAAGGTATAAGAACCGTGATTTATGATACATTTTTAGATATATATCATCTGGCACGAGAAAAAAATATACTTATGGTTATTTGACGTGCTTTAACTAGAGAAATAGCATTAAACACTGAAAATCAGAAAAAAAGGGTCAGTTGTATCATTTTACACGAAAGTATCTTGGAAACTAGAAGGCCTAGGAACACGGGAGTTGGAGCAAACGATGCGTTATTTTTTTTTAAGGTGTTTCATGAAAGAAAACGAAAACTCCTATAACTCGAGTTGTATCACTTGTCACAGGAGGCACAGAAATTACATATGTTCATTATTTAGAAAAGTTAAAACTTTACCAATGCAAAACTTTTTCATTTTAGTGGCAACACATGAGTAGTTTTTTTGGAATCTAAATACGGCGTTGAGTTTACTTATAACAAAATGTCTAAATTTGGCAAACTCCAGGCAGTAAAAGAGATTTATTGCGGAGACAATCCTCTTAAGTGACTCTAGACACGATACTTAAGAGGATTGTAAAGCGTCGCTAAAATCGCGTAGTTGTCAAAAAAACCATACAAATTTAGCTCCGGATTTCAGAGATATTTCATTATGTTGTAGCTATTATAAACATACACCGGATTGACGGTGCAAAAATGTACCAGTGCTAGTGATTCATTAAATATCGACTAAGTTTATCGACAACTTTTTTCGTGACATATGGTTATTACATTTCTTGCAAAAGTAAGCCGTACCTTTATCTTCTAAATCTGAATGATCAGCTTTCCATGAAGATACACGATCTTTTTTCTTTCGATTAATTATCAACCGACTTAAAAAACAAAAAGATTCTGGATTCGTCGGAATGCTAAAGAATATTGTAGTACTGAATGAATTTGTTATTCAATGTAATTTCAAGTGACTCGAGACCAAAGTCAATGTCAGACACAGGTTGTTTATAACTATAAATCGCAACTGAGATAATTAGAAATAAAAGAGGTTTACAAATCGACACCTCCTAAGTATACTGATGCAAGTGCAAAATCACGATTTTCCAGGAGAGCCGTGCAAAGGTAAATTCATGTTTAACTTTTTTTCCTTTAAAGATAATCCAATGAAATTTTAGAGTTATCGTAATGAAAGCGCTACGTTTTTTTCTACATCAATAGAATTTAAATATATTTGGTAGTTTTTTAGAAAAGCGCAGATAAACTAGTATACGCGTATCACGTGTGTTTCCATTTATAGTACACTGAGCTAACTAACACTTGATCCAGTATACATCGTTTGTTGCAATTATCACAATTTAGCATATATTCATTATTTTTATAGGTAATTAAGTGATTATGGGTGATATCTTTTATAAATAAATATATTGCGTTGCTCTGTTACCCCTTATTATTATTTTTAGGGCATTAATAATCACTTGTACCAGTTTACAATGAAAGTCATGTCACTTGAACCAGTATACTTTTATAATATTTTCATGTTTTATGTATAAAAATAATAAGGGTTGACTTTTAAAAATATGCTTTAACTTGTGTTGTTTAAATGAAAAGATAGAAATATGCAAAATAACGGTTTTATTTTGGTATAAACTTACTTTCATTTTTATTACAGCCATAATTATTTTAAGTAATGGAAACGAATATAACAAATGCTTTTACCTCTTTACTAGTAGTAAGGGAAATAAAGGAACTTAATTAAATTATCTTTAAAGAAAGTCTTTGATCATTTTGGTATTCATAATGTGTTCAATTAACCCTAATAATAAAATATTATTTAAAAACAAAACAAAAAGTTGGTCAGCGGAGTCTTAGTAATAGACTCTAAAAACTACATTACCCAATATTTATTTATAAAAAATACAGAGTATGAAGATTCTCACTTGAAAATTTAATTTTGATCTGTAATTACGTTCATCTCTCTTGGCATACGGATTATAATTTAGCAAAAGAGCATTCGATTGCGGTCTTCAGATTATAGTTTTAAGAATGCTAATGGCAATAGGTTCTAGATTTATCTGCTAATTTCTCATTAATAAAATACTTATCTAAAAATAAATGACTTCGTAAACTGGGGTTACCTTTAGCCCTAGGGGTAACATTGACAACGCCAAAAACTATCTTTATATTTAATCATTCTATTAAATGCTACATCAGGACTAAGCTACTTTTATAGCTATACATTTATTTAACATTTTTTATTTAATACCAATTTAAAAATGGTTACCACTAAAATAGTCACAGTTTTAAAGATGGGTAAATTTTACCCTAGGGTTAAAGTAATCGGAGTTTTTTGAAAGCGATATCTGGTTGTTATGCAAACGTTAACTAAACAAAATGGCATAACGTGATTAACGTACATTACATTTCGTTGATGGGTTCGTTCATAAAAACCTCGACTCCCCTACTGCACTTAAGAGGCTTAAAGCAGAGACTTTATCAGAAAACGAAAGAGCTATTTTCTGAAATTAATTTCTGTGCAGTGAATCCAAGACAATAGACCTCTATCGATACTAGGTTACCCGTCTCTGAGCCAGTCTCGAGGGCTGTAAGAAAGCTTGAGACTTCGCACCACAGGGTATTATTCAATCCCCTACTTTTGCATGTGGCCTTGAGGATGGTTCCACGGGCCACATTTTTTTTCAATTGTCCTAACCGATCAGTTCCTTCATATAATATTCTTCCTTGCTCCATCCCGAAACTTATTAATTTCAAATATCTTCCATCCCTAGCTTTCTCTAATAAAAAACCGTCCACACCTCTCAGGACTGACCCTGCACTAGGCACCAGCACCAAACACTATCCACTAAGACCAAGATACACTATACTCATAGAAAACACCCAAGACTAGAAACGAATACATGCGCTCATCACACAAATGTTTGCCCTGACCGGGACTTGAACTCGGGACCGCCAAGTGAGAGTCGGACTTGCGCACGAAGGGTTCAATACCATTATCTATACAACATTAGACACTCTACCAGTTGCCGTTATTAATATCGAACAAAAAACGGCAAAAAAATCACATTTGTTGCCTTAAATATTTATTATTTTAACCTGTTTTTAGCATTTGTTGTTATAGCGGCAACAGAAATACATTATCTGTGAAAATTTCAACTGTCTACCTATCACGGTCATGAGATACAGCCTGGTGACAGACAGACAGACGGACAGTGGAGTCTTAGTACTTAGGTAGGTCCCGTTTTTATTTTTTTGGGTACGGAACCCTAAACATGCATAATTAAAGCATAGTGTCATAAAATAAAATAAATGATTAATTTAAAACCATTGCAACTAATTGTTTTCCTCTCGTTCGCTTCATTTTGATTTGTTACTTGTTTTATTATCATTAATTAATACGAACAAATTACTGATTAGAGACAACACAAGTATTGAATATTAAAATTAAACTTAAAACCGAACTTAGTAGGTACATTACACTTATATTGCGTCGCCACAGACGCGAGCATACTGAGCCAACGTCCGCTCGCGTTAATGGTTTGCGAGCATACTGAGCCAACTGTCAGTTGTACCGCTCACACGCAGCCCCTCCACGGAATCGGTCCCGCGTACTGTGGTGCAAGTGGCTTGACTCAGTATACAACGTACCGATTTACAAAATAGTGTTACTTGCATTGGTATACGTCACTTTATTTCAGAAATTAGTAGGAATTTCAGCTCAAAAAAATTGTGGGAGGTAAATATAAGTATTATAATCATAAAAATGCAAAAAAACTAAAATCGCAAAAAGACCACTTGCATCAGTATACTTAGGAGGTGTCGAAATAATCAAAAGGTAACCAAAATTGGCCATTACTTATGATAATGATGTTTAAAAATTCCTTTTTATCAATGTCGATAAACTTAGTCGATATTTAATGAATCACTAGCACTGGTACATTTTTGCCCCCGTCAATCCGGTGCATGATTATAAACATACCTGGGATAACTCGGGGCAAGTTCTAGGGATTTGATATCGATAAAAAAGATGTCGTCATAATATTTATATATTTAACGTGACGCGTGACATTGTATTTTTTCTGGAGAAAACTGTCATTACATTTAGAGCAAAATAATTTTGACTCACGTAGTTGTATGTCAGGATATTCACTAATCCACGAGTTAATATAATTATCGAGTGGTAGTAACAAACGTAGCGGAATATTACCTCGTATATTATTCTTACTCTAAGATAAGTAAATTGTCATTTTGATTGAAATGACATTCGCATACTTTTATTCTCTTAAGAGGCTCGATATCAGATATGACATCGAACCTCTTTACAGTTATCGAGAATGTTCAATGTGCATATGTAGATATTAATTTAATTATATCGACATCTTTTTTATCGATATCAAATCCCTAGAACTTGCCCCAAGTTATCCCAGGTATGATTATAAAAAACTAGGTCAGTACGTTTTTGTTTTTTGTTTTTAAATTTTGTTTCATTCTAAGAAGTGTTTTCGTAGAAAGGAAAACGTTCAGACAGTTTTTTATGATATCTACAAGATAGTCAAAAATCGTAAAAAGCGGACTAGGTCTAAGGGTAGATACAATTTTTAGCTTCACAATCCCGAAGACGTTCTCGCAATCTTGTATTATTATTTAGATATTCATTTAATTTTCTATAAATTAGGTTTTTTACATATTCAAATATAAAGGTAAAATAACAATACCGATACAAAAAATAAACATTATAAAAAAACCTAATCTACGGGTGCCGCCAGCAGCGGGGCAGGGCTCAAGCTACCGGTGGTTAGGGCTGCAGAGAGAGGAACCTCCTCACAATGCGTGCCGTGTCGAGGAGTACTGCCTTCTGTATCTGGCCCTTGATCCAGCCATCTAGCGAGAGTCTCTTGAGGTGTTGGTCGAGACTCTTCGCTATAAGACCGTTTGCCGAAACAACTATCGGGACAATGATCGTCGAGTCAACATCCCACATGGTGGTCACCTCGTGAGCCAAGTCAAGGTACTTGCTGAGCTTATCCTTCTCGGCCTTCACGAGGTTCTCATCATGCGGGATGGTGACGTCGACGAGCACTGCCCGGCGTTGAGATCGATCTGTCAACACGATGTCAGGTTTATTGGCGACAATAGTCCTGTCTGTGATAACAGATCGATCCCAATAGAGCGTAGCACGACCATTTTCGAGAACTGGCGCCGGTGTGTATTTATAGAACGGCACTTCAGACTCAACAAGACCGTATTGAAGAGCAAGCTGCTGATGAATGATCCTGGCTACGAGGTTATGTCTGTGCAAGTACTCGCCGTTGGCCAAATGCGAACAACCGGAAATTATATGTCTGAGGGATTCGCCGGGACAACGGCACGCTCGACAAATGTCGACCGTGCCATCCCTCAGAATATATTTCCGGTAATTGTTCGTCATTATGACCTCGTCAGCAATTGCACAGGCAAAACCTTCGGTTTCCCCAAAGAGGTCACCAAACCGTAGCCAGTTCACGGACGCTAAAAAGTCTACGTCGGGCCTTGTTAGGGCCCGGTAGAAGCGTCCGTGTAGCTCCTTGCTCTTCCATACGTTCTTGCGGTCTTCAGTGCTCAACACTGTTGGTCTACGCCAGTTTTCGTTTGCCAAGGAGAGAGGCGTGAGGCTCCTGTCTACTGCAACCACATCACGATGCATCCCACACTCATTGCCAAGGAAATAATCCCTGAGATTGCACACCTCGCGGTTATGGAGATTCTTAGTATTTAAAATGCCTCGACCTCCACATTTCCTCGGGATGTACAATCTCATGACAGATGAGCGTGGGTGCAACATGCGATGTGATTTGAGCAGTAGGTGGACCTTCCTATCCAGGGCGTCCAGCTCAGTCTGAGTCCATCTTAGTATGCCAAAGGAGTATGTGAGCAGCGGCATCACCCAGCCATTGAAGGCACGCACCTTATTGCCACCCGACAAAAGACTGTTAAGAACTTTTGTCAAGCGGCAAAAGAAGCGCTCCTTCACTGACTGCTTGACATCGCCGTCCATAATACCCAAAGACTGAACATACCAAGATATTTGTAGGTTTCAACTTCGGAGAGAGATCTGAGGGTCATTGTCTCAGAAAGCTGCAAATTAGATGAATTTACAACTTTCCCTCTTTGAACATGCATGACCGCACACTTATCTACACCGAATTCCATCTTGATCGCACTACTGAACTCTTGTGTGATTTTCAATAATGCGATAAGATCTTGGCACCCCGATGCAAACAATTTGAGGTCATCCATGAACAATAAGTGAGAAATGACTTCAGCCTCTCTACGAAGTCGATAGCCAAGCCCGGAATCCTTCAGCAAAGAGCTGAGAGGATTCATGGCTAGGCAAAACCACAAAGGACTCAGACTGTCACCCTGGAAGATGCCTCTTTCAATCCTTATCAAGTTAGGCGAATCAGAGGGGATGTCTCGACCACCTGGTTGACGAAGGACTGTGACCCACTGCCTCATACACACACCCAAAAAGGACCTCAAAGTTGTATCAACTTTATACAACTCTAAGATCCTTTCAAGCCATGAGTGAGGCACCGAGTCATAAGCCTTCTTGTAGTCAATCCAAGCAGCCGAGAGGGCCGCCTTGTTTCGCCTAACTTGCTGACAAATGGTCATGTCTATGAGGAGGAGCTCCTTAGTACCACGGGACCCAACCTTACATCCATTTTGAGCAGAGGCCAAAATATTGTTTGCAATAAAATGTGCATTTAATTTTGTGCTCAAAATGGATGTAAGGAGCTTGTAGATGGTAGGCAAGCATGTAATGGGTCGGTAATTCTTTGGATCCGCGGTACTACCGGACTTGTGGAGCATGGAGGTGACACCAGTTGTTAATAAAGGTGGCAAGGAACCGATTTCAAGGGCATTTTGGAGTTGTGCTGCCAAACACTCATGTGAGGCTTTGAACCATTTAATCCAGAAATTGTGCAATCCGTCCGGCCCAGGACTTTTCCAGTTCTGAGCCATTCGAATTGCACAACTTACATCTTCGGGACAGATGGTAATAGGCCCCATTGGTTCAATAGCCTCACACGTGCGCTCAACAGCACGTATCCAATCTCCTTCAGTGTGCACGACCGGCACCGACCAGATATTGCGCCAGAAATTAATCATAGCAGCAGGATCTGGTAAGTGTCCGTCGCTCACACCTTGATCAGTTCCTTCCCACTTTCGGTACACCTTCCTCTGATCACTTTGGAAGAGGCGATTTTGCTGGTATCTATTCACACGTTCTCTATAGCGACGAATACGGCTTGCCCACGCGTAAACCTTCTGCTTCAGGAAGTCGATACGTTCCGTGACACAAGCCATATAATGTTGGGACCTTATTCCGGTCCCAGCAAAGGCTTGGTTCACGAAACGCATGACTCGGGGGCGTTGATTGCCTCCCCTGAAGCAGATTAGCTTCGCTATGAGATTCCTAAATTTATCAATACGCCGCTCAATTCGCACTTGCCAATCGGGGACAGACCCACGAGCGCGCGGAGCTCGGTCAGTGTCCGAAAACTTGACTCGAGCTACGCGGCACGCAGCTATGGCCCCGCAGTACAAAATTGAGTGGGTATCGATTATATCCTCGCTGGCTTGTAAATATGGCGCCAGCAAGGCGTTTAGGGCTCCCATAAGCGCAAAATTTCGTTTACAGGCAGGCAAGCGTGGTAGACGAGGCCTAGAATTGGGTGTGGACCGATACTGCGCGATCGCGTCTTCCAAAGCCCTCCTCAATTGCTCATTTACCTGGCTAGTTACGCTTATATTCGCACAATCCTCAACATCGATAACGGGATCATCCTGCACTGGCATCAGTGCGTGTTGGGCGACTGGCATCGAAGCCAATAACGCAGCAGGAGGATCCCGTGACGAAGCAGAGGTCGTGCGAATAGGTAGCGCTTCCAGGCGTAGCCGATCAAGTACAGACTGATCCAGCCGCCGAAGCCGCTGAATGGCCCGCACTTGATCCGAAAGTCGTTGGGCGGTAACGATGATGGCTGGTTCAAGGGTCTGAAACAGAAGCAACATTCGATCACGGTACGCAGTGAGGTTAGTTCCTCCCTCTGTAGCCCCGTAATACGCTCGCATGCAATTTTCATTGTTCGATATTGACCATCGCATGCGACGCACTAAACCACCGGTAGCGGGAGCCATGCTCGGAGCAGGATGCCCCGCAGGCCCCAAGCGTGCCGGCAGCGGTGGTCGCCCGCGTCGCGCAGGTGGTCGCGGCGGCGGAGGCGGCGGCCCGCGCTCGTCGCTCGACTCGCTGGTGTCGGGTGCAGTGGCGAACTCATCATCCGACGACGATGGCGAGGAGCTAGACGAGGCGGGCAAGGGTGGAGGGCGTGCGTTAGGTGTATCCGCTTGACGTCGTGTTCTAGATCTTGTTAACATTTGAAAATGAGTTTGAAAATGATTTAAAACATTTTTAGTCGTATTTTTGTCCTTAGACATTATTATTATTTCGTATTATTATTATTATTATTTCATATCACTATACCACTCCATGTCTTCCCGTGGAAGTCGTAAGAGGCGACTAAGGGAATAAAGGCTTGCAGTACTGTTAGGCGATAGGCTTGCCACCTGTCACTAATACACTGGGAAACATCTTAGCCTACTTGTGCAAAATGTGGTTACAGAATTATCAAGAAGTTTTAAGACTTGTTGGTAATTCTTTAGCTCTGCCTACCCCACTCTGGGATTACAGGCGTGAAGGTATGTATGTGTGTGTATTATTATTTGTGAATGACAATGTAGTTGGTGTCTTCACCGTAACTACTTCACCCGGGCATGGGTAGCAGTGCCCCTCGGGGGGGCATGCGGAACCCTAAGTTAGGGGTGCGGTGGTTGCCGCACCTCTGGAGGGGTGCCTCCGTCGGAAGTCGGGCCGGCCGAGCGTAGCGAGGCCGGCTGGGTGTCTTGATTGTCTTCTTTCTTCGTGATCCCTGCAGTGATGCTATGAGGCTCAGGTCCGGATCTAGGAGGGCGGCCACGACGTCTCTGGCGGCGGAGCTTCCTCCTGTCTTCAGTACCCTCATCTACTGCGAGTTGGATGGGATCGGTAGGATCGAGCAGGATATGTTTGGGGCGCCTGATGGGTACTCCAAGCGCAGAAAGGATGTCGGGATCGGGTTGAAGGTAGTTTAGGAGTGTAGGCGGTGGCACGGACGATGAGTGGGTTAGGGTGATGAGGGCCTCTATCAAAGAAGCGCCTAGACGCTTCCTTGATAGTGTGTCACAATCTTGTCTATGACCTCCGTCCATTTAGCTGTCTGGAACTTGGCAGTTTTTACCGGCTCATCGTTCCAGTGTTATTATTGTACGATTATTTTTTTCCGTTGAAAAATGTAGGTATAACATAATTTGGAGCAACTTAAAGAATAATTCTATAAACGGCTGTTTTTGTAAAGTAACAATTTACGCACAAAGCAAAAGTTATTCTAAATTGTTCAAAGGGGAGCACAGCTCACAGATTAAAAACAGTACAGTACAGGTAGCACAAGTTGTTCTCGACATGATTGTCGCTCGGATCTCCCTTTCTATCTAGTCAGTAACGATAGAGACCCATTGAGCGAACAGCCAAATATACCATGTGCTACCCCTGCAGTGCGTCTCTATCGTTACTGACTAGATAGAAAGGGAGATCCGAGCGACAAATAAGTCGCAGGCAACTGGTGTTAACGGTGCAGCAGGATAGAGGCGGTGCAGGGCCTCTATCCTGCTGGGTAAAATCATAATTGCCTTTCACATATTATCGTATTTTCAACTCGCTATAGCTGTTATTTACTTGACAGTAATGGCCGAGTTAACAACGATACGATAACAAATCAATAGCATTGTAGTTTTACCCGGAAGACTTAAGAGGCCCGCCGTCCAAAAGAAAGAAGTAGTACAAATACTATAAATAGTAGATATTATTCATATTCCGATTTGACGACGATTTAAAATCGAATCAGCGCGATCCCAACTGACACTTATTTATTTTTTAGTATTTGTGGTTTTTTTAGGGCTTTCACTATGCAAAAAAATAAAAATACGTTTCAAAAATAACTTTTCTGTTTGCGGAAATCTGGCTTAGTAACATATATCCTAAAAAAAACAACCCGCAACATGTGACGTTTCAAAAGTTACACAGCTCTTTAAAGAAAGGATGGACGGACGGAGGGACAGACAGAGTACGCATATTAAAAGGGTCCTGATGGGCATCTTTCGGGTAAGAAACTCTATAAAAGAATATAATGCTCAGCTTTTTCGATATAAAAGGCAGAGCTGGTACTGTTCTTAAACTAACCACTGTAGGACACAATTGCGCGCTAAAATGTTAATGGCGTCAATTTGTTGCACTTTCCGCTATTTCAAGTAAAAAACGTGTTTTTTTTCACGCCAATTATAAATATAAAGGGAATTGAAACATAAAATGTTTCTAGCCTCATTCTGTAAAAGTACGCACTGGCCTTGTTTAGTTTGCAAGAAGTAAAAAAAATATAATTTTATTTATTAGTTCATTCATTCTTTTATTGTTTTAATCATTCACGATTTTGTTGAGAGCATCGGGCCTATTTGGATCCCGGTAAATAAATGAAAAAAAAAAACAGGGGACAATGTCACACCAATTGACCTAGTCCCAAACTAAACACTAGACTTGTACTATGGGTACTAGACAAATATATATAGATATATAGAGAAATAGATACTTAAATACATAGAAAACATCCATGACTAGGAAACAAATATTCGCACTCACACACAAATATCCGCCCCTACCGGGATTTGAACCCAGGACCGCTAACTTCGAAGGCAGGGTCACTACCGACTACGCCAGCGCGTCGTCAAATGTAAATACTTATGTGATGAGAACGCAAGTATTTGTTCCTTTGTATTTTCCTATATTAGTATGTTTATTGCTGTCTACTGTTCATGACAATACAAGCCCAGAGATTAGTTTGGGACTAGGTAAATTTTTAACATTGGCGTTAAGTCGCTTGTCTATCGGTTTTATAATAGGTGTATTATAATGGTGAGTGTGACCAGAAGGGCTATTGTCTAACGCACCGGCTTCAAAGTGGAGCAATTCGCTGCTTAAATACAAAAGCGCCACAAATCAAAAACAAATATAGTTTGATTTAAAACTTTAAGTATAAAGCATTCCGAATTTAAATGCAACACAAACACATTTTGTTTTGTGTCGCTTTTGTATTTAAGCAACGAATTGTTTTCATTTTGTATGCATAATTTCAATGCTTTCTTTCATATGTTCAGAAAAGATAAACAAATGGTTTATATTAAGAAACCTTTATCTGTGATTGTATTTTAATGTTAACATTAAATTATAACATGTCATAAAAGTATCGCTTATCATTATACATACGTACATACATACATACATTAAATCACGCCTGTTTCCCAGAGGGGTAGGCAGAGACCACTTCTTTCCACTTGCTACGATCTTGACAAATTTCTTTCGCTTCTTCAACATTCATACATCGAGTCATGCACGCACGTCGGTTTCGGGTACTTAAGATTCGGCCCTTTTCCAGTATTTCTCCGATTTGATTCGAAAAAGTGCGCCTAGGGCGGCCCCTTCCGACCCTTCCACTCACTTTAGGTCTGTATATCTCTCGTCAATCTTCTTTCATCCATCCTTTCCAAATGACCGAATCATCGAAGCATGCCCTTTTCAATCTTAGTCACTACATCTTCTTTTATTCCACATTTCTCTCTGATTTTCAATATAGTTGCATCTTAATGTCCACTTTAAAGTATCGGTAAACAATACTCGCCTTTCGGCTCGTTTTATAAAACCACACTCGCGTATTAAGTAATGGGTACCCATAAAATTATGCATGCAGTCAACCCCATTTCACATTATTTATATGCAATTGTCTCTAATTCCTACAGCGAAAGCACTCAATATGTAACCCTTGGCAGTTTTGGGCAGTGATAACAATATTCCATACCAACAACTAGAACTTGTATACAATTTTGACACAATACCGTGTCACTGGTACACAATGTCTTAAGGATATTAAAGCATCGCATGTTGCCCCCACTTACCTTACTGAAGTGATAATTCGATGTAACGATGTGTAATATAATAACTGTTACCCACGACTTTAATAAGCTACTGCTTTCTCTTACTCTCGTCGCATTCATACAAACGAGGGAAAAAGATAGATGTAAAGAATGTTTATTGATTGCAAGACATGTAATGATGTTTTGAGCTTGAGCAGAAAATAAAAATTCAAAATACAGTTTTGTGTCAAAATTGAATAATGAGATTTAAATTGGTTTTTGTGCGATTTGTGTGGTCGTGTATTTTTAAATGTTACGGTTTTTTAAATTCATAGTTAAATTATTATTATTGCACGACTGACCAAAAAAAAGAGTGTAATGTTTTCATGGTTCATGTATGTATGTATGTATGATTTTTTTAAATCTACCATAACTTCTAAACGCCTAAGCCAAATTTAGATGTGTGTGTCAGAATTCTTTCACGTTCCCGGGTGACATAGGATACCTAAATTGTTAAAATTGAAATAACAACAATCGCAAAATGTCAATTATTGACATAGGTAGGTATGTCAACAACGTTTTAAAAAATGGAGACAGGTTTTTAAAGCTTGTTTTTCATTTACTTATTACTACACAACTTTTGGTATAAGATCGGAATAGGAGACGACCTTCACCAAGCAGTTTATTCGATAAAAAGTATTTTATATCAAATTTAATATGGTAACATTTTATTGCTTAATCATCACTTCACGAATATGCAAACGTTAGTTTTAGTGCAAATTATTAGTACCGTCTTACTTACCGGTTTATATCTACCTACCCAATAGTTATGATTCGAAAAAATAGTCAACCTAACGTTAGCATATTTTATAGGCTTTATACTTTCGATTGCTATGTAATAGGTCTATTTGACAGGCAATAGCAATTTAAATAAGAAAAAAAAACTTTTAGGTCTAGTAAGTGCTGGCTGACCTGGCTGTACAATTTTTTTTCAGTCAACCTTTTCGCCATATATTATATTTATTTGTATGTCTTTACCATTCACGGGACTATGGGAGTCCCGGACCTTTGGAAGGCGTACATGGAGCCGAAGCCAACACGCAGAGGCCCTTTAGACAAGTTTAATTTAGTAAAGTGATGGGACACCAACCGGCGATTGTCCCTGAGTTCAAACTATAAAAGTATGCTCCCACGGACAACCAACGGTTAGTGTAGGACTATTTAAGAAGGATGGAAGTATTAACAATAGGCTCTATGAATGAACAGATATGGATTGGTGAACTAGGCTATTGATGAAACTACGGCGCCTGCCTGGCCAATGCTAATTACTTTGGTTGAAATGGCAGGCGGTGACTCGCCAACTCAAGAATGGGCCTCCCGAAATAGCCGCATATATATTTATTATTATTATATTATATATGTATATATAAACATTTAAAATTCATTTAAAATTGGATGGGACATAAATAAATAAATATAAATCATACATTTGATTTGATCTTTAGAGGACACAAATCACGACAGTCACTTTGTTCTACAGTTTTTTAGGGTTCCGTAATAAAACTAGGAACCCTTTTAGTTTCGCCATGTTTTTCCGTCTGTCCGAAACCTAGCTCAGCATTACAGCTTTCTAGTACTGTCTCTGAGCTAACATATTAGTCACGCCAAAAAAGTGAAAAATTTAATTTTGAAAAGGTTTTTTTTTCAGTGTACCAATACCAGTTAAAAAATTTTTTTTTTTTTAATTTAATCTGTTGATTACAGTAATTTCCAATTGTTACATGCTTACTTAAACTCTAAATCTTAATTAGGAAGATTTTTAGGCGAGTCAAGTCATAATTTCATATTTAAATGTTTATATAAACTTACTTGGGTCCTCATAAAATTTTCTTATTAATTGAGGTATCGGGGAGGCCATTAATTAACATTCGCTTATATGATCTAGCTACCTGCTTGTCTGTCTTTTTATCTATCGTGTCATATGGAGGTCTGTTCAAAATACAAGGTAGTGCTCGCGTCCATACTCTCCTGCCATACTCGTTAGTACTAGATGGCACCACAAATGTTGGGAGGTTGCGTGGGGATGTATTTTTTTTAAGTTTAAAAACTACGAATACTAAAATTCTAAAACATACCTATCTTAAATAAAAACCCATGTTATGAATTTAATAGGAAAACTATCACTAATAAGTAAACTTCAGTGGTTCTTGAGTTACAATCGGTTTCAATGTTTAAACGTACCGAAAACTTATTTGCGGTGTTGGTAAACTGACCGCGACCTCTGTCAATGTATGGGGTTAGCAGTTATCCAACGGCAAACTTAAGTTTGTCGCGAGCTCTAATTTGTTTGTAGTAACGGCTTCGGAACCCTACATTGAGCCAGGTCCGACATGCTCTTGCCCGGTTATTTCTTTAGTCTTCCTTTCATACTGCTTCATACATAGATATAATGCAACATGGCAGTAACATAAATCGTATAATTTTTATAATACCTTCATACTATACATTCTGTTTTAAAAAAGTCACAACACGTAGGAATATAACTTAATATTTGAGACTATAAAAACGTAGTATAAGGTTTGTTTTCGTGTGGTTCTGACTTTTAACTTATCGTAGATGTTTGCGAGGCATCATTTAGAGCTATCGAAGGTAAATATTGGTTCCGAGCTGCTTTTCCAGAAAGGCAATGGTGCAATAAACTTAGCATGGTAATCGACCAGAAATGTGTTAGTTGCTGAGTATTTTTAGGGTACCGTATATCGAATAAACAAGTAACCAATACATGTGTTAAGAATTGCAGACCGTTCAAATAACTGGAGCTAGTTCAAATTGGGTTAGTTCATGTTTTATACAATCATCATTTGCCAAACTATATTCTATTACAAATATTCGTTTCCCAAGAAGGTAGTTCCCGACGCATGATTTTATATACTGTTAAAACGAAATATTTCGTTAATTTGTTTTAGTGTTGATGGAAACTGAAACTGCTGAATTTTAATACATTATCTATACTTTTTAAATTCATGTTACATCTTATTGATAGAAAGATTGATCATCCACAGATTTTCTTACTGTGTCAACTTAATTTTATGGTACGAACGAATTTTTTATTTAAAGTTATTTGGTGCGGTCTCAGATGACTTTTAAAGTAATATAATATAGATGGTAGACAAACTTTATCGTAGCTTTTTTTTGCACATATGTTGGCTGGTATTTTTTTCCTAGTGGGTGCACATTAAACCTTGACTCGACCTTCCACCTTAGGAATGCTAACTCAAGTATGTATTCAAATGTAGTTAAGTATGACATAATAATCATTATGTGAGGAAAACGTAAGGTCATTTGAAAACTCGCCATTTTCAAGTTAATAATGCACCATCTTATCCATTAACCTACCGCCAAGCAGCAGTGTTTGCATTGTTGTGTTCCGGTTTGGGGATAAGACAGCCGGTGAAATGACTAGCATAGAGGCATTCCATCTTAGTCCTCAGGGTTGGCAAAGCATTTGCAGTCTTAGGATTGCGGTCTTGTGAATGCGAATGTCTATGGGTCACAGTTTCCACTTACCATCAGGTGGCCTGTGTGCTCGTTTCCCTTACTATGCCTTAAAAAAACCTGTCCGTCTACTTCGTCTTATAAAAATGAAAATAACTTTTGGTGTTAAATAATCAACTAGTTTTTACCTTTAAAAAGGCTGTGTAAAGGTTCCGAGAATCTCGAAATAACAACCAAGGCCACGTGTTAATGTACACTGGCGGACAGGAAACTGACTCATACCATCTTTGGTACAAAAAATGCACTTTATTTACCTCCAAGTGTGACTAAGTCGCTAGACATTGAATACCTACGGTTTTAACTAGAAAATTGATTGAAAAACCCAAAAGGTGATATGTACAGGACTGAATTTAGACGATATGGTAGCTAAAAAAAGCCATACAAAATACGATATCGTTTCTCTCCCCGTGAACCTACGAGTAGTCTAATTTTTTACGATTTTTGAATTAGCTGTAGATCTAGAACGTTATCCTTTCCAAGAAAATATTTGGAAGAAAAAAGTACGGGAACTTATCGAACTTGATGTAGGGGATGAAAAACGTTACCGACGGAACTAAAGGACATATTTGTAAGTTTGTATGAATAAAATAGTTTTTATTTTTCATCGGCTACGGATTATTTTGGCATAGTTATTCAGAGGACCTCTAAGTACATATAGATATAAATCATTTATGACGTTAAATAATATCGGAGCGGAGATATCAAATATTTAAGTATTCAGGTGTCACACTTGAACAGCTCCAGTAAGAGAAAACTCTGAAAAATGGATACCACGGCAGAAGAAGCAGCTCAAGTGGTAGCACTACTGCAATCAGGACTACGGCAGGTTGATATTGCTCGACAACTCAACATAAGCCGTTTTCGGGTGGAACGAGTATCCCAGCGGTTCCAGGAGACTGGAGGCTACATCAGGAAGCATGGATCTGGGAGACGACGTTGCACTTCCGACAAAGACGACCGCTATATTGTGTCGACGTGTTTGCGTAACCGATTCTCCAACGCTGTTGAGGTGCAACAGCAGCTCCAAACAGCTCGGAGGACGTCGGTGAGCGTCTCCACAGTAAGAAGAAGGCTGCGAGAGAAGAAAATCCTGCCTCGTAGGGCTGCTACGGGCCCCAAATTGACAGCAGAGCATAGGCGAGTCAGACTTCAGTTTGCCCGAGACCACGTGGATTGGACGTTCGTACAATGGAAGTCTGTCCTCTTCTCCGACGAGACGAGGGTATGCCTTTTCTGCAACGATAGGCATAGAAGAGTGTACAGGAAGCAGGGAGAACGGTACTCACAAGCCTGCTTTGAAGAAACCGTCAGCTACGGAGGAGGATCCTGCATGTTCTGGGGCGGAATTTCAATCCAGGGCAAAACCGACCTTGTGTGCGTCTCCCGCACTGGAGGTGGACGTGGCCAGGGATCCCTAACTGCTCATCAGTACATCACAGAGATCCTGGAGGACCTCGTGGTCCCGTATGCTGGTTTTGTCGGGCCTGAATTCACATTCATGCACGACAATGCCCGCTCTCATACGGCGTTGATTGTTCGGGACTACCTGGATCAGGTTGGGATCCTCGTGATGCAGTGGCCAGCGAGAAGTCCTGACCTGAACCCCATAGAGCACCTTTGGGATGATCTGAAACGCTGGGTGCGGTCTCGTGATACTGCCCCTGCCACCCTTGAACAGCTTCGGGACACCGTCGTCGAGGAGTGGAGTGACATTCCTCAAGAACGCATCGTGACGTTGGTGAGGTCAATGAAGGATCGCATGGAGGCTGTAATTAGGGCTAGGGGAGGTAACACTAGGTTTTAAGTTTAGTTTTAAGAATTTGTTTTACTGTATTTTTTAATTTTGTTATGTTTTTAGATTGTGTAATTTTGGCGTGAATAAATGTTTTTCCTCTTTTCATGAAAAACGATTTTTTTTAAGCTTTGTAATCATTATCACATTTTTAATAATTAAAAGATTCAATAACCTTTAAAATGAGGCCCCACACTCATACCTTATCTTTGATTAAATAGGGTTTATAGCTGCTTGAAGTCAACATACCAAAAGGTGCAATTTTTTTGACGCCGAGTATATTAATATAAAAGAATTTAAATTTTCCTGCAGTATGGAAAAAACGCTAACCTCTCACATAAAAACACAACTACCACAAGTCACAAGCAAAAACTAAGTATACCTACGTAAGACGTATAAAAATTCCAGTCAGTTGATCGTTTGTTCAAGCGGATTTCTATATAAATAGCCACGCATATAGCAAGTTACGACTAGAATCATAATAGGCTGTGACAAAGCCATACAAATACCTAGAGAACGGTCGGTAACACTACCAGGCCTTATATCCTACTATAGTCTTTATAATATTTTATATCCATTTAACCTGTACAGTGTGGTCGAGTCCTCCTATAAGGTATTGGAGTACCTGTATCAGAAGGCCCCGCTCTTCCAGATTATAACGGTTTACATTAAGCGTTACAATGGAAATCTCTATGTTTACATTTTTTTTTTTTTTTTTTTTTTCTTACTTACTTACTTACTATTTAAAAAAACTAAAAATAATGAGAAATTATTAAAATACAAGTAATTATCAAATGTCCAAACAATTGCAAAGACTTATTCAAAAACGCGTAATAAACCTATTTTAGTATTCTTTGTCCCTTGCTTTCAAATTCAAATATCATTACGACAGATAAGGACAGAGCATATTTCAAGCAGACTTTAGCTTTTGTGCGTTTATGAATTATTATGAATTCTTTAAAAGTACGTGATTATCGAGTTATGACACTACATACATACATACATAAACTCACGCCTTCGTTCCCAGAGTGGGGTAGGCAGAGCTAAAGAATTACCAACAAGTCTTGAAACTTCTTGATAATTCTGTAACCACATTTTGCACAAGTAGGCTAAGATGTTTCCCAGTGTATTAGTGACAGGTGGCAAGCCCATCGCCTAACAGTACTGCAAGCCTTTATTCCCTTAGTCGCCTCTTACGACATCCACGGGAAGACATGGAGTGGCACTATTCTAAACCGGCAACCACACGGTAAATACTAATAATGTTAAATTTGTTTGTTTATTAATTTCAATTGACACAATCTTTAAAAGAAATATGGTTTTGACATGTAGTTTAGAAACCCGTGTTTAAACCGTAGACCGGACAAGTCCAAGAAACAGCAAGCTTTTAATTAAAAACCTGACTTTAAATTGTCATAAATCCTAAATGATCATTAAAAATTAAAAAGTACAAAAGAAACCAAAAGATGATTTTTAAATACCAACCTAATCAACGATACGTCTGTTAGCCACCATATTGGATTTTGTATACTGTCATTTCTTTACTGATACACAGGTTTAAGTCAAATCGATTGATATAAGAATCGTCAAATTCGGTCAAAAACATACATTCAAACGTATAGAGGCTAATAAACTTATTACTAGAGTTAGGACTTTTTGTAGCAAATCGTGGTTCCAGAATCCATGGAGTCGCTATTTCCTAATTTTTATAATACATACCATTTTGATTTTGACCTTCAGTATTTTATAATATTTTAAAACTCATTTACTTATTTATACCGCTAAACCAATTTAAATAAGTTTTGGTGTGGAGGATGTCTCTGCTGTGAAAGCTTTACAATTACAAATAAGCAACTTTTAGTAGGTTTAGAGTAACCGAACTAAAAATGTATTTAGTTCATTTTGAAATATCTCTTAAAATATCTTCTTAATATCTTCTTTTTACCAGTTTAAAAATAAATTAAAAACTCATTTAATGGATCTACAACGAAACTGCATATAGCTGTCTTACATCTATACATGTAACAATCATATTTATGATAACTTTTAATTATGTGTGATAACTTATATTTATTCACCTCACCATATATTCTTATTACCCTTAATTTAATTAAATAATTTAATATAGTAACATTAGTAGCAAGTTCATAGCATAGTAAAGTGGCATTAAATGGAACATATCTAATTACTAACCTTTACATTGCAATTAATCTTAACGCACTCACACTGCACCCTACACAATACGCTAACTCACTAACAAACGACACGGAAACACTATGAAGTACGTTGCCGGTTGCTGTCCCGTGTATCACAATGGTGGACCCACGGAAGATCAGCGTCGTGACACTCCTGAGTGCCGCGAAACCATGCTGAGTGGGTTCATTTTTCGCAATTTGTTACATTATAAAAATAAATACAAATGAAAATCCTGCACGCTTATTTCCTAAGTTATCTTAAGCTTAAGTTTTAAGTACATACCTTCACGCCTGTAATCCCAGAGTGGGGTAGGCAGAGCTACAGAATTACTTACAACTTTAAAAAACTTGTTGATAATTCTGTAAACTATTCTCCGCACAAATAAGTTTTGGGTGTTCTATCATAATTAGCTTCAGGTACATAATGTTAACAAATAAGTAAAAATGTATCATTTTGCAGAAATAAAATTATTTTCTTTCTTTCTTTCTTTCTTTCAAATATGACCATACTGAAGGTCAAAATCAAAGTGCCATGTATTTGCATAATTATGAAATAACGACTCCATGGAATCTAGAACCACGATATGCCACCAAAAGTCCTAACCCTACTCATTACTCTCCTTCACGTCGCGTAGTCGGGTTAAAGAAGGGGTGTAACTTTAACGTGTGAATCCGTGTATTGAGAGTGTGTAACTGTCTGTAGCACGATAGCTCCTGAGCCAATGGACCGATATAGACGCAGTTTTTCAAACAAAAATCTAGATGTCATGGAAATCGGTCGGGCCGCTGAAGATAGCGTCGCCATTTAATCAGAGATTTTATCTTTTAAACAGCTTTATGCGAATCTAACGAGACGTCGATTGTCGAAATGGGACCATTGATTCAGAACCTACGGCGGAAGAAAGAGCCAAATATACAGGTCAAAACCATTACCCTGCTTCCTCGGCAGTCAAGTAAAAGAGAAAATCGATCGTTAATGAGCATTTCTAAAAAAGGTTGTACATTTCATTCACGACTTCAATTTGCAAAAAAAATTGCAGGTTGGTAGAGTCAATGAAGCTGAGCCTAAATAACATAGTCTCCCAAAATGTCCTCATACATTTGTATGAAACTTTCCTTTTTTATGTATATGTATGTAAACTCTTTATTGTACAAACAGAAAATAACAGATCAAAAATAAAACAGAAATAAGATAAGTATGTACAAAGGCGAACTTATCCCTATAAGGGATCTCTTCCAGTTAACCAGTTGTGTTACCATGAACCTAAGAAAGTTAGTAACAAAAAAGGAAAGTTTCATACAAATGTATGTGGACATTTTGGGAGACTATGTTATTTAGGCTCAGCTTCATTCACCCTACCAACCTGCAATTTATTTTGCAAATCGAAGTCGTAAATGAAATGTACAAACTTTTTTAGAAATGCTCTAATAGTAGTTTATGCTACAGATGCTTTATGAGAGTCCTTAAGATACAAGGTGTTGATAATAGGATCACACGAGTGTTTTAAGGCCTAATTACGTACAGATGCATACACTACTTTATCAACGCCCATATACCTACATACAGGGTGTCCCAGAAATAGCACGTCACAGTGACACTGGAGATTCCCCAGCCTCAGACGAACCAAACCAGCCTAACATGACCTCAGTAAAAGTTGCACCGTTTTCGAGTTATACCAATTTAAAGATTTTTCCAAATTTTCACCTCTTTTGACATTGTAAGTGCTCGCATTTACTGGGATAGCTTTAGAATTTAGTTTTTTTTATTTGTGCGCCTTTATGAATAGTTGATTAAGATGATAGAAGCATTATTATGTCAATAACTAATGTAAAAGTTGGAAAAATACTGTAATGAAGTTGACTTAAATTATCATCAACATAGTAATTTAAACTTTGAACACTTGCCATAACTTTTTTTTACTAGAAACGAAATGAGCATATAACTTTAAAAACATGCGTATTTTATGCCAATTCTAAAATGGTATGACACATGACATCTTAATGCATAAAAGTAGGAATTCGAATGACATTTGCCAATATGGATCCTCGGAAATCAATGCTAATCATCTAAAAAATTATCTTGTACTCTACGATATCTCATTTGTTTGTGCTCCTTTGAAGAATTTGATTGATTTTTGGTTAACCTTGGTTCAAAGATAATAAAAAACGGGTTTAATTTTCATTCGTTTTTACAGTAAATGTTCGAATTGTTTCCCTCCGACTCTAAGGCACAAATGGCATCTTCGAATAAAATTTCGGTTTAATTTTCGTAAACTGGTTTCCGATATGTCTCGGGCTGCATTGAAGACACGTCGCCGTAGTTCCTCTTCGTTACTTAATATTGTCTTTCAGACATCACCAGAAAAAAAAAACATTTTACAAAGCGAAATCAACTTCCGTTAAGAGTGCCGAGTAGTCGTTTCAGTTCCACAAACAAAATCAGAGTGACACATGATATCTTAATGCAAAAAAGTAGGAATTCGTATCACATTTGCCAATAGATCCCGGCAACCAAACTAACAAATGAAACGCGATTAGCCGCTTTGCAAGTTTATCATGTAAAGAATTGTAGGATAGTTATTTTAGTTGTAGCCCTGTGACCCAAACTACTCATAGTTCGTTACCTTGCGTTTCGTGACTCTGATTTTGTTTGTGGAACTGAAACGACTACTCGGCACTCTTAACGGAAGTTGATTTCGCTTTGTAAAATGATTTTTTTTTCTGGTGATGTCTGTAAGACAATATTTGTTCAAAATCAATAAGTAACGAAGAGGAACCACGGCGACGTGTCTTCAATGCAGCCCGAGACATATCGGAAACCAGTTTACGAAAATTAAACCGAAATTTTATTCGAAGATGCCATTTGTGCCTTAGAGTCGGAGGGAAACAATTCGAACATTTACTGTAAAAACGAATGAAAATTAAACCCGTTTTTTATTATCTATGAACCAAGGTTAACCAAAAATCAATCATATTCTTCAAAGGAGCACAAACAAATGAGATATCGTAGAGTACAAGATAATTTTTTAGATGATTAGCATTGATTTCCGAGGATCCATATTGGCAAATGTCATTCGAATTCCTACTTTTATGCATTAAGATATCATGTGTCATACCATTTTAGAATTGGCATAAAATACGCATGTTTTTAAAGTTATATGCTCATTTCGTTTGTAGTAAAAAAAAGTTATGGCAAGTGTTCAAAGTTTAAATTACTATGTTGATGATAATTTAAGTCAACTTCATTACAGTATTTTTCCAACTTTTACATTAGTTATTGACATAATAATGCTTCTATCATCTTAATCAACTATTCATAAAGGCGCACAAATAAAAAAAACTAAATTCTAAAGCTATCCCAGTAAATGCGAGCACTTACAATGTCAAAAGAGGTGAAAATTTGGAAAAATCTTTAAATTGGTATAACTCGAAAACGGTGCAACTTTTACTGAGGTCATGTTAGGCTGGTTTGGTCCGTCTGAGGCTGGGGAATCTCCAGTGTCACTGTGACGTGCTATTTCTGGGACACCCTGTATGTATCACAAGTTCACAACATTACAGCGTATACAACCTTACACAATCCGTCTTTCGTAACAGCATAAAACCAACAAACAAATGACAACAATAATGGCGGCAATTCGGTCCTCATTCAAGGCGATTTTTTTTTTAAATCTTTCGACAAACGAATTTAGTCCCTATTTTCATGTCACTCGAGATTAATTAATGTAGTGCGTTTTATATGTATTAAAAAAATACTGAATTGGCGTTTCGTATCGATAACTGTTTTAATATCAATAGAGACTAGAGTAAAGACCCTCTTGAAATTTGACAGCTGTTCCAACTTTAAAATCATACATAACCTTACAAAAATCGATACTGAAATACCATAACAGTACAGATTGTACCTACTAGCACAGACAAGAAAGTTGTCGTAGTAAAATTGTTTGTAAATGCATGTCATTTCCTACGGTTTCTGAACGCATAATAAAGGGCTTATGATATGTGTGTGTGTACATAAAATACACAACATCATCGCAATTTAGACTTTACGAAAATTTAAAGAAACAAGAATAAAATTTGTCAAGAGCGTAGCAAGTGGAAAGAAGTGGTCTCTGCCTACACCTCTGGGAAACAGGCGTGATTTAATGTATGTATGTATGTAAGGATAAAATACAGGAATCAGCCTAGAGTGAACCAACTATATTTATAGATTTTTTTTTATCGTAGGTGACACAATCGTCAATTTCTTACGTGATCTGCATGCATACCACAATCCTGTTACATAACTTGCGCATGATTATACTGCTTGAAAAGGAGCACATTTGATAGCACGTCTATTGTAAAATGGACCTTATTGGTAAGTACATACGATTGAAACTCCTTTGACTTCTAAGATGGATATACGACTATAAGTAAACTATATCGCAGATATGTCTGAACTAACAGAACCGGTTACAGTTAGCGTGTCACGCAATGACGGCATCCTGTACTTATCTAACGCTATTATATCTTGAACTCTAACCTGAAGTATATTGTTTAAAAGTAAAGGTCATAGTAAAGTGGTTTAGTAAACCGACCAGCTGGTTTAAGCTCAGTCTTTGAACAGTTACTATGGCTTTAGGTATCAAATATAATTTAAGGTTATTTTTCGTTTGCTTGTTTGTTAGTAAACTTCGAATATTGTACCTTTTAAACCACCTCTGTGACCAAAACGCAGGCATAACCTACGCTTTCAATCAATCCAAGATGGCGCGCCCACTCATATTGACGCACCACGGTTGCGTCATTGTATGAAAACAGGTCAAGTGCGAGTCGGACAGATCAGGTCAGGTCTTCACCGAATAAATAATGTTTTACTTCAAATTGAATTATTATTATTATAACGCAAAAAAAAAAGGTTTTTCTTTAGAGTTTGTTCTACATATAGTCATACTAGACGTATGTATCTATGTGTTAGCGGTTTTAGGATACAAAAAAAAGCAACTTTCTTTGTATTGAAACCACCTTTGTTATTTAACTTTTTTTTTACTTCTATTTGTTAGGAAAATCGCCGTAATTAAAATAACACAAGTAAAATATCTAGTCTAAAAGGTACAGCTATTTAAAGTTGCGACACACGGACAAATAGCGTAGGCTTAGAAAGGGTCCAGTTACATACCCTTCGGATAAGGAGCCCTAAAAACTAAGGAACAGGGCGCACTGTCGTGTCTTGAATCCGTGGTAAGACTAGTAAGCTTTAAACTTTACCATGAGTTACATTACTGTAGTCGCTTGCGAGTCGAATGCTCTGTCCCTCGTACTCTCTGTGAATACTGTATTCAAATTTCGCACGGTACAGAGGGGTACAATTACCCTTACCATGAGTTACAATTACCTTACTCACGAACGAGTCGAATGCTCTGTCCCTCGCACTCTATATATATAATAAGCCGAGGTTTGCAAGCGACAGAGCATTTTACTCGCTAGCGAGAAGGCTTGGATAGGGTCCTGTTAGATACCCTTCGGATACAGAACCCTAAAAAATAAGGAGCAGGGCGCACTGTCATGTATTGAATCCATAGTGAGCTTTAACCCTTACCATGAGTTACAATTACCGTACTCGCTAGCGAGTCCAATGCTCTGTCCCTCGCACTCTATAACAATACTGCGAGGTCTGCGAGAGACAACGTATTTTACTCGCTAGCGAGTAAGTTAATTGTAACTCATGGTGAGGGTACGATATTCGAAGAATTTAAAAGTGCAGAGTTTTCTTGGAAAAAAAATACTGTACTGGATCTCATTGGTTATTCAAAACGTTGACTATCTGAGAATCACAAGTATTACGTCGTACGTGTATTTATTTATGTTTATGAGTAATGTTTCTTAGAATCTTAACCAATAGCTACACGTTTTACAATCCCAATTTTTAAATGGTAAGTTACATATATTTTACACTGTGGTAGGTTTTTATCTCTCTTCCCACATTTAAAGGTTAGAAATAAGGAAAAATATTGGTTTAAAAAAAATTGTTTTTAATATTTGTATTAACCATGTAGGAGGACTTCAAAAAGGACTAATTGTTTGAAATAACAAGCAATATTTGACAATATTTAACCTCAAAAACAGCACTATTTTTTCAGGATAAAAAATCCCATTGGATGTTTATAGTCTGGCTATAAACTATCACGCAAAATAAACAATTTCGCATTTATAACAATAACAATCTAATTAAGAATCCATTTCATAACTGTTAAAGAAACAGAAAAGTCAATCTTGACACCTATTATTATTATACAACTTATATCCTCAAAAACCTTTATGTTAAAATTGTACTGCGATGACAGCTGTCGGGATTGTCCTTTAATCCTTCCTATACTGATTAATCAATCACTAGCAACTCGTCCCGGAATTCGCACGGTTTAATTTTAGCTACGTACAAAAAACCTCAATCAGAGCTATTGTCTAACGTACTCGCAATCGCAATCGTTTTCATTTTGAAAATCGAAGGCTTGTCTGCATTCAAAATGAAAACAATTGACAAAAAAAAAAAAAAAAAAGCGTTATTTATTTTTCGCGTTTATAATAGCTGGTTAAAAATTAGACTACCCGTATTTCTCAGTTTTTCTTTATTTAACTTAAATTCGTCGTTAATAATTTATTAAAGAAATAGTAATTAAAAAGACCGTATATCCAAAGTTAGGAATACAGGATGTCGTGATCTTAGCATGCCATAAAATAAAATAAAGTAACTTTAAACAGATACAGAACTGACTGTCATGTCATGTCACTCACTTGTCAATCATTCGCTGCCGTTCGTTCACAAATTTGTTATTTTGCGTAATTTAATTAAAAGATAAAAAGATAAAAGATGTTTATTCAGTAAGTAGGCCGCACGGGCACTTTTACACGTCAAAAATCTACCAGCGCTTCGGAAGAGACCACTGCTGAGAAGAAACGCCGCAAGAAACTCAACAGTAAGTCGTTTTTTAAATATTGCTAATGATATTATACAATAATAAACTTAACCTAGCATTATATAAAACAATGAATCTCACATAACACCAAAAATGTATTCATGCGTAGTTGAGCAGGAAAACGTGTCAATACTCAGAATTGTCACAAAACTAATAAGCAACAGTAATATAAAAAATATATATATATAGAAAGTATACAAGTTATACTTACCTGTGTGGGTGCAAGACCACATGCATTAAAGTTTCGATACATTCTCCTACTGAAACCGTGTCCCCTAGACAATAATACAATATTTACATATTTTTTAAGACTAATTTAAATTATTAAATTATTTAGGTGTTGGCCAAGCATTTTTATCTGTTTGATAAAATAATAAATAATATAATAAATAATTAATTACATAATTTGTAGACGCCATTAAAATAAATAAACTATTTTGCGTTTACTGCTTTGCATCTGCTTTGAGTTTCTTTCGTCAGACAGATAAAAAATGAACATGACAGTTATACATATATTTTTTTAAATAAATGGACTAAGGGCACTATAAGTGTATTCCTAACATTCACAATCCAACTTTTTTTACTGTTTTTCCTAAATATTAAAAAAACTACTGCATAAAAAAATCCTAAAATATTTTTACTGTAATCAGCAGTGTGAAATCTAGAAACGGTATTTTATTTTACTACCTTAGCACATAATGATTTGTTGTCAATTGTTCCACCTTGAAGTCGATTGCGATTTCGAGTGCGTTAGACAATAACCTCTCAGGTTTATTATATTTACAAACGCCTTTTTTTTTTTCGCATAGGAAGGCAAACGAGCACACAGGCCACCTGATGGTAAGTGGAAACTGAGACCCATAGACATTCGCATTCACAAGACCGCAATCCTAAGACTGCAAATGCGTTGCCAACCCTGAGGACTAAGATGGAATACCTCTATGCTTGTCATTTCCCCGGCTGTCTTATCCCCAAACCGGAACACAACAATGCGAACACTAACTAACTAACTATGCTAACTGATGGTGAAAACTGCATCAGAATCCGTGGCGCAGTTTAGGAGGTTAGACAGATAGACGCGGAAAACGACTTTATTTTATACCATGACGAGATGACACATTGTTAGACTGTGACAATACTTGTCAACTTAGTCACCATATTACTCATGGATTCCAAGCTATAATTTCCATACAAATGCGTGCGTCGACCGATCTCCTTAATAAAAAATATGAGCTTTAGACCAGTCTTACTTGACCTCTAACACTTAAAGAAACTGCTTATTACCTGATATCTAAATGCTCCGTTTGACAGGTTGACTTGCTCTAGAACTGGACGTACGTATAAACCGGCAAGTTTAAGTTGGGCCGTCAGAGCGTGCAAATAAAGCAGATAATGACTGTGAAACAAAGTATAATTGAACAAAAAGGTTGTGCAAAAATAATATTTTTCACGGAATCTTTTTACATACAACATACCAACAAATGGACAACTTTCAAGTGACGGATGTTTCATCCATAGTGAAAGCGCCTTTGTACAATTTTTTTTTAATTCACATTGTATTGTTTTTCTTTTCTTTTGTACAATAAAGTCTTTATATACATACATACATAAACGAAACTATAATAAGCAATGATCGGATATCCCGGTGCAACACGGGGTGAATGACCTCAAACATTATGCTAATATGGATATGCCCCGGGATTCCAGGACTTATGTTGTTAAATATTATTCTGATTTTATTACTTAAAATAAATTTCAATACAATTTAAACGTGTAAAATAAATATTTTGACAAAAGTAATTTAGGTATGTAAAAAAATAAAAAAAGTTAGTTTTTATTATACTCTGTTTAAAATTGATCTGCCAAATAGTCTTTGGGTATGTATATAAATAAAATATTTAATACGGTACGCATTATCAGTTTACCACACTACACAGATATTAAATTTTATTAGTTTGTATGAAATTTAAATAGCATACAATTATTTTCTCAATATTTTATATGTTTTATTGATTTCTTTACACGTATAAATATCCCAATAATCAAATTTTATTTTCGAACCAGATCCCGGGATTTTAGTCATATCCATATTAAGAAACCTGCAGAATTTAATAATCACTCAACATCGTATTTTCCGTGTGGTTGCGAATAGTGCCACTCCATGTCTTTCCGTGGATGTCGTACAGTCAACGTCAAAAGTAAATGATCAAAATTAACATTTCAAAACATGTTCAAGCATGACGCCCCAGATAAAACAGATTATAAAAAAGTGTCATTTTCAACTGAATATTTAATGAGTCAAAAGAAAATGATCATAAACGATGCCATAACTGTCTCTTTATAGAAAATTTCAATAAAGAATAATTTTGTTTTCTACCTGCGTGTCAAGTGTCCAACAAGATAAAGTCAAAATGACTAAATCTCCAAATGAAAACTAGGGTAATCACGGCAGTTAAAAAGGATTTATTTTAAATGTTGCAAAAAAAAACAAAGCGAAGTAGTAGGAACTTATTTCAACCCTTGATGGAAATGAGAGGTGTTATAGTTGTTTCGCGTGTTTGTCTTACGAGTATAACCGACACTAACCGAACGTCTGACTTGTATTCCGAGGTGGTCTTGAGAAGATATGAAGGCCCAAACATTTATATTCACTTACATGTGATAGTTAGGTAGTATTACTGACTATTGCTATTTTAGAAAATCAGTTTAATTTGAAACACTCAGTAATGACTTTAACTGTTTGAATGGCATGTCACTTACTTATGACACATTACGAGCTAATTTACTAATGCTAAACTACAATAATCAGATACATCTGTCTTAATTTATTGTATATACTATTTTGAGACCCTATTTCATCAGTTTCTTTTGCTGTTGACTGTACGAGGCGACTAAGGGAATCAAGGCGATGTTAGGCGATGGGCTCGCAACCTATCACTAACACACTCGTAAACATCTTAGCCTGATTGTGCAAAATGCGGTTACAGAAATATCAACAAGTTATAAGAGTTGTTGGTAATTATGTAGCTCTGCCTACCCTACCTTGGGAATGACGGCGTGAGTTTATGTGTATATGTAAGTAAGCTTATTGATGGTTACTTAAGCTATCTAAGAAGGCAAGATAAAGTGAGTTTTTTGACCAAATCTGATGTGGTTTTATTATTTACTTCAATTGCTATGGGAAGAAAGGCATAATTGGAAATATTCATAACTTTTTTCACAGTTTTAATAAAATATGATTCATGTAAGAAATACTTGTGAAAATCATTCTTTAAACACCTCTAAAAATATCATAAGCCAACAAACATTTGTTCATATTCTTTCTGACGAAACAGAATTTAACATGAAGTTTATATGGCCGACCTGTTACATGACGTCACGTTGCACATCGGCTGTTTCTGTCTATTCGATATCAAATTAGCAGTTTGAAATACTGGTAGCATTTGTATTTGTTGATCGATTTTAATTTTAATTTTACTTTGAATGATTATATTTTTTGTTAATTTTTCAAGGAATTAAACTTCAATAGTTTGGCTAGAAAACTTGGTCTGCTGTTCCTCTACTTGGCTTGCTTATGGCATAGTAATTGGGTGAATCAACTTTTAAGGTACTCCCCATTTTTTGACATGATTCACCAATTATATGTTTTTAGAAAAAATATATATTTGTTAATGACGTGGCTTACATGCTTATTAAATTAGACAAATAGGCTCACATTTCAAATTATTTAATTTAAAATAGTACAGTTTTAAATAATAATATACTTGGTTACGCAGGGGACAATGTTGTCCCTAGGTTTTGTATGGAAAATGTGCATTTTCCCCTGAGTTACCAGGTTTTTTTGCGAATTAAAAAATATTTGAGCTGTTTAACGTGTAAGCTCCGTAAATTTGGTGGTCTGATTTTAATATTCATAAATTATTAATAACTATTTGTCACCAGGAAAGTATTAATACCGCAAAAGAAAAGGAGTACCTTAAAAGTTGATTCACCCAATTACAGCTTCAATTGACAGCTGAATATATAATATTTACTGATGTTTATGTTTTAATTAGACCGTTACATATTTTTTATAGCTTACTATCGCGACTATTCACATTGGCAGCAAACAATGCGAGACTTCTAAGAACGCGCATTGTATGGAGATGCGCAGTGGAAGCTTGTCAAACTGTCATCGCTATAAACACCTACTGCTACTGACAATAACTGTTCTTTTGTTCGTTCAATAAGGTTCACTACAAATAATTGTGTTAGCTGCTGTCGTATTTGACTTTTTTTTGGATTGACAACTAGAGGTGAAAATTAAAAAAACTTTCGTCATACTTTTTATTAATTATTACTATAATTATTTAGTTAGCGAAACGATAAATAGTTATTTGTTCAACAAGAGAGCAAAGTTGGTTTTTGCTGCGAGTGATGATTCAAAGATACGAGACGTAAAAAACTTTGATCTCGTGTGAGACATACAACTTTTCACCTCAGCAGCGAGAACAACACAGCGTGAAGCTGGTAGGGCCAACGCAGGTCTTCCGTTGTGACCATTTGGTGAATACACGACTAAATAACGACACGACCGCATATGCATCAATCACAAGCATTTTTGCAAAATACTAATAAAATAAAAAGTGGAAAAAATAAACATGAAACAGATAAAACCTGTCACACAACTTGATAATGCCGTAGTGCAAACACAACTTTATACAGCTTTATTTATGTAGTCTGTGGCTTTAAAAAAAACCTAACTAGGCCTTGTCTATGGCTATAATAATCCCGCTATTTTCGAAATGCGTTCTGAAACTGCCCCCGCGGTTTATGTCACGAAATTAAAGATTGTTAAAACGATAACAAAATTATGTAGATACATGATAAACTTCTTATTTTTCATTAATTCTATCTTCAAAACATTAAATAAAAAAAACGATTGTACCTATTGTATAAAATAGTTATAATAAACACATTTCAAACTTTAACAGATAGTTTTATTTGCAATTTTACGGTTATGTGTGCATCCGAACGTGCGTTTCTTTTTGGGCCTACTATGTGTGGAATTTGAAAATCGAACTTCGAATCAAGTTGTTTCTATCTCTCGCTTTTTTCCTATCGAAGTGAAAGTGACAGAACAAAGTGAAGTTCAATTTTTTCGAATGTTGTGAGTAGCCCCAGCACTGCATCACGTCATTTAAAAATAATAATTAAAAAGCTACTTTGCCTCTCGCTCGCGGCAAAATTGAATTTTGCTCACTGTTTTTAAGCAGCAAAACCTGCTTGTTTGAGCTGCTGAGGTGAAAAAGTTTATTATATATATAAACCGTTAAAGTTAACTGATCGGCTTTTCATTTGAAATAAGGCAAATATTAGAGATTTTAACCACATTTAATGTGGAATATCGTGTGGTTGCCGGGTTAGAATAGTGCCACTCCATGTCTTCCCGTGGATGTCGTAAGAGGCGACTAGGGGAATAAAGGCTTGTACTGTTTGGCGATGGGCTTGCCACCTGTCACTAATACACTGGTTAACATTTTAGCCTAATTGTGCAAAATGTGGTTACAGAATTATCAACCATTTTTTTGAGTGGTTGTTAATTCTGTAGCTCTGCCTACCCCACACTGGGAATGAAGGCGTGCGTTTATTTATGTTTGTAATGTAGAATATCACCACTGTTACCCTTGTATAGATGTACTAGGTTTATAAAAATTTTATATGCAGGAGCCATTAATATTTTACTGGTTAAGTTAGTTGCCATGAAAAATCTATCAAACGTTCTCCGCAATGCAAGGTTTATATCCCTGGGGCTCTATTCTATTATGTAAAATCATATTTATTTTAATATGCTATCGACGTAGGTATATCTTTTCTCCTTAGCCTTGCCACTAGTAGGTATACTTTTAAATTCGACCGATGACGCTTGCTGCTTTGTCAAAATTTGTAATTAAATAATTATGATTACGTAATATTGAATACGTTTTGAACAATCGATATTATGCCAGAAAGAGTACACCATTCTTTTTGCTATAACTTTAGATAATATGATAAATAAAAGGGTATTTATGTTGGATCATCCACACAAAGGAATCATGTTAGTAGCAACTTAAACAATACATTTCATGTTAGGTCTGAGGGATTAACTATTATTTATTAAACATATGAAGAAGAGCTTCTCATCTGTTAAAGGCATTCTAGGGATAGAGGTACTTCGAATCAAAAATTAAATAGTCAAGCTTCCTGGTGCCAAATTACTATAAACAAAAAAATACTAATATTAAATTTATGCTATTTTTGTTACAGTTGAAAGAAACGATGTGACGTCTCTTCCGCCAAAACCACCGTCCGCCATTTTGGGTTTTCATAGACAATCTGTGTTGCCAAGTAAGTTATTTTTTTTACGATGCTCATTTTTTTGTTTTATAGACGAGCTTGTTTTTCTTAATTTGAGTACAGAGCTTATTAATGTTCACTTACTTTTATAGAACAAATTTATTTATTTAAAAAACATGGTAAGAGCACTTAAAACATGAGTGTGCTTTTATGAAACTATCCGAAGGTGAGTTTATAATTACATCACACGACAGTACAGTTTGAATTCATTATTTTAACTTGAAACCTATCGAAAGACGGTGAATGTTAATGTTATACAACAGAAAGTTAACTTGAGTACAAACAAATATACAGGGTTATTGGTAAGTCGACCTATTCCCCTCTAGGGGTTATATGGGAGATCATTTGCAATCATTTTGGTCCCATAATACCCTACGCAAAAGTTAGTATTTTTTCTGTTTTTGTGTCGTGTTGTATAAACTGATAAAAAAACTTGTTTTTATTCCTTTTTGGTCTCGCATTCTTAAACGTGTAATAGATGATTGTATTTTTAATATTGCACAAGAAAATAAATTTAACGTGGTACAAAAACTAATAAAAAAATATATTTATAGTGCAATTTTTTTTTTTTTTAGAAGCTTTCCAGACTTTTTTAGTAAACAACTTAAATTATAATTATCTCAGAAACGGTTCACTTTTGCATGGGGTATTATAGGACCAAAATGATTGCAAATGACCTCTCCTATAACCCCTAGAGGGGAATAGGTCGACATACCAATAACCCTATATACTTGCAATCGAGTCTAAAAAAACGTATTTATTATTAGTTTTGACTACTAATTGTATATAACCTAAACTACATCTTTTTGTAGTTAAATTCAACTACCCTTTAAGGTAGCATTAGTACGAGTTGTTCTTATTTTATGCGGAGTATTTCCTCCAATTAAATGTTCGAAGCGAAATGCTCGCCTGCCGCTGCCTATTATGTACTTATTTATTGCTTCTAAATTGGTACCAGTGCGTAATTCAAATACTTAGTATCAGAGTATTTTCGTATTAGTATCTGATACCTAGTATTTAGAAGTTAAGTAATTAATTTGCTTTGTGTATCAAAAGATAAATCCAAATTTAGGACTAAAACGCGTTTTTATCCTGCACATTGTCTTTAGTCTTGCATTAGTAATAATATACATAGATTTATTGAGATAAGAAAATACTGGTATAGATATTAAGCAATAAAAGCTCTTTAATTAGTTACATAAACCATAATTTGTATTAGATTTCGTATTCATATTAGACGTGCTGTTATCCGCAACTCCGCCAGCACAGAAAAAAAAAGCATATCCTATATTCATCAGGGATAATGTAGGACTATAATGCTTAAAGAATTTTCAAATCGGTCTAGTAGTTTCGGAGCCTATTCAATGCAAACAAACAATAAAGTCTTTCCTCTTTATGGGTAAAAACCAAAATACATGAACATAAAGACGCTATTTAAATGTCTCTTAAATGATGTCTTCTTACTTACAATTTCGTTCTAAAAATGTTTGACGTTAATCGACAGTTTTGTTACGATGACCAAACTCTTCTTTAACTGGACATTTATTTTGGTTTGTACCCTTATAATACCTGTTATGCTAGTATAGAATACCTAAGAATCCCTCTGCCTTTTTAATTTTCCAAGATAGAAGGTGACAACATGCCAGTTTCTCCAACTGAGCATTAGTTCCAAAAAATGCGATAATATTCAAAATATAACTAAACCAAAATGACCAGATTCTTAGTCGCACACTTGAGACCATAATTTTTTCCCCTGTTATATTTGCAAGTAAAAATACTAGTGTTTATAAATACCTTTTTTATTTCATTAAACTGACCGCTATTGAAGTGATTAGGGGTGTTTACCTGCCTTTTACCGGAAAGGGGGTTGTTTTTTTATCTCTCTCTATCGTGAGAGCTCTAATAAGGGTCAATTTGGAGTGGAAAAAAAACATCGACAGTGTTCTTCGGTTTTTTAGCATAATCGAACGTAATTAGATAATTTGTAGTTTTCTTTGCTTACTGCTTAATAAAAGAGTCACGAAACCTCTTATTATTACTTGCACTTTAATACTCAATGTAAACAAGTAAAAAGAATGCCCATAATTTTTTTATACACTTGAACAGTAAACAGCTCAACCATTATTTATGTCAACAAAAGTTCTCTCTTAAAACACCGTTTATTTTTATGTTTCACAAAAAACTAAACAATCACCTGGCAACACTGAAAAAAGATAGACTTTGACAAGACCATTATTTATGACAGCTATACTTTTTCTGAATCAAGTGGCCGCTAAAACGAAAAGCTTAACATCTTGTATACTGAGAAAAATGCTTTTGTTTAGCCAGACTTAAAACAATAAACAATAAATAACTTTCCAGCCAACTTATGTCAAACACTAATGATATCGACCATGACGAAAATTGATTCAAAAATTTGGTCATGGTGGTCAACCCTTAAATACCAAGTAGTATTATTACGAGTATAATTTTAATTACTGATCCTGTAGATAAAGGGGAGCAAACGTGAACGAATAAAAAAATATATGCATAGATTGAAAAATTAATACACACTGTATTGGTTTGTCCCTTCAACGCAGCATTGTACTGAAAAGTAGGTACCTACCTATAACTACTCAAATTGTGAAAGTTTCTAATGAAAAATTCTCGGAAATTTCTAAGAATATTCTTTAATGTTGTTTCTCAACAGAACATTTTCAATGCTCTCAAACGTTTTCGATAATACTCTCAGAAATTTCTTGAGTAGATTTCTTAACTTATGAGTATGTTCTGCAACTTGTGCAATGCTACTTTAACGTCATATTTGAACTGCTGCACATTCCATCAAGGTGTTGAAGCGACAAGGTACTCGTACAAAAGAGTGCAGCTAATTATAGTGCCAAATCTACCCGCCTCAATGAACATAACTTATATCAATGGAAAGGTATTTTTAATACAGTTGCACCAAAAGTGGTATACTATTCTTGGCTGTATATCGTGCGGAAAGTTGTTTTTTTTTTCCTATTGGCACTACTAGTGCGTTATACTTTTCCATTTTATTTAAATATAAGCCGCGCGGCCAAAATCTAAACCAAAGAGTTTGCATGTTTAAATAAAGTACCAGGAGCGCAGAGGTAATTAGGAGGTAGCACCGCGGCGCAGCGGCGGGCTGGCCCCGACACAGCGCGGTTTACTGTAGGTTAGGGAGGTAATTCTAATGTTTATGCACTCCTAGTATTTGACGACATAATATGGTTTTTATAAGTTTATTAAAATTTAAGTAATGAAGGTCTTCAGAGGTCCGGGGGGAAGAGGACAGATACTCAGATACCCACATTACACGGATACTTATTTTTTCGCAAATGTATTTAAAACAATCGTTTGTGACACGTGCGGAACTGTCAATTTCACTCGTCCCGAGTATCGTCCCTCGCTTGCAACCCGGGACGTGCAAAACGACATACAGTCTGTGAGCACTTAGAAGAGGCTCCGGTTTAGTACTTCTCTCTCACTCGCTCTCATACGATCTTATTAAGAGCGAGTGAGAGAGAATTACTTTCCGCACTTGTATCAAAATGTACTATTAAATGTAGAGCAAAGATTGCGCAGCGCTTTTTTGCAGTTTTTGTATATATTTGTTAGACTTATTTAACAACATAATGTTATTGTTGTCGTAAGAGGCGGCTAAGGCAATAAAGGCTTGTAGCACTGTTAAGCGATGGGTTTGCAACCTGTCACTAATACGCTGGTAATATCTTGGCCTATTTAAGCAAAATATGGTTACTGGACTAACAACAAGTTTTCAAAGTTGTAGGTAATTCTTTAGCTCTGCCTACCCCACTCTGGGATTATTGGCGTGAAGGTATGTATATATATTGCTATTTAGCGGATACCAAAATGCCCATTTTCCTTTATAATCATCAAACTCTACTCCAGAAAAAAAGTTTTTGACAAACATTTTTTTTTTTAAGTCGAGCTTATTTGGACAGTTCTGTTTTTGCAAAGTCGTTGTCTGCTTATCAAGACCAAACTAATGAGTACCAACACGGTGGGTGTACGTTAAATATAGCGGAGATCCTATCGCCACCTTCCAACTCCATCATCAGATCAACTCTCAGATACCATAATATTGCAATGTCCAATTTACACAAACGTATGCAAATTTTTTCGAAGTGGGTCAAGTTTAACCTGCATTATTTGACCCGTACATATAAATAAATAAATAAATATCAGGGGCAAATCTCACACAAATTGACCTAGCCCAAAATTAAGCTCTAGGCTTGTACTATGGGTACTAGACAACGATAAACTTACTTATATAGATAAATACATACATAAATACATAGAAAACGCCCAAGACGCTCATCACACAAATATTTGCCCGTAACGGGGATTGAACCCGGGACCACTAGCATCGTAGGCACGGTCACTACCGATTAGGCTACCGCGTCGTCGGACATAATAATAAGAAAAAGCTTGTTATTAGAGTACACTTTTCCTAATTGGCCACGTTGTGAACCTTATTTTATACTGGATAATACTTACTTTCTCAATAAACACATAAATATCTGGTCATTTCGTTACGAACCGCGAGACAAGCGCTTTTTTTTTCACTATTACGGATGCGGTAAACGTCAGGTGTACATTTTACTATCCCAAACACAAAGGACTTATCTCCAATTTATATTTGAACCAATTTAAACCGTAAGTGCTTGGTGAAAAGTGGCAAGTGCTTTGTCAGGTTAGTAGCAGATGCGTCGTGTTTCAAAAGAGGCCTGCATTGTACCGACCTGTTCTATTGAGGCGACCGATGGGAGATAGAGATAGAGCGCATTCCCCATGGCAAGGGTTGGCAATAGGGATTGTTGATATTTTCGCAAATACTCTAATTCGAAAACCACTTCGAGGAATAGGGTTTTAAAGCCGTTCTGCATTATTAAGTTTTTGAAATATTTATTTATATGGTATATTTCAACCAAAGTATATTTGACCTTTGTTTGACTCGTTTTCGGCTTGAAGCTTTCTTAGATGTATTCGCTGAAAGCCGCTTGATTTAGATATCATGAAATTGTTGTTTTTATTAGAAAATGCCAACCCAATTTTTATATTATCATGTCATCCATAAATTGTCTGCTAAAGTTAATTATTTAACCAGTTTCAAATATAACGCAAACCTCTCGGAAATAATCCCTAATAAAATATCGTTCTCGCTTGCCAAAAGAGGGAAACAAATAACCACACATTTTATGATATTATATACATACATAATGTACAAAATATTTTTTGTCGTATCGTTGATATTTTAAAATGACACCTGTTAAACACTTGAAAAAAAGGCTTAAAAAAAGAGAATCCTCAGTGAATAAAGGCTGGTACTGTTAGGCGATGGGCTTGCACCCTGCCACTAATAACACTGGTAAACATCTTAGCCTAATTGTGCAAAATGTGGTTACAGAATTATCAACAAGTTCTTAGTTTGTTGGTAATTCTGTAGCTCTGCCTACCCCACTCTGGGAATGAAGGCGATGAGTTTTATGTATGTATGTATATATTAGTATAGAGTAATAAAACGTACCTAAAGTCTCTCCATGTTACAGACTTTTGAGTCTCTCATGTGGCCAAATTACTGAACATTTTTTATTTTTTGATTTTTAATCCAGTAGGTATGTGACAACCCTGGTTAAAACCATCCTGTCAGACTACACCCGTATTTTCACTTCGTTAAAGCACACTATCAAATGACATTTAACACAAAGTTATCCAGAACGATGGCTAAAAATAGAATTAACTATGTCCCATACAAACTAGATGACATTAGTGTTACAAAGGCAGAATATGACCGCAATGTTAAATTTGTATACGTCTCTTATACTGGATCTTATTTGTAATGTGAAACTACAGAAACTCGATTTTATATTTAAAACCTGTGTTTATTGCTTTCGCGTGGTTGTGTTTATTCCGTTATATAGATTTTGCTAATGTTTTTATTTTATACGAAGTGTTTGTTTTGGTGCATATTGACAATTGCTTTTTTCATTTTTTATATTAAATGAGTAAAATTAAAAAAAAACAGAATAATCTCACACAAATTAACCTTAACTAAGCTCTAGGCTTGTAATAGAGGTCCTAAACAACACTGAACATTAAAAGGAGAACAACAAGGTTTAGACTAAATACTACCATTAAGTTGAAATACCTTTGACAAGTTTCTCATGTTAACCTTTAAAAAAAAAACTATTTTCAAAATTGGTTCAGGAGAAAAAATAAACAAAAGCTTTTGTTTAGTGGTAATATCTGTGCTCTTTTGGTTTTAGAAGGATTTTCTGTAAACGATAATCAAATGAATTCTTTGAGCGTCAAAGACACATTAGGAAATGTGGTCACAAATAAAGCTTTCGTACCTAAAATGCCACTGACGACTTTAGATGATGTTGATGAGTGTCAAAGCACTCCTCATTCTAGGAGCAATTGGTTGCTGTGGGCTAGGTACCAAGACATTGTTAGGCGTCCTGCTTCATCTAAAGAATTACTACCGATGATGATGACGACAATTGATAAGGTAATGTGCACTTACCTAGTAATCTGATTTCATTATTGATATAGTTCTCAACATGAAGTTTTATCTTATGACTCTCGGAATAAATCGTCGAGCGCTTTAATATATAGTCTATTCCTATCATAAGAGCGTAATCTATTTATTTTGGGCAGCACTTGGTCCAACTCCTTCACAAAAATGGTCAATCTGCTTTAGGAATATATACGAAAATGATCATAGAAAACATTCAAAACCAGATATTGATATTACTCGGTTGTCTCTATCTTTCTCTCTATATAATATACTGACAGATGCCAGGAGTATGACAGCAATAGACGGAATAATTTCTGTAAATAATAGAAAAAAATATTTTTTTAACCGTCCACGGTAATGACAATGTATGTTATGTAACTGTGTCAGATACCTATAAACTTCATGTCTATCTTGCTGTACCAAATCTTACACCGATCAAGTAAAGCGTTAAACGTTAACGGAACATAAAAACATACCGTGACAGTTAATGTTTTAGCAATTAAAATAGTTCAAGCGAGTTGAAAGTGAGTTCACATTGTAGCACTTTTGTTTGTGACATTTTTCTGGATGTTGAATACATTGTTGTGCCACTCCTGCGCATGGTTGAGTATTTGTTGGTTTTGTATGTAAATATAATTATTTTCAGCTCTATCGATGTTCATTTAAAACGATAAACGAGTCACAACTGTAGTTTTGCGTGTACACGAGTACCTTTTTTTTTGTTATGGCATAGGAAGGCACTTGAGCACACAGGCCACCTGATGGTAAGTGGAAACTGTTACCCATAGACATTCGCATTCACAAGAGTGCAAATGCACTGCCAACCCTAACGACTAAGATGGAATGCCTCTATGCTAGTCATTTCACTGGCTGTCTTATCCCCAAACCCGAACACAACAATGCGAACACTGCTGTTTGGCGGTAGGTTAATGGATAAGATGGTGGTACCAACCCGGACGGACCCTGCACAAGGTCCTCCCACAAGTAACCTTACCGTACCTTTTCGTATTGAGTAATTCAAACGGTTTTTTCTAAATATTTCTTTGTGTCTTTCTGCCTGTCTATCTGTCCAAAACCAGGTTGAAATCTTCTTCACTAATTTAGTTAAATTAAAAAAAACTATGTTTACGACCCAAAAACGTTTCTAACCTAATGAAATAAATTTGAAATATGGTTACGTTTAAAGGTAAATTTGGAAATTAAAACAAAAGTTTTGCCCTGTATCTTTTTAATCATGATAGTTATCCACTTGTTTTTTTCACAAAATATGTGTTGTTACAGCGGAATTCCTAATGAATAAATATAATACCCAGAATATGAAAATAAAGAGGATTCTCGATTGGTAGGTCAAAAATGCATAAAGTTTTATTTAAGAAAAATAGCAAGTACTATTTGTAGCTTACAGCCACATTTGCTTCTCCAAAATAATGGTACTTCCCAGTTTTTTCTGCAATAGGCTTATAATGTCCCAATCGAAGTGCAAAATCGTCAACATAGTGCGTTTTTCTTCGAAGTGGTAGTGGTAGTGCATGTATGGTCAACTGTTTTGAAAGTGGGGCACGCGCAAGGCCGGCGACGTTTGCGCAGATGTACTGACGATCCAGATTAGACTTGCTAATAGAGCACCACCAGTTTCTTAATCGGTAATCCTGGTTTATTAGGGCTCCGTGTCTGAAGTTCGTTAAACGAAACCTTGTTTAGCCACATTGTCCGTCCTTCCGTCCTTACTTTAAAGAGCTTGGTCATTCGAATTGTAACGGATAGCCATTTGTTTTTTAAACGACTTCGAAAAAGGAGTAACAGTTTACACTGAGAGAAAAGGACAGAGCTATTAAACTGCTATAGCTCTGTCCTCTACGCTCGCCGTATAATGAACTGCGTAGCTATGTCATAATAACCCTGAGGCTACTAATATATTAAGGCCTCAAAAACTGATTTACTATACAAGCATTGAAAACGAATTTACACCTGTTCATCTACCTACGTTTGCCAGCACTTCTTACAATCGTAACTTTGACCAGGCCGTATGACCTCTCGAAATCTGACAAGTATTAGGCAGTGAACGGGACGGTGATATGCAACTGCTATAGCTCTGTCCCTTTCACTCTCTGGAAGGTTTAACGCTTGATACGCTGGTCGAAATTTGCTGGGTTGGCGGACCGAGACGGCATCCGTTTAGAACTCTTTGTTTGCTTCGACTTTGAAGGAAGGGTCATGCTTTTTGGGTACGAATTGACCTTTAAGTTGTGAGGTACCTATTTAATGTTAATTGTTTTTGCAATTGAATTCAGAATATGAGAATATATCATAAGCACTATTAATTACTAGCACGAAGGCATCCCATCTTAGTCCTCAGTGTTGCCAACGGCAGTCTTAGGATTTCAGTCGCTAGATTGTAGTAAGTATGCAAATGTCATTGGTTTTTTTTCCATTAAAGAAAAAGAAAAGAAAGAGAAGAAAAATACATTTATTCACTAACCACAACAAGACACAAAAAAAGAAAAAACAGTAAACTAAAACAAAATGGTGGATGTGTCTTCGTGGCAGTGAATCGGATACTGGCCCAGCATGATGCTGAGGTGCTGAGCACCTGCAGCGCTGATTTTCAGCCAGCACCGAGTGTGACAGACGGACGGAACGCTATACAAACTAATAAATAAAAGTAACGAATATACTATTAAACAAATACCTATAGTGAGACCTTATAAAAATATATAATGAGAGACATAAAACCTTACATAAACATATATTAAAATAGTAAAAGACCTACTTAGCTAGTGTATAGCATAGACCATTCAAAAATAAAATAAAACTACAATTAAAAAGACAGATAAAAAAAATAAAAGAAGATAGTGCTGGATAGGAAATTAGGATTTTAGGTGAACTTTCAATTCGTTCTTCTTCTCCATGCCATATAAAAGCAATTACTTCATTTGCAATCAGATCGACCCGTGAAGAGGGTTTGTATTTTAAAATGGCGCCACTGTCGATGTTTTCCTAGAATCCAATATGAAGCAACTTTAGTTCCACATTTGGCCACCGGAATGAAACAAGTTTGTTGCAAAGTTAATTACGTTCTACGCCCAATAACCACTTTTTAAATGGATTTGGGTAGTGATCACCTTAATCTGCTATTTATGTCATTATAGGTTACAAAATTGCTGTTATAGTAATATTGTGCTTAAGCGAAACACTGCCTACTGCACTGGTTATAATGTCGTTGTGTGATTTATGGATAAGCATGTCTCAGTTTGCTTAAATTAGGGTTGTAAATTTTCTAGTTAACTCTACGTCTGTTTTAACCGAATCGCGGTATGTTAAAATTTAATGAAATTTCGAAATTAAACGCAATAATAAATTTACATTGTTGAGGATCTGATGATTGAGTAAAAAATCGGTAACAGAATTGTCGTACCTAGTACTAAAGACTAACAGACCAAACCATTTATTAACGAACATACACATAAAAAATACCAGATAAAACAAATTACGCTAAATGACGTTCATTTTATTTTACCAAGCAATTTTTTTGGTCCAACTGACAGCCCTATACGTATATACTAACCGGCCTCCAATCTACTTTTGACTGTATCCACTTTCGCTTTTTGCTGAGATGAAGTTTCACTGGTACGATGTGAAACCCGACATTCTGAATAATTCCCGTGTATGTCGATGGGTAATGGTAAATTTTACATATTTCTAGATTAATATTTTCAAAATTTATTTTTTAGTGTCTTAAAATGTTTTGTGCCCTAATAAGTTTTACATTAAGTTACCTAGGTAGCTGTTAATTTTAATCCTTTATCGTGTTACTTGTGTAGTTAACAAAAACATTTAATAACCGCTTTTTTGTAATTAATTGAATTTAATTGCTTTGTCGTTTTTTGCCTCCGTATTATTAATGCTTTTTGATTTTATTTTTAGTCCAGAGATGGGCATAATTTGGTACTGTTTATAAATAAAAATAGAAAAACTCTTTTTTTAATAAGGGCTTTTAAATTGATTCCCTCTAACCCTTTACACCCGAGCAATTCACAATGTTTTTTTTAAGTAAGTATATCAATTGAAAATTTTTTGGGGGTTTAATTCTTTTTTTACTCGGTTCATATTTATTTTGAAAAAAAAACCTCACATTCGTATCACTTTTATTTTTATTTTACACGATTCAAATCCAATTAGAAAAAACCCTCACAATCGTATCAGCTCGAGTGTAAAGGGCTAAAATCACATATAGTATATTACAAAAATAAATGTCAGAATTTTTCCATTTGCTTGAAAGATACGATGCCACAAGTTTAAATTACAATACGGCCTTTTTGCATCAAAAAAAATACTTTATTCTTCTCTATTAAGTCTCACCAGTATTTCTCCAAAATGGCCGACAGCAACTGCCTACAACGTTGTTGCTTGAAGTGTTATGTAATACTTACACATGCTGATGTTCGGTCATTGATGTATTCAGCCAGTTACTTGTGCTAATGGTGGCCTACATAGTATAGGCGAGTGTTGACTCTATGCAGTGTAAGTACGGTTCTACCTTACTTAATAGTGATCCGCTATTTGTTTTTAATCTCTGTTAAAAAAAAGGTTTATCGATTTTGACACTTAAAAAAAAAGGTCTATCAATCAGAGTGGTTTTTGGCTTATTTTAAATTAAATCTGATTGACCGTTTGAAAGATGTGTTGTCATCTCTCGTTTATGGGATTTCCATTATTTGGTGTTTTCAGCATAAAAATTGTCACTATAATAAATAAATAATTAATAATTAATATCAAGAAACAATCTCACACAAATTGGCCTAGTCCCAAACTAAGCTCTAGGCTTGTACAGTCAACAGCATAAATAATTGATCATTTATGTACCTTGTCACTTTAACGTTATGTTTGAAATGCTATACAAAATAGTGAAACGATTGAAAGCGACAAGGTACATAAATGATCACTTATTTATGCTGTTGACTGTACCTATGGGTACTAGACAACGATAAATATAGAGAAATATATGCTTAAAAACATGGAAAACACCCATGACCCGCCCATGATCTGCCCTTACCGGAATTTGAACCCAGGACTGCTAGCTTGGTAGGCAGGGTCACTACCAACTAGGCCAACGCGTCGTCAATGAAACACAAGTGACAAATATACTGTTAGTCGTAAGTGCAAGCCAAACTTCTCGCTAGTCGCTAAAACCATAATGCTTTTGGCATGCCATCGTATTGTCAACGTTATAATAGCTCTTATTGACTTGACAGTAAAGGCGTCCGAGTTGAAATCGATATGATATCATGTCAAGCACTATGGTTTAACCGAGCTGAATAAATCTTGTCTGAGATTTTATTATAACAAAACCTATTTACATTCATCTATCCGTAATATACTCTTACTTACTATACTAGAGGTAATATTATAATTGAAAAACTAACTCTGTTTGTTATGCTATCACAACTTAACCACTACTGATTAAAGGCATAGTTTCTAAGAGAAAAGCGACAAACGACTTCTACGTGGATGAATAGAATAATTTCAAAGAGTTTTACTATCTTACTATTATTTCGAGTATCTTAAAATTCGGGCCATTTCCAATATTTTACCGATTTGATTCGAAAAAGTACGCCAAGGCCGGCCCCTTCCGACCCTTCCACTCACAATCTTGTTTCATCCATCCTTTCCAAATGACCGAGCCATCGAAGCATGGCCTTTTCAATCTTAGTCACTAAATTTCAAGAAGTGGTATCTGCCTACCCCTCTGGGAAACAGGCGTGATTTAATGTATGTATTTACAATTATTTCAAGCGATTTAAACATATTTATCTATTCTTATTTTAAGTCTGACGTTCGCCAATCATTCCATATAGCAGACCCATTACAAATCGCGTATTCTTTAAATACAGTCAATGACATTTCGAAGCTGAAGTTGATTACGTAATCGGCGCCCACGCAAGGCAAATAAGGCTTTATGGCCTCGGCTAAGGCTGTAACCACAGCTGGCCTTATTTCTACCCCCTACGCATTTTAGAAGGGGGTTTTGTAAAGTTTGTATATTCTGTCTAGGCGCCATGTCAGCTATATATTACCGTTCAAAAGATACAGATATTTAAAGTTAGGGGACGTTTCCTAGAAATATTGTAGTTAGTTATTATAAGGACTAAAATTAAGAAACGTTAAGTTTTCCGTTGCGACACAAAAATGAGCTATACCTACTGCTATAATACAAATGGGGTATCTCAGACAAAACTCCTGTAGCAAGTGGAAGCGTATTACTAACGGGTTAGGATTGAATTTGCTTTAGGTATTTATAGAATATGAGATACTCCTAATTGGTGTTGAGGGTAGCATATAAATGAACGACTGATTTTCGTAACGCAACGGAAAAGTTAACATTTCTTAATTTTAGTCTTAAATATATATATTATACATTTTATTCGGTTTTTAATATTTGTATATGATACCATTGATAACTAACATAATATAGTCGACATTATGCAAACAGCTAATGGATTTTTTAAAGCTTGTTATAGGACAAATAGGCTTTAATAGTGTATCTATTGCACTGCTAAGAAACTATATTGTACCTTGACAAACGTTTTAATCGGTATGTAAATGATCTCTTTATAAAGTGAACATGTTATGTATTGCCTATTAATATCTATAAGTACATAATCATTATTATGTATGAACACGTTTGCCCTCACTGCACAAACATACAGTTCACAGGCCATTATCTGTGTGTTATACATTATGTAGTGCACATACGACATATTTTGAATTTTCGACCTACTACGAGTAAAATAAAGGATAATTTCACGCAAACTGATCTAGTCTTAAATCAAGCATCTGGGGGGTTATTATGACATAGCAATGCACATCTGTTCACGCTCAAACTCAGATGTCGTACAAATATTTGCCTTTAACAAACCAGCAAGCAATAACGTCAATAACATAAGTTTTTATAGTTGTTGGTAATTGGGAGAGACAAAAAAAAAACTCACGGTTTTTAGATACTAATTGGAAAAAAATAGTAATTTTAAGAGACCAATTTCATTAATTTTGTATTTGACCCAATAGTTTTGTTATAAAAAGTTTATTTATTTTATAGACACTTTATGGATGACATGATTATTTTAAATTTGGGTTGGCGATTTCTAATAAATTACAACAATTATATAATATCTAATGATAAAAAGAGATTGCTATAGTGTTATATTATAAAACATACTATTTCAAACGGTTTTCACCTCACCCGTAACAAAGACCTAGCAGGGCTTCAAGCCGAAAACGAAAGTCAAACAAAGGTTAAATATACTAAATAACCCCTATATATATATATTCCTCGAAATGGTTTTCGAATTAAAGTAATTGTAAAAATATGTACAATGTTACTCTGGGAATGAAGGCGTCAGTTTATGTATGTGTGTATGTATGCGGACAATAACTTCGTAGTCATGGTCATTATTAACTATAAATACAAGCGTATTTTTTTTAAATAACATAAAATAATAATAAATATCTGAGTAAAATTTCACGTAAAACCTATTCCCAAACTAAGCTTTAGGCTGTACCATGAACAACACATTGTGAATCTTGTCACCTTACAATAAGCCTCACTAATGATTAGTTAACTGATGCTCTTTGTACTCTGTGTACTTGGCAACGATATACATACTTATATAGATAAATAAATTCTATTACTAAAAGTATATATAGAAAACTCTCAAGACTCAGAAACAAATGCTTGCGCTTATCACAAATATTTGCCTAAACCGGGAATCGAACCCGGAACCACAAGCTTCGTAGGCAGGGACACTACTAGGGAATGCAAATAACCGGGTATAACCGGTTTTAACCGGTTATTTTCATACAAATACGGTTAATAGCCGATTAAATTGCATTCCCTAGACACTACCAACTAGGCTTACCATCGTAAGATATACAGTATGTTGGTGGTTATTGAATATTAAACTTTATGCGTAGGATCACGCCTACTAAACAAGTTGTTATCGTTATTGTCGTCATGAATAAATATCATTATTGCATAGATTTAGAATTTACCTTCAATAGGAATAATAAGTAGCATTATGCAGAGCCTAAGTTCTATTTCTTTGTTTTTTTTTTTATTTTTTTTATTGCATGGGAAGGCAAACGAGCACACAGACCACCTGATGGTAAGTGGAAACTGTGACCCATAGACATTCGCATTCACAAGTGTGCAAATGCGTTGCCAACCCTGAGGACTAAGATGGAATGCCTCTATGTTAGTCATTTCACCGGCTGTCTTATCCCCAAACCGGAACACAACGATGCAAACACTGCTGCTTGGCGGTAGATTAATGGATAAGATGGTGGTACCAACCCGGACGGACCCTGCACAAGGTCCTCCCACAGCCAAAATGTTAATTTTATTGTTTTGTTTTTCACTCAGCCTCCGTAACTGGCAGGAAGGGAGTGATCAATTGTTGACAGTACAGTTATATCTCATAGTCAGAGGTCGGAATAGGCAGTGCCTATTTGCCTAAACTTCACGGGAGGACGTAACTAAGAGTGGTTACCACCACCAAAAATAATGTTTTATTTTTATTTAATGCGGGATTTCCAGGTATTTTTAATAATACATAAATGTGGAAATTTATACTAAAACTCAATATCACATGTTAATAAAATTTATTGTATACAATTTTACATGATCATCAATAACAAAAACAAATTTCAATCTGAATCATCAATATGATAATTACAATCATTATTACTACTATTAATATTATTTAATACGAAATACTTCGTTAGTTTATTTACATTAAAAATAAATCAGAATATTTAATTTGATAATGTAAAATTTTAACATGACATGTGATATTGAGTTTTAGTATGAATTTCCACATTTATGTATTATTAAAAATACTCTTAAATATTATGTATTCTTAAACACCCGGAAATCCCGCATTCAATAATAAAAAAACATTATTTTCGGTGGTTGTAACCACTCTTAGTTACGTCCTCCCGCGAAGTTTAGGCAAATAGGCACTGCCTATTCCGACCTCTGATAATAGTAGAGGATCCGAATAGGAGACGACCATATGTCAAGTATGCCCTCCTAAACATATAAGCAGCATCCCACAATAAATAACCAAAGCAGATTTAGTTCTCTTCGCTTAGTAATAAGGTTGATATTGCTACTGGACTTTAATCTGACATACTGCGTATTAGCTTAGGAGGGCAGTATGGAGAAAAGGTAGTCTTAAACGTTTCAGTACAGGGGGATTATTATGACGTAACTTGGCAGTTCAGTTTACGCTGCGAAAAATGGACAGAGCTATTATATAACTGCTATAGCTCTGTCCTTTACGTTTGCCGTAAAATGTACTGCATACTTACGTTATAATAACCATCTAGTACTTTTTTTTTTAATGAACTGCTTTTTAAATTTTGTTATTATTTTATTTTGATTTTATTCATGCAAGAAGAAGAAAATTGACCACCCACCCCCCTGATCTGTAAAACACCAAAGCCTAAAATTTAAACAAAATACAAAATATAGTTAATTGCTTTTAGGTTACAGGAAAACCGGTAAGTAATACAATTTTTAAAAAAAACACTGCCGTTTTTTTTATTGCAGACAGTAAAATTGCCCATTCCCTTAGATAACGATCACGTGTTTTTACGTTGCTTCCTTTTAAAACGACGACAAAGGCTATAAAATGCAGTGTCAAACACGAATGCTAAGTTATTTCAGACGGAATGGTAATTACCTTGATTTAAAGACTTAGGCGTAGGCGTGATTGTGTACAGTCAACATAAGTAATACATTATATTACTATGACTCCGTTGGCGTAGAGTCGTTTATCGCAACTCGATTTTAATATTTTAATAAACTTTGACAGCTACAACACTACAGACAAACACACAGATTCACACTTTCAATTTATAACATCCCGTCTATTTGGGTCAGGGGTCAAAAAATCGTGTTAATACAAAACATTGACATGCAGATTTAATCCTTATACATAATACTGCTCCGAGCGCTCAGTGGCGCGCCCTCATTACAATTTTGTGTTTACTAATAAACTATGGTATTGTTCTTTATTGTACAAATGAGACATTCATTTCCCTGAAAATTAGTAATTGACGTAGGAAAAATAGAGAGAACCTATCCATTTTAATAAATTCATGCTTCTGATAGATGGTTTTTACAATTTTGAATAAAGAGACAGGAAGGCGTGTCGTAAGATTATGGCCGGTGTGGATGACATTAGAGACAATTCGAAATTCAAAATATTTATTTAGCAAATTGGCCACATGAGGGCTCTTTTACCCCTCGGTTATATGGTGAGAGTCTACTAGCGCTTCGAACATTACAGGACTCTCAAGCAGAAGGTCATTCTTTAATTAAATTAACTCGTTCCTATTTCAAACTTATGTATGAAAAATCCTGTCTACTTATAGCCATTAGCTGACTTTGAGCGCGGCCATTTGAGCGTGAATCTGAAACAAGTTCAGTCCGTAAGCACTTAGAAGGTTCTCCTGGTTTGTATTTCTCTCTCACTTGCTCTTAATAAGAGCACATGAGAACAAGTGAGAGACAAGTAGAAATCCGAAGCACCTTCTAAAAGTTATCGCACTGTAATTTATTTATCTTCTCCAAAGCACTCTGTATGTTACAAATAATTTAAAGATCATTGACCGTGCGTAAAATTTTACTTTATTGGACAATAAATAATTTGGGAATTGCAACATCGAAATAAAAATAATCAACACATTTTTATATTGAGGATGAGTAGGACAGAGTTATACAGCGTCATAATGAGTTGGAGTAAGGAGGGAAAGAGGAAAAAAGTTAATTTAAAGAGCGGTAGGTATATTTTGAATCTTAAACCGGCGGTACTGGATGTCCGGGCTTTTGATACATAATAATTATTATGCATTATAATGGATCACCATGCAAAAACAAACTGAAAATAAAGAGCAGGGAGTATTTTTCTGACACGGTAATAATATAATAGTTACACGCTTCCACAATACCTCACATTTACTTATTAAATTTATATATGAAATGTATGTAATTCTGGCTCTATTTATTTCAATAGGTACTTGCTTCTGCCAGTGACTTTATCTGCGTAGAATTTGTAATTTTGTCATTCTGAATTAAACGTAGCCTTTTTGCAGACTAAATTGCAATGTGCTTATTTTCATCCGAATTCGCCGAGCACGCGTTCAGCGAGATAGAGTAACAAACGTCCTAACTTCCGCATTCAAATTAAAAGTAATATAAAAAAAATTGATTTTGTTTGTTGTTTGATTCATTCGTGTTCCATATTTTTTAAAGCATTAGCTTATTATTATGTTGTTACAATCTTCAATCATCGAAACTACAACAATATAGCGGAACGTTTCACTTTAAATTTCGAACACATTTAAAAATCATAAAAAGCAGTCACAGATACAAAGACCTTTTTTGAAAACGTGCTGGCCAGTGCCAATTCTCATTGAGCGTCGGCTTCGTCAGTCGATACGTGTGGCGACTGCGGGGCGGTCGTGATGTGACTGCAGTGTAGGTAGTGAAGCGATGCCTTTTGTGGAGTGATAATTTAATCTGTGCTGTGTTAAATAAAGTAAGTGGTTAAAGTGTTTTCTTGATTGATAGAGTTAAAAAAGCGGTTGAGTTTTTTGTGGTTAAATAATGTTAACTATTGGATGTAGTTTTTTAGTTTGCATTGATAGGTTGCTAGGTTTTGATCCAATTCAAAATCTAAGATTTAAATAATAATTACGGTACGATTTTATTCATTTAAAAAAGGACTGTTAACGCGTGTTGCCACTATAACCCTAACACACTTTTATGTGAAAAAAAAGCGCGTAATCTAACCAATTAAGATGTATTCAAAGTTTTCAGAAAAAAATATGTAGGTAAGACGCAAAGGTCCTTTTAAAAGCACTTTGCGAAACAAATTAGCTCCACAGGACTCTGGTTACAGTCGAATTAAATCAGTCGTAAAGATTCTAATGACCTTTAAGTAGCTATGGTACAGTCGGTTACGCAAATGGCAACATTATAACAAAAACCGGAAGGACTATGCTCAGTGCAGGATTCTTAAGCCGATTTTACACAAAAACTCTCGCAAAAAAACAAAAAGTTTTATTTTTATTTTTGTATAGGTAAGTAGTTATTTGGTGATGTCTTAGAAGATTCTTGTAGGGACCTATAAACAATTTCTTGCCTGTATCTCAGAAACCAGTCAAGGTCTACTTAGTCATGATAGTTTACCTTTCAAATTCGTTACATGTGCTGTCATTTGAGATATTTCCAGATTCATCTTTGTCATTATAGGATTTGCTGTAGGGCGAAGAGCGAGAGAGAGAGAGAGCGAGAGAACTCTAGCCCAAATATAAAAAAATATAATGATATTCATATTAATGGTGTTTTAATATTGTAACTAGCGAAAAATTTATGATACGAAAATATTTTTGCCCTTGTTATATACATGTACGGGAGATAAGGTCCCTATTTTTTTTTCATCAAGCGGTTTAAACATATAAATAGGTAATTAGGTATATACAAAATTTCACTTTTGTATCATATGTAAATGTGAATGTTATTTAGAGACGGACTACTTATGGGAGGACCTTGTGCAGGGTCCGTCCGGGTTGGTACTACCATCTTATCCATTAACCTACCGCCAAACAGCAGTGTTCGCATTGTTGTGTTCGGGTTTGGGGATAAGACAGCCAGTGAAATGTCTAGCATAGATGCATTCCATCTTAGTCCTTAGGGTTGGCAGTGCATTTGCACTCTTGTGAATGCGAATGTCTATGGGTCACAGTTTCCACTTACCACCTGGTGGCCTGTGTGCTCAAGTGCCTTCCTATGACATAAAAAAAATAAAATAATAATAATACTAGTTCTTAATTTGGCTTCGGAACCCTAAAAAAGAATTACTCTCCTGAAACAATTGTATGATGCTGATGAGGAAGCTGTAGTACATTAAGTTAATAGGTTAGCCCAGTTCTGTACAGTTGACTTTGTTTGTAACTGCAAATATTTGTACCATGTCGCTTTAATGCATTTGAAAAATTAAAACAGCAGTTCAAACATTACGTTACAGTGACACAGCACTAAATTGTGCAGCTTTCTTATAAGGCAAATCGTACCAGGTTTCATCCCAGTTGTTAGTGAAAATATTTGTGTATTTACCATTCCAATAAGATGTCAATTGCCTCTTAGTAACGAAATATAAAAAAATTAGATAAACTTTTAGTTCTTTAGTCGCAGTGGGACCTTGTCACAACACATGTGACTGATTTATTTTGCGGTCGTTCGATTACGTCACTATTAGAAGGCTTTATGTGTATTGTTAAGCACACAAGCGTTAAAAAATGCTATTATTTTATCACACGTTGATAAACAGGGTCCTATTTTATGAATGTAACAGTGACTGGTGACAGTTGACAATTCGCTGTACATTCCGAAGCTTATGTGAATTTAATAAAAATCAATTAAGTAGACCATTATTTAAATAGAATTTCTTAAAAATCGTCTGGTAAGCTTTGTGCAAAAAGGTACCAAAATAGAAAACCTTCAAAAGTTCAAAGATTTCTTGTTTCCATAAAAACGTATCAAGCTCATTTCCTTATTAACAAACCCCTGGGTTTTTGGTGCGGGAATAACTTGAGAAAGAGTAGAGATAAACAGATGGGTTATTCTGATAAGATACCATATTGTGCCTAATGAATAAATACCTTCCTGCGAATTGTAAACAAACTATACATTTTTTTTATTGAATAAATGATTCATTTAGTTAATGTACATTCTGTCAATACCTATTTTTAGGCTAATGTCATTCATTCCCGCACCGAAAACCCCGGGGTATGTTTAGTAATTATAACTATTTATTAGTATTTTAGTATAGCTTTGATGTCATCGTCTGTACCACACGTCAGTGTGCCACGGCATTAATTAGGAAGTTTTACGGCCCGCGCCGCGCGCCGATCCTTGACCTTATCTGGTACATACAGTCAGCACCAAAACTAAGCTTTTTTTTTTTTTAACTGTCATAAACTGTCATTGATACATGTATTGTAATGGTCATACGTGAATATCATTACATTTTTGATAACAACTAGGTAATTATGTTGCATAAAAGCTGCATAAAAACCTCTCCTGAATCTTGATTCGCAGGAACAGTCCGATATTTAAAGTTTGATATTTGTTAACCTGGGCTTGGAAAATTGACATTTTTTTAAACAGCGCGTCAGAAACGCCATTTATATCAAAAAGAGTATTTTAATTTCGATTTCGCTCGGACAGATCATGTGATTTCGGTTCTGATCAAAGAGCAAAATAAAACTGTTCGCACTCGAAATAACGGTTAATTTCGCTCGGTAATTTGTTACCCTATTAGCTAGCTCTTTAGTTACATTTTCACTTGCCCAGCTTAAAATCAAAACCAAAAATAACTGCTTAATACCATTGATCACAACGCTCGCGAATCGATTCCTCTCCGAGCGAGCGTTTACGAAAAAACTTTGTTAAGAACCATAAATTAACGGGGTTTTATTAACCGTTACCAATCCCTGTTTGTTACACTTTGTTTTTCGGTCAACTATCGGTTGACCTTTCGCTCGCTTATCAGAGGTAATTTTTTTTAAATGGTATGTGAAGGCAAGCGACCACACAAGCTGATTGTAAGTGGAAACTGTGACCCATAGACATTCGCATTCACAAGACTGCAAATGCACTGCCAACCCTGAGGACTAAGATGGAATGCCTCTATGCTAGTCATTTCTCCGGCTGGCTTTTCCCCAAACCGGAACCCAACAATGCGAACACTGCTGTTTGGCGGTAGGTTAATGGAGAAGACGGACGGACCCTGCACAATTGGACCGGATGGTCCTCCCACAAGTAAAATTAAAACTTTTCACTATTACTCATACTTTTCTTAATGTTTTCTTACTATCTCTTATTTTAAGTGCACAATGACTTATCGATTTAATATAAAGGAACAACGAAACTGGCTTTGCAAGGACGTCTGCATGTCCTTTCACTATGGCAAGGTTGACTGCACGCATATTTAATACTTTTATAAACCTCGCAGAATTTGTAGTTAAGTTGCAGTAGCTACATTGTCGCGGAGCTGGTCTTTATAGTTGTCGCGTTAACAGGAAGAAAAAGAAGTCACCGGCAAAGGGATATTTACTGTTTAACCTTCTTAAATTATGATTACAAAATAAGGTACAAATAGTGCCGTAGTCGATCGGAATTAATAAATTAGGGGGTTTACCCTTGTTTCGTCGAAAATTATTTAGCAAATTCTTAACTCCCCAAACTACGTATCCCATATTTTTATTTGGGCAAATTTTAATTTCCCAACTCAACGTTTCGCACTGATATCATTTCCCAACGAATGATTTGATAAATTATTGTTAGACAAATTATTACCTGGGATTCTTTTAAGATGTCAATTATGTTTTCGTCAAATGTATTATTTGGCATAAAAATTAACCATAACCTATCTATATCTGAGAGCAGTTTCGTTCATGGGGTTATAAAAAAAAATAACCGTAACCTACCTACCTCTGGGAGCAGTTTCGTTTTTAGGGTCATAAAAAAAATTACCCTAACCCACCTATCTCTTTGAGCAATTTCGTTTTTAATCCAATATATATCTGTTTCAGACAACACAATTATTTACCACATAAAATTTTACAATATGTCATTTGCCTTAGCAAATCATTTGCTAAACAATTATTTACCACATAAAATTTGACGTAATAAAATATTTCAATATAAAAATGTTGCAAAATAAAAAAAAACGAAGTAAAATTATGCCACAGATTGGTTTGCCAAATAAAACTTCGGCGAAAAGTTGATTGCCAAATGAAATTTGACAAAACATAATTCGGCAAAAAGGCAGTACACCAAATTAGGGTTATCCTTTGCTACTGTGCTTCGCTTTTAAAAAACCGGGCAAGAGCATGTCGGATCAGGTTCAGTGTAGGGTTCCGAAGCCGTTGCTATAAATAAATTAGAACTCGCGACCAACTTAACTTTGCGTTGGAAAACTATTATCCCCATACATCGACACAGGTCGCGGTTGGATTACCAACACAGCAAATAAGTTTTCGGTAGGTACCTAGTTGGTTACTAAGTTCTGTTACTAAGGTTGATGCAAATAAAACTAACTTATGTTTATTTTTTAATTTCAATATGTATAAAAATTAAAAGCTTAATTAATATACATTTTGAAAAACAAATAATCATTTTTCTTAGTTTCCGCAATTCCCGATACGATCTTTTAACATTCACAGCCGGCATCGATGAAATTACTATTAATTATTTCATTTTTTGAAATCGCTTGAAAGTTAGTCTTTGTTTGCCAAAGAACTTTTTTTGTATAATATTATAAAAAATCTTATCTCTGTATATGTTTAGAGACCAAAATTATATTTCTCAACATGACTTAATTCCAACTTATGAAGCAAGAGATTTGGTGTGATTTCGTATTTCTGCAAAATCATGTGAAATCTTAAAGTCGATTTAATGAATCATCAAGATTGACCGGTTTCCAAGCGGATCTTTAGTTGCTTTGAATACATTCGTATCAGAATTTAAAGCTAGAAGTCTGTTCAATATGTCACGCAAATTTGAACTCTCTACAGGAACTCTTACAAAAGTTGGGGCCGTTATCAGTATCATCGTCGTGCGTGATTTTAACTATGATTTTATCGTCCGAAATGGGAATACTTCAAGCTCGTACATCAAATAATTGCAACAGTTTAGAATACATTATTTTTATTATTATTCTATATAAATCAAAGTCTTGATTAATATACAGGTTTATGCAAAACTGCTTTAATTTTTTTTTAATTGTAATTAATCTCAGTAACAGAACTTAGTAACCAACTAGGTATAAACATTTAAACCTTTTGTTACTCAAGAACCACTGAAGCCTATTTAGTAGTGATAGTTTTTCTATTAAATTTATTATTTGTGCTAAAAGCTTAATATTTCATAAACGGATAGCTTAATATGTATGAGTATAATAATATACAGAACTGTTGTTGAATGTGTGTAGGCACTGCCACTAAATTGCGTGCTATCACTATCTACCTTAGTGCATTAGAGAGTGACAAAAGTTCTAATGGGAGTGCTAATGAACGTTTTTTCAACTGTATATTACATATTAATGAGCTAATTTCTCTCAATTTATACGTCTGAATACTACAAGTATAGCTCTTAAAATAAGTTGTAAATTTTAACGTAATTATGTTCTAGCTGATTGACTTAATTTTTAATTTATATTTTATGTATGTTATTATGTTACGTTTACATCGAACTGGGACTTCATTTTTAATGTGTTATTTTTTGTATGTACTTATGTAACATTTACGTCGAACTGGGTGAAACACAAGATAAAAATACTATCCTTAGTTGAGATGGTTATGAGTGATATGACATCCTACAGGTAATTATGATGCTAAAACAAAGCTGAGATGGCTTCTTAATCCAGGTAATTTTGTTTGTTTTTAAAAAGAACAGATTTTAACTTCAACATATAAAAAAAAGATGTATTAAATTTTACAGCAGTTATTCAAATTTAAGACTAGCTGGGTTAGGCTTATTGTAGTATCACGTCTTGTTGCCACGTAATTTTTTGCCAAGGTTTTATTTAACTACTATCAAGTTGGTCTGGTGATATTCACCAACACTTCAATACATCTTTACAAAACGATAACGCGTCAAATCCCCTGAGTGCCATATGAAGACTTACTTCAAAAGAAATCAGCCACCGTGGCACGGAACGAACTGCCAGTAGAAAACTAATAAAAACCCTGAGAACGGCGCAAGAGTGCTTTCTTTAGAAACTTGCAAAGAAATCATGTTGTGATTGAGCTGTTAACGCAGAGTTCTATTTGAAGATAAAATACGTTCATTCACATACTTACAATCGCGTCATAATTCCCAGAATGGGGTAGGCAGAGCTACAGAATTACCAACAACTCTAAAAGTTTGTTGATAATACTGCTACCACATTGTGCACAATTAGGCTAAGATATTTACCAGTGACTGGTTGCAAGCCCATTCCCTTCGCCTCTTACGGGATCCACGGGAAGACATGGAGTGGCACTATTCTAACCCGGCAACCAAACAGGACCACGGGTCATGAAGATAAAATAAAATCAAAATATATGAGAAATGGATCTAGCCCCAAAATAATCTCTAGGCTTGTATGATGGGTACTACACAAGGATAAACTGTTTTATGTAAAGAATAACATACTTGTATATATATATATGTACACTGTGGAAATTAAACTCAGGCCCTGGAGGAAAACTACTTTAAATCCTTAAGCTAGCTCATTTTACTTAAGGAGACATTCCTTTATTTTTGAAAAGAAACAAATCTGCGTTAAAAGATTTTTTAAAACTCGCTTGCTTCGCCCGGGACTCGAACCAACTAAAATTTAAAAAAATAAACACTCTTTATTTTATTATACTAATCGGTAGTATTAATATTCAGGATAAAGTTTCTCAAAAAAATATTTGGTCTTAAAAATAAAAATAATCTGATGTTACATTTAACGATTATTTTTATTTTGCGGAACGGCAGGAGCAATTTTGCTGTTTTTTTTAACTTAAAAACGTACTTACTGTTTCCAATAAAAATTCTGGTCTAGGCTCAATGTTTTGTAGGAGAAGTCGTTTTTTAGTCAAGCATGTCACAAATTTCTGTTTTTAAAACTGTAATAGGTACCCTCTCTCCCTTCCTCCCTCTTCAACCTTTGCCACGCAAAACCGATAGGTCTCTAGCAATGTAGTCCATCTCTTTCGATCTTGAGCTTCCCTCACCCAATCCCCCCTATCTTAACGAGATCCCATATACTCACGCAACTGTTTGTTCACAGAATTCCAAGATGGCGCTGCTCCTCCTGGTCCTGGCATGCGCGCTAGGTGCCCAAGCGCAGTCCAACTATGACACGCAGGCCAACAGCGTGCTGTACCCGGAATCACAGGACCTGCCGGATCAGACCGTGCTCGATGGCAAGGTACGTCTTCATCTTCTTTTTTTTGGTTAAGAGTAGACCCATGACGATCTGCAAAAGACTGGAGGTAGTATGTCACATAAAATTCCTGTAGTAATATCAACCTTATTACTAAGAGAAGAGGACTAAAACTGCTTTGGTTATTGATTGTGGGATACTGCTTACTTGCTTAGGAGGGCAGTATGGCGCTCATTAGCATACATCGTTATCGCGGGAGCAAAAACAAATCTATTAAAGAACACATATAACAGAATGTCTGTTCAGTATAAACGGAATATTCTGCCTATACACTCTAAGCCTCTAAGAATTTCTTTATATCTTGTACGAAATTTTCGCCGGAAACAGTCAATTAAACTTGTCTCAAGTCAAATACGGAGGTAAGGAATTTGAAATATAAAGGATACATTTTGAACTCGTAGGTATAAACGTTTCTCGATACGAGTGTCACTTCTGTTATTGCCTATTTGTCATAATCTTTGACTCCTGTCAAATCGTTTTTGCTCCCGCGATAACGATGTATGCTCATTAGGGGAGGCCTATGTGCAGCAGTGGACTAATATAGGCTGATGATGATGATGATTAGACCCATAGACTTTTGGATTCACAAGACTTCAATCTAAAGACGGCCATCCTAAAAGCCTGAGGACTGAAATGAATTGCCTCTATTCTAGTTATTTTATCGATGGTCTTATCCCCACAACGGTAATACAATCATGCAGTCTGTCCAGCTTGGCGGTAGGTTAAATAATGGTGGAGGCGATTCAGCCGGGCCTTGCATAAGGTCCTACCACCACTGGAACTATATAGTTAATGTAATTCATTCATTTGATAAATTGAATATGCTTTTTTCAATACTGCTCGGAAATGTGATAATTTTCGTTAAGGTTTGGGGTTGAAAACACACTTTTAGGACAGGCCGAGTTCATACAAAAAAATCTTGGCCTATCTCGTGCTAATTATATAAATCATTAAAAAAAACTTGCAGTACTTAAAAAGCACTGTCTGCCTCTGGAGAAAGTGCAGTTTATGGACTCATACCCCCTTACCTATAAACGTGTAATAAACTTGAAATAGTTTATGCCATGCTTTGTCACTTTCTGTCAGATGCTAATGTCACAATTACAGAAAAGGACAAAGCATGACATAAACTATTCCAAGCTTATTCCAAGTTTATAAGTAAGGGGGATACACTATTTTCGAGGGTCGAAACTGCGCTTTTCATGAACTCTATATGACTCGTCCATAAATCGCGTACTTTCTAACCTCGGTAACAATGTACTATCGCAACAATGTTTTGGTAAATCATGGCCTCTATTCGATGTTTTCGATTTCCGTTACAATCAATTCCGGTGTGTTTACTTTTTATTATCTTAATCCAACCTAGATACAACCGCAATGTCCCGTTGACAAAGTTACCAATTCAGCTAACAGCCTCTGTCTTTTTCTATTGTCAGTCATTATTTTGGTACAATGTTGTGTGAAACAGAATTCATTCGATGGCAACAGTAACTTTGTAGAGTCAAGTAAAATTGTGTTATTCTAAGATTGCTGCAGTCGCGCATGTTTTTGTGTTTAATTAAAGTTGATATATCGTCAAAAGCAAGGAAAACGGGTCACTTTGTAAATAATTGCCATGGAGCGTGACCCGTTTTCATTGCTCTAGAGTGTAGTTTTAAACTGAAAAATCCATAAAAGATTATTACCACGTAAAAACGCCACGACTTTCATTCGAAAATCACGTTTTATTTTTTACTGTCGTTTTTAGGAATCCATAGTCAATAAGAAACCCTTAAATATAGTTTCTCCATGTCCGCCTGTCCGTGGCTTAATGACACTCTTGGTACCTACTACAAGGCTGTTATTTAGTAATATTATATGAATAGTTATTCTTTTTAATTACACCAACAAAGTTTTAAAATATAAATGTCGTTTTTTTTTTTCAAGAAGTCTAAAAGTAAGTCATTTTTTTTAAATTATTTTAGTGAGTTGCATCATTATGCTCATGTTATTACTAATTTGAGGATTTGGGGAATTGTAAAAAAAAATATTGAACTCGAAAACTACAGTCAAAACTACAGTCAAAACTACAACTACTAAAATCAGAAAAATATCTAAAATTTAAGGAAGACAGAAAGAAAAGAAAGAAAAAACATTTATTTATGACAAACAGACCAAAATACATACATACATATCTTCACGCCTGTAATCCCAGAGTGGGGTAGGCAGAGCTACAGAATTACCTGCAACTTTGAAAACTTGTTGATAAATCTGTCACCACATTATGCACAAATAGGCTAAGATGTTTACCAGCGTATTAGTGACAGGTTGCAAGCCCATCGCCTAATAGTACTACAAGCCTTTATTCCCTTAGTCGTCTCTTACGACATCCACGGGATGACATGGAGTGGCACTATTCTAACCCGGCAACCACACGGGATCAAAATAAACTCAAGAAAAATACTGTCATAGACAAAATACCTGTTGTCACGAAATGCATATTACAACAAAATAATTATAAAAAATAACTTTAACGACTAAAGAAGACTTGATTGGTTCCTGAGATACTGCCGACTAAAGTGTTTATACCGACTAAAAATCCTACCAAATAAACTTTTTTAAGAAAATTATAATATCCTTTTATTTAGGTATATAGGCTTTTGTCTTTCTGGTAAAGCCTTCGGCACCCTTCACTAACCATGGTCTGATATGCTCTTGCCCGGAATTTAATTTTTCTCAAACCTGCTCGGAAAAAACGGTTTTCCGATTGAAACACAAGGACGGAAAGAGCCTCATTTTACTCCTAGGAGTAAAAAAACCATATGAAAACACTTTCCGTCCATGTCCATATATTTCTTAAAAATGCTGTCAATTTGCATACAAAATCAAAAGGACCAAGACAAAAATTCCAAACAGCCAAGGTAACTGCTCGCTTTTTTAGCACAGTGCGTGTGTTTCTTTTTGAATTTGCATTCCAATGTCTATGGTTAGTATTTAAAAACAATTGACAGTCGGTAACATTCGTTCATTCTGCATAATATAATTATTTGTGAAACCGAATATTAAACTATTTGCTGTGTGAAATACTTACTAAAAAAAATGAGCTCAAGCGACGAAAGCGACGAAATAGGTACCACACCGCCTATATTAAAATCTGAAGCTGCCTCGGTTAGGCAAAACCTGCTTCCCGCTAAATCTAAGGAAATTAAATTACTTGCTTTTTAGAAATGTATTTGTATTATTTCCTCACATGTTTGAGAAAAGCATTATGTATGCCTCGGCGGAAACGAGGATTTCCTGACTCGAATTTCAGCAGGCCTCGCTGTTGCTCGGCCTGCTAACCACCTCGTCAGGAAAACCCTTACTTTCCGCGCCTAGGCAACAATGTACTATTAACCAATATTATCAGATTAGTTTCTAAGATCGCGACCAACGTGCATGTGCAAACAGGAAAAAAAGTTTAACAAATCAATTAGTCCTTTTTGACTACCATTTTTATGACGACATAAGCATATAGTATACTTTACCCAGTCATTATTTGACTTTGTTGCTAAAGGTAACATTTTGTTAACTGAACTGCAGTTTGCTTTAACGATGTTTTGGTTTGTATCCATTGTCAATGAAATAAGATTTTATGTCGGAAACATTATAGCAGGATATATTTATACTCCTTTTTAACTTAAAAAATGAATCCTAGATAACTTAGCAATATTACTATAATGCTTTAATGTCTAATGTCAGGTAGAAAGAGACAAAATGCAACTTTGAAATTCACATAATTATTACATCGATGCTAGATCGCAGTGCCTTTTGGGTAAGGACCAAAAAGTTGGCCACTCTATGGATGGATCCATTAAATTTTCTATGAAACTATACCGTTGTGACATGAAAATTAGTCATACAATTGTAGGGATACTGTTCATTGCACAACGGAACTTTTTTCGACTTCTTTGTGTGTCTGGTTAACTGCGCTTAACTATGGTCCAACTTTTTGGTCCTTACCCTTATAGGCCCTGATAACCAAACAAACATTTAGAGTGAAGCCCAACAAACGTAATTTTCTGAGTTTTTAGTCGCATATTTTCGGTCGCTTATTTACTGCCTCAGACAGAAAACCGACTCATTTTGCGGTGTCGCGTGAACGAAACAGGAGTTTGTGAAACCGAATGCAGCAGACATTACGTTAGTAGTAAGGCCCACGTCAAATTTCGTTAGTTCGAAAAAAAATCTTGTATCAGTCGACTAAAGTCAAAAGTAGTGATGGGTCGTTACCGGGAATATTCCCATGGCGGGAATATTCCCAGTAATGTTACCAGTAATATTTCCAAGTATTGGAAATTTAGGGAAATATAGAAAAACTGAATTATAAAGTAATATTTTTTTTGTGTTTTATGCTTATTTGGTGAACATTGGAACAATTTAGAATTTAAAAAAATACGGAGCTCCCCCCCAGAAAGTAAATTCCCAATGTTACCGGGAATATTCCCAAAATTACCAGGTATTTTTCCAATGTTACTGGGAATATTCCCATCGTGTAATTATGGCCAAGTACACTTTAAATCACGGTAAAAACATCTTAGTTTCGATCGAAATGAAAGAAAAAGTAGGAAAATCAGTTTAATTATACAAATACACACGGCGTCAAAAAAATCGCAACTTTTGAAATTTTGATTTCAAGCGAATAAAGCTCTTAACTTATTTATTGTACCCTACCAATATTAGTATCATTTGAAAGCACAGTTAATCAACTTTAAAAACGCGAATCGTTCTTTTTCGTAAAAACAATGATCACGACACGTTAGGGTCTTTAAAAAAAAGTGATGGAAAACTCATTAGAGGACTCACTACTTGTGCCACCCTGAACACGAATAAAAGGGGGGGTAAAAATTAATTATGGGTAATTTGCTATCCAGACATCACAGAAGTCACACCTGAACAGCTCCAGTAAGAGAAAACTCTGAAAAATGGATATCACGGCAGAAGAAGCAGCTCAAGTGGTAGCACTACTGCAATCAGGACTACGGCAGGTTGATGTTGCTCGACAACTCAACATAAGCCGTTTCCGGGTGAAACGAGTATCCCAGCGGTTCCAGGAGACTGGAGGCTACATCAGGAAGCATGGATCTGGGAGACGACGTTTCACTTCCGACAGAGACGACCGCTATATTGTGTCAACGTGTTTGCGTAACCGATTCTCCAACGCTGTTGAGGTGCAACAGCAGCTCCGAACAGCTCGGAAGACGTCGGTGAGCGTCTCCACAGTAAGAAGAAGGCTGCGAGAGAAGAAAATCCTGCCTCGTAGGGCTGCTACGGGCCCCAAATTGACAGCAGAGCATAGGCGAGTCAGACTCTGACTCTGTCAGAGTCTGTCCTCTTCTCCGACGAGACGAGGGTATGCCTTTTCTGCAACGATAGGCGTAGAAGAGTGTACAGGAGGCAGGGAGAACGGTACTCACAAGCCTGCTTTGAAGAAACCGTCAGCTACGGAGGAGGATCCTGCATGTTCTGGGGCGGAATAATCCAGGGCAAAACTGACCTTGTGTGCGTCTCCCGCACTGGAGGTGGACGTGGCCAGGGGTCCCTGACTGCTCATCGGTACATCACAGAGATCCTGGAGGACCACGTGGTCCCGTATGCTGGTTTTGTCGGGCCTGAACTCACATTCATGCACGACAACGGCCGCTCTCATACGGCGTTGATTGTTCGGGACTACCTGGATCAGGTTGGGATCCCCGTGATGCAGTGGCCAGCGAGAAGTCCTGACCTGAACCCCATAGAGCACCTTTGGGATGATCTGAAACGCCGGGTGCGGTCTCGTGATACTGCCCCTGCTACCCTTGAACAGCTTCGGGACGCCGTCGTCGAGGAGTGGAGTGACATTCCTCAAGATCGAATCGTGACGTTGGTGAGGTCAATGAAGGATCGCTTGGAGGCTGTAATTAGGGCTTGGGGAGGTAACACTAGGTTTTAAGATTAGTTTTAAGAATTTGTTTTACTGTATTTTTTTAATTTTGTTATGTTTTTAGATTGTGTAATTTTGGCGTGAATAAATGTTTTTCCTCTTTTCATGAAAAACGATTTTTTTAAGCTTTGTAATCATTATCACATTTTTCACTATCATCACAAAAAGCACGTGCACTGAGTCGAGTCAAGGGCAAAACTAAGTCCTTTGTGTTTGTGCCATTTCAGATAAGAAGTTTGTGTGAAAGAGAAAAAAGGTGATATGTGTAAAAGAGAAAGGAATATATCTATGCATATTGCTTATTTAACTAACTATATAATCATTAAATCTCATATAAATCACCAGTATAGTATATTCCCACCTTTTGGGAATATTACTGGTAACATTAGAAACTTACTGGGAATATTCCCAAATGGAAACTTACTGGTAACGGGAATATTACCGCGACCCATCACTAGTCAAAAGTCACTTTGACAAATGTCTTAGATTTAGGACGTTGGGCCTTACTAGGTTAAGAAACGGGATAATTAATGTCGCATGTCGTTTAAAACGTAAAAGAATTTAATGGTAATGTCATGGAGAAGAGCGTAGCTGTTTTATTTGGATCTAAAACTGTGACTCTAGTGAAAAAATAATGTCTCCGAGGTTTAGGTGAAAAATGGTATAAGTCTAGTATACCTACTTTGCACATGACGTTTACTCTTTCTTATTAAGGGCTAAATTGACTTGTATCCGTTTTCACGCCGCAGAAATGTCGTGTCGTCCCACGCAATGCGCTCACGCAGGGCCCCGAGGAATAATTACTGTTTTAGATTTATTCGCTTGTTGTGCGGCTAAATATAGAATTAAGCGGTGCCCTCTGGCGGCGGTTCCAACAAACGAGACTTTGGAATTTCATACAAACATTTGAATACGTATATGATGCTTGTATGTTTTAAAGGTGAGGGGAATTTTGGCAGTGTTGTTTTTTTTATTATTTTAAAATGCTGTCGATCAAAAAACCTGTTAAGAACGCGTTACACGAAGGGTTCCGTAACGTGTTTGATTTTCCCTTTTAATTCGTTTTTTTTTTGTTGGGTGTCGTACCCGGACATCCTATCTTTAAAAAGCTATATTTTTTAACCGTAATCGATTTTTAAGGAGGTATTTTTTCTGAATAATGTTTTTACGGGGAATTTAGTAACATACATACATACATACCTTCACGCCTGTAATCCCAGAGTGGGGTAGGCAGAGCAATAGAATTACCCACAATTTAGTAACAAATGAAAAAATATAGAAAGTGTTATAATAAAAGAGGTCCTCATACAAGAAACTTTTTTTTAACGTACCTACGTAACGGTAATACATACAAACATACAAAGCCTCAAATTTAGTATGCTTAACAACAAACCCCGAAGAAAAACAAAAAATGTTTGATTAAAAAAAAAACTTATTGTTTGCAGACTCCACTTACGCCCTAACTCTGTCTATTGTAACAAAACAAAAATGTATTTTTTCAATGTTTATTATTTTTCCAAAAGTAACAAATAATAACTTACTTTCCCGCCAACTTTTGTCAAACACTTATGTCGGGTTCCTATATTCAATCTGAGGATAGATAAGGCTTACCTCGGGTTAAAATTTGACATTTGCCCATACAAAATGTGTCAAATTTTAATCCGAAGTAAGCCTATCTGTCCGCGGATTGAATATAGGAACCGGACGTTAATGATATTGACCAACATCACATTTTTTTCCGACTGGCGGCTTTGGAGAATTGCATCATGCAAATTGATTAAAAAAGTTGGTAAAGTGCGCAACCCCTTAATACAAACTAATTGTATTATAATTTTGATAAAAAGACTAAGAATTCGATCAAATTCATGAAACATTGCAATGTGTCAAAAATTAAACACTAACCGGCTGGTAGAGAAAACCCAGTGCGTAGTGCGACTCGCATTTGACCTATCGTCGGTGATACCGCCAAACCGCGTAACTAACAAATTTACAATAGAGCAAAATAAACCTTACCCTCTTATTAAAAAAGTGCATTTTACTCCTTATTAAAAATGTTACTTACGCGTTTTTGCAGTTTCACCGACGCTATGTCTTTATTTATTTCAACTGTTTGTTCCAGGTTACAAAGCTGGATGACTTGAGTCCAGTCATCTTCCTGAACAGGACGAAGGCAGCGTTGAACTGCGCTGCAGGCTCCATGCAGGTTGGTGCTGACCATTTAACCCAACTGCGTATAAGGGGGATGTATTTTTAGTGTATGCATGTTTGTTATTTCTTTCGCACGCCCTTCGATTTAAACGGGGCGATGGATTTGAACTTATAGCCCAAGGTCCAACGTCCTAAATCTAGGACATTTGACAAAGTGACTTTTGACTTTAGTCGACTGACACAAGATTCTTTTTGGGACTAACTAAATTTGACGTGGTCCTTACGAGGTAATCGCCTTGACAAGAACTTGATGACCATGCAAAAATAAAGAGTCGGCAACAAAGACCTGGACTAAAAAAATAATTTTTGACGATAATATCTCATATTATTTCCTACGATCCCAAGCGCACTTTCTACTAAGTAAAAGCCCTAAAAGCATATTGTTTTTAAAACGTCAACGTTACTATAGTAATGGCAGCCTAATTAGAAACAATAAGACTACGAAAATATACGTTTCCAAGACGTCAAAAATATCTATACACCTTTCGCTACTGGCGATAAGGTCCATGTATATTTGAAGTGTACAGTCTGTTTAATATATTTTTTCAATGAAAGCTTGAGCAATCAAGTATCAACTTAAACGTCGCAATGGTGTAAAAATAGAGTCAAATAAGTTGAACCTCCCAGTTAAACAGCCGTAGTTTAACGGCCAGCTAACGGATCAAGGTAACTGTCTTGTTTGCGCTTGATTTTAACGCGTTGCACATTATTGGACAACCTTTGTATGACTTGACTGGAAAATGAATGTCAAAGTTAATCCGGTGAATTTACTATGTAGAATTTTACGAATGGTATGTCTGTTACTTTATAACCTCCTGTCCCATACCTGTGATTGATATATGTAGGTACTATTTACTATATGTTTTTTAAAAATGTAATTAAATGACACCCACATCATATAATATGAAGTTATCAATGTATATATGCATATTTGCAGGTAAAAAGTAAATGATCCTCTCATAATAAATGAGGTTATATTCTGTATACCCGCTTTAAACAAATAAATATTTTGAATTTGGACAACGGATTGACTTCGAAAATTATTTCTCATTGTAAACGATTATTGTATGATATATTTGTAAGATAACCTCAAATCTATTTGTGGATATTGGAGGTTTTTTTATGTAATTAACTGTATTTATTTAAATCTAGCTGGTAAACATCTTAGCCTAATTGTGCAAAATGTGCTTACAGAATTATAATCAAGTTTTTATTTTGTATCTCTGCCTACCCCATTCTGGGTACGAAGGCGTGAGTTTATGTTATGTGTGTGTATGTACTTATGTATTTAAATAAGAATGTTTATACTAACTGGTACGCATAGTAAAATTTTTGGACTGACAAATTGTGTGAAATGGACGCGTTATACTTATGTAATGTTATGTTCATCATTATCACGCCATGTTTGTTATTGTATTTGCCCTTTCAATGTCTGCCACGCTACTTTGCCCCTTCATAGCTATGATAAGGCCATCCGTCCGTAATCAACAAACGAACATTTTCAGATCGATATGAAGTTCAACGAGAAATTCTATGGCATCGCGTACGCAGATTTTGACCGCCACTCCGCCTGCCAGGTTGTTGGCAAGGGAGCGACCTCCTACAAGTTGGAGCTGCCACTGAAAGGATGTGGGACCAGACAGGTACGTACATTAAATAACTAATAACCGCGTTTTGAGGATTTGTTGTTGTAAACCTTAGCCAACTTTGTCCACCACTTAAAATTATGATCAATATCAGAAGATATTGCCAGATAGATAAAGGAGGATTTATAAAAAAGTGTGTGCTATATTTAAAATACAGCTAAATAAGCGATTACCATGTTTATGTATTGCAATATTGTGCTGCTTTTTGCGTTGCGACATTTATATATGTGCTTTCGAATTTTAAATATTACCCTAGAAAGGTTATTATTAACCTGACTGCATGAAGCCATGGAAAGGGTTAAGATCGTGTATGTATGTGCCAACGTTAAAAATGAATACTTTAAATTGCTCAGCGAATCGAACAACTCACTAGGCAGTGTGGGCAAAGGAAGATGCTCTTTAAACTGTAGTAAAGCGCTCCTCTGAAAATCAGCGCCGTGGCTAGCCTTGGCATAGTACTGAGGATCCCTTTATTGACGCAACCGGCAACGTACGGTAAAGATTCAGAAAATAATTATATCTGTTTTAATGCTTTCTTTCTTTCTTGTTTGATGGCCTTGTAGGCGAGAAGGTTCTAAGGTGATATGATGGCCTCTTGCCAGAAAGCATTGGTGCAAGGCCACTCACTGGTAGGACGTGATGATCTGATGAGGATCGTAGAAAGCCGATGGATGCCAGCAGCACCGTAGTGGAGATACTTGGTGACGGCTTATGATTAGCAGTGGACGTCTTTGGGCTGAAATAATAGTAAAATACTGTATTACGTCAATACTTAAATGTCTTTGCTTTCTGCAATCGTAAACGTGTACAACTTTAGTGGTGTAGTCTCATTAGACGCTTAATGTTTTTGCGAATTATAATTAGCCTTTGCAGGTGTGTTAGCTTTAAAGCGAACTTTTGTGCATAATGGTTCTTATCGAACGATTTTGTTGTATATCAACTTAGTTATATTTTTATGTAGCGTTTATTTCTAGCAAAAAATCTAAAGTAAATTATATGGCAATTAAATTGTAGTTAGGGAACTTATTTACCTTACATTTACTTGTTTCTGTGATATCGCAATGTGTTTCTAGTAAATTAAGACTTAGACAACAATCAAATCTAGCCGTAGGACCAAGAGCCCTAGATAAGATGCTTGACGCTATCGTAAACGACATTCGAAAAATGACAAAATGTATGAAATTGACATGAGAGCTTGTCGCGGCGGTCCGGCAACTTACGTTAATCCTATACATTTTCTAGAACGATAACGTTTTCGTTTTGTATCTTATCAAGGACCTATGAGGATAGACAAGTTGCTTATGGGTCAATCAACTTTTCTTTGTAGCTCGTTGCCATGGTGACGTCTCCTGGGTCACTCTTTAAAACTATGATTTCAAAGGATGTAAGTCCACTAAAAAACTGTTTTATTGGCAATTACGCACCCATTCTTTTATGGCCTTTCTTCTGAGTGTGCTGGAAGTATATATTATAACAGTTTTTCTAAGAAACTCTATCACTGTTGTCTCCTGGCTTACGGGACAGAATAACAACAACAAAAAGTTGATCCACCCTTATAACTAACGTAAATTATTTTCGAAAACTGTAAAAAATATGGAATTGACTTAATCCTCAGATCTGACTCTTGACGGATACTTTGTTAAAAATCTCGTCATCTAAATTTATTAATATCACTTCGTCGACATGTTTTTTATTATTTTATGACAACACCAACACCAATGTATTCCAGGATCCTCTGCGGGTGTTCACCAACAACATCGTGGTGAGATTCCACCCCAGTCTAGAGATGGATGGTGATGAGGTCATCACCATCGTATGCCGTTACCCACCGCCGCTGGTCCCCAAACCCGTCTGGAATCCTTTGATCAATATGTAAGTAGAAATCTATTTACTTCAAATTCCTCTATGAAACCTAACTTCAGCTGGCGTGTGTGCTCGTTTTGCTTCTCCATGTCAGAAACTATTGTAAACATAATATATGGCCCTAGCTTCGGCCGGCGACTTCGTCTACTAGATTTCCATTATAATAATTCCTAATAAAAAAATAGCAAATGTAATCCAGGGTGAAGCTATCTCCATTTCAAATTTCATCCCAATCGGTCCAGCAATAGCAGCGTGAAAGAGTAACAAACGAACACACACACTTTCACAAAAACTTTTGTGTTTATAATATTACTAGGATTGTGATCTAGGAGCTAAGTGAGAAAGCAAGAAGAAAAGTAACTTATGTGACGAAATACGATATTATTATTTACTACAATTGTATTAGAAAACGATCATATGCTACTTATTGATATAGCCCAAAATCCCAAAGTAAACTTTAAGGCTTGTCGTATTGGTTCTCAACAAGCGATAAACGCGCTTATACATATAGCAATCAATACGTCTTTTTATGGGTGAGAGCTGGAGCGGGGTCCATCAATACCATCTTAACAACAAAGATCAAGATATACTGTCAGGATTTGTAGTTTCTTATCAAATACTGAAATACGGAACCAGTATAATATGGCTTTGTTGTCCGTCTGTCCGACTGTTATTTTTATTAACTCTATTAAATCCTCGACCTTTCACGGAGATGAAATTTGATTTCACTATTTCTCGATCCAAAACATTGTTTGTGTTATAAAAAAGGATACCAACAGCGCTGACGGTACTGTGGTAACATTTGTAATTGGGTGATTCCAAGGGCGTTTGAACCGCTGTCAAAATTAAATTTCGATCAATTGTGACAAGAAATACGGTTACAGTACATCTTAGTATGTAAGTCTGCTGCTTGGTGTCGGTCATTATTTCAATATTTATGACTAAGGACTGATGACGGTTGACATGCCCGTGGAATCACCAATTTAAGTTGACAAAGTGGTCAACGTACGGATTCTAGTAATGAAATCCTGTGTTTTCAGTCCTGAGCCAGGCATATTGCCTTCGCACGCTCCTCTCGCCGGCACCCACATCCTGATGATAATCTGCGCCATCCTGTTTCTGACGCTGCTTCTGCTTGGGCTTGGAGTGTCTTACCTTTGCTTGAGGAGGCGCGCCCTACCAGCTCCAAGAAGGCTCATTGATGACTCCTCCGCTTCTATTGTCAGCAGAGAAAGCATTCAGGGTATGTAAACCTTATTCCCACTCAAAAAGAACTTCAGTTGCTATCGATTGTCGCTGATTTTTGTGTTGTCATTCCTTTTTGTTTTAGATATTTAAGTTAGTTTTTAAGACGCCCCTGTAATCACCAGCGCCGCGGCTTGCTGCGGCATAAAGCCAACGCCATGTTAAAGTTTCATTTTGTTTGTTAAAAAGGAGGAAGTTATTTAAATGTGTGTATGCGTTGAATAAATTATTTCAATTTCTATTAGCACGTGTAACGAAATAAATAATTCCACATAAACTACTACCTAAAATATTTTAATTACCATGATGTGGTCGAAGAACACTTCCTCGATACATTTATTAAGTTATATCAAGCTAAAAGTTTGTCTTTACACCATTAAAATAAAAACGAGGCAGCCATAACGTTGCGATTACAGTACCTATTGGCATGAGATCCTAATAATCATCGAATGACTTGTACGCTAGTTTGCCTTGTCTATGTCATAAAAGACGTATGGAGTGACGACCTTGTAAGGATCGCAGGAACGCGGTGGATGCAAAAAGCGCAAGACTGGTCTGAGTGGAGGGCCTTGGATGTCTTTCGGCTGACATGATGATGATGATGATGATGTCATAAAAACTTAAAGCTATCTCTGGCTTAGTTATACTATTTGCCATACTAAGAGACATTTTAGAAACGATTTACTCGTTCGTCTTTCAAACTTGTCTATGAGAACTAGGGATTACTATTTAACCGGTTATTAACCGGTTTTGTATGTAAATAACTGATTAAAACTGGTTAAACCCTGTTAAAACCGGTTAAACCCGGATGTTTGTATTCTCTAATGAGAATCGTGACTACGGACTTAAAAATCAACATTAACTAATTATCGTAAACTCTGATTATCGTAAATCGCTAAAAATCTGTAGATAATTCCTCTCCACCACAGAAGTGAAGATACCCCGCGCCCACCCCGCGTACCCGCTCGCCGCCGAGGCCGAGAGCGCAAGCGTCGCATCGGACACCATCCCGTCTGATTACCCGTCCGAAACGCCGAGTGAGGCTGAGCACGCTCACACCAACCAGGCCTTCATGATCGACGAGTCCTATCAGAGTGAAGGTAAGACATGACTTGGACCCGGTATTTTAGGGGCGCCTTTTGACAAGTTGTAGGGAGAGGACAATCATAAAATTATACAGTGTGTTTCTGTGTTATAAACTTGTAGAAATCATCACCAGCTGACTAAAATGTTCCAACACTAAAATTATTTTAATTATACATTTATGGTACCCTGCAATATGATTAACATTTTGTTTTACAACACATCAGATTTTAATACTAAGAAACTACTTTTAAATAATCTATGATCTTGTTGACGTCGCAATGCACATAAAATATATCAAATGGTGAGTCGACAAGTGCACTGACATGTTTTTACTTGTAGGAGGACCTTGTGCAGGGTCCGTCCGGGTTGGTACCACCACACTGTGGTTCAGCGTGTATGGAGAGAGTGTCATAAGTCGATTTGTCCAAAACTTCCAACATTATTGGGAAGAAATGCATATATTGTTGTTAATTATGAATTTATTTGATAAAATAAAGGACTTACAATTAATTTAATGTGTATATATTATTGAATAATAATAAAATAAAACAATTAAAAACGTTTCAAAATGCACTATATTTCAATACCGTATAATTAACACTTATAAATAGTAAGTAACATGTTTTCACTTAAAAATATAATAAACAATACCTTAATACTATTTAATTTAAAAAAAAAACTTATATTGAACGCAAACATATTTACTAAGTTTTTTTGTTATGTGCAATTCATGCAGTAGAATAAACCGCACGTAAAGAGTTGTTATCTTAAAAATACTGTAATTAAACTATCTAACACTCATTAGTGAAACTTTAATGAGCTTAGCAATACCTAATGTAATAAACTAATGACAGATTTAGATAAAACACTTTTTTTTTTCCTAGGAAGCTTTCTAAGACCCGTAACTAGTGGGTCAGAATTTAATAAAAGTCGATTTAAAAGATCGGTATTCGTCGCAACACGTGACATTTTTCTAGTATTGTTGAGCCGAAACGCTTTTATATTTTTATTTGTAGCTTCGGCAGCTTCTTCTGATAGTTCTCCTATGGATACCATCATGTGATCGAACTGATCGATTACTTCAGACCCATGAATCAGAACTTTGTGAATGGACGCTGGCAAATTGTACCACGGATATTCCTCAACAAGCTGTCGAGCCGTGTCTAAAGCAAACGATTTAAATCTCTCAGAATTAATTTTGTAACCGGAATTGAGACAGTTAAGAATTGTACCACACCTATCAATAAGCTCTTGCTTAATTCCTGTTATTTCGGCAGAAATGGCAGAGTTAGCAAAAAACCTACGTGCTGTATTCCCATCATTCGAGTTGCCACTTCCTCCGCTACGCGGCTTGTCCACTATCAGACCTAATTTATTTTTAAAAGCATTTTGTATCGTCTTCTTTCTCTCTGCCATTTTTTCCTTTTCTTCATTTAATCGAACTTGCCATTTTTTTACCTCGAGCCGATATGACACGTGCACAAAATATTCAAAAAATCTTATCCATGAATGGAGAGGAGATAATCCAAACTCCAGCGTAGCGGTATCAATTTCTTTGGTCAAACACATGTCTATCTGATTCATCTCTTTGGGTGTAGCCTTGCACAAATAACACCTGCTAGCAGATGCCGTGTCACTTAACGCACTACAAATTTTGCCGTCTACCATTGTCAATTGCAATTGATGATGAACTTGTAATTCATCGCCGCCCGGCAACATACACGTCGATGGTACTAAATTATTAATTTTCTCTTTAAAATAATCTTCTTCGTTCTTAGATAATTGTTTTGTCTCTTTTGCAAATTGGAAGCGAATAGGGCGACAGTACCTAGTTGATGATGGGCGAGGATTTTTCCATAATATTGTTTCTTCTCCTGTTGTTGCAACTATGGACACGAGACGCAAGGGCACATATGATGTCACGAATAAACTTCCATCTTCTAAAGTTGGGTCATCGGAAAAGCACTGCTTATACTCACTGTGTCCGGTACTACCGTCAAAACCCCACTTACCAACTAACATAACATCACCTAAGGTCTCGGGATCGATACTTGATAACAGTATATTTTGAGAATCCAGTATTCTTTTAACCGTGTGGTCCAACAAATTTTGTAACTCTACTTCGGCACTTTTTTCAGTAATAGTTAATTTTTCAGGGTAACACTGTTTCTTGGCTTCTAAAACCTTATGATACGAAGGCAAAACTGGATATTGTTTAGTATTAATGAACTCTTTAATTAAAAGGTATTGGTGTTTTGTTAATTTTGCTTCTGTGATCAGCGATAGGATCTCACTTGGATTCACTTCACATTTATGACTATCATTTGGCCCACTACTCGAGGTTGACGAAGTATTTATCAAAGCATTGACGGCCGAGTTATCAATTTTTGAGAGGTCCACTAATCTCCTTCGCTGAGTTCGTTTACTGCAAGACTCAAAATCTTTCTTCGGTCGACCGAGATTTGATGTCATTTCTTGACCAGTAAACTGATTTTCTCTCGCAGATACCGACTCATTCTTTGCTATATCTATAGTTTCAAGGACATTTAACCATTTTTCATGTTTTCTGACTAGTTCATATTTATTCCTTGCTGCTTTTTTCCAGTAATCTGCGATCCTTTGGATTATGCAATTAACGCGTTTACTTAGAACTTCGATTTCAACGTTTTCAGCTTCCGGCACCATTTCCAAAACTGTCTCTAGTATAATTCGATATTTTTCTATCTGTGATCCTTTAGCAAGATGCCATAGTTCAAATATGTGCATTCTTGTAAACTGAACTTGCAAAAAAGAACCTGTAAGAAAGAAAACCAAATACATTAGAAATTGACAAATATCGTAGCATCTTCTACGAACAACGTAGAGGACGAATTAATAAAACATCTAGCAAAATCTAGCAGAAGATGACTATTGGCACACTAACTAGACTTTTATACGCTTTTTAAACAATCAAAATTATTAATGGTACAGAATGGCGTCATTGATAAAACTCAATGGTAATACACAAACAATTTAAATATTTTTATAAAATTAGGTGTCTCGTAGCTCTCAAATAAATATAAAATGTATAGTAAAAATAGCTAGTAAAAATATTATTATTAAAACACATACCTTTGTCATTAATTTCCATGATGATTCAATAGAGTTTATCACAACAAGTTTTTAGAAATCCGTCAACAAACAACTTTCACTTTAATGATCTATTGATAAGACTAATTACGCGGTTTAAGTGTGTTCACTTCGGAGGTCTGAAAAACAATGATCCCGACTGATTACTTCAAAACTATTTATAGTTTTAAGTAGGCTGGTAATTAATGTGTTATCAGAGAAGTACAAATCATAGCTCGGCTATTGTTGATTATTTGGACTTATGACCTATGAGCGGGACCATAGTGCACCATCTTATCCATTAACCTACCGCCTAGCAGCAGTGTTCGCATCGTTGTGTTCCGGTTTGGGGAGATACAGCCGGTGAAATGACTAGCATAGCGGCATTCCATCTTAGTCCTCAGGGTTGGCAACGCATTTGCAGTCTTGTGAATGCGAATGTATATGGGTCACAGTTTCCACTTACCTGTGTGCTCGTTTGCTTTCCCATGATATAAAAAAAAAGATAACCTAGAGATTTGGTCCTTCGAAGACATTAAATTTCTTAAAATACTAATAATAATCACCATTTAACCCACTAATCCACTAACAGGATACGGCGAAGCGCACGAAACTAGCGCGTCTAACGCACGAATGCACGCAGCGGTCCCGCCGGCGTTCGACGTGCGTGTCCGCGTGCAACGCCCGCCCGTGCCGCCGTCGCCGCCGTCGACCATCACAGTCACCGAGACCGACGGAGGAAGCATCAGGTGTGAATAAAACGTTTTATATATAAACGCAGTTCAGCTGTTTTTGTCGTGCCATGCCCGAGACACGAAAGCATTTATTATCCTAGCTTTTGAGCAATTGGTAACTGCCCAAACGCTCTGTTCTTTCTTAGCCTCATAAATTCTGATTTCAAGTGAGAAGCTCCTTTCAATACATGTCACGAAATTCCACTGCGGCGTATGAACTCGTTTCGTATTATGTAAGAAGATACTCCTACATTGACATACAATGATGCTACGTACGAAACAACATCAGCCACGCGTGGCGTGGGCCCCAATACAATAAGATTGCAGCTAAAGTAAACGATTTAAGAAAACTGTCAAAATGTATTGATTTGACATAGGCGTTTAAAACAACATTTGCTGAATGCATCTTGATAACAAGCATTTGTAGCCGTTCTCAACACTTATTGCAGCTTACCGACAAGCCACGCACGTATTTATATGCCTTGTGCATTACTGTAGAAATGTTGTCAGTGTTGTAACGATGTTGTCTAGATCAATGGATCTACACGTCTAGCCTAATATACCGTGCGTATGCATCGCTTGTTGCGGAAATGTTGTCATACGCAGCTAGTCCAGCGGATGTGTGCGTACAGTACACCACAGTTTAAATCCGGCTTAAATCTTACGTGTATGTACAGGGCGAACGATATGAAGTGTTACCAAATTCACAAATTCGAGCCTGGTGTCAAAGTAAAAGCAACTTACTAGCGGGAAAATGTTTTGGAAGCTGTGTTGGAGCCTTAGGCACGCAAACATTTCGGTAGTAGACCGTGGATATTTCAACAAGACTCGGCCCCGGCTCATAAAGCTCGTGTGAACCAAGAGTGGCTGAACAACGCGTGCCACATTTTATTTCGTCCACACAATGTCTTTCGAATTCCCCAATCGCGAACCCGATGGACTTTTCTATCTGGTCCATTGTGGAGAGCAAGGTGAGGAGAAGAAAACATGCCAGTGTGGATGCACTGAAGAAAGCGATCGTACGTAATTGCCATTGCATACCGCAGGATCACATTCGTGCAGCGTGCAACTCATTTTTCTACCGCCTGAAGGCCATAGACAGCAAAAGGTGGTCATATCGAGTTAAAATAAAGTAATCTTAGAAATTTGATATCTTTTTCTCATTTTTTTCTTAATAATGAATAATTTGTGACTACAAAAAAAAATCGTAGCCTTTTGAATTTGGTAACACTTCATATCGTTCGCCCTGTATGTATGTAGAACGCTATTGCTGTCAAATATGACTGAAAAATATTTATTTACGAGGTAATTGCCGTTGACGGTAAACTTAAGCAGATGTAATCGATAAATAGACGCTGTTCTGTCAGCCCACGATTATTTAACAATAAAGTGTCAACCCTCAGTACCTATCGTTGTAGGTTGAAATTTTATTGCTAAATAATTGTGGGATAACATGGGTCTTCGTGGTTAGTCTACCCATGAAAATAATCAATTTACTTTCCGTACCAGGCACACCATGTTACTAGAGGAACATGAACGTCAGGAGTCTCTTCGTACTGTTTCGCCGGTGGCTCTACCACTGCCAGCGAGGCAGGCCTACCTGCCTCCTCCAGCTCGTCCGCCCCGCCCCGCCGCTCTTTACTCGCAGGTCAGCCGGAAGAGACAGGTACCAGGGGATTAGAAGTTATCATAGGTGTTTGGTTGTTGTTGAAAGTATATGTTGATACACATTCAAGTACCGCAGCGTTTTGAGTACATTGAACCATCATCATCCATGTACAGTTAACGCCGGTCAGTAACATCAATGGGTAATAATAATCAGCAATATAGGTAGTCGAAAAAGTTATGACGAAAGTGAAAAACTACTTCCTTTTTATTATATTGTACGTCGTAAAAAATGTCGTTGCTTAACTTGGTTTTTTTAACGTAATTTCATTTTGAAGTGTTCAAGCGCATATTACATTAAATTTAATGTGCGCTTACTTTCCTGGTTGGGACATTTTCCTAGTTAAAATCGTCTACGTATGGGTCGACTCATCACTGTATGTATTTCTAAACTGTTTTTAACGTCTATGTTCATAAAATTAACTGACACATTCAAAATTAACTTTGATCCTAATTTGACATTCCATTTGTAACTAGAAATAGCAACAAATAATGAATCACGTCCCATGTTGTGTTTGACTAAAATTAAGCTAAGATATACATCAACTTCCATCGACCAATCACAGCATCCCATTTCCATTTTTAACCAATCACGACTAATCAGGAGTGGTCGCGTCGGCCGCGTTCCATCGTGTCGCTCAACACGGAAATGACTGACACGCACTCTGTCACTGAGGTCACTGACAGATCCCATGCCAGGATGTTCCACATTAAGGTGAGATCATTTCGATATATCACTAGATAATAATAGACCTAGAGGGTGTCGGTACCGCTACCTGATCAAATACTGCTCGTAGATGAACAAAGAGAAAAAGTGGATCTGTATAGGTACTCCTTTTCCTTTTGCGGTAGTTATTAAAACTTTCCTGGTGACGTATGGTTAAAAAAAAATATGATTATTAAAATCAGACCACCAAATTAACCTTACAAGTTAAACCGCTCAAATATTTTGTAACTCTCGAAGAAACCTGGTAACACAAGGGAAAATGCACATTTCGATACAAAACCAAAGGGACAACATAGTCCCCTGCGTTACCAACTATATTATTATTTAAAACTGTACTATTTTAAATCCTATTTGTCTGATTTAATAAGCGTGTAACTCACGTTGATCGATTGATTGATGAAACATGTAAAAAAATGGGGAGTACCTTAAAAGTTGATTCACCCTCGTAGAACACGGCACGTTGCATACAATTTAAAAAAAGTAATTTTCAAATTAATGTCATTATTTACCAACATTCCGATAAGTACCATCAGAAAAACAGTCTACCGCGCTTCTTCCTTGGCAGTTTTATCTGTCGTGCTGAATTTAGTGTCCGTATTCTGCTGGTATTCAATCAGGTAGGGTTACGGGCGGTACCCTTGGGTCTAAACATAGAAATGCATTAATAATATCATTGAAACCCATGTAACAAGTTCAAACTTAAAAGTTCTAGGTTAAGACACTGGAGATCAGTAACCACTTTCTGTCGTCATTGTCAGTTAAGTTTTAATATTGCATTCCAGGATCCAGTCATATTCTAGGCCATTTTTCTGACTAAGCTAAAGTTAGACTGGCTTGTTTAACTTTTTTGATACTAGTTACAAAAAAGGACTATGGGCAAAATGGCCCTAAAACCAACAGAGATGAGACTTAGATAATTAAATGTGTCATTTTATCTGCTTCATTTTCTTGTATGGGTACCAAGTCGAAATCCATTGCAGAACTAAGACATTCATATTTTTAGTCAGAATAAATACGAGCTATGAACATCTGTATTTAACATTCTGGAGGGTAGTTAGGAAAAAATATGGTAATAAAGAAAGTATTCCTACCGAATATGGCGTGATCTACATTCGTGCAGTTAACTTGTCATATTTTCTGGAACTACGTGTTTTATTAAATATCTAAAGTCGTTTAAAACTCTTTTATCTACCCTAAACCTAAAACCCTAATGATATAAGATCGGTATTCTCTACGAGAAACCCGTTTTCTGGTAGATCGTATTCACGCTGACTAAATTATGAATATCAGTTCTGCAATGGAATTCAACTTGATGCCTTTAGAACGAAATGAAGTAGATTTATAAACCTATTTAATGACCTAACTCTCAGGTGTGTTGGTTTTAGGGCCTAGCTCCATATAAAGTTGCCCATGGTCCTTTCTTTGGACTGATATCTGGATACTGACTGGGTTTCATAACTTTAGAAGCCGCCGCCACCTCCTCCAATGATGAGCGAGCGTCTAGAGACGGAGGAGCACGAGGTGTTCATGGAGAGCCTGGAGCCGATACCTGAAACACCGATCCTGCCGGCCAGGAAACCGGAGATCACCTCACACGTGGTAGACGATGTGTTCCTCCGCACCATCACCGAGAAGAAGACCATTGAAGATATCGAGCGGCATAAGCGATTGGTTACCGAATACAAACAGGTATCGCTTTTTTACAAGAGTACCGGCTATTTGCAAGACGCATAACTTTCGAAAACTGACAAAATGTACGAAATAGGCAAAATTTTACTGCCTACCTTATTAAAATTTTATTTTTGACTGGCGGCCCGCCAGCGGCTTCGCCCCGCTGCAAATTCCTGACTTTCCCGGTAGATTTTTCAATTATTTTCTTTCATAAAAACATTGTCTTGACATTGACAAACACAACAAAGAAGAAATCAGCCAAATCGGTTTAGCCGTTCTCGAGTTTTGCGCTTAGCAACACATTTAGCGATTCATTTTTATCATATAGATAGATTACGTGATAAATATACCTAAGAAAATCTATTTCACATTTTTTAAGATCAGTCGGTGGGTCAATATGCTCATTTTACAAAATTAGTCGAGTCAGAACGTCGAGATGTGTCTGTACATTGTGTATTCGTACTTATAATGTGTTTCCCCCCCAGGTGCCACCACCACCCCCTCAGTTCGACGTGACCATCCGCAACCACACCCTGCCCGAAGCCCAGTGGGAGAACTTCTCTGACATCAGCAGCGCCTCCGGCATGACCCTTACTCCGAAGATGGAGAGAGTCCCACTGTCCCTCCCACCACAGAAATATATCGGTAAGCGCGTATATACATCAAGTTAATAGCAAAGAAGAGTTCGGCGTTGTGACAGGTGCTTAATCAAAAACTGATCCTTAGTGCGATAGATACCACTTAAAAACAAGATTAGATGTTTTTGAATGGTATCCACCGCATTGAAATCAATTTGTGTACCCACATGACATATTAATGACAAGTAAATATCATGGTTCAGATAGATAGACAGATAATATCCATCGGAGATTGTATACAAAATTCGTAGATTTTTGAGACAAATGGGATTTTTTTCCTTGTTCAATTCGCTTCGTTTAAAAAACAGTAGAATTTGCATTATTTTTTGTCAAAAATCCTCATTAAATTATTATTTGTTATTCCCAAATGCACTTCTATGCAGCATGCGCGTTATTTTCCTCTTGCTCGTACATATCGTCGTATAGCTGAGAGTAGTTATTTCATGTTAGACCTCCGGATTATCAACGCATTTGAAATCTTAAGATTACCATTGTAAGACTGCATAATCGTCATTGCTTTGATAAAACCTCGTAACTTAAATTTCGTGACGTACGATTTTGAACTTAAATATGGAAAGAATTAAGTTCAAAGTTATGGGTAAGGACCAAAAAGTTGTCCACGCTAACTCACTGAATTAAATTTTCTATGAAACTTTTCCGTTGTGACACCAAAGTTAGCCATACAATTGTAGGGATAATTTTCGTCGCACAGCGGAACTTTTTTCGACTTCGTTGTTTGTATGGTTAACTGCGCTTAACTGTGGTCCAACTTTTTGGTCCTTACCCTTATACATCTCGAAATATTAGATACGAGTTTTTTCTAAAGTAGTAACGATATGTCTATGGGCTTCAGAGTCCACTATCACGGGGCTTGTTTGCTCGTATACCTTCTCTACGTCCTAAAAAAAGACAATAGTAACCCTTTGCTTCATATGTTTTGCATCCTTAGCTAAAATCCTTATTTGTTTTCCAGGTAAAGGTGGTCCCGACCTGTTCTCCCCAGAGTTGATTAAGCAGTCCCAGTACCAGCCTCCCTTACCCCTACTCCCTGAGCTACCACCCGCCCGCAACCCCCTATACAGAGAGGAAGATGACGAAGATGTCCCCGAACCGACGCCTGCGCCGCCAGTTCCTCCTAACTGGACTGTTCTGACACGTGTCTTGAAGACTGAGGCACAGGATGAGGTATTTACCGTTATAAAATAAAACAAGGTTTTCATATTCATGAATCGTGATTCATTGGATGTTTGAAATACATACATCTAACCGCAGTCAAGTGATATAATAAAATTAAAATAATTAATTTGACTTAAATCATAACATCACTGTGACACAGTTCTATGGTGGGTCAGGGTTCCATTGAGCTGATAGTACGTAGTTATAGAACAATCTATTTGTAGTTATTTTTTAACTTCAATTACTATATGTGATTATTGGCATCTATTAATAACTTTTCCCACACATAGTACTATATTTGTTCAGTCAAAGTACAAAACTTTTTTAAAAGTATGTCGTCTCCTTTGTAATATTTGATTGATTTACTTATTTTACCTCAAGCCCAGCCATTATGCTTTTGATCCTCCAGTCTGTCCTCTATTTAGTCTCTATTTTATTTTTAATACAACAAACGCACTCTAAATTTCAGGTTCTCCACGAAACTGAGCGCGTCCACCGCCTGACGCGCGAAGAACGACTCCGTTGGCGCGAGCTGATCACCCACGAATCCACACTCCGTCGCGAGCTGGCGCGGTCGTCGACCCGCGAGGAGTTCACTCGCGTTGCTCACGACCACCGCTTTGCCCCACTCTACACTCCCCACAAGTGGGAGGTCATTATTCGCATACTGGCGCCACCACCGGAGAAACCCAAGGTAAGCAGTAAAACAAAGTTTGCTTATACCGAGGCAAGTTACTTCCAAGGAGATCTCATTTGAGGAATCCATTGTCTTGCTAGATTATCCGTAATTAATGAATGAAACCAATTTGTCGGCTTGCAAATAGCAGTCCTCCTGCAACTACATTAACATCTAAACAAGGAACATTCTAGACATAATCGGTGTACCAGTGTGGCCATCGTATTTCAGCTATCTCCTCTTAGATATAAGGCTACTTGTAATAAAGCTTTCCATCAGAAACTTTCCAAAATTTCTTAAACAATACACTAATGAACCAGCACTACTTATGAAGTTAAGAAAATATATTGTTTAAGTCGAATACCAATGCAATATAACGGAGCTAATCTGATGGGGAGAGATGAGAGGGAAAGATATATCATCATCATCATCATGTCAGCCGAAAGACGTCCACTGCTGGACATAGGCCTCCCCCAAGAAAGATATATGTACGTTACTTAATACATCAAAACCCATCAAATATAAACTCGTAAAGTGCTATGGTCGGAGTTTCTCTGAAGGATAGGATTCGTAACGAATACATCCGACAGATAACCAAAGTAATCTACATAGCCTAAAGAATCAGCAAGCTGAAGTAGCACTGGGCCGGCCATATCTCGCGAAGAACCGACAACCGCTGGGGTAAACGTGTTCTTGAGTGGAGACCGCGTCTCAGCAAACGTAGTGTAGGACACCCTCAGGCCAGGTGGGATGACGATCTGCGAAATACTGCAGACAGATGCTGGATGCGGCAAGCTAAAGACTATGCGCTATGGCGCTCATTAGAGGAGACCTATGTCCAGCAGTAGACTAATATTGGGTGATGATGATGATTAGTGTTCCGCACTTCATGAGTGCGAAATTCAGTTATTATTTCACTAGCTCTCATTATTATTATTATTATTAATTAGCCAATATAGTGTCCCTCTGCTGGGCAAAGGCCTCCTCCCTTAATTTCCACACCTCTCTCTCTGTGGCAATATTCGGCCAATCCTTCAGAAAAACGTCCAAGTCATCCCGCCATCTCCGCTTGGGTCTGCCTCGCCGTCTGTAGCCGTCCTGGGGGACCCACCAAGTTGCTGCATTGGCCCACCTTTGTGGGTGCATGCGACAAACATGCCCGGCCCAGGCCCTTTAGCTGAGCAGTCTTTTTCCCAACATCGGCTATGCCTGTCTTGGAGCGCAGGGTGGTGTTTCGCACTCGGTCCGTTCTTTTTACCCCTAAAATGTGAAACTGGTAATGAAATCAAATTCACAATAGAGTCCGACGAGCGAGTGCAAATTAAATTCTCCAACAGAACCGCTACCGCAAGAAGAGCGAGTGGGATTCTCGCTCGCGCCGCAGTTCGCTGCCTACTCTATATGAGTATGACAGTGACGCAACATCCCTGCGCGAGCCGGGCCGCTCGCGTCGCTCGTCGTACCGCAGCGACCACGTGGACATGAGGTAATTTAAATAGTGTTTCATAAAATAATCTCACTGATATTACAAATGTTAGTGTTAAATGGGTGGTTTTGTGGTTAGATTCAGTAAATGCTTACCGGGTGACTCAACTCGTGAACCCAAATATATTTTTCTGGCCCTTTACCGTTAATTAAAGCATTCGAACGTAACATTAGGCAAGAATCCTTAAATGTATTTTGTAATAATTAATAAAATTATTAATTTTAAAGTTACCGAGTTGTTACCCTACCTCTTACGTTGAACTGTCATAGACTATGAGTACTTTAATCTAAATTACTCGTCTAGTAGAATAAGGTGACTACACGGTTGGTAATTATTACTCTTTAGAGAAATTAGGGTTTACTTCAACAAAGTATAATTGTTAGTTTTTGTAGTTAATGCACGGAATTCGCCTTGAAATGCGGTAGAAACCATAATTTCGGTTACGGCTTGTAAAATGACGTTATTTTGGTGATACATGTTGATTGTTAATAATAATTATAATTATAAAAAAAATACCATTTCCAACAGATCCATGTCCGAAATGATGGTCGACTACGCTCGTGAAGAAGCCGACAGCCACTCGGAAGTATCCGCTGGCACCCAGCTTGGTCGATACTACGACGATGACAGTGACACTGAGCATCCCTTCCACCAGAACCAGTGAGTATAACAAGACGTAATATCGCACGTTTTATTCAAAAGTGTCACCATGCAAAAAAAAAAAACTTCACTGTTCAAATAGTGTCACTGTTACATTTAATGTGCGATATAATACTAAAATTCGTGCGAACGGGAATTACCAATCTCAATTAGTTCGTTTCATGTTTGCGCGTCTGTGGCGCTTTACCGCTTCCAGTTCGCTTAGTTTTTATTTTGTTGCCGTACAAAGTAAACAGTGTTTTTATTTGAAATTCGCGCGAGGACCATCAAACACAATACAAAGATAAATAATGGCCACATGTTATAAAAAACGCTATCATATGTCTTTTATTTTTGATAAAAGTAGTGACATTAAAAATATTATGTTTAAACGCTCCCTTACATTTAGTACGACGTTCCTTGAGGCTGTAATATTATTCATAATTTACACGAATAAACTCTAATAAATGAAACAATTCATGAATCGTGTTGAAATGACGGCCTTTTAAACAAACGCCTCTCAACGAACGGCGTACTAAATATGTAAGGGAGAAATCGTAAATTTAAACGCATGGTCCAAATAACTTGGGGTAAAAGACTATCCTTATCTATATAAGAATTTTCATGGCTATAAGCAATTTAATTTCAGTCAAAAAATTCAATATTACGTATTAAAATTGGTCTGGACCGGTAAAATATCAATCTTTAAGTCGTGTTTTGTCCATATCTGCATCTATTGTATACTCGTAGAAAGCGCTGCTTTCTTATAGTTAAGGCAGCGTTCGCAGGAGACTCATTCGTGAATGCAATTAAGTCCATGAACGTCACAAAATTCATCTCCAGTAAAACCCATTTTTGTTTTAATAATATAAAATGTACCATAATAATGTCTACAAGACATTCAGTGCCAACAACTGCTAGCTTCAAATATATCCTCGTTTTCCTTCTAGACCATGGTCGCGCGGTTCCCTCCACCGCTCCGTGAGCCAGCCGTCCCTGGCTCGTTCTGCCACCGAAGTGGTGGAGCAATGGACCGCGCCAGATGGTGACGTCACTCCCAAACCGGGCCGCCGCGTCAGAGGTAAATCACAGCACTTACTATAGTCAAATTAAAATAGATCAGTTTGGTTGGAAATGTACATACATAGTGACTAATTTTCACTGCCGCTGAATGTAGCAGTTCACCCGTACAGAAATCTTACGGATTACCCTTGAACTACGTATGACCTTGACCTATCCTATATGGCCATCTTTCTCCTACCAAGACAAATCATCCAAAATTTGTCACGAGATAAATGCAACCATTACTATTAAAATTATAAATTGTATTTGCCTCACATATACATACAAAACGTTTCATTTAGTCGATCACTCGATTTTTATGGCTTGGAGAAGCCAAGCAAGTACACAGATCACCTTGATTGTAAAAAGTCTAGTACTATCCTAGTACTAGACTATAACTATAACTATTATGGAATGCCTCTATCCTAGTCATTTCAGCAGTTTTCTTACCCCTACGCAAGTTGAGTTATTGGGGTAAAATGGTGGTAGCCACCACACCAGCGATGACTGCAATAATCGACGACTCTATTACTCCGGCATTGTATCTACGGCAATACAATCATTTACAACTATGCTGATCTTTTTGCACCCTCTTTACGAACTCTGTAAGATGTTACCGCGATTCGGTCAACGATTTCAATCCACAAAGTACTTACCTAGGTGCAGTATCGTAAATATTTCCAAGAATGCACTGAAAACATTTTCAAGTACATTTGAAAGTCCTATTGAGAATGTGTCTCTATTTACAAAAAAATATTTCCTCTCAACTGCTATGCAGCTCTTGTTAATAAAGCGATTTTTTCTTTGAAATAAGTTTGAAAAATGTGTATATTTTTCAGGTCCGCAAGGATTGACTACTTTCACTTCTTCGGAAGTTCGCACGTTCCAAGCTTCGAGGGAATGGCGAGAATAAAAAAGAACTGTTTTTTTTTTACAATGAACGTACACAAAATGACTTAAAACAATCCGGAGATAAAAAACATCCTCACATTACTTTGATATTCTACAATGTCTCAACGCAGTAGCAAAATAATGTAAGGATTTTCTTTATCCTGGACATTGTTTATGTGTAAGCATAATTTTCAGAAAGGGCCTCTCATTTTTAAATGTATTGTATTGGAATCTTTCACTTTAGTACTTATGTTGCCTTCGCTGTCATTTTAATGATAGAAAATCAAATCTAAATACGTGATATCCTTAAGACAAATGCAGTTCAGTTTACGCTGAGAGAAAAAGACAGGGCTATATAACTGATATAGCTTCGTCCTTCACGCTCGCCGTAAAATAAACTCATAGCTACGTCATAATAAACCACCAGAACACGTTTGCAATTACTTGCAAACGTGCACAAGGGCGACTAAAGGTTTTACTAACGCCGCAGAATGCTCTAAGAGAGTCAAGTCATTATTGTCAGTTGAAAAGAACCATCACGTTTGTTATGAATAGTACATTGTGTATTAAGGGCGGTAAGTAAGGAATTACGATCGAGGCTCTAGTAGAAGCCCGAAGTCGAAGACTGAGGGCTTTCTGAGTCGAGGTTCGTAATTCCCGTACCGCCCGTGAAACATACAATGTTTTTCATCACATTTGCGAGTAAATAAGTAAAATTATAGGGCAGAAAAAACTTATAATACACAAGTCAGCACAACTATTATTACGAATTACTTGAACTTTTTTTAAGCGGATGGCGGGCGGGCTCCACAGATTATACAAATGTTTCGTCCAGAAACGTTAAGGGCAAATACTTACGTAGGTATACATACAGCCCTGAAGGTGTAAAAAAAAAAAAAAAACGTCGTTTTGATACAGAAAACTATTAAAATCGATTATTAAGAACATTCATTGACAAGTAACATGTAGCGAGTTTGCAATGAAATTCCTGTTTAAATAACATTTTAAGACAATTTTTCAATTGCGTGTAAACTCTTTGCTTGAACTTGCATGACCTGTGTGCTGTGTTATAAATTTAAAAAAATTACTTACCGACCTTGGGTTTCATGGTAAAAAGAAAGGTCGAGGGTTTTATATGGGGCATTGCGGTCAAGTTAACCTGTATGTTTAGATACTGTTTACGTGCAAGTGTGATGAAAAATATCAAATAACAGTGTTCTTATAAAAGCCGCCTTCACGCCTTCATACCTTTGCCCATATTTGCTTTTGATTTTAACTTACTTGAACTGTATTTTGAAAATCTTTATGAAAGATGGTGTGTACTCATAAGCTACTGTTTGTTAAGTAAAGGTGTAAAGTGGCCATCTGATGCGATTTTAACATCGCAAGAAGAAAATTGAATGGATTTGATGAAATTTGTTCCAATTGTGATGTATTTTTAATGTTGACTTCAGCTCAAATTGAACTCTCAATTCAATATCACTGCCTTTTGAAAATGACTAAGCGTATTTGCTTTATTATAATTCCGTCCATTATTTGTAATAAGTGATATATTAATAGGTATTTTTATGATATTATACATTTGTAAACGTATTTATAAGAACGTACGTACATTTTAAGAGTGAAGATCATTATTCTTTACAAAACCATCAGTCTCTTAATAATACTACTACAGTATCTAGCGCTTTATATTTGTTTGAAGAAATGATTTCTTAATTTTACTCACGATTTTGACCTCATAAACATCATTTTAATTCAACCGATATATTATTTTGTGTGACGTAACGTTTATACAAATTTCCACTGTGTTACTATTAAATTTGGTCTTCACTCAGATGTATTTCACGTATAAATTTAATAAAAGTATTGAAATATAAAAATATGTACTTACCAGTACTTAACATATAATGTTATCAGCAGCAGTACCTATATTAGAATATGATAAGCTAGATATTTTATTAACACAAATAAAAAATAGGTTTGTCGGTTAAACTAGGTAACATTGCCCTTGTATTTGTTTGTAAAACATTAGAAAAGTACTTTTTATCGGCTGTCTATCTTTCAGTGTTTTTTATCAAATAATGAATTTGAACCATATTGTTGACAATAGGTCCAATAATTTGATTTAAAGGAATAGTACATTGTTGCCTAAGCGCGGAAAGTAAGGGTTTTCCTGACGAGGTGGTTAGCAGGCCGAGCAACAGCGAGGCCTGCTAAAATACGAGTCAGGAAATCCTCGTTTCCGCCGAGGCATACATAATGCTTTTCTCAAACATGTGAGGAAATAATACAAATACATTTCTAAAAAGCAAGTCATTTCATTTAATTCACATTAAAAGTTATGTTGGTCATGTTTGGGCAATTTGTAAATAAAATCTTAATATACTAATAATAGACATTGGAATGCAAATTCAAAAAGAAACACACGCACTGTGCTAAAAAAGCGAGCAGTTACCTTGGCTGTTTGGAATTTTTGTCTTGGTCCTTTTGATTTTATATGCAAATTGACAGCATTTTTAAGAAATATATGGACATGGACGGAAAGTGTTTTCATATGGTTTTTTTACTCCTAGGAGTAAAATGAGTCTCTTTCCGTCCTTGTGTTTCAATCGGAAAACCGTTTTTTCCGAGCATGTTTGAGAAAAGTATTTTATTGTCCCATGTGTAACAGTGACTGGGTTTTAAAAAATATGCCTAAATGCAATGTTGCCACGTTTGACAATAGAACTTAGTTTTTCGTAACTTTTAAGTACATGTACTAACACTGTGCCAAATTAAATCGTTTATACGGCTTTTTAAAATACCGGAGTAGCCATAATTGTAATTTGTACCTGTTATTGCGTACAATTTTTTAACCAATGTATTAAGCAAAGTGTACCAGCAGATGTCAAAAGTATTAAGTACTGGGTCTCTATTCCAGGTGCTAAAAACCATATAGTCTTTGACCTGTTATCGTATTATATATATACAGGATAAAGACAATAAATGATTTTTACCGCCTAGAATTGAGGCCCTGATATCTTTCATTGAAGTATGTCCTTTTTGGTTTTATGATAGAGATTTTGATTAACTTTAGATGTAAATAAACTTATAAAAGGGATGTTTTTGAAACCTAGCAGTGGAGGCAAGACGCCATATTTGATGTAAAATCGGGACTAATGCATTATTAGCTCACTGAGTTGCTAGTTGATAAGTATTCGTTGATTTTTCATGAAATCGATGAAATTACTTACGAGTTAAGAGATCATTTGTCTGCATGTCCTTTTTCTTGCCTTGATTGCTATGTTGTTTGGGTTGTGGCAAGCGTATGTGCAAATTGTGCTCAAGTTATGGTTGTAGGTTTTTTTTAACTTAAGGCTTTGAACAAATGATTAATATCAATTTTAATCAGCATCTGGTGCAAAATTAAGACTTGCTTAAAAAAATAAACCACGGGGAAGTGTTGTAGCATTAATTGTATCCCGTTCATTTTCACTTTTATTAATTTTGCATGGACAGTGTTCAAAGCCTTATAATTTATAAGGTTGTGTTCCGGACACAACTGAAATTTTTATATATGCGTGAAAAGAATAAAATATTGATGGATATAATCATTTGGTGCTAAGAGCGATAGTATTTTTACGATTTATTTGTAGATTATTAACCAACTGATCAATTATTTTGGTAATCTTCAATATACGTACCTTAACAATTATTTTTGTTTTTATTTTACCCTGGTTGAATGAATATTTTCAAAATTAGATATTTATAATAAACGGAATAAATTATTCTTATCCGTTTTGAGAGCTGTCATTGTTATTTTTCATATTACAAGTTCATTTGACAAAATGTAAAGTCGCAAAAAGTAACAGTTTGTTTAATTATTAACCTAAAAACTAAAAAACTAAATTTTTGTATTCACCTACTTAGGTTTGAGATATTCATTTAACGCTTTCAGGTAGTTTTCAATAAAACGGACCACTTGTAATTTAAGAACTTTATTTTTTTTAAATTCAAATAAATACGTGTGATGTTAGATGACAATGCTTATTAAAAAGAATCACAAAGTTGACATGAAATTTAACAATGCAACATTCAAAATATTTAACACCACGAAGCTGTTTACCACTAAACTGTGCTTGTTGGCTCTAATTACATAAAAACTCACAACGTCACTTTACATACATTATACAAATACGTAACACTTACAGGAACGATCACTAGACGTTATTTAAAGATGTTAAAGTAACTCAATGGAATACTTTCTTCCATTGTGTTACTTTTTTCCCTTAAGTCTTACGAGTAACAGGCTGAATTGTGAATTAGCGCCATCTAACGGTGCCTTTGAACACTGAAATGCTAATGAAAATCAAACAGTCATTATAATTATTGGCGGTTGTTATATGTCAAGCTTACTTACCACAGATATATGAATATGAGGAGATCAAATTTTCTGCCACAGTATAAGCAGTAGTTCATCTTCAAACATAGGCGCATCGCGCGGTTCGTATTGCCAGCAAACTCAACAGGGCGCCCCGAGCCAGCCGTGTTTGGTTGCGTACGTATTAAGTATCGAGGTAACCGAGGCAATAGGTATCAGAAACTCTTCACGCCAAATAAGAACTACTTTTCTATGTATACTGGGAATCGCACATAAATTTGAAAGTACTCTTCTATACCGACGATGCTATTGCGGTACGGTGAAAAAGTTGATCGATGGATGTTTACCTAGTAATGGATAGGTACTGCTCATTGCGGCGTTATTAAGCACAATTTACATTAAAGTAAGATGTGGAAAAACAATGTCATGCCAATTTTAAATTACAGTACAAGTCAAAAAATTACAACTGAGTTAAAAATTAAATGCAATTTTGCAACGACACTATAAATGTGAAGTCGTAATTTTGATGGGGATAAATTATATTTACCCGTAAAAAGTGATTTTATTTAATAACTTTTGCATTGTTTAAATTTTACATTATAAATTTATTGAAATACTAACGAATTATGAGATATTTTCACTGTGATCAACGCGTGCTCGTAATAGACATAGCTGAGGGTAGTAAAATGCCATGAGCTAACAACGGTTGCCTCGCTACCCACGGCTCGTCCTCTATTTATATATCTGTAGTACTTACTGAAAGTCATTTAAATTACGTAATCATATTATTTATTAAATTAATTATATTTTTTAAATCTAACATAAACGTGCAACTACGTTAAAGTATACTTTTTGTGGAGTGGTTTGAAGTGGCAAGTATGATGAATACTAATATTTTAGAGATCATGTTATTGAACTTCTCATATCTAGCTCGTTCGGTCCCACTGTTGGGCAAAAGCCTTCCTAAATGCCTCTCCAAAGTTCTCTATCCAGTCTCCTGGGCTCAGTTTTTACGAAACTGGTATTGTTCGTTCTGCCATCTCTTTCTTAGTCTGCATCTTCTTCTACAAAGATTCTTCTAATTCCAATTTTTTTTAAAGTTTAAGAAGAAAAAACCACTAAACGAACATCCGACCCGGTAATTTTTATGCTAACTTAAAGGTACAATGTTATACTTATGACGCTGTTAAACGTTTCTCCACAAAAAGCAACTTGGGTTTGCACCAGAAACACATACAGACGCTAATGGACGTTTCAAATAACAATACAAAAGCGTTTAATAACCTTATACAATATTTTCACAGAACACGAAACATTTATAGCTCAACAATCTTGATGCCGGTTCATCCATGCTCTCTGGGGCGCGGAAGGGGTAAGCGCTCGACCAATCAGTCAGGGTCTCGAAGAGATGGGCATCTACCCAGGTATATACCCAAATGACCCGGTAAAATGTGTTGATACGTGACAAAAAAACACGGAAATTTCACCGGGTTCATAGCCTATCTACTTAAGATAAGATATTCACAGTTATTAACAGCACATAATACTTAATTTACTCAGTAGATTGGGTATTTACCTTAGGTTTTAACCAGGTATAGTGTTTCTAATGTATGAAGTCCCGTCCCATTACATTATGTTTCATAATTGCGGTGCTCTTGGAAACTATATTTAACCACCCAGTATATGACATTACTGGATGTGAGTTTGAAGTTGCGCTAATTAAATAGATGTTATAAAAACGAACGAACAATTGCAAGTTTAGTTCGGACGCTTAGTAACGTCGGGGCTAAAACACGGAGCTGTACCGCTTCAAGGTCGACGCACATAACCACTCGCCACCAGATTGGCACCACCTCAACTCGAGCCGTTTAGTATTCTTTGTATGAAAGTCCATACTGTAACGCAAACTTATCGGCAGTCGTCCACTGCTAAATAGGTTATGGTACTAACACAAATCAATGTCTTACTTTGAGCTATTCCGGTATCGAGCGGTTATGTCTGCGCCAACCTTAATAGCACCCCCCCCCCTAACGTCTGTAACCCCGGGGAAAACTTGCGAACTAACTTCTTGGGCTATAGTCGCCTATTTGAAACTCAAAGTCAGCTGGTTACACTTAAAGGCTTGTCAACACTTATCGACACGGAATCAGTATAAGTAGGTTACTTCAGTAGCCAAACGACATCATTTTGCATTATGAATTATGACGTGGATGTTTAAATGTTTCTGACCGATACCCAGTCGATAAATGTAGAGAGTCATCATTTTAAGGCTTTTTAAGGCATATTGAGTGGCCATCACAATCGCCAGGTTCATGTCCAGTTTTTATTTATTATTTAGCCTATAATAATCGTCATCTTCCAAACAACAAACAGTTAGGAAACAGCGAAACTCACAAGGAGCCAAAATTTAAAAATACTTAAAACACTTAGTAAGTATACTATTTTACAAAATATTATCTGTATTAAGCGTTGATAAAAATAACATTTAAATTCTAAATACAATTTACTCGTACTATGTACAGAGATACTTTAAACAGTAGCCTTTATACAATCTACAAGTGGCCAAACTGCCGTCATATAAAAAAGGGACTAACTGCAATACTCTAAGTCGAAGCATTCCGTAATCTATTGGTAACCATATTAAATTCAAAATGCTTTTACTACTACGATGCAGTTAGCCGCCTTTTGTGGTATAACAACAGCATTATTATCTATCAATGCGTATAATAAATTCAGTGATCCTATATTTTTGTTACATTTATAAAGAAAGCTTCACACTGCGTCTATGTCATAGAATTTTTAAAAGCAAGTTAATCTATAGCTTTTGGGTGCAGCAAGTCAATTATTGTGACGGTATTTTTACTTTTTTTTTTTAATCATAATAAATATGAGTTTATGACATTGCATATGCAAACTAAAACTATTTGTGGAGCAACAGCGCACACCGTACAAACTATCAAGATGTATTTGTTTTCGTAGTTTATTTAGCATATATTACATCAACCAGTGAAAGCACTTATCAACTGAGTTTTTTAGAATACCGTAAACTGGGGTTACTTTAGACCTAGGGGGTAACATTGACCACCCCAAAAATCATCTTAAATTTTTTATTATTCCTTTAAATGTTCCATCAGAAACAACCTATTTATATTGTTCTAAAATTATTTTATGAATTAAAAATGTTTACCACTAAAATAGTCATAGTTTTAAGCGTGGGCAATGTTACCCCATAGGTCTAAAGTAACCCCAGTTTACCGGTACTTAGAAAAAAAACATTACACAAAGAATTATCTTGTTTAAATTCTAACCCCCGGTGCAAATGGGGGGTGTTAATGTGTAATGGTTTGTCTGCTGTAGCAGTCTGAGCTTCTAAGTTGATGAACAGATTCAGACGACTGTTTTTGAAGAAAGTTAATTTAATCCAAGAATCGGTTGGTCCGTTCGAAATATATTAGTACTGAATTATTGAGATTTTATTAATTTAATACGTTATTATAACACTATTATTATTTCAGATGAGAGATTTTTCACTGTTGGATTGATTCGATTCGATTTTCCATTTATTATCATTAGTTCAGTAAATTTACACTCAAGGGCAAAAAAACGGGTCAGAGTGGTTCTTCACCAGGGGATGCTTTCAGTGAAATCTGATGATGGATACCCCAAGGATCGATACAGGACTTCCAGAATGCCTAGTTACACAACTGTTTAAATCTGCGGTTAACGCCATAATTGTGCATGTTTAGAGAAACATCTAAAATCGCAATACAATGTAAGGAAATCCAAATGCTGACCCAAACTCTCTCGCTGTGGTGTTAACTGATTGTGCGATAAGTTAGGTATCTTAAGAAATTTGATTTCCACAATTGAACCTCGGAGTGTCCACCATTAAACCTCACTCAAACCAAACCCTGGCAAGGAAACAAGGCTTCGAAATAGCGTTGATTGTATGAAAAATGCACTGTGACCAGTTATTTTGGCCCCTGAGTGTAGTTTAGCAACACTTTAGGTAATGTCGGGCCGTATTTCGAACTGTCAAATGAATATGAATATGACTCCATCAGCTAGAAACAAACAGCGCAGTCGCAATTTGGCAGCAAGATTTAACTGCAAGATGAGATTAATACATTACATAAAGATACTCTGTCAATTAAAATTTCTTAGAATATTTTAAACAACAGGCTAAAATGCTATCAATTAAAAAAATGTAGGACCACTGTACATTGGATTCTATCTAAGATATGAGTTAGGTAGATAGGTCCCAAACGTCTTTATTTGGCATATTATCTGGCTACATGTGGCATACCAATGACACTCCAATCAAAATCTCACTTAAGCCTAGAACTCTTCCTTACAATGTATTCACCCTCTTTCGCCAATGTCACTGTATTCAAGTACTTACCTAGTTAAATCTTTACAGCTAGCTGCGCACTTTTTACATTTAAAATTTCTTCTAGCCTTCTCTTAGGTCTAAAATATTACTAGAATCTTATTTAAAACAATCCTAACGGCATCTGACCAATATCTTTGATTTTATCATCACTAACCATCTAGTGAGAAAGATCACACGCGAGACTTTTAAATTGAGGTCTTCACAGCGACTGTAAAGGGTGTTCTAATAGGTTTTAAATATCGTTCTAGTGGGGAGAGACACGCATTACAATAATACAGGGTGCCTCTGACCTTGGGGCTTTAAATGCGACAGTCGATTCTACGCGCTAAACTAAACTACTTTTGCTTTGCAACATTAAAAAAATACTTAAGTTTAGATAACTAATTGATGTTAAAATAAAATTGTAAAATAAGTGTATTCAATCAGGGCCATATAATCACCATCTCATGGTACGGGGGCGACATTTCCTTGTTACGAGGGCTAATTCAGGAGATACAATAATGGAGAGTTGGATCACGTACATTGAAAATTACATTTAAATGGTATAAGAAAAAAAAAAAAGTTGGACATATTTTTAACAACTTACAGAACAAAAGAAGTTTGATTTCAGGAGTAGAAACGATCCATCGTTGCAGACAAATGCAAACCGGTAACAAAGCATAGGATGGACACGACTAGGATTAAATTCAAGTAAGATTTATGTACTTATCAAAAAGCTGGAGTGATACGAGAACTAATTAGAGCTCTAAATAATAATGAACAGCCAATTTTATTTTGTCGTTTTGTCTGTACAAGTGGATAAGTAGTTGAAAGTAAAAAGAAAGAACACGATAATAATATTATGAATAAAGTTGTGACTCAAATTTGAATTAATGTCTTTCACTCCTGTTAAGGTGTATTTCGCCAATTTCAAGTTATTTATGGACACTCCCATGGACTTATTAGAGAAATAAGTCCATGGATATCTCACGCGAGGACAATTGACAACAATTGATTTTGTGCTAAGGTAGTAAAATAAAATACCGTTTCTAGATTTTACACTGCTGATTACAGTAAAAATATCTTTGGATTTTTTTATGCATTATTTTTATATTTAGGAAAAACACTTTAAAAAGTTGGATTGTGAATGTTAGGAATACACTTATAGTGCCCTTAGTCCATTTATTACCAAAGGAATTCAGAAAAATATACAACAGACAACTGTCATGTTCATTTTTTATCTGTCTGACGGATTACTTGATTCTAACGACACGCTTTCGATCCTACGCAAAATAGTTTATTTATTTTAATGGTTCTACAAATTACGTAATTCATTAAATTACGCAAAATAACAATTTTGTGAACGAACGGCAGCGAATGAGTGACATGACATGACAGTCAGTTCTGTTTCTGTTTAAAGTTACTTTTTTTTATATCAGGCTAAGATCACGACATCAGTATTCCTAACTTTGTATATACGGTCTTTTTAATGACTATTACTTTAATAAATTATTAACGACGAATTTAAGTTAAATAAAGAAAAACCAAGAAATACGGGTAGTCTAATTTTTAACCAGCTATTATAAACGCGAAAAAACAATAATGCTTTTTTTTTTGGAATGTTGTCAATTGTTCGGTAAAATATTATTTTCTCTAATGGACTAAACAGAATCAAATGGGTTTAGCTCCACGCTCTTTTATCAGGTCTATGACTATAATTGGACATTCATGTAACGTTAACCTTCTTCAGTCTGCTTATGGCTTCATTCAAACATTATAGTAGTAAACACTGAATAGTATTTATGACGTATATTTTCAATAAATAAATCGTACTCGAAATGTTATCAAAGTCGTATCCATCCTATGCTATGCCCATCAAATAGTCTATGTTGATCTTTAAAGTCTCATGGACATTCTCCTATTAGTGTCAATATTATCCGTAGTTTGTAACCAAATTTCGTAACCAGTTTAAAAAGGTAATATTATTCTATAAAACTATTGTCTATAATCAGAACTTGTTCTTCATAAATGTTTTCCGTCCTATTTATAAACACACAATTACTAAAGTGACCTTGGAATATGCTTAGTGTTTATCTGTCATCGTTATCTCTCCATTTGACAGAAAGGGACAACGCATTTGTTTAACTAAAATAGGTTAATAGTGCGTTTATGAATTAGGGGCTTTGTATCCAATTGAAACGTGGCATTTGTGACAATGCAATGAAGCACATTTAACTGCGGGTACTTATGCTCATACGCAAACAGAGGTGGTGAACGTGTAACATGTGTAAGAAGTATATGTGTGTGTGTGTGTTGCAGACTCTTTGGAGCAAAATCTTTTTATTCATTATATTTTGCTCTGATGTGGTCAAGTTGAGGTAAATTGGATTAAATGGTAATGTGGTTTATACATATTTTGGTACATGATTAAATTTACTTGAAATTCATTGCTCATTGCATCAGCTATCGTTTATTATCAGTGATGGGAAATAGGTGAGCTAAAATACCTATTCTTCGCGAGAGGACAATATAGAGTGGTTACAACCGGATAAAAAATATTATTTTTTTCTGTTCCGGGTATTCGATATTTATTCGGGTAATTATCGTAATGTAAAACATGACATGTTTTGTTTAAAGTACGGCATGTTTAATGTTAGTTTTTAGTAAAAAGGGCTAGAGAAAAGAAGGAATGTACAAGATTTCTAAAAAGTAGTAGCAGGACTAATAATATGGGTTTTCCCACGCATTGTTTGTTTATGACTTGCAAATGGGCGTTCACATTTTCGGATTACTTATATTTTTAACTTTATGGCAGGAATGTTACCATTTTTACTACAAACTTTACAAACATTCTATAAGGAAAATAATGTATGTTCAACATTACGGCTAGTATTCGCAGTGCCCGGATAAATATCAAATACCCGGAATCCAAAAAATATATACTTTTATCCGGTTGTAACCACTCCATATTATGTCCTCTCGCAAAGAATAGGTATTTTAGCTCACCTATTTCCCATCACTGTTTATTATAGTGTGTCTTTCTATGAAATTGTTGATCTTAAACGAAATGCCCTAGTAACTTTATATTATGACGACATTATATCGTGCGTTTTTATCTATTTTAAAACTTTTTTCCTACTTATACTAATATAACAACCACAAAATACGTTAACATTTAGAAAAACGAGTAAATTTTACAATACATCTATTATTTATTGTTAAGATTTGATGATTTCCTATATCGTAACCAGTAACTAGTTACCGTTAGTAAACAGGAAACACTCAACTCAGTTACAAAATTTGGTTACGAACTAGGACAAAATGTGATTACTATGACGTTTTTATTTTTATAATAAGTCAGTGGCATAGATAATAAGGCCTCGAATTCAGCATGTTTTCTTAATATAACCTACTCTTAATAGTGTTATTTCCTATTCATACAAGTTATTCTAACACGTTTATAGATACATGCCACTAAAATAATATTTACAGGAAAGTGTTAGATCATAAATACCTACTGCATGCCATTTCATATCAATACCATTTTCTTGCCATCGTTTATTTTCAACTCAAAAAGTATTATTATGTTTGAAAATAATTGTTTATACCTACGTAATAAGATTATGTGTTTGAGTATACAAAATTAAAAAATATGCGTTAGACTCGTAAGTCAAACAAATAAACGTTCAATGAAATAATTATGTTTACAGCAGTCATCAAATATTTCCCAACTATTGCTATAACGATGGCATGTGGCAATGTTTATCTTTAATAATCTTTGTAAGACGCATTTATTTACGTTTAATGAACAATAATTTCGTCAGTAAATAATTAAACAAAACTAGCTTAAGTCACTTGTTACTGTACTCGCTCCTTTATTTACCCCATTACTGAGCACTCGACTCGTGTAAATCGCGCTTAAAAGAGAGCGAAAGACATGATTTCACACAAAACATCAGCACAAGAAGCACTTTCCGTGTTGCCATCCTTTTTCACCCAATTAGTAAGAGCCCGCTATTTTACGTGCACACATGTCATGTAAACACCACGCACACAAACATTTTTTATAACAGATTAAATATAAGACTTGAACACAGTATAATCGTCTTTTACTTCATCATTATAGAGTTTATAGTTGGCTGATAGAGCCTAAAGACTGACGTCGTCTAGTGACTTGTCTCCAAAATCTTTTCTCCAAATGCATCTCCTGAAAGAATATAAGTAAAATGGAGGATTAAGAAATTAAGTGTTTTGTTATAACATTAAGTTTGACAGTTTAAAAATGTTTTGCTATGAATAAAATGTCTCTCAATATAGACTGGACCTAAATGCTTGGTTTAATCTCTGTTATACTGTCTATTTTGTAATAAATATAAATTTGATTCAATATAAATTACAGTACCAAACGATTAACCATCCTAAGACGTAGCTTTTTTTAATGACACTAACAACTGAAGTATACCTACCGCTCTAGTTAAGTAGTGTTTAAGGTATGAGCATGTAAATTAGCTATAAGTGGGTAGAACACAAGAGGATAATGAGCGCTTTATCCGCCAACAAACTGTCCTCAGTTTGGCGGAATATAAATATGTACATACCATTTAAGTTCTTTGTGATAAATAATTAAAAAAAAAAAACTACAGTAACTGTCAAACTGGTTCGCCTCAATCAAAACTTTACGCACAAAATATCACTGACGCATGGGCTGCATACCAATGGGTCAATTTAACCCACCGTAGCGCATGGACAAGCCATGTGCGTAGATACAGTAAAACCAAAATATTAATACTTGGCTGTGTTTAGCTGTCGCACTCTCTGTCTGTCAGTAAAGCAAAGCCAAAGAGAGTGAAAGGGATAGGCGGCCGATTATTACTCTGGTTTGACTTTATATGCGTCTTACCCACTGCGGCGCATGGACAAGCTACGTGATGTGGGTCTTTTAGATACGCCGTACGATATATGTACGGCGTACATAGTGGGTAGCAAATGAAACCTACCTACGTTTGTAAAAATTCTCACAGTGGCATGCATCGGCCACTGTGGGATTTTTTACAAACGCAGCGTGACCGATGGACACTCGTTAGCTTACGTGTGTAGGGTTAAAGGCTCAGTTTGATTGCGCAAAGCCCGCATGCTTTTCGTGATATATTGAGTCGCTGCAATAGCTCCAGGCTCAATTTTTTTTAAACAACCTTTCCATGGATTGCTACAAGCATGTGGGCTGTCGAACACTGAAACTGAGCTTTAATTCGCCATTTTTCTTTACTTAATAATTACACTAAATATGTATGTTCATAATAGGGTACTTGCCTCATATTAAATTTGGCTTAATAAATTAATATTTTCTGTAGTATTAGACTAAAGAAACCAATATTTATCGATTTTAGATATTATAAGTGTAAGATGGCTACATATTTTCTATTTAAAATTGTTCATTTTTTATTTTTTATTTTGAACTCCGAAAACGCTGTCGGACATGGTGTGACGTCATAGGACTCTAAGCAAACTTCATGTCGGACCTTATACGAGTGAAGTTCGCTATGTAATCTGCAAGTATTCTGTGCTGTGACATGAAATTGACATTTATGACCCGTGGACTTTTGAGGTTGTGTTGTGATCGTAATCGGTTTATATTAGTAAAAACCTATTCTGCGTGTTACTGTTACTGCTTTCTCGTTTTATTGATAAGAGCAATCATGGATGTTGGATCCGTGAAGGCAGATAGCACAAACTTACCGAGAATGGACACGTTGATGGTCGGTAATATTTATTTCACTGGGCACTCTAATCCATAATTTTCCTGAGGTTTTAACTGATGTGTTCTTGCATTCTCGGACAATACAATAACGATAATTACTATATTTTCCATGTAAACTGGTGGAAATCATGGTTTTTATTAAAAAGTATCGAGGTTTTCACAATGATAAACGTTTATTTATATGTCAAATGCACTAGTCAAATGTCAATGTTTGTTTTGGGCTTGGATGACGTCACAGCACAGATAATCTATAGACTAATATGGCTGTAAGCGTTTTCGCCTGTTAACGAAAACTAAACTTTTAAAATAAAGTTTTGCGGTTTTCTAGGTCCTAAAAAAATAAGGCAATATTTTTTTTAAGCTAATCTGACAATAATTAATAATTTGAGACCTACTTTAAAAAAGAGGCAACTAGCCTATTATAATCATTATCGATTTATATAATAGATTATAATTTAGTGCATCGAAAGTAAACAATGTTATATTAATAATAAAAACATTCACAATGAACACGGTTACGGAAAGCCATAAGTAAGTTAAACGTAAATTAAAACTAACCATAGACACATTTTATAATAAAACTTTAATCATTCACAATGGACAAGGTTAGGAACAGAGAGCCATAAGCAAGTTAAACGTTTATTAAAAGTAACCATAAACACTTTTGGTCTATGGCATGTCTTATGTCAAGGACAGTGAGCGAGTATGTCTGCCACATAAAATGTAAATAACTACAAAGCTCCAATTTTACAGCAGCGTCGAAAGCTGTGCACGCTCAAGTCGCTATACCTAAATTCGCTTCCTATCATATTTATTATCTAGCTGCGATTAGAAAGGCATTAGAGTTGACAGTTTTACCATATACTTACGTGAAGGTGCATATGAAATGACAGCTATTCCAATCCCAAACTAATCGCGGTTTTTTAAATACAGTCTATGAGCACTTAAGAAAGCGCTTCGGGTTTGTATTTCTCCGTCACTCGCTCATAAAAAAGCCTATGATTTTCTAGTGAGAGACATTTACAAATTTGAAGCATCATCGAGGTGAAAAACCTCTTGCATTTACGTCTTTCAAATATAGAATGTCGAACGGTGTATACAGAGACATGTAAGAGGTAATTTACTTAAGTTTTACACCTATATCGCAATGTAGATACTCCTACTGCCAAGTGGGACAGGCAAAAAATGACCTTAATGACATACGTCTAGAACAATAGGGAAGACACATGGATTTATCTACCAAATATGAAAATACCATAAAAGAAATAAGCAAAAGTGTATTTAAAATTAAAATTCGGTTAATTCATACGGATGATAAGTACAAGTAATTTAAACTCCTAATTAGACCGAGTGTTCCGATATGCACTGTGACGTCATGTAACTCATGCGTGGTCAGCCGTATAAACTCCATGTTAAATTCAGTTTTACTAGAAAAAGATAGGAACAAATCTTTGTTTTTATATCTTGGTTAAATGTTTATAGTTATTCAAAAATGACTTTTCTCAACTGTTTGCTACATGACTCAGCTATTATTGAAGCTGTGATAAAATAACATGAATATTCCCTATTAGCTTATGTGGCTCACTCAACAGAGCGTACGCAGCGTGCGGTAGAATTCAGCGTTAAGCAGCATTAAGTTAATATTTACAAGCATTAAAGTAGCGTCCTCACTAAGAGCATTCGCGTGTAACGAGCATTCGGTGTGAACGTCGAGTGGTGTGTATAAGCTTTACAACTCTCGGTTTGACTCAGCGTCCACACCACTCGAACATTCACGCGAATGCTTACAGTGAGGACGTTCTTTTTGATGGTGATGACCATACACCGGATTGACGGGAGCAAAAATGGACCAGTGCTAGTGATTCATTAAATATCGACTAAGTTTATCGACAACTTTTTTCGTAACATATGGTTATTAAATTTCTTGCAAAAGTAAGTCGTACCTTTATCTTCTAAATTTGAATAATCAGCTTTCCATGAAGATAAACGATATTTTTTATTTCGATTCATTATTAACCGACTTAAAAAACAAAAAGGTTCTCAATTCGTCGGAATGCTAAAGCATATTGTAGTACTGAATTAATTTGTTATTCAATGTAATTTCAATGGTTGTCACAAGTGACTCGAGACCAAAGTCAATGTCAGTTACCAGTTGTTTATAGTTGCGATAATTAGAAATAAAAGAGCTTTCAAATAATTAAAAGGTATTCAAACTTGGCCATTACTTATGATAATGATGATTAAAAATTGCTCTTTATCGATGTCAATAAACTTAGTCGATATTTAATGAATCACTAGCACTGGTACATTTTTGCCCCCGTCAATCCGGTGTATGGTGATAACATGTTGCGGTTGTATAATATTTTTTCAACACACCTTACTCGTAAAATGGCTATTATTGTAGCATTTTAAGGATCATAATGCATTTAAAACTCGTGCTACTTCATATTACCACGCTAGATTTCTTAAATTTAACAAAGTGTTTATATGTCTTAAAAACTTTTAACTTTTTGCAAAAATATAAATTATAAATAATACATTATAAATTAATCACTGCGTTTAAATAAAATATAAAAAATAAATTAATCACTGCGTTTTAAAATATCATGTTTTAAACATTAGAACGGTAATGTAAAGTAAAGAGCACGTATGACTGTTTTAAGACTTTTATTTTTACCTTAATGTGTTGAAAAAATTAGTAATTACATTCTCGGCTTCATTACTCGACTCGACTCGACGATTTTAGCACACTTGTGTCATAATGTACTTTTCAAGTGTCGTTTTTTGGTGTTGTTAACAATAATAATGAAGCCGAGTATATTTTAATGCATTTATACTTTGAAATGAAGGCATAAAAGGCGCTTATTATTTAAACATTACACTTTATAATCATGTTAATAAAGCTAAGCTAGAAGTAGAGCTATGTTTAAAGAACAACTTTATGTGTTTTATTTTAGGTAGTTAAAATCACGAGTTTTAAATATTCCGTTGTACAATGTACATAGCTCTGTAGTTAAGAAAACAACCATGTTACAGTGCGCTTTTTGTGCGAAGTAAGCGCTTTCAAGATATAAATGCTGGAAAACCATAATCGTTATAGCCATACATCATCCATGAACGCTTAAATTATAACACCACACAATTAAAATGTAATAAGCACATGTAAAACTTAAACAATAATTTTATCATTAGTTCAGTAACAGCGATCTTCAAAAAAATATCTCTAATTTCAAAGTATTATGAGGTATTATTAACAATCTGCCAAAGCGGGACAGAGATATATCCCTGCTCTAGCGCTATCAGTTTCCCTGCATGGGAATTGGCAGGTTTTAACCGTTAATAATTCAACCTCAGTAGATAACTGTTACGTGACCCAAATTTGGGCTATATTAACGTTACAAAACGTTAACGTTTCTTAAACTGGTGGTGTTATAATGAAACACCAGGTAAGGAAAAAGCAGGGTGTGTAATGAAAAGCTTAATGATTTTATTATAAATATATTTCTCGATAGTTCGAATCAAAATGGACAGATCAGTTTAACAAATAACAAAATTTCGAGATGGAATTATAATTTAGAGTAAATATGTATAAGCGGGAACAATTGACGTGAGCTTAGGTGTCAACATGAAGATTAACAATTAAATTACTAATTCATACTTAATTTAAGATTTAAATTAGATTTTTAGATGAAATTATTACTTCCCAATAATATATAGATGATTTATATCTAAAATTGTGTTTTTTATTGCCAATTCAATATTATTGTTACTTTAATTGTTTTCCGTTTATTTCAACTAAAAGTTTACAAAGCAATCAATATTGTTACTTGAAATATATTTTTAATAAGTAACTTACGTGGTTTTCAATATTTTTTTCCTGAGACTATTAACAAAGCTAGGAAATGATAAAGATAAAAAAAAAAGTTAACAAATTGATAGTTTTTTTTACAAGTTCATATAACATTGTTGTTGAAGAGAAAGCGTCTTTTCAACATTTTTAAAATGAAATAAACACAATGCCTCACTTTAACGTTTTACCTCCGAAGTAGTCACAGCATAACATTACGCTTACAATACCGAACAATTTTACAAATAATTACATTGACTTATTTTATTTTTGCAATTACAAGTTTAACGACTCCCTCTAATAGATTTAATTTTGGCCGATATACCTAACAAGGCAGTTTGGCTTTGGAGAAATAGTTTAAAACGAATGCTTAAATTATTCTACTTCCTTTTTTTTACTTTACTAGTCAAATCCAATTACGGCCAGCAATAACCCTTAATAGGTTTTTTTAGAAACCAGCACCAAAAACGCAATAACGTTGCGCGACGTTATGAAGGACATTAAAGTTTAAAAACGTTATTTTGGATAACACTAAGATGACACAGTGCGCCAAAATGGCTTTAAAAGTTTTTGTTTTTGTGCTGCTTTGATGGACGCTATTCTTATCAATCTTATTTATTTGAACTTAGAGTGACTTAAATTTATTATTGAAAATAGTTTAGAACTAATTTTGACGCCTTTTGATGCTAGTGCCGTCCGTCAAACTAACTAACCTCAATCTGTAGTGTACCCCAAAACAATGACTTTTTTATTTACACTTTAAGGATGTCAAACACGCCGAAGTAGTAATTTTTTTTTATTTAGGAATTGTCATGTCCTCGCTATTTTGCAGAATTGATTTGAACTAAGCATAGCAACTTACATAGAACAGATTTAAAAAAAATACCGGCGTTCATCTAAAGATTTTTTATTCTTCGGTTTAGGCTTTAAATTTCAAAACGTCATTATATTTGGCAGAGGACTGTTTTCAATATACGAAGCCATCCCCCGCGCCGAATATTGACGCAACCGCGCAACTCAACGTCAATTTGAGTGGCGGAGCGAGCCATTGTGAAAAAAAACATTGAAGCTATACAAGCCATGCTTAATTAGTGATTTAAATAGGTCGGTAGTTTTGTCATATCCAATCAGTGTTTTCAATCCACAAAGTTCAACATTTATTGACGCAACGGCGCATGGGCGGACTTTAACGAATTAAAGAAAGAATACAGTTTCACGTTTTTTTTTTCAAAATGGATTATTTGTTAAAAGAAAAATACATTAATAATAAAGCGAGTTAATGGCTTTCTATAATAAATATGAGTACATAGATAGCTTACCACACTAACGATTATTAAAGCTGGGTCCTTAGCTCAAAGAAAACTAGACTTTGATGTGAGCTCTGAAGCCCTGTTAATTGAATGACATACAAATTCAGCTACAATCGTGAATGTATACATTTATAATATAAGGACCCAGTTTAAGAATAATAAGTAAGTTTCTTGCACGATTTGACCTTGAAACAGATTTTATTTTACAAAAGTTTACCATTTTCAGATAAAATTGTACTTATTAGTACTTAAGATTTTCACAAAATATTTTTACCACCTTGTTTATAAAAATAAAGGTCAAATTGTGCGCAACTTTTTATGTCTTAGGGATATTCTAGTAAGTGAGGTTAGCAAGTGATATTGTCAGTTGAAAAAACTAGCGGAATGCTAAAAACATGTTTGATAATGATCAGTTTTTTAAAAAAAAACAAGCAAAGCCAGTGCCGGGGCTAATTGGAAGACCACACATCTTGTAAAAATCTTAAATTTATACCACTACTGAACCAAAGTGTAAGTCAAAAAAGTGAATAAATTCACAGTGCTCAGTAAAATAACCGTGAGATCTGTTTTACATTACAACTTTTTACGCCTTTAAGTGCGTTTCTTACCGTCGACTTACAATGTTTAAAAAAGTTAAAGGCACAAAACCTTTATTTGCCTTTTAACGTCATACAAATAACATTGTTACATAAAACGTATTTGAGTGTTCAAACAAAACGTACTATTTATTGTGAAACTAAAAATCATCCGTGTCTGTGTAAAGCAAAGTGAACTTGCACACACTAAGAATTCTCATACAAACCATCAATAGTCGAATGACGAAGGATCGTCAACATTGGATGTTCGTCGGTCGATCAGCCGAAGTTGGTCGACGTCAGATTCACATCATTGATCGTCGATTCGCCGGGTCTACGTATTTTACAGTGGTCGATTTTTAAACACAACGATTAATTACTGTTTTTATACTTAAGTCAAATTATGCAAGAGTGTGGTCACCCCAAGAAAAGGCATAGATCAGCCGGCCTCTGTACTGCCATCAAAAACAAAAGTGTAGATTACCCTATCATTAACCACACACACAGCAGAAAACGCGTAAGTTACTGCAATATATAACTTTATAAGTGTAAAGATAATTCCACGTTCAATGCTGCGCCGCGAACGACATTGTGGTCGACTTCAGTCAAATGCAGTCGACGTCACTAAGATTTCGATTGCGGCGTCATAACTTATTAATTGCACACAAATTATTGCTTGTGATGAGCTTAGAGTCGATACCTTACCCTATATCCAAATATAGATAGATAAGGATTACGTCGGGTTATAATTTGACATTTGCCCAAAGAAAATGTGTCAAATTTTAATCCGAAGTTTGAATAAAGGGTTCGGCCATTAGACGCCCGCAATCGCAACACTGTAGCGAATTTTTTTAATATAAATCGATACAATGTGTCTTTGAGGTCGACTGCTTGCAGCGCCGCAATAAAGTCGACCATGGAATAAAAGCTTTTTTTTGCAGTTTGATTTAATTTTAATGGACACATTGTTATACATACACCCCGCTATCGGAGGTGCAAAATCGTAGCTGTCAAGTTCTTAGGGATGGGTAAAAATAGTCATGTTGTCGATATCGATATTCTTACTTTTTCTGTACAATTAGTTTTATATACTAGGTACATATATTCTTTTTTAGGCTACAATTTAACATGTTTTTTTTGGAATCCATGATAATCATTGTCATCAGAAATGTAAATAAAAATAAATAGGGCTCAGATTATATTGGGTTTATTGTTGAATAAATTTATCGTGACTGCACTAGATTATTGCAGAGAAAATGAAAAAAAACTGATCGTTCATTGACAATTAGAGACATTTATTTTATAAAAATTTATTAAAAAAAATGATAAATATGATAATTATATAGTCCTGTTTTATAAAATAAACACGTTTCATTTAGTCCTAGACTCTCATTATGGCAACGAAAAATTATCGACATATAGCTATACTTATCGACACGTAGCTAGTATTTCAAGATAATTTTTACCCATCCCTAAGAACTTGACAGCTACCATTTTGCACCTCTGATAACGGGGTCTAGTTATACAGTAGGGTGGTACCTTTTGAATTTGGCGGTAGCGGCACAAGAGTTACGTGCACAGAGAAACGCTAAGCTCTTAAATGGCGCTAGTGTCACGCGTCTCTGACGTTTCAAGCCACCATGATAATCTAAACTTCTTAATTGTGTTCGCGTTGGCCGCTAGATGTCGTTGCCCAAACGATAAATAGCGCTTTTAATTCAAAATAATCTGATGTAAGCTAAGAGCGTAAGAGTCTCTAAGAGTTTTTTTTTTTTTTTTATATACTTGAGTTTCATCATTTAAGGGTCGAGTTTGTGGCAAAATAGGAGCTCTTTTCCGACTTTCTTCGTTTTATCGGTAAAACTGTGACAGAGGGGTTAACTTTACAACGGTTAGTTCGAAAATAACTACCTATTGAAAAATATCAAGCTATGATAATAATCTATCTTATACAGGGTGTCCCGTAAGTACCACGTCAAACTTAAAGGGGAGGTAGGTGAGCAAGCCACCTCCCTAACATGGAAAAATCGCCTTGGTAAAAGTCGCATCGTTTTCGAGATATTTGGATATTTCTAATTTTTAGAAAAATGTACACCCTTACTGAGTTTTTGATCTGTGGTATTCGGAATTTATTATTTTTTAATTTCTTTTTTATTGCAAAACAATCTTGAATAATTGTGTTATCAAATGGTAAAACCCATTAAAAAGTAACTGTTATAGTTTATTTTATTTTTTAAATTTAATTTCAAATTTGCCTCTTCAGTTTTATTTTGGTCAAACTTTAGCCCCTCCTGGTGAAAAAAAATGCATGACCACTAGTTAGCTAATTAGATTAAAAACATGCTCGTTTAATGGGCATTTAAAAATGATAAATATTTTATCATCAAAACACTTATAAATATTTTTTTTTAAAGAAAATCGTAATTTACACCTCAATTCACGTTAAGCCAGTACTGCCACCCAAGCTTACTTGCGACGCGAGCTGTATCAGAATTCCATTCTAGTTTAAATCAGCAGCAATGCAAAACTAATCGAACAAATTAAAATCTTTAAATTTCACTTAATTTATTTTAAAAAAGTTATAAAACTTTTAATCTGCAATATTCCAAGTAGGTAATTATTCGATTTGGGCTTACAACCTGCACAATGCCACTCTTTATTAAAAAAAAATACTGGCCTAAAACTATTCGAAATTTAAAAATAATTTTGTTCCTCTTTTGTTTATTGTCACATTTGAACCCAATCTTACTGTTTATTCGGTGTGTGGTTAAATATTATTACTTACTTTTGTGATTTAATCCACAGTCACAATTGTCACAAAGGCCAAATCGTTAAGCAAATCAGTCCGAAATACAAGCAAAAACAGTAAGTCCGAAAAACAATAAAAAATAAACGGCAAATCACAAAAATAAGTAAGTAATTAAATTTAACCACACTCCGAAGAAACAGTAAGATTGGGTTCAAATGTGACAATAAACAAAAGAGGAACAAAATTATTTTTAAATTTCGAACGAAGTTCGAATAGTTTTAGGACAGTATTTATTTTTAATAAAGAGTTTGGCATTGTGCAGGTTGTAAGCCCAAATCGAATAATTACCTACTTGGAATATTGCAGATTAAGTTTTATAACTTTTTTTTTATAAATTAAGCGAAATTTAAAGATTTTAATTTGTTCGATTAGTTTTGCATTGCTGCTGATTTAAACTAGAATGGAATTCTGATACAGCTCGCGTCGCAAGTAAGCTTGGGTGGCAGTACTGGCTTAACGTGAATTGAGCTGGTGTAAATTACGCTTTTCTTTAAAAAAAAATATTTATAAGTGTTTTGATGATAAAATATTTATCATTTTTAAATGCCCATTAAACGAGCATGTTTTTAATCTAATTGGCTAACTAGTGGTCATGCATTTTTTTTTTCACCAGGAGGGGCTAAAGTTTGACCAAAATAAAACTGAAGAGGCAAATTTGAAATTAAATTTAAAAAATAAAATAAACTATAACAGTTACTTTTTAATGGTTTTTACCATTTGATAACACAATTATTCAAGATTGTTTTGCAATAAAAAAGAAATTAAAAAATAATAAATTCCGAATACCACAGATCAAAAACTCAGTAAGGGTGTACATTTTTCTAAAAATTAGAAAAATCCAAATATCTCGAAAACGATGCGACTTTTACTAAGGCGATTTTTCCATGTTAGGGAGGTGGCTTGCTCACCTACCTCCCCTTTAAGTTTGACGTGGTACTTACGGGACACCCTGTATATATAAAATGAACCCCTATTTCTCCTGGTCACGCTATAACTTGATAACGACTGACCCGATTTGGCCGATTTCTTTTTTGTTGTATTTGTCATTATCAAGACAAGGTATGTATGAAAGAAAATAATTGAAAATTTGACTGGGAAAGTCAGAATTTTGCAGCGGGGTGAAGCCGCTGGTAGGCCGCTACTTTCCAATAGAAAAGTTGAAAAAGATACATCGAATTCATAAAATATCAATACATTTTGATCTCTGATTTCTGATTTCAGAGTCACCAAGAAGTCGCTAAGAGTTCAGATTCACTACTTTCCCTCGTCTGTTAAGCTAAAGCAATGAAAGAGATTGTCATTGCTAAAAATTCAAAATAGAAGTAGATATAGTGACGTTATAAATGACATGATTTCAAAGATATAGTTCAGAGACGCGAGACACTTCCCCTGCCGATCACACATTGCCGTTGACAAAGCATATTTTATAATAGCCATTGTTGCTCACTGTCGCGCGGCGGGGAGAGAAGGGGCGCGTACCGATCAGAAGCGGCTCCCGGCGGGGGCTGTCTGAAGAGGCTCGGCGGCGGAGGAAACCCAATCTGAAAAATTTAACAATTGAAGTGGTGAAAGAACTCTGTCCAAGTTCTGACCACCATTCTACAGACAAGCAGAATTTTGCATGCTATTACTAGCATTACATTCCAGCTTAGTCCTCAGGGTTGGCTACGCATTTGTGGTCTTAGGGTTTTAGCTTTAAGATTTTTGTCGTGAGATTTCAAATATCTATGGGTCACTGATCCGACTTAGCGTCGAGTGGCCTGCGTGTTAGAATTTTTGGGGTACATCATTGATCATTAAGCAGAATTTGCATTGCGTCGAAATGCATTTCTCGCTGCATGAGTTTTTTTGGCAGTTATAAGCTGAACCTAGCCTAGGTTAATTAATGTTGAAGATATCAAGCGTTCGATGCAATGAAATTCGATGAAATGATGCAATCATTTATGCAGTGCCTTACGATAACCCACAATGAGTCCTTTTACAAAAGCTGAAACTACAATATTTGTTTGGTGTACCGAATTAGTGTGCCAGTAGCAGTATCTATGTACACGCGATGACAACGGTGACTTTTTCACTACGGACTCAATTTTTTCGTTTTTTTTAATTATTTCCTTGTGAGTTTCACAATCAGTCGAAATACTATGATAAGTTGCTTAAAGTGGACATAACAAATTTAAAGTTTACTTTTTTAAAACTATATTAGAAGTATATTATGCGTAATTAGCAATTTACATGTATTATTAAAAGGTATAAAGTCCCAAATGCATTTGCAAATAGTGAAACTTTTACTCTTCTTTTTCTATAAATATATTTGAATTTGAAACTCAGAGTGCTCGGAACTAAGATTGATATTGTAATACAGATGTAATATAACATGACGTTCCTCGGGTATAAACTACTAAAATTAAAAAAACTTCTGAAATTAAAAAAAGTAAATTGTAAACAATATTAATTTCGGTGGGTGAGCGGAAACGAGACAGATAGAAATTTGTAAAAGAGAGCACTTACATTTTCCCGTTCTGACATAGAGAGCGCGTCCGCGAACGCATCTTCTGAGCTTCCACTTGAGCCATTTGCTCCATCTCCATAGGTTTCTCGTTTTCTGGTACTGAAGTATCAAGAGAATCAGAGACCACTCTATGAATTTTTATGAACTGGGGGCCGATTTTTGACTTTCGAGCGCTGGAAAGTTTCACTCGGAAGTGAGCAAAATCTGTGAAACAGTTTATTGAAATACGAGCGGTACAGAATTATCAAGAAGTTTTTAGACTTGTTGGTAATTCTTTAGCTCTGCCTACCCCACTCTGGGAATGAAGGCGTGAGTTTATGTATGTACCTATGTGGGTCAATCAACTTTTCTTTGTAGCTCATTGCCATGGTGACGTCTCCTGGGTCACTCTTTAAAACTATGATTTCAAAGGATATACGTCCACTAAAAAACTGTTTTATTGGCAATTACACACACATTATTTTATGGCCTTTCTCCTGAGTATGCTGGAAGTATATATTATAACATTTTCTTTAAGAAACTCTATCACTGTTGTCTCCTGGCTTACGGGACAGAATAAAAACAAAAAAAAGTTGATCCACCCATGTATGTACGAGTATGTATGAGCGGTACAATTGAAAACGAATGGTGTGCCCCATAGTTTATAAATTTTTTATCGCTCGAAAGTCAAAAAATTGGCCTCCTGCTCATAGCATACATTTTTTACAAGCCGAACTCTCGGAAGTAGATAATAAATCGCATGCAAAGAATCATCACAACCAACTGAACTTAGGATATGAATGGGTTATAACCATTGACTTTGATATGCTATTGTTTTGCAAACGTTTTTATAACCGGAGGCCGAGTTAAAAACAATACAATAACACGTCAAAAGCAATATCATTTCGCACAGGGCCTCCGGGCTAGTAAAATAGTGTCGTGTACCATTCTGGACATCAGAGCCAACTAGTCGGATGTCCATTTTTTACCAAAATCACTTTTTTTAGAATCATACTCAATTTTTTGTCCTCTTTCAGGCCATCTAACCGTTATATCGCTAGCTCTTTTATTGACGAAGTTAGATTTACTAAAAAAGGTCGGATGTCCAGAGTACCTTAGAAGAAAAACATCTGATGTTTAAATATGATTTATTGCCTCTAGTAATTTTAATGTATGGCTTTAAAAGTAGGTCTGATGTTCACATAAGACATATTGGTTTTATATTTTTCTTAGAACGGAGCGTCGGATGTTGATATCCGACCTAACATAGGATTGAATTTGATATGTATGATCAAAGATCCCCGGATCAAAATGACTGATGTTCACATAAGATTGGATATATTTCCATTTCATTTCGGGCCATGTAGTCTGTTTTACACATAAGTCCTAATCTTATTGCGTGCTGACAAATTTTCTTAGAGCTAAAATATCGGATGTAAATATCCGACCACAGCATAGCACTTGACTTGACAATTTTAGGTCGGTTGTCACACCATTTGCATAATCAAATTTGAATTGTAATGTTATTGACAGCGTAAGAAAGAATTTGTATGTCAGAAAATACTTGCAATTATATGCTCCTTCAATATTAATTACTAGTTTTCTTTACTTTAAAACAGTTAGTCGGTGTTAAACTTTTTAAAGTTACTTTTTCTTGTCCTGAAAAGTGTCAAAAGTGGACATCCGACCAGTTGGCTCTGATGTCCAGCATTCAAGGCGTAAGTATACAGAACTGCTTGAACTAGTATAATAATGTAGTGTACCTACCCTTCCAGGCATATACAGAACTGCGCGAAGTAGTATGCGGCACGGTGCGGCGCGGTGGCGCGCGACACAGAGTCACGGCGTCCGCGCTCGCTACGCGCCGGAGCAGTGACCGTTGACACGCCGCGCGAAAGGACCAGGGGTCGGACTCGCCAACCTGGAATGACATCTACATCTAATATATTATATGTATACAGCGTGGAGAGTATGTGCAAGATGCACTTTGGTCAAACGATAAGCCTTTTTGTTCAGAGGCAATGCTCCCAGCCTCCTGGGCATCATCAGCAGCGACAGCGATTGGGTCCATATTTTATTCTATATTTATTTTAGTCATTTAATTTGCGGCATTTGATGATAAAAAGATTTCCTTTTGGAGGACTCATCCTTGGGACCCAAAGATTGATTTGCGAGCATCAATTTACTTCGTTTTTAGCCGTGTGATTATTGAAGCATCTACTCGTAAGCAAATGGAGTGTAGGGTAAAACACCTAATTATTGGCCTCTAAAATACCAGTTCCTGACACCCAGTGATTTGAATTATCGTCTGTATTACCTTAAGGCGCGTCCAGATTATGCGCGGCAAACACTCGAACATTGGCTCGCGCGGCGGCCGCGCATAATGTAGACGGGGTTTCCGCGCGCGGCAGCTCGAACGTTGCCGCGCTCGAACGTGCCGCGGGGCGATCCGAGCGCCGTCGGTTTTTTAGCCCGCATCAAAGGAGCTTCAGTCGCTGCCGCGCGCGCAATTTGGACGGTTTTTTGTGCACGACGAATGAACGTTTGCCATGGACAACGACAAGTGTCGCGAGTTAATACAATTGTATGGGAATTATGATTTGCTGTGGAATAGCAAATCGCCTTTACACCACTACAAGGCACGCAGGCATGAATGCGCTGATCGAGTTGGATCGCTTGCCGCGCGCGGCAGCCGCGGTCTACCTAAATTCCGTCGAACATTTGCCGCGCGAGCCAATGTTCACGCGAACACTGGCTTGCGCGGCAGCCGCGCATAATTTGTACGCGCCTTTATATTAAGTTCATGGGGCATATAATCGGTAAGTAGCCAACTATAGCCTCGTAAGGCCTCGTGTACAATAAGATGTACATAATCAAGGCAATTTACTTTGAACTCTGTTGCAATTAGAATAAGGTTTATTTTCCTATGTTCATTAACTGAAAATGGCATTTTCGAACAATCGCAATTGAACTTTATTCCCTTGATTCATTCAAAGTCCCAGTTACAAAAAACTCCCATTTTTCAGTATGGTGGGGCTTACGAGGATAGGGAAGTTGACCCTAGCGTAAACTATGATGATATGGTCACCTGCTTTCTGTCCGAAGTGCCCTCCTGCTGGACCAGAACATCCGTCCCAAGGTCCAGCGCTAGGCGCATTTCCGCCCTGGGGCTGAGCCGTTCGCACTCCTGACGGCCCGGGGCTCTCTCTGAAACTGGAACATCGATTTTTATGTTTCTGGAAACAATTTCGCGGTTCATTTGATGGCGCCTATGGACACCTGCAATACCAGGAGAGGAATCGCAAATGCGTTACAAGCCTTTGAGAATAGAGTATGCTCGTCTTTAGAAAGTCCCTAAGTTGTATAGCGTAAATTGTGTAAGTGGTATGGATGGAAAGAGGGATAGAACACGTATGGCTATGAAATATCATAAATAACAGCAGCAATTGGAGCGACAATTTAGGGCTCTATTTTACTCAGTAAAAACGTACTGCGTTTTGTTTTACAAACATTATCTTCATTCAGAAACTTTATTGTTGTGCAATGCCTAGCACTTCTAGCCTAGTACATTGTACAGTAAGATGGAAAGCCTCATTGCTAGTTATTTAACCGGATGTCTTATCCCCACAAAACTGCTGGCAAACACTTAAGTCCCAGCATGAGTGGTTTGGGTAATACCTGGAGAACGTGGAGGTAACGGGTTGTGGATGGTGGTACGTTCGAGTGTTGAGGGTGTGCTGGCTGAGCTGCCCGATCCCCGGCGCGCAGCAAGGGCACGCAGTTCCACAAACTCTTTTAAAGCTGTAATGAAAGTGACGCGGCTTAATCATTATGCGGGTTTTTAGTGTTTTTTTTTTTAAATAGGACCTGTATCCCCATTTTTTCAACTGTCCATTTTGTTGTTAAGGAATGAAATAGATTGCGAGAAGAAGAAAAAAATTGAGGTCTGGTCAAGATTAATTTTATAGGAAAATTCGGTCCGATTTTTTAAACGTACCGTATTATAACTATAATTTTATACGTTTTTGACAGTATCATTGGTGGGTTGGTTTTACAAGTTGATATTTTGATGACATTTGATTAACAAATGAGTGAATGTTTATAATGTCAGGAAAAAGCTTGACATTTTTTTTTTTTATTATATCATAGGAAGGCAATCGAGCACACAGGCCACCTGATGGTAAGTGGAAACTGTGACCCATAGACATTCGCATTCACAAGACCGCAATCCTAAGACTGCAAATGCGTTGCCAACCCTGAGGACTAAGATGGAATGCCTCTATGCTAGTCATTTCACCGGCTGTCTTATCCCCAAACCGGAACACAACAATGCGAACACTGCTGCTTGGCGGTAGGTTAATGGATAAGATGGTGGTACCAACCCGGACGGACCCTGCACAAGGTCCTCCCACAAGTAATTGTGACATGTTTTGGGCTCCTTAGGAGTATTTCATCAAGAAGTGTTATGGTGGGCGTGACCTCCCGCTAGTTTAAGTTGTTTTTGTTTTTGTTTGTTGTTTACCGGATTGAGAGAGCATCGAAGGCGCCTCGTTGGTGGGAGTCCGTTCGGGGCTCGGATCGCACGCGCCGCCACCACCGCGCACAACAGCCCGCGCGTCGCCCGCACCCTCGTCCTCTAATTCTGCGGGAAAATAAACCTTTAACATTACATCCGCCATTTTGTCACGGCGTTACGCTTGCTTAGTGAAGCTATAAATTCAACAGGTGTTTTGCTTGCAGTTTACTAATAGAAGCATTGAGGATTTTATCGTGACTTCTTTTGTTTTGTGAGAATCCAGATTTAACAGTTATGTCATTTTTAATTTAATAAAGCTACATAATGACATATTATAACGTTGTTAGAGGCTGTGTTATTATGAGTGTACGTGTGACGTGTGTGTGCTGTGCAACTAAATCATGCCTGTTGTAGGGTTGACATTTTTACACAGGGTAACATTTAACACAATGCCTAGCGCAATTCTGGTATGCATAATTTGAGGAATCGAGGGAGTGTAGGACGGCCTACATCAATGCTTGTTTAGATTTATTTAAACATTTTATGTCTATCGATTACTACTACTGCGACCTTTAAAGCCAATTTCAGAGCTTGTTCTAATACTTTTACATACCTAATGCTTTTATATTTTTTAAGTACCCTTTAAGACAGAATGCTATGTGCCTTCGTCTGAAGAGTGGCAGTCCTATAGGTACCTTTTTGCAACTGTTCACATGTGTCTGTGAAAAGAGTCGTACAAATGGACCTGATGAATATATATTGTGAACGAGGGTTTAATTGCTACAAAACCACACAAAGTGAAACACGTAACACAAAGGGACGTTCAAGTGCCAGCATGCTAAATTATGACCTTACCACTCCAATTACATAACATAGGTATCAATGAAGTTACAGAGATACCTATTATTGACTGTCTTTTGACATGCATCGTGCTTTTATTGATAGTCACCTCTTACCTCTTTGTCAAGAACTCCATTTCGCTGTCAACATGTAGGTCTGTTAGTATTTTATTGATTGTGTCAGCATTTTGAATTTTAGAGTTCAGTAAAACACCCTGTATCTTGGCTTCGAAAAAAAGGGTGACTTGTGAACACGTATATGTTACATTATGACGTGCAAATATTATTTTGTTACAATGAAAAAGCGTCACACAGTGGAATCATGATGTACCTATAAATTTTCCATTGTGTTACAAACACATACAGAAGTGTTCGGAACAACAGTTAACAAGAGCAGATGCATGGTAGATGACAACCGTTCACCTGTCACATCAGCCAAATGCAAGGTATTGCAAATACTTCTTCACAAAGTTTCCTAAACCAACAGCACAAGTTTTTAGGGTTCTGTCCCAAAATGGTAAAAAGGGTGAGACTTCGGTATGTGTCTCTGTTTTACTCGGTATATAAGTATCTACTGAACCTATCAAATTGAAATTGAAACATGCTGGCGCGCATCTATTTATATGTATGTATAAAAAAATAAAACAAAGTTCAATAGTAATTGGAAACGGGGTCAAAAAGAAGTGGTTACGATGAAAGACAAATTAATATAGCAAATGGAATAACTTATGAAAGGGCTTAATTTGCACATTTTAAAACTCTTTTTTTAATCGTTTAGTTTCGAATATATCGGTCATTATTTGGGCGTTTGTTCCGAATCACTTTTTTGGTCACATTTTTGTAGAAGTGGCTGCAGATTTCGATTTCGTGTCTGGTTAGGTATCTAAGTTTCCCGGATATCTAACAAATATCCAAAAACGGCATCAAAATAAACGTCCGATTCTTCAAAAATATGTCCACAAAAGTGAGGCGGTTGAAACGCTCGAATAATGACCCATATTACCAAAAAAAGTACAATAAATTACCGTTTCCCCCGTTATCCCTCTGTAGATACTGAAATAATTCGGACTAATAAGGCATGTATCGAGTTTTACAGGAAAACTAGTTTTAGCTACTTGACGACAGGTGGCGCAAGCTGTACCTACTCATTTTCGATTTTGAATTAAAGTATCTTTTACGGGAACGAGTCTCTAGCCATCTACAACAAGAATTAAAGTTCAATTAAATTCTGGCGCGATTTATGGCACAGAAGCTATTTAAACGAAAAAACATTATTGTCAACGAAGGTAATTCATCTACTTGACGATAGATGGCGCCAGCTGTTTTCATTCTCGTATTGAATAAAGAATCTTCTGTGCGCGAATCCGACTCGTACTTAACCGGCTTTTTTATAATATTTTGTTTTCCGGTTCTAGTTAAGGTAATTTTTAATATTTAATCAGTTCAATAACTCGCTTAATATGTGTTGATGTCAAATTTAACCATTTTACGTTTATTGTTTTATTTCTAACATAACATAATTTGATTTAGCAAAGTATAACAAAGCTTGAAACTTGTAAAAAACAAAATTAATAAAAATATCTCACCAATACTTTGAATCTATATATACCATACTAATAATAGGCGAAATGATTATTCATTATACTTTCCCAATGATTATCTAGTCTGCTTTCTAGATTTAGAAAATTAATAAAGCATTACAACACGAGGCAAGTTGCTTTCGACTCATTGTCAACTTGTCAAGTTTAACTATATTGCACTTTTTATTTATGTTTAAACTATTTTTTTATTTTACTATTTTAATTTGCTACCAAAAACGATAAAACATTTACTTTTGAATTGACTTTTAAAACGTCTTGTTGTATGGTTTTTTAAGTTTTAATTCAAAAATTGTCGTAAATTTACCACTTTAAAGCCGTTTTTAATATTTTAGACTACTGACACGTACACTTTAATTCACAATAAGATTTTTTTTTCTCCTATAGATTAATTTAAAGTTAGATATTATATTACTTTTCAATTCATTCTTGTAACTGTTAAGTAAAACTTTTCAATCTTCATCAAGGCAAAACAAGAGAACGGCCGTAATTCTTGACTTTTGAACTTCATAAGCAACTTGCCTTCTCCTCGATTCCTGTTTTGTTACCTACCGGGCTCTAAAACTAAAGGTAATTCCGGCTTTGTTACTCACCGGGTTCTAAAACTAAAGGTAATTCCGGTTTTGTTACTCACCGGGCTCTAAAGCAGAGGACGGCCGGTGCGGCGCGTCGCAACAGCCGTCAGCATCGAGGCCACGCTTGCTGCCCTGCGCCAATTGCCGCGCCAGCGGACCAGTCACTTTGTGAGACATCACCTAGCTACATACTCCCCGATGCTAGCCAATGGGTTGGTACCGGATTGAGTGCGGTCATTTTTGACATTAAAATAAACAGTTGGTGCCGCATTTAAGTATTTTAAAGCATTTTTTCAGTATAGGATTGGAAAATGCTTACCAATGGCATGGCGCCAGTTTAGATCATTTATATTTACTACAAAATTAAAACAGTTTTGGGGTGAGTTTCAAAAACGTTAAACTTAATTGAGAATTGAGAAAAAGTTTGAAATTTCCATTGTGTTACCTAATTTTAACTCTTATTTATTAACATCTTAATAAAGTACTACATTAATACAAATATGATTATGTTATTAACATATTATTTTATGAGAATATACATCACTAATGCTTATTATTACTGACACCTTGTAAACCTCATTTGGAAAAGTTTGATTTATACTTAGATCTCAATCCAGTACTATTACACCCCAATTTCGTAAAGGCCTAGCTAAACCCAGATAACAATGTTTAGAGGTTAGGTTAGAGGAACATTTAAAGAACATGCTACACGCATGCACCATTCCTCAACATGCTGGGGATTCTGTGACATATATAGTGTTTCTGTTATCAATCTTATCACCTTTTAAAATGTTTCTGACTGTATTATAATTAAAAAATAACAATAAAGTTAGCACCATGTTTAGTGTTAGAAACGTTTTTAAAAGATGATTTTAATTTACACATTATTTAACCGTAGCTTTTTCATTATAGGTAATTAGAAATCAATTAGCAAAAATGAAATGATATAAAATAAAATAGATTTAAACTGTCAACATGGCAATTCTCAAGTAATATAAAAAAAAATACAAGTTGATATACCTACTGGTAGAACTTTTGTATTTATCTTAATATTCACTGAAAATAATATCGTTTTTATTAAATGGAAACAAAGGTGTTTGCCAACCAAATACGGTAGCAAATACTATTAAAAAAAATCATTCGATAACTCCGAAAATTATTACCTTATATTTTTCTGCTACTTTTATTAGTTCCTGTTTGTGCTATCAAGAGTTTACGTACATACATAATTATCATCTTATTCTATAAACAAATTATCAGACCAAAATAGCGTGGAATTTCCACGTAAGCTAAAAATGCCGGTAACACAATTATTTTTAATGTAATGTTACGTCACACAATATGATTTTGTATTTTTTCCGTTGTAATGTGGCATTTGTATTTAACTATTTCATATTTAACTACTATGATATTCACCTGGTCTTCAGGGTTGGTGGGTGTCTGTTTGTTTTCTTCGCTTTCACTATCCGACTCTTCTTCCATTAAAGGTTCCAGTCTTCTCCTAAAAATATCCCTACGTAACGTGCAATGGTTAGTATGTTATTGAAAACTTTATCATAATAAACTACTTGAAAGTCCTTGGACAGTATAGTATCCAAAATAATATGATCGGTAGAATGACCAGTATTTTTATCAATATCTATAATCTCATGCTTACTGACTCTGTTTGTGAAATGGCAACATTGTTGCTTTAATCACGAGAAAATCTAGCGTGCTTGTTAGTGTACATAATAATTTATATACATTTATAAGCTGACACTTGCCATTCTAGTGCACAAATTATACCTAACCCCAAACCAAACAAACACCAAAACTTCGACCACTAGTTATAAATTGTGATGCAATCACGGTTGCCTTCATTATAATATATATTTTTGCTCTAGATTTTTTTAAATATTTACCTAGGTAACAATGGCCTTAATGTGGTAGGTCCTGTGATTGTCGGCGCCATCAGCAGCTCATCCATCATCAGCTCCGTGTCATCATCACCACCGTACGATGATGAAGACTTTGTAGGTGACTGGGGAGGTAAGAGGCTTTCCGTTCAAAAGACTAAGCATTGTATCTTTTTCTAAAGATTTTAAGCGAATTGAAATATATTTAATGCGTAAATAAAATACTCACGTACAAGCGTAATTAAGCCTATAGCAATACGGCGCAATACAGTAAAGGTCAATGCACGAAATTTTTCCTCGTCAGCGTGCACCTTACTCAACGGCAGATGGCGCTTTTCTTTGTTTTCAAAAGTTTGGTATAAAACCAAAACCGTATTGTTTTTTGTAGAAATTTTAAAATCATACCAAGTTATTCATTTTATGAACGATTATTATGTATGAAAATGTATTCGAAAAAATTAGTAAATAATGGACCCGATTCTACGTGCAAATCGCTTTTAAATAGCCTAAAACTAACTAAAACTAAATTGTCTAATTTTAAGACATAGTCACATAGTTTAGACGGCAGATTTAATCAGTGCTATTCCAGAATGTCAAGCTGACAATTTATAAGACCGCCTAAAATAAGAAGCGTCAGATTAAAATTAGCGGTGTCATGGTGCTGTCATTTGATTATGACAGCTGCTCATAGAAAAGCAAAGTGTTTTAGCGACACCTAAATAAAATTAGGAAGTTTAGAGGCCACTGTAGAATCGGGTCCAATTACTTACAGAAAGCGTCCCATGTTCCGAGTCCGGTAGGTTGTCTGACAGGTCTCCAGAAGATGGCGTTCCCCACGCTTCCTCCCCGCTCGCCCCGCTACCGTCCCCTGTCTCGCCTGTACCATCCTCTGTTAGTGCTGGTTTCCAATCGCTCACGCCAAGACACCTGAAAGTACACAGAGTATAAAACCAAAACCTAAATTGAGAGTACAAGTACAAAGGAGGTTTTCAGTAGCTCGGACACGAAATTTTATTACGATAAAGTAACGTTAACGTAGCGTCATCAAACCGTTCCTCATATTCAATATACAAAGCAAATCTAATTATGTCCCGTTAGTAATAAAACTGATATTGCTACAGGAGTTTTATCAGAGATATCCATGTGCCTACTTTTTGCTTCCTATTCTGTCGCATAACTTGTATTTATTAGTCCGCAAGTCAGCCTATGCCAAGATCATCCCCAGATATTCAAGGCGATGTACGTACCTCGAGCACAGATACTATTAGGGCATCTCTTAAAATACTGGCTGGAAATTATAACGGGTCACTTTGTAAACAATTCCAGTACAACGCGAACGGAAAAATAACTGAATGAATTAATGAGGAATAATGAAAACGTAAATGGATTTGTTATGATAATTATAAGTTGAACACAAATATTGTCAAGTAATTTACTTTCTAGTTTTCAAATTACTCATGAAAATGTTCTTTAATTCATAATACAACTACTATTTAATGTCTTGTTATCCTAAAATATTATCTAGATTTTGTTAACTAACCAATAAAAGTATTATAAAAAGGTATAAAAGTAAATTCAAAAATACAACTAATTTGTTATATAAAAATACAATTCCATTACTATTAACCATTATAGTTTACTAGTTATATTTGGAAGTACACACCCTAAATTACTATCTTTCAATACAGTAATTATTATGAACCTATTAAAACATAAATCGGTAACAATTTTTCTTTATTTTACTAGATGCCGTATCAAAAGTACTATTTTCTAAATCATTGCTCGTGTTGTAAAACCAAAATTTAAACTATAAATACACATTAAACACGTTTATAAAAAAACTACTTTTAACTAGAATATTACTTCTAAGTCCTTCAATTAGATTTAGCGTAAAACACACAAAAATCGCTTTATAATTAATACTTCTAAAATTATGAACACTAGCCTAAACATTTGGCTACAAGTTGCTATGAGCTGTTAAAGCCTGCCAATTTCTAGTCAGCTAAGAAAGGATGTACCTACGGGACGTTTATTTTATGTCCTTGTCCCTTTTAAGGACGATTTCTACCAAACGGCTCGCATCGTATCGGATCGGAAAAAATACGTACGAATGCGGTGACTGCCGAATATCGTGTCTATTAAAATTATAATTGTCTATCATTTATTAGGGCTTGTTCAGTCAGATAGCATTAGAACTGCAACAAAGCTGCAAATTGGCAGTTCGAAGGCAGTTCTGATGCAGTTGACGTGCAATGCATCATAAACTGCGTTACAATCGGGCAGGCCGCTTGCAGTTGGCATGCAGTCTTGTCTACTGGACACCGACTTCAAGCTTACTGTACAAATGTAATGGAGTCCTGACTCCTGTTGCAGTTGGAGCAACTGCATGACGACGGTAATAGAACTGCCCTCGTTCTGCCACTTTGCTGATCAAATAGGGTCCGTCTGAACCGGTCCTTACGGAGACAATCGCGCGTCGCAGCATACTTTCGGCTACGATCGCGTGTCGCGGAAGACGCCCGCGGTCAACCTGCTGTGCGCGGCTTAGTAATATTGACTTTAAATACTGTGTACATGATTTAATATCGTTGAAAGATTGTTAAATCCGTTCCGATCTGTTGCGATGCGAGCTGTTTGGTAGAAATCATCCTTTACTGATTAGAAATTGTCAGGTCTTAAGAGTTATACGGTCTCTGGTATTCTAAAATTTAGAGAAAAAATCTATGGAGAGCTACAAAACGAATAAAACTCGGAAGTTGCATCTTTTACATACTCATCGTTTTCATTTCAGCTGCTTGTATCCACCTATGTAATTGAAAATTTTATATTATTCTGCGGTTATTCACTAATGTCTTTAAAAATAAAGCCCAACCTAACGCCATCTTACGACGGTTAAAGTTCATCACGATTAAAACTTACACACAAGAAATAAAGACACTCGAGTCGTAAACAACGATGACGTCACACATTTCCAACTCCAACGCTTTATATTTCCTGGTCATTAAACTGCAATACAAAACTTCAGAAAAAAATTAGAAAAAGACACCGAAAAAAAAGCGCCAAAAAACCACAATGATCGCCTCTGCTCTTCTTCTCTCTCAAATTCTTAGATAGTACTCATGTTTCCCAGTTTCTTCCAACCATATATGTATATTACTTGCAAAGGATAAATACCTTGTCTTCCCCGTTTTGGTTTTAACTTCGCTATCCCTTTGCCTTATGTTTTGGTTCTAACGTGTAGTAACTAGGGAATGCAATTTAACCGGTTATTAACCGTTTTTGTATGAAAATAACCGATTAAAACCGGTTATACCCGGTTATATGCATTCCCTAGTAGTAACCTGTACTTACCTTTCCAGGAAGGATGGTTGTTTTTGCGCAAGGGATGCATTAGGAACGCTCTCTGTGTAGCTGAAGATGTTCATTTTTTCCACCACAAACGATCCTGCCCTTGCGGTCCAGCCCATAATGCCTCCAGCGGCGCCTGATACTGAAATCATACAATTATTATCAAACCCCGGATTGATAGGAGCAATCAATTAAAAATCGAATAACATTAAACATCATAAATTATTGACAAAGATCATATTATACCTTTTAATAGCAACCCTTTTTTATTTTTACTTATCGCATCTATTAACAACCGATATCTGACATTGATTCGAGTCGTTTTGACAACCTTTGAAATCACATTGAATAAACAATTCATTCAGTGCAAAAAAATCTTATCATTTCAACAAATAGAGAACCTCTTTTGTTTTTTAACATCGTTAAAAATGCTAATTGCAAAACGACGAGGTTTTGCACTGACGAGGGTGTAGTTTCAATGTGCTGACATTTTTTTGGGTAAACTGGTCATTGCTTTATTAATACGTAAACACGGTCTCATCAAGTGGTAAAATAGCGTTTAAGGGGTACTACCTTAAAAAGCGGACTTGGGGACAAGGCTTGCAGTTTAAAGGCCTTACCAATTACTTCGGCTTACGTTAAAGGTTTTTTTTTTCAGTATGTACACTAATATTATAAATTGTAAATATATTTATATTTTTGTATGTTTGTATGTTTGTAACGAATGAACTTCAAAAATTCTTTTACCATTAGAATGCTACATTATCCTTGAGTAATTTAGGTTTTATTTTATTTTACTGCACGGACGGAGTCTCTGGCTACAGCTAGCTTTTAATAAAGTTATTTTTGTTACCTGTATTGTACGCTCTCTGAGGCTCGGGATCCAATGATGTAAGTCTTACGGTCCCGTCGTCCGTCTCATCAGAGGGCATTCTCTCGAGACTGGACATGGTTCCATACCTAAAATCAATGTTTTCCGATCTAAATCACGCTAAACGTGGCATAACGAGGAGAAAAAACACCTAAATGCCATTACGCACTTGTCTTGAAGGAAAAAATAATATCCGATAAAAATAAGTAGTAGGAGTCATCAATACAAAGTCCAAAATTCGACAGCATGCCCCAAGGGTCTTTGATTGGCCCCAAATGTAAAATTAATTTAATATGTGGTACGATGGCTTATTCTTTAAAATATTTAAACAAGGATAGTTTTAAATTTCATGAATTTCATTTTATTAGTATCATCGTATTTGCTTGATTAATGACAGTGCGTAATGGCTAGACATTGGATGTAACAGACCTCTTAAGAGACACGTACGGGAGATCTTCTGGGGCATCAGGGGATTCAGGAGACTCGTCAACGAGTGTGTCCTGAAAACGATTAAGATAGGGTAAATAAATATTAACAAATCCGAGATTTTGCAACAGAAACGAGTAAGTACTGCAACAGAAGAATTGGTGGAACGTCTTTGTCAAAATCAAAAAAGGGCACGCATTAACTCTTATTGTATTAACAACTGAATAATTAAATATATCCGTAATTTGGTTACTACACATTCTGCATAATCGTATTACGAAAACGCTCTTATGCCATATCAGTGAAGTTCATGGGAGCGTTCTGAATTGCCCAGGGAAATGGAATTCAAGTTGCTCATATTTTTAGAGTTTAGTACTTACAGTCTTATCCACAGTACTATAATCAGGAGTCGGTGGGACCACCGAAATATTAACAGGAGAATCTGCGTTAATGGAACCTAAGCTGCCAGGGCGGGAGTTAGCGTTCAGAGTCGATAAAGACGATCTGATCCCCCTAAAAGGCTCCACTCTCATCAAATGAGCAGCTGGATTGATTGCAGACAACCCCATTAACATCAGTGGACCTAATTCTAAGTCATCATCAGACGTGTCACTGCATTTGTTAGCATTAACGTCTTCAGTCTTTTTAGTTACGTCCCCATTCATCTTAGTTACAGCTGAAATGCCCATTCTAGGTGACCGCCGCAAACCTCGTTCAGTTTTAAAAGTATCATCATCGTCTTCATGTGATGACCCATCATCCAAAAATACTGATGATGTCTTCAGACACGTTCCTATGTTATCTCTCTTTGTCATAATATTTATACCAAGAACTTTATTAAGTACGTTTTCAGCCTTCTTTCTTGTAATTTGCTCTCGCCGTATACTTGCTGGAGAGGGGTTATTGGTATTGACGTTTCTTGGTTTAGGTAGGGTAACACTTTCGACGCATTTAACTTCGTTTAGGTATTTCTCTTGAGCTATGACACATTGCACTTGGTTAGAAATATTAGAATTAGATATTCGTAAATCATTGGAACTCGAATTAAAAATCATCGAACTGCAAGTAGTATGACTAGTCGATAGTGGACTGTTATTTCTAGAACTAGAAGAGGGACTTGGCGATCTTAAATATGTATCTTTCCTTAATTCCAATTGATTTTTGTTTGTTAAGTTTCTACTTCTACCTAGTAGGGGGGAATCCGTATTGAGATCATAGGACGTCGATTTGAGCATTCTTTGACTTTGTTCTATGGAGTCTATGACTTTCATAGCCGCTTTTGGAGCATCTTCAGGACGTATTTTTATAGCACCTTTACGCTCTAAATGAGTGAAAGTGAAATTTTTCGGTTTTCTGAAATAAAAACAAATTAAATCATTTCACAGGCAACTCTGAGTCGTGGTTCTTTAATTCAAACATCATAGAATACAATAAATTGTTACCACATTGATACCATTCTTCTCGCTTATATTTAAATATGAATCTACAACCCTTCATAAGGCAAAACTATAAATATTTTAGATGTGACACCTCGTAATTATCATTTTTTGACATTTTGATGCAGAAAGTTTCAAACAGTATTTCCGGTGTTAACTTTTAAATATCCAATGTTGTATGTCTGAAGGCTCCAATAATGGTCACTTAACTCTTAAATCAAAGATCATAAGATTACAAATTGACTGTCCCAAAATAAACCTTTATCTTCCGTAACATAAAATTCAAGTCAATCACCCTACTATGGCACAGACAAATTCAGTTATGGTACCATATTTACCTGTTACCGCAGTTGGCGCTACAAGTGCTGGCTGAGCTTCTGTTAGAGTTAGAGTTCTGGGGGGAGAGTTCTTTAGGTTTAGGAGGAATAGGGGGTTCGGTTTGAGAGATGAGTGGGCTGTTTGGTTTGGACAGACACTTCTTATGGCACTGCCTGCACACGGGTATCGTGTCAACCACCACTGGACTGGTTCTCACAGTGATCTGAGATAAAGAAATGGTTCATGTTAGTATATTATTATGGTTATGAACTAGGTTAGGGTGTTTCTGGGAATAGCAAAGCTTTTTCCAACATCAAGAGAGTTAACTGTTGTTAATTGTTAAATAGGTACTTGTTTATTTATTTAAAAGGCAACAATAATCACATTAAATAAACATTTGAAGTAGGTATGGCTCCATTAAAATGATAATGATCATATTATACTACTAATAATTTTGCCAACAGAGAAAATATGTTTTTCATCTCACTAGCTCGGAAAGCCCTTTTTGTTTGTTAGATATCTATTGAGAAAATCGCTTTTTATCCACAAGTGAGGGAAGAGTTTTGACATTTGAAGGCAGCTTAAGTGATATTTGACAGCTAACCAAACGTAAAACCTTACAAGTGCTGAATTTTTAACATCACAATTAATGAATTGCATCGAGTAAAATACACTAAATACAGTCTTACTACTTTATTTTAATTCATAAATATCAGCATTCAAAATTAACCTTCATTCTTGTTTTAAAAACGGATAAAATGTTCTGACAGTCCAAATAAAATCGATGTGCAAACAAAACGCATCCGAAATAATAAAAAAAAACTTACGTCAAAACTTTTCTATTAAGCCGTCAACGTTAAAATATTCGCATGTTTTTCTAGTTTGTTTTGTTATTATAAATGAGTGATTCGAGTGATAAAGAAGTATTAACACCTGTGGAATTACAGAAAACCGTGCAAAATGCGGAACTGAGCTTACAGTACAAACCCTTTTCTTAGTTTCCTCGCTGTAGTGAGGTGAAAAGTTTTGTGTTATACACGGGTGAAAATTTATTTTACGTCTCGTGTCTTGAAACACTTGCTACGCTCAGGATTCTATTTTTGAACCACTCGCTTCGCTCGTGGTCAATCATAGAATCCTTTCGCTAGCTCGTGTTTCAAATGAACACTCGCAGGTAAAATACAACTTTCCCCACTTGTATAACAAATAACTATTGTGCCTTCGCCGTGAAACGGCTATGAAGATATTATCATGTATTTTTCACTTCACCTATTCGGAAAGGGGACTTTTTAACGCTGCTAGGAGGGATCAAAGTGGCACTTTTCTGTTCAATGAATTTTTGTTGTCAGTATAAAATATAAACGCAATAAAATATGAAAATAGTATGCACATAATCGACTACAATTTATTTTTCGTCATTAAAGTGCTATTTGCACATAATCGATTACAATAATTAATAGTAGGTTATTAATTGTGTGTTAGTGACATCTGTCACCGTCACAGGGTTGGTACGGTTTGAAAAATAGGTACCACAAATTCTCTTGTTATCTTGTTACATTGGATAATTTCAGCGCTTTTAAGAGTGTAAAGAATTAAATTTGTTTCATCACTAAGATCTTTTATTTTCCTCATAGGTGATGTGAATAGCAGTATGTGTCGCACGGTAGCAAAATTATTGTAAACACTTGAATCCCACTTGTGATTCTATTCTAGAATCCTTTGCGTTATGTAAATATGTAATTTTGCTCTCTTGTGACACAATCTACTAATATACCTTTAATTCTAATTGATTGCTATCCCACGCCAATTAAACAACTGATATTATTCTTATTCTTTCTAATAAGTTTTGCCTCTTACTTGGCTTCCAGAGTTGCTGCTCTTGGAAGGGCTCCGATCGTTCTCTTTCTTGTCGCTTGATGAGCTCTTATCCCCATTAACGGCGACTTTTTCGGATAATTCCAGAAGATTCAGCTCTTTAGATCGCTTCCTCAGCTCTTCGATACTCCACATCTGTATCGACCAAATTGAAATGAAACAGTTGAAATTTTGAATGTATTTAGATAAATGCTTCTAATTTGCAAAAATTTCAAGTCAATCTGGCAACTACGAGTGACTTGAAGTCGACTTTAAACAATACCTTTTTGTCATTAGATCATACTTTATTTTTCATTAGTTATCACTCTACTCCTGTAATACTGTATGTATTAGTACAAGAATATTTCTACCAAATTTATTCGCCAAAAATATAACAGAAACAAAGAAAAAATACGTGACAAACAACAACAACAAATTACAAAAATAATGTAGCCACGAAATTGTCCCAACTAAGCGTAATGCTGGGTTTAACGTCTGCACTGCTCTTCCTTTAGTACCATAATATGATTTTGCTTAAACCCTCTTACCTCCATGTCGGTCTCAGGAGGATCCAACTCCTCAGCTTCCGGGAGTTGTGTCATCCATTTCTGCAGATGTAAGGTGGATCCTCGACTCTTCGTGCTCCTAGCGCCCTCTGTATTGCTAGCGGCACCGGTTTGAGTTTCAACTGAACTGCGACGCGTCTACAAAGGGAGTGGGTAGCTTGTTTTAGTATTTGCATGGCTGGATTTGAGTTGCTATATTTATAATGTTGATAAAGTAAGTTTTCTTTGGTCTTAGTCTATGAACGTAGCGGTGCTGGTTTGGATCTCTGTTACTGGAAATGTTGACATGTAAAACATGCCCAAATATTTTACTATGTTGTCATTAATGTCTACATATTTAACAATTGTTAATGTTATAAGCGAGTCTATTTTTGTTTATAATTAAGACTCGTCTAACTTTACGAATACATTTATTTTTATCATTATTATTTTACTTAAAAACAAAAGCAGGTGCATTCAAATCGCTACCACCATCTTGCTTAGTTGGTCTTAGAGCCTTATTTATAAACTGATCTCGATTGTAATGCTCATCTCAAGATCAAAAATGGCTTGACGTTTACTTTGACGTATTTGGGACGGGCATTTTAATTAAGATTAGTTTATTAATACGACCTTATGTGTGAGGGGGAAAGGTAGCCAATAATACTAGCATTCAGTTTAAATTTTCAGCGTTAGAAATACACAATCGAACTGTTTTTTATTGCTTACGACAGGCAAAAATGCTGACGTCCCCTGACCTGATGGGAAGTGGTCACTGCCACCTATGGACATGACGCGTCAAATATGCGTTGCCAGTCTCGAAGAAATTTAGATCTTAAAATTTCCTATGTCCATGGGATTAAGAGACTTCTTACTTTCAGTTGGATTGGTGTGCTTTAGACCTTCTTCGTGCATCTAAAAGTAGAAAGTTCAACTTGCGTCTTCTTCATGTCACGGTTCATACGGTTATTTTTCTTTTGATACTTAGACAAGTTCCAGGTTTTAAATGAACTTAGTTAGTAGTCCTTTCATATTTAATGTAAGTAATGATCTTAATAATTTCAAAACTTGATTGAGAAAAGGTGGCTTATCAAAAATGTATGTCGATGTTTTTAACGCCAAAAACACGAAAAACGTGTCGGCGCGTTTTCCTTTTCGAGAAAATACAAAATACATACAACATATTGAAAAACCATGGAAATCGATTTTAATTTAGGGGTTGAGAAACCTTATCGCCCGGAGGATTAGTATACAAAGGATCATGGGCAAATTGGGTGAGCCACCAACAGAATTGAAACCTGTAACATTAAAAAGATTTTAGTTAAAGCATCATTTCTTAATATTGCCGCAAATATCTAGCTCACCGGAGAACAAATATATGGGCACTTGAAAACAAGATATATCGTCCGTAGAAACTTCGGCTAATTAATGTATAATTTTTACAGTTTATTATAGAACTGAGTGTAGGGTATTTGATGTACAAAAATATGTAAACTGTAGTGTTTGTGCTTCTCCAGAACTTGTCTAAAAAAATATATTTCAAAATATTCGTAACAACACGTTACTCGCAAGATTACAAAGTATCTCGTAGAACTCTATCATCAACATAACCTTCGATTAAGTTGCTTAACTGAAAAATATTACACGATTTTTTATTTTTATGTATGTATTTAATGTATCTTATAAATGGTGTATTTATCTGTTCGACAAATAAACTCTCGATTTCAAGAAAATATTTTATTTTGTTAATGTATATTACTACCTAAAGTTTATATGGACTGTCTTGTTTTCAAGTGATCATATTTTTGTTCTCCGGTGAGCTAGGTATTTGCGGCATAAGAAACGATGTTTTAAATATAAAGGTTTCAATTCTGTTGGTGCCACACCCAATTTCCATACAAAAATGCCCATGATCCTTTATAAACGGCACTTCACAATTCTGTAGTAAGAACAGGAAAAAAAAAGTTCGGTTCCGACTGTTCTATGTATCTTTAAATATCGTGCTGCTGAAGTAACCTATCTGAAACGAGGGGTTGGTTTCTTAAGTTTCATGTTTGAATAAGTCAAACATATTTGTCGACTCAAATTTAACTTACAACTCTTCATTACTGCCACTGGTGGTTAAGACATTCAGTGCCCACAATCCGATGGTGGGGTCTACTATTCGTAGCAGATTTTGACTACTTTGTGGAAAAAATACTACTATTGGCTATAGGTGCTACAGCGTAGTACTCGTAGCATTGCTAGCACGAATGCTTGATTTAGTCCTACGCTGACATCGGCCGCTGACGTCGGTCGAGCGTGAAAGAAAAGTGCCGCAGTTCGAATTCGATCGCTGTATAGAATATTATCTGCTCACCTGCGCTGCGCACACAAGCGTACAGCCAACCGGTAAGCATTGCACTGAGCGCGCGATGGTGGTTTTTGGCGCGTCAGCGCACCGACGTACGCGGCGCTGACGAGCGAGCCTGATGCGCGCTATCAGCAGCGCGTAGCAATAAATCTAACGCGGACGACAGTGTCGCTGTGCGGTTTTCAAAGAACATTTATTTTTATGGCATAGGAAGGCAAACGAGCACACAGGCCACCTGATGGTAAGTGGAAACTGTGACCCATAGACATTCGCATTCACAAGACCGCAATCCTAAGACTGCTAATGCGTTGCCAACCCTGAGGACTAAGATGGAATGCCTCTATGCTAGTCATTTCACCGGCTGTCTTATCCCCAAACCGGAACACAACAATGCAAACACTGCTGCTTGGCGGTAGGTTAATGAATAAGATGGTGGTACCAACCCGGACGGACCCTGCACAATGTCCTCCCACATGGTTTATATTTGTACGTTCGACCGATGTCAGCGGCCGATGTCAACGTAGGAGGAAATCAAGCTTTAGTGCTAGCAATGCTACTAGGTTCTCAAAGGTTGCTTGTTGTTTATTAGCCATATTAGTATAGTGATTTTGAGCAATTTGATGATTCGGTATGTTACGATAACACTCGTTAGAGGGCAACATATTTCATATAACAATGACTCGTTTTAAAACGAGCATCTAACACGACCTAAGCTGTGATTAAAATGATATGGACTAAGTTTGTATAAATTCGTTTTAATCTTGCCTACTGAGGGTTATTATGACAAAGCAATGCAGTTCACTTTACACTGAGAGAAAGACAGAGCTATATAGCTGCTATAGCTGTGTTCTTCTACGTTCGCCGTAAAATAATCTGTATAGCATGTCATAATAACCCCGTTGAAATATTGTATCTATGGATACTGAAGTCGAAAGAGAATTTGGAAATTGATTATTCACTTCGTCTGGGGTTTTAATGTAAATTCTATTGTTTATAACTCCGCCTCCATTACTGTCAAGTAAGTAAGAGATATTGTATTATTGTCAATATGATAACATGTCAATAGCAATATGGTGTTAGCGAGTAGAATTTAGGCTCTTTACCTTAATTAATTCATTAATTAGTTGCTCTTACATACATTAAATTTAAAGATTAGTCTCAATCAGTGAAATAAAGTGACGTGCTTTCTTTTTCTAATTTGGCTAATTTCAATTTAAATATTATACTAATTGGACATATTTTGTGCTCATAACCGTGTCATTAACTACGATCAAAATAGCATGGAAAAAAATATGCTAGTTTGGTTTTAAGTCCATAAAAGTTCTATTGCAGTTGATTTCAAAATGCAGTGGTGTTATGACTATTATGCGTTGCTACATTGTTTTAAGCTATAGGTGCAATTTGTGCAACTGTGTTTAGTCTAATAAGGCACAATATGACAGGATGTATACAATTAAGGCAATTTAATTTGAACTGTGCTGAAAGGTTTATTTTCCTATGTTCTCATACTGAAAATGACATCGAACAAACGAAATTGAACTTTATTGCCTTGGTAGTAGAATACAATAATACAAATATGTACATACCATTTAAGTTTTTTTGTGATAAATAAAAAAAAAAAAAAATGGTAATGTAAATACACAGAAAAATGGTAGTTTTAATCGGTAGCGTCGCAAAATGGGCGGAATATCGAAATAAAATTATCTTACACCATTGACAAAGTTTTTTATTACTGTTTAATCGTTCTAAACACAATTACAAAGTTGGCGAGCTCTTTCTACAGGGAACCCATTCATAAAACATGTTCTCTCAAAATTACTTTCTTTTACTAAGTATATAATTCTTTTATAATTATTAAAATTTACACACAGCCAAAAACATCAAAAAATTTCTAGCTAAGGATTCATTCGTAAATTTTTCTTTAAGCTTAATATACCAAACCCCGGGAAATAGGTTATGTGAACATTTTGCGATGCTAGCGATCATTTGCCGAAATTTAACAAATCATAAGTATTAATTAATATGATTTATTTAATAACTAACAAAAAAACTACAGCTACATAATATAATTTACTTAATCGACTACCATTTTTCGTTGTAATGTTCATTTTATACTAGGGTGATAGTGCGTTGTGGTTTTTTTCGGAAATGAAAGGTTTTAACGGAAACTTCAATCAAGTATTACTTATTCGTTATTAGAACAAAGTTAGCTGGTAAAAAAGGACAACAATAAATTATGTACAACGATAAATGACATTAAAAAAAATATCTCAAGTTTTAATAATTAAGCTCCATTAATGGTCGGGGTTAAACAAAGTTAAAACTTTTTTATTTTTCCGAATAAAACCATTAAAAACAAACAAAAGCTTTAAAAAAGTTATTGTCGCGACGCAAATCGCCAAATATCCACATGACCTGTACAAATGAGTGTAAGGCTATGTATAGACAACACATGCACTGGCACATATTTCTGCCCAATATATCTATCGCTAGTATAATAATACGGATAAAATTGGGGCTAGCACGTACGTAAACATCCATAAAACATCCCAGAGTCAGAAAATGGAGAGACAGGACAGTCCAACAACGTTGAAATACGTCATAAGAAAGAGGACGGAAGACTTACGAAGCCGAAAAAAACTCCAAAGAACTAACTAGGAATGAGTTCGTATATAAATATTTACTACTGTTGGTACCCTAACGTTACATTTTTGACACTTACACTATTCTGTAAAATATAACATTGACTTAAACACTTTCCAAGATTTTATTAGCATTTTACAAGGTTTCAGTTCTGTAAATTTTAGCTAAGAGGTTGGCATACCCTAGAAGATTAAAATGGATACAACTTAAAATAGGTCAGACTTATAGTATTGATGAAAATACTAAATCTTTTCAATACTGCTAATCGAAAATATGTCTCTCAAATATGTACCACAACCTTATTCTTAACTATATAAGCAAACCTTTAACAATCCAACAAATGCTTGGGTCTACACGACGAAAGCCACCTAAAAACCCGTAGGCCAACACCATCTACCGGGATACGACGAATCTACCACACCAGAGAAGGGAACTCTAACGCCAGTCGCAATCATACATCTGGGGCAAGCAGGTCTCTAACTCCGTGTCAGAGTCTGGAGATCAGAGATCAAGGTACGCTGGTGGGGTAGGCCGCTCAGGCAGCATCAAACTGGGGAAGAGGGGATCATCAGGGAGGAAGATACGCTCTTCGACAGCGTGTTTGTAAGAGGGATCCACGTCTAAGTCCGCCATCGCTAGATCAGCTTCGAACGACTCCCATCTGCAAGGAGATACTTCTGAATAATCCTCGCCAGCGTCGGATGTTAGTTGAGCGCTGGGTGACGTCGGAGGACCATCGTGCTTTTCCATAGAAGACGAAGACACGAAATGAGAAGAAAATGTCTGTGAATCGACTGGAGAAAGATTCGCTGATGGTGTATCTGGCGTGGGAGCTGTTCTCCAAACGGAACTGAGTGGCCCCCTGGCTGGTTGGGGGATTGGAGAGGCAATTGAGTTTGTTTTGACATCAAAACTAACCCTTACTTCTTTTTCTGGCGGTTCTTCGACCAGCATGTTTAGGTGGGAACGGTAGCTAGTAGCTGGGAGAATGGCAAGACTTGAGTGTCGTTGGTAACTGGATGCGGATACCTGACGCTGCTGGGAGTCCAGGGTCGCCAAGGAGAAGGTAAGCTGAGGATCAGGAGAGTCCAGGGGTGAGCCGAGCGGTGTGCCTGACATTGTGTGTGCTCGGTATCTGGAATGTTAAGATGTATGATCAGTATAAGTACTTAGAGTTTTTTAACTGAAAATAATGTAAATTTTAAGTTGATTGCATATTTTGTTAAATAATGAGTTGAATTTAAATGCCACTTACATTTGCCGTTGTAACAAGCTCTGCCAAACTGCCTTCAAATCCATCGATGGGGCCCGGAGAACAATTGTCCTGGTGCGTCCAGGTGTTCTTGGGGCGCACGACATTAGCGGACTCTCTCCTCCAGCACGGCCGAGGATCAGGCGGAAATCTGTTGCTGTAGGGAATAAAAAACAAAATTATTTTTCTGCTAAGGTAACTCAATCTGTAGGATTAATGTATTTTTTTTTATGGCATAGGAAGGCAGACGAGCACCAGGCCACCTGATGCTAAGTGAAAACTGTGACGTATAGACATTCGCATTCACAAGACTGCAAATCCACTGCCTACCTTGAGGACTAAGATGGAATGCCTCTATGCTAGTTATTTCACCGGCTGTCTTATCCCCAAACCGGAACGTAACAATGCAAACACTGCTGCTTGGCATAGGTTAATGGATAAGGTGGTGGTACCAACCCGGACGGACCCTGCACAAGGTCCTCCCACAAGTAAATTGTGATAGATAGAGTTGAAACGTCATTATAATTGCCTTTGTTCATTGTAGATAGTGTAATATTGCACGTTATGGTCTGGTCACTTTACGGAAATATGGCAGCGGTAGCGACAAACGGAGAATGGCACCAATGCACTTTGCATTGCGATGTATGTATGAAGCATGCTACGGGTTGCCTTGACAGCGATGAGGCAATTTATATGTTTTTTTTTACGGCACCGTCAGCTGACCGTTGCCACTGTTGCTTGTTGAGTTAAAAAAGGTTACAAATGCTAGAATATTGACCTATACTTCTTACCTTTTTTCCTAAGATTATATTGCGAATCAGACACAGTGGCCAGCAGAACAGGTTCCTCGGTGACGAACAGCACTCGGTCTCGTGATACGGTGGCGAACAGAAGAAGGTCGCTGAACAGAAGAGCCCAGTATGGTCTAACGGCCCGGCCTTCCACTCTGGACAGTTCTCCTCCAAAGATCCACTGGCGACCGGCAGTGCTTAGGACAAATGGCTGGAAAAAATTATAATTTTAGTAAGTAGAAATTTTATCATAGCTAGTAGTAGACTTGTACAGAGAGATATGGGTCTTATGTTGAGCAACTATGTTAGAGATAAATGTTATTTAGATTTGATCCAACCGATTATCCAATTCTCTTAAAATCATCGCAAAAGTGATTACAATAACAAAAAACCCGAGCCATGTCTGGCCATGTTTAGTGTAGGGTTTCGAAGTTACTACACAAAAACCGCCCCTACATTTAAAGTTATTTGGTGCTGTGTTAGATGATTTTAGTAGAAATAGATACTAGTAGCCCTGTATCTCCAGAACCAATCAAGTTGCAATAAGACTTACTCCGAGATTAGTCTATACAAATTTGGATTTTAATCTAAGACCTTATTACAGTTTTGTTGAATACAACCTAAGTCGGGATAGTTTCCCTTCAAAATTTGATGTTTATTGATTTAAAATATTTTTCAGATTTCAGTATAATTTTGGTTGAAGTGAGGGGGGGGATGGACACGTCTTGACTCTAACAAAAATTAGCACTACAGACAGACCTACCCAACGACACGTCATACCATGGGGTAAACAAGAAACAAATAAAACATTTCCACGTTACGTTACGTTACGTGTTGGGAAGGAGTCCTTAATAAAGGATTTTCAAGTTTTTATTTTACTAGTTCGATGTTATATAAATGAGGGTTTCCGCGCATCAGTTTTTTCACTAGATGGCGCCTGTGAAGTGAGGTCTTTTTGACAGTTGATGTTAAAATATATGCCTAGAAAAAGACCAAACTAGTGACAATTTACTTTTTCACTTGACATATACACATTTCAAATATTTAGGTACAAAATTATTTCAATTTATATTTTTTACGTATTATCAACTGTCAAAAAGACCTTTCTTCTCAGAGGCGCCATCTAGTGAAAAACTGATGCGCGGAAACCCTCATTACAACTGACTAAGGAAATTTCCATAGCGCGATGATAAAGTGGCGCTAAAGGCGCTGTCATAGATGGTGTTCCTCTATTTGCCACGAGATGTCGCTAGTGTAGCTACAGAGTTTTCCCTACTAAGGTTGTGGATCATCTATCTTTATCCGTACCTTACACCTGGTGAACACGAGTCTACTCTCGAGGTCGGCGACTGAGAGAAGTGGTTTGCCGTCGCCTGCCAACCCCATCAGCCCCGACCCTGCTGTCACATCCTGGTAGCTGTGCTGTAAACCATTAAAAAGAGTTATGAAGTCTTTGTTAGCTTGATGACGATACCAAAGGCCAAAAAGAGTGTCAGAGTCTGATCTGCTTCATTACAGCTGTTAAACTATGCGACGTAGGTAGCTAGAGGATTCTAATGGGATGGTATTCACGGAGCAATGTGTAGGTACCTATTTTAATACGGATGTAATAGGTAATGGAAATGCGTGTCTATAAATAACAGCACTTATCAATAGTAGCGCGGTATACCAAGGCGACGTTGGAAGACTGCCCAAAGAGGAACATTGAGGAGGAAGATATCTATTCCTTTCCCCATTAGCATCATATTACCTATACCTATTGCTGGATATAGGATTCTTTCATTGCATACCACAGTATCACCTACGGCGGTTCTCTCCGGCTCTTATCGTCAATTCGCCTAGTCCAAAAATGTAAGTTACCGATCCACGGTATTCACTCAAAGAAACGGTCAGGTGTTAAATAATCCAGGTTGTTAAGAAATAGGATGATATCCATGATTACCTGGAGCTGCTCAACGATGACTTGCAGCTGTTTCTTCTCAAACTGTTCATAAGGGCCTGCTCCAGTGGTTGCTGCTGCAGCCTTTATCAGTCTCAGCAGTTCCCTGAACTGTTCCAGAGGCTTGTGGATGAGGGACGTGATGTCTGGTCTTCGCCGAGGGATGGGAGGGCTTGTGCAGAAGCGGGAAAACGCGCCGCTGGGGTCTTTTGATTTTTTCACCTGATAAATAATAACAAAGGTCCATACACTCAACGTACAATAGTTTGACAGGTTTTTGGCAGTTCCCTGGGTTTATAGCAGATATCAACACATCCAATCTTATTTGCAAAACTATCGACTTTGTTTAAGTTTAAAAGAAGGAGTAGTGGGAACTGAGTTGACAACTTATAGACGACAGCCGGAGAAGATGTATATTCCCTTAGAGACAGGGGTTGAAAGAATGAAGTTAGAAAAAAGTAGGTATGATTCTATGCAACATTTAATTCAAGAGCCAAAATTAACAAGTTTAAAGTATGACAACATACCAAAACGCAGTCTGCCCTTTTCAGTCCAAGACAGTACCTCTTGTACAGACTCAAGAATACTGGTGTCTTATGCAGATAAACCGCGACCACCGTCGAAGTCTGTATTTCACCGTCATCCTGCACTACTTGATCTAAGATATCTTCCGAGAGTCTAAGGATCTGTAAAAAGTGAGTTGGATTTAATTTAGATAACATTACAAAAAAGACGTAAGCTCCACGTGCTGAAATAAGCAGTATCCCGTATTCAATAATCAAAGTAGTTTGAATTCTATATCGTTACTAATAAGGTTGATATTGCTACAGGTGGTTTATCTGAGATAATGCCTTTTGGCTTAGCTTGTTGTATCACTGGCATTTGAAAAAAGAACGACCTACCTCTTCAATATTTTGGAACAACAACTGATGGTCATTTTGGGCAATCAAGTCGGCCCTGTCAGCCAGGGGAGAGACGAACCGCACCAGCCCAAACTGCAGGCAGGTGGCGTAGTGTTGTTCCCTTGCCACCACTGCGAGTAGGGCCCGCTTTCTGTTGTCTGCCGGGCCTGGGGCCTGAGAGTAGAGGGCCTGTTGTCATTATAGGCTGCTCTTGGTTTAAAAGGTCCAGGGGGACTATGTCCTGTCATCCATCAAAATGGCCGATCTATACTGATTTCTAGGTAACGCATATTTGATCCTACTGGTAACTGAAGTTCTCGATACGAGTATGATATTAAATAGAGTAATTTGGACTCGTTAATAATATCGCCGTGTGAATATTTTTTTATTTTACTTGTCATGAGCTAGAGTCAAACATTTACTACCAGTATGATCTTCTTCTGACCTATAGCATTTTAGATCTCGGAGCACAAGTGTTCGACCTTAGCATCACGCAAAATTGATTGCGTATTCGTAAATAAGTGTTTTTTTGTACATTATTAAAAAGGGTTTCTACAAAAGTTTAGCTAGTAACATCGAATGTTTTCGTTTTATATTCATCAAGTACATGTAGAGTACATGTTATTGTGCAGTATTATAATGTGTATATGTATATATAGGAGCCTTTAAACCGTACTTTATTACATCAAAAATAATAATATCGTAATAATACCGGGATGCTCTTAAAATTTAATTAACTGCTCACCTTTGATAGTATATTATTGCCTAAGCAGTGACGCAGGCAATTGCCGTTCCAATCGAGGCATATATCGCACCTACAAAACAATAGTGACAAAATTCAGAATTTTTGAATTTCGAGTTAGGGCTCTATCATAAGCAATTTATGACTTAAAGTTTGAAAGCTGAAATTTTGAATTAGGCCACTATCGTTCTGAATGTGCGATATAGTGCTTTTTACAAAAATCGCAAGAAAAAAATTGTGTTAGAGTAAAATGTTCATCACTCATTTTTTTTATTGCATACAAGCAGAAACTTCACGTGAAAAAAACATCACTCTTTACCGCCTTTATGTTAATGACAAGGAGAAAAGCAAGTTTTTTTTAGTAAAAAAACTCAACCTATTCCAGACACAGATAAAAAAGTTATGTATCGAATAAAATATGGATTTAAAGACTTGTGCCCTCATTTTATTATGGCCTATTTCACTTTTTTTAAAGTTACAACCTAGATAACAATGAAATTTGTATGCAACACTGCGGGCTTGTGTAGCGAGCACGCAATATATTTTTATTTTTATTTGGGAACTGTCTGTAAACTATGTACTTCGCGTCTCAGTATCGAGTTAGTAATGTCAACTTTTCCGGTAATTTTTAAGAAAAAACAGTTTTCAACGTTGGTATAAAACTCTTGTCAGCTATCTTGGATCCAACGCGATATCTAGACCTCTATTCCACTTTGTATACATTAATATTTATATTAATTGTTGTTGTGTTGAATGGAACTCCGTATAGCTACATTTGTATTGAAAAATATGTTTTTGAAAACCAGGTGAATATAGACCAAGTGAAATATAGATCAGGGGGGTTATTATGACATAGCAATACAGTTCTTCTTAGAAGGTTCTTGAGTGGCGTCCGGGGACCGGGAGACGAGCTGTAGGTAGGCCTCCAACAAGATGGAGTGACGACCTTGTTACGATCGCGTGAACGCGATGGATGCGAAAAGCACAAGACCGGTCTGAGTGGAGAGCCTTGAGCGAGGCCTATGTCCAGCAGTGGAAGTCTTTCGGCTGACATGTTGATTATGATGATGAATACAGTTCTGTTTACGCTGACAGAAAAGGACAGAGGTATATAACTGCTATAGCTCTGTCCTTTACGCTCAACTTAAAATGAACTACATACCTATGTAATAAAAACCTCTCTGTGGCCCTAATGCAAATTGGATACAAGTTGAATTACGAGTACGTAGCTCGTAATAAAAATAGTATGCTTACACATTTAATTTAAAAAGACTAATAGCCTTAGAGGCACCCTAAACTTAGGTGATGGGTTGCAATCTATCACTCAAAGACATTGGTAAACATCTTAGCCTGATTGTGCAAATGTGGTTAGAGAGTTAAACAAGTTTTAAGAGTTGTTGGTAATTCTGTAGCTCTGTCTCTGCTCTGTGAATGCGCGTGTATGTACTTATAGCCTTTTTCACTAGTGTTTATATTTATTTTTTTATCTTGTTGAAAGCATTTCAATGTTCTCGTGTAAATAGGGGAATGAATTATAATGCTTAGTCGATCCATAAGTTTTGTCACTGAGATTTACTAAAATGTACAAAACAGTAACCATTTTTTTTTTGTAATCATGTATCAAAACCTCAATTAATATACGAGGGCAGAGTGAGAAGTCTGGTAAAAATCATATTAAAGGTATTTTCTTCACAAATTCATTAATGTCAATTTGTAATGCAGCCTTTTTGGAGGTAAATCGTATATTTTCAGCCAGTTCACACGACTAGTTTTTTTTTGACTGTTATGAAAAAGAAACAATCACTTCGGTGTTTGCAAACATGGAGAAAAGTGAGTTTCGTGTTCTGATTAAACATTATTTTTTGCGAAAAAAAACCATTACGGATACAAAAAACAAAATTAGACAAATATTACGGGAACTCTGCTCCATCGATTAAAATGATCTACAAGTGGTTTACGGATTTTCGTTGTGGCCGTACAAGCACTGCTGACGCCGACTGACCCGGACGCCCAGTTGAGGTCACTACACCAGAGATGATCACCAAAATCCATGACATTGTATTGACCGACCGAAGAATAAAGGTCCGTGAGATAGCTGATATTGTAAGCATTTCAGACGAACGGGTTCGTAATATCCTTCACACTTATTTGGATATGAAGAAGCTCTCCGCCCGTTGGGTGCCGCGATTGCTCACAGTAAATCAAAAACGCACTAGTGTGACCCTGTCAGAGGCATGTTTGGCGAAGTTTAGGTGTAATGAAAAGGACTTCTTGCGTCGTTTCATAACTGTTGACGAAACCTGGATTCATCATCATACACTAGAAACCAAGGAGCAGTCAAAACAATGGATTGTTTCAGGTGAAACTGCACCAAAGAAGGCCAAAGCAGTTTTATCGGCGAATAAAGTTATGGCTACTGTCTTCTGGGATGCTCGTGGTAATATATGTTGATTACCTTCAGAAAGGTAAAACGATTAACGGCGAATATTATGCCAACTTGTTACAGCGATTTCATGAAGTTTTAATGGAAAAACGACCCCATTTGGCGAAAAAGAAAATCATTTTTCACCAAGACAACGCACGGGTCCACACTTGTGCAGTTGCTATGGCTAAAATCCACGAGTTGCGTTACGAATTGCTCCCGCATCCACCTTATTCTCCAGATTTAGCCCCCTGCGACTATTTTCTTTTCCCAAACTTAAAGAAATGGCTTGGTGGAAAAAGATTTGGTTCCAACGAAGAAATCATCGCAGAAACCAATGCGTATTTTGAAGGGTTGGAGAAATCGTACTATACGGAGGGAATCGAAAAGCTAGAAAAGAGATGGACCAAGTGTATTGAGTTACATGGGGACTACGTTGAAAAATAAATATTTACTTGGACCAAAAAAAAAAAATGTTTAATTTTTTCCAGATTTTTCACTCTGCCCTCGTAGTTTTAAAACACATAATTTACGCTACATTATTGCAATAGGTTGCTGTGGAAGCCTTAAGTATTTATGTCTGTAAGGGGCTGGTTAAGCAAGGTAAAAAACACGCTCAACGATGATACTCACAACGGTTACTGTTTTTGGACGCGGATGGTCCAAATTTGCGAGTCATATTAAACAAACTTACTTACTTCTTTAATTCTAATTTAAATATGTTGCAAAAAACTGAATATCTGCTGATACAATCGCCAATCTTCATGTCTCCCTAAATCGAGTTAACGATTTTGCATCAATTCTGTAGAAATATTAAATCTCACCATATCTTGCTTCATAAGCTGGGGTTGAGTCCCGTTAAGGTATCTAAAGGTGGTTTATAATATGGCCTGAGAAAAGAGGTTTCGAAATATTAAAACATGAACTTTCTATCTAAATAAAGAATTGACATTTAACCACTTTTAAAAGCTAGAATTTGCAGAAAATTCCCTCGTATTTCTGACAATGCCTGCTGTAAAAGTATCCAATAAGAGGCAATTATTAAAAATGCAAGATATTTCCTAAAAAAAAATATTAATAAGAGTTTTAATTAATAGATAGTTAATTGTAAACAAATATATATTAGTTAGTTTTAATTGACTAAACCGTTATAACAGAACTTATGGGCCGATTAGGTCTGATTTCATTTACAGTGATGCAATCACGTATCGTCAATTTACTACACTGGTAGGTTGGCTTTTGATAAGCCAAGAATATTTGAGGGATTATTTTATGAAGTACGAGTACCTACCTAGGCAAATAGAACTAAATAGCATCGAAAACTTTTTTACAGGCTTACGTACGTGTAGAAATCATGCTGTAGAAAACATGAAATTTCATGTGCCTAACTTTAATAAAAATGAATGTTATTAGAGTTGCACCGTATTGAAATGAGATGAAAAAAATTTAGATGACACTAAGTGATAAATCAGTAAATGGAAAAATAAATGCGTGTTGTACCAGAGGAAAACATAAAAAAAAAGAATAAAATAAAAGCAATAAATTTATTTGCAGCTAACACAAAGAAACAAAATAAAAATAACAGGAACCAAAATTTCGAGTACACACGTAAAAATAAATTAAATTAAAAAAACACTAAATTATTTACATACGCAACTGCGTTTTAAACTTAATTAATAATTAAAAAGTAACACACAAATAATAAAATGATGAAAATAAAACAAATATAACAAAAGTTGCTAAAGAAATAAACGTAGCGATTCCCCAGTGAATTAACTTAAAAACTTATAAATATGAATTATTGCATTAAAAGTTAACATACAAAATAATTTGTCAAAATAATATTAAAACATTTAGATATCGAAAATGAAAATAATTGAATAATTTAATGCCTCAAAAAAAAGGGACGAAATTTTGCAATTTTTATTACTTTGTATGCAGACTTAACAAGCAAAAATTCTATTAACTTTAAACACACACTAAAACTACAAAACTATTTATATAAAATGGAATGTATAAGTATTCGATGTGCTATACAAATAAATTATGATTAAACACTACTGTACAAAATAACAATGTAATAAGAACTTAAAAAGCTACACACTCACACAAGCACCATTGTATGAAAGAAAATAATATTTAAAATTTTACCACTAAATAAATTCGTTCGAAATTTTTCTTAAAACTTGACTAGTAATTTTTCTCTATTTTTGATGATTATGTGGATTTAAAAGAAGAAACAACAATAAATAAATAATAAAACTAAATATGACTGAAAATCTCCCGCTTGATGAATTCCAAAATGACTTCAAACATTAATTTTGGGACAAAAGAGTGCAAATTCTTCAATATTATGCTGTATAAACCTTTTCAATGCTAAAACGACTGCGGACGCAATAATTTCCAATAATATGCTGATTACATCGGTAATAGTGAAAACCGCGTAACTTTCAAATTCCATAAGGCGCAAAATACATCTTAGCAAGCAACTCAGTGAGGTGCATTTTCCAATTTATTGAATTTGTTAGTTACCCGGTATTGCACTATCAGCGACGGCCTCCGTTTTGCGGCGACTTATGATAAAAAATAACGTTTGTCGATTTACATACAAATTGACATCTCGCTATTTGTTGACACATAAACAGTCGCAAGACACGCAAACTAGCAAAAGAAATATATGCATATCTAACAGTAGCCGGCCAAAATAATATCTTAAACCGAATTGATTTCAATATTTTCTTTAAGTTAAAAAAAATACTGTCGTTTTGTGATTTATAATTAATATCAAATGTTATTACACTTTGCAAAAAAGAGTGAAAGAGCATCAAAATCGTCAACATAATCCAAATTATACCTACAAAATGTGGCAGCAACTTGAAAATATTGTAACACTTCTTCAATACTTTTTTACCAAGGCCATTCTATGCCAAAAGGTTGCATTTCGTCGGTAATACTGCAAAACCGCGTACTAGCAAATTAATGATAGAGCAAAATAAACCTTTCTGTCTCATTAACAAGGTGCATTTTGCTCCTTATTTCAAATGTTACTTACGAGGTTTTTGCAGTTTCACCGACGATTTACCATTACATATCGAAATCAGTTTCAATCCTATTAAAGATCGACAAAAGTCCTACGGCAGATGCACTCTAACTGGCAGCTCAATTGTCCCAGGATCTTTATTAAAACATTTGGACCCAACGATGGTAGCCCGTTGTCTCAGGAATCGTTCTCACACTATGATTCCATTACCAACCTCTTTGGAGAACGTCACTTGCGGAAGTTGTAGTTTGCGTCTATCCAGAGACTGGCTTGTTGAAGAACATGCCGTGGGAGGTCGGGCGACTGGGGCGGGGGAGGCAGGGGCTACACGAGGGGAACGTGGCACGGGAGGAGGGGTGGACTCCAGGTGGAAGGGAAGGGTCACTTGAGCGACGCGGGGGGGACGTGCGCCCACACCGTTCTGGGGAACGCGACGGAAGGTCTCCAGCATGAGAACTTGGCCCGCAGATCTGAAAGGAATTTTAATTTTGGAATGAAATTTATTGTATTTAAGAGAATAATATATGAAGAAATTCAGAAGAAGCTAGCCGTCAAAGGCTAACATAATTTGTGTATGTTTACGGGTGTATTTACTTTATTTTACGATTACACACGTTGGTATGTTTATCGTTGTCTAGTTCACCTACAACGAGTCCAGAATTAGTTCAGGACTAGATCAGCTTGTGTTAGATTGTCCCTTGATATTTACTTGTTTTGATACATCCTGTATAATCAATTCTCAACCTTGTAAGCTTAAATTCTAGCCAGCCATTACTGAATACTCACTTAACAAGCCCCCGAACTTCTTCCTCACTGGAAGTCACGACATTCTTGTTGCCGACGAAGACGATGTAGTCGCCTGCGCGCATGCCGGCCCGCTCAGCGGTGCCACCGGCAACGACTCGCTCCACCCTTGGAGGGTGCGTCCAGACTACTGTGAACCCGTAGCCACCACTACTGGCGCGGGAGAGTCTGGAAAAAAGGAAGAAACTTTAAAATAATAACAAACAATGGAGGACATTAATTGCGAAAAGTCAATCAATCAATCATGTCAGCCGAAAGACGTCCAGTGCTGGACTTAGGCCTCCCCAAGACTCTTCACGAAAAGCAAAAAGTACTGGCTGGTAATTTTAAAAATTGTCTTGCATTTTAGAAGAGCGAACCAGGAAACAGGCCTGGTGGTCAAGGAAAAAATACTCTGGACCTGGTTCTGTGTTTTTTTGTTGTAGACAAGCTTTTTGCAATAAGCTGTATTTTTTCACAAAATCATGATCTATGTATCGAGACCAAACTAGCGATTCTAACTTCAGTGGGCCCACAACTTACTACCTATTCTAATCACTTGCTAGATTCAAACAAGATAAATATTGATCAATATAAAAATCATGTTAAAATATTTGGTTAAATAATTATCTCAGGCTAGTCTTAAATCTTTCAGAATATTCAATGTGACTTACTTCCTAGTTGTTGTAAATGGGGTCCGCCCATTCCGCTGGGTTTTTTTGGGAGCTGTTCCATCATCCACAGGGTCTAACTCCAAGTATCTTAGGAAAAGATGCTCATCAGCTTCCTTTTGAAGAGCTGCAGCAACTGCTGCCTGACCTGCTGGACCATTCAGAGTTACTCCTGGAATTACAGGTTAAGAGGAATCTCAAAAATCTTTTTGCGAGGAAGTAAAAGGTCTATGCACCGCGTCTTTACATTGTGTGACTTCAAATTCTAAGATACAAACGGGCACTCTAGAAAATTAAAACCCTAACAGGAAAGTTTTTTTTTACGTGACATATCAGTCATATTAACAAAACCTGATATTATTATTATAGCAATAAAATTATTTGTTATTTGAAATTATATCTTACAATTTGTGGATGTATTTAACGTCTTATTACTCTTGTTTACACAAGACGCTTATACAAACATTATAACGAGCAAGTCATCTTTATGTTAGTGCACGCATACATTTAGAATGTTAGAAGTTCAAATTAAAACTTGAACTAAGAACACTTCTCTTAAAAGTACATTCCCTGCCAGTAATTAGAAAATCCATCCTATTTCAACAAAGCAGGCACTGGCATGGAAAGATCCCCTCACCTTTGTCATTACCATTCTCTTTCTCCTCGGTGCTTGTATCTATGTTGTCGGTCGCCATCTTGCTTAGTTCTCTAGCGCATGGGGGCGGCGTAGACGTCGGCCGCTGCAGAAAGTACGACCCTGCGACGTCAGCCTTAACAGCATCTTTTAGCGGGAACGAAACGCATCCTAGGAACTCGCTCCGCCTGAAACAAAATCATGTTTTCTTAAAAGACCCTTACACTTATCAGCTGCTGCCGCTAGAGGGTGCTGCTAGTTGTAGTTTGTAAAATTTACACTAGATGGTGACTGATGATAGCCTCGTTTGGAATTAGACGAAGTAAATAATTGTTTAAACATGTTTTAAGTTTGCACGAGCTAGGTTAAATGTTGTTTCTGTTAATTCAATTGAGACGATGAAAACAGTTCCTCAGATAATAGTCATTCATAACTTATGCTTAAGTTTAAACAATGAAGGTCTTTGACCTGTGCAGCACATTTGTACCAGTACATCACTAGACGAAAATGTAACTGAACTTTCGTGTTTTGTACTCATGATTATAAATCACATCGTATCATAAACAATAAGGTCACAAGTTTCTCTTGTACTGCGGTTGCTAGCTGACTCAAATATATTCTTCACTAATTTAGTGTATGCCAAAAACTTGCAGATCTCGTAATTTTTCTAACTCATTTAATAGCGCTATAACTACAAAGTAAGTAGACTTTTATTGCAAAGACGCCATATTCAAAAAAATTCCGAATGTGCATGTGTTAATAGCCCATAATATAGCACTTAAATATTTAAAAAAAAACATATCATTTCAAATTCTGAGCAACCAGTGGCTGATCTGATCATACTTTACAACAATTCTTTTTTAATACTTTTATGACGAATAACCCGTAACTTAACTAAACCCCTTGTTCGTTCAATGAACCAAGTCTGATCTCAATTTACCGATATCTCCGCCTTAAGTTTTAGCATCAGTAAATATGTCTCGAACTTTTAAAATACCAAACATGTTTAAGAACATCTAAACCATGATAAAATACTCAGGTAGAGAACCCTCCCCAGTATTAAAAGAGTACACAATCGGAAACCTTTTCATTCTAAAGTTGTCGTAGGGGTGGTTATCTAAACATTTCATGCCAGGAGGTTCCATATCGGGGCCATTTTATTAGAAATTCGGAGTGCCTGGCACTGATTCGGGATGGACAATTTGCTTTTGAAAAGGACACCCACTATTATCTTTGAGCAGTTAATTCAGAATTTCTCGATACGAATTGAACCCTGTTGCAAACAGTTTTGGTACAAAATTGGTTACATTTGAGATTACGGTTTAGAATCTTAATTTTGTGATTGTGATCTGTAGATTGAGAATTGATATAAACTCACGGAAGATTTTATTTCTCGTAATAATTTTCTGGATTTCATACAAGCTCTGTCACTTGAGACGTATTTAATAACAGGATGTAGGTAAACGGTATGAATAAATTGTTTCGTTTCGTAATTATTTGGATCAGAACTGGGCCTATATTTTACATTGTCTTTGCACCTATTGCCATCGTATTGTCAGCATTATGATCGCTCTTGACTTGACTAAATAGCTATGGCGACGGAGTCGAAAACAATACAAATACAATAGGAAAAACAACTAGCATGATGCGCGATAGATTGTTTGCGCCACTCGAAATTATAATTTCATGTACCCTATTAAAAATACATAATATATTCTAAACGTCAAATTTAATCAGCAAAGATTTAGCTTAATTAGTGAAGATTCTACAGCTAATAAACGAAGCTTATTATTAATGTACCTACTTTTTTATTTAGTTTTGATAATAAATAAATAAAAAATATTTGAAATCACAGGCTTTTTTACTTTTATACAATAATTCAAGCAACTTTTCAAGTATGCCACAGAGGTTGTTCCAGGTTATTGTGAATTAGGTAGAACAAATAACGTCGGCAGCAAACTTTCATTTTTGTTCGGTCTCTAATTTGTAGAAAAATTGATTAATGTCATTAAATAAAATATATTCAATAAATCTATAGGATAGCCTGGAAATCAAGATGCCTTAGTTCTCCATAAAATAATTTGGGGAGGCGACGTTAGCGTTATAAATGAACCAGAAATTTAGTTTAATATGATATCGTTTGTTCACCGATTCGTACTTTATCGAAATCGCGAGTTTTTTTTTGCAAGTCACATTTCCACTCAATTGCCTATATCGTCGGAGAAACTGCAAAACGCACCTTTTAAATAAGTCAGTAAGGTTTATTTTGCTTTATCACAAATTTGTTAGTTACGCAGTTTTGTAGTATCACCGACGAAATTCTAGTGTCGTTTGGTCTCAGTCGTGTACTCTATTGTAATTCACCTCCTCGATCGCGAATTGACAACAATTCATTTTGTGCTAAGGTAGTAAAATAAAATACCGTTTCTAGATTTTACACTGCTGATTACAGTAAAAATATCTTTGGATTTTTTTATGCAGTAGTTTTTTTATATTTAGGAAAAACAGTAAAAAAAGTTGGATTGTGAATGTTAGGAATACACTTATAGTGCCCTTAGTCCATTTATTACCAAAGGAATTCAAAAAAATATACAACTGTCATGTTCATTGTTTATCTGTCTGACGGATTACTTGATTCTGACGACACGCTTTAAATTCTACGCAAAATAGTTTATTTATTTTAATGGCGTCTACAAATTACGTAATTAATTAAATTACGCAAAATAGCAAATTTGTGAACGAACGGCAGCGAATGATTGACATGACATGACAGTCAGTTTTGTTTACTGTTTAAAGTTACTTTTTTAAATTTTATATCAGGCTAAGGTCACGACATCAGTATTCCTAACTTTGTATATACGGTCTTTTTAATGACTATTTCTTTAATAAATTATTAATGACGGGTTTAAGTTAAATAAAGAAAAACCAAGAAATACGGGTAGTCTAATTTTTAATCAGCTATTATAAACGCGAAAAAACAATAATGCTTTTTTTTTTAAAATGTTGTCAATTTTGTAATAGGTAGCTTTTTGTCATTTATTGCACTTCAATGAATCAAACTTTCAATTTTAGTAATTATTGTCTATTATTAAACGAAAGATCTTATTTGTATAAATAAAACGATTTGAGAAAATTAACAGAGGTGAGTATAATGCAAGGAACAATTTTATTTTGTTAATGGGTAAAAAAAAATGTATAAAACTGTGTTCCAAACCAAGTTTTATCGCGGTGAAATGCGACTAGGGTATAAACCGATAGGAATTTAATATGAGACTTATGTGAACAGCCACGCGAAGAATTTCTTCAAGTAAAAAGCTAATAGGGTTTATTTCTGTTGAGAAATTATTACTTTTGAAGTAGACTACCAGTTACTTGGTATTTCAGACTCAAATCACGTGTATTCGTATCTTTTGTTTTGATTAACTTCTCTTTTTTTAAACAATCTGAATGATTCAATAAAAACAGCCTCAACCTACAACAAAATTTCAAATTATAATTTTGATTATTTTAAATATTAAAATAATCTGATTGAATGATTTTGATGATTTGAAGTGATTCGACTATGTGATTGAATTTGCCGAAACGTCAAGTTATACTAGGTACTGAATTGTAAACAGAGCTACGATTGTTTATTGAGTCGCGAGCTATTGTCACAGTCGCAAAATAGCTTATGCTTAATTAGCGATTTAGTTGGCTATATTAAAACAACAATACAAACAAAGTTACATATTTCACAAACCTTAGTATAACGAATAAACTTAGTAAGGAGTGGAATACATTGGGTAAAGCAATTCAATTCTACGTTGGAAGCAGGTACAGGATAAAGGGGATACAGGGGAAGAGATAAAGACAAGAGCATTAAGTAAAATAGGGGATTTAGGTGGACTAATTTCAGGGTAACGAAAGGAAATTTTCGAGGATGACAGTTCTAACACCTTATATTATAATACATTACAATGTCAAATATTTTTAAAATAGTGTTGCAAAATGCAACTTCTTATTCTTATTCTACGCCTATTCTACATTTGCAATAATACTATTAGTGTTGGGGTGTTCTAAACATCGAGATTTTTATCTGTGATAAAGCATTGAACATGGCTTGTCTGGACATTAATAAAATTAATGTAAATATTCCAAACCAAACTACAAACTTACATAGGGTAAAGTCAACAGTGGTCAGCCAGACACCTGTAGTCAGCCTCTGCCTATACTGTGTATATGAGAGGGATGAGTACGAAGGACATATTTCCCACTCTTCGCACTCATATAAGGTCGACTACTGGTCTCTGGCCGACCACTGGTGACTTTACCCTAACCAGGCGGGTAAACTGAAAAAACGGATTCACTCATTGGAATACAAAAAAGAACGTGCGTTGAAAACAACGCCTCTAATTATTACAAACAAGTTTGCGTGTTTCACAAATCAATAATTCTTGATTCTGTTAGAGTTGCAAATTTTCATGTACATACATTATTGCCTAAGAATTTATACGTATTTCCAACTTATCAGTCAAGATGAAACTGATTAGAAGTCGATGCCCTGAAGGCACTCATTGAGAGAGTATACGCCTCCCGAAGTAGCCACTTTCATAGTTTATGCTCAAAATAGGATAAAGAGCTGCATTGTATTTTTAGAACCGGGATTCTGTTGAATATTTGTGAGCCCATGGTATACATAGTTATTGCATTTCTACAGATGTCGACCAGTGGTAAGATGCTGTGAATTCACTAGCATGTCATCTAATATTTTGGTTGCTGAAATATGTATAAACTATTAAAAATTGCGTGTTTTATCATTTTTCATATACGTAAATTTTCTTCCAGCAGCATCTTGCTTTTTTTCCTTGAATTCATTTTCTCATTCTTCGTTGCGAATTGCGATGCCTGCGGCAGTGGGCTTGGCGCTCATTTGCATCAAGTTGAGTTCTCGGTTTGCGCTTTTCTCGGTCATTTCCGATCTCATTAAAAATTACCTTCCCTTGATTGCATTGTAATATTTCAGCTCATTATTCCTATAAAATTTAATAACATCGCGTTCTATTTTCTACTCCATATTTCTATATTCAAATGCTTTACTCCGTAGGTTTGTTTACTCGTATGTTACGCTAGTCACGCGATGTATACGTAGTTTTTCTCCTTAAGGCTTGGCAAGTAATAACTTTAAGTGGAGGCTACAAATAGAATATATAAAATCAGTTTACTTGGATCCAGTTAGACAATGGCCATTTGACTACTAGAATTTTCTAGAACGTCGGTAGCAATTTTCATGTAATGTTAGAACTACAATCATGTAATGATGTATAAATAAATGATTAATACAAAAACTTTTAAACACATTTTACGAACTAAAGTATTAGCTCTGGTTAATTATGTTGAACTAAGTTTTCTACCCAGCATTTAATTGGCAAATCAAAGATCATTAGTCAAAATGTAGAGTACAGTGTTGCAATATTTATTAAGACTAGTTTCTGGCCAATCAGTGTCCATTTATGTCAAGCGGCTCTTAAGAATTTCAACGTTATTTCTTTAATGCATTCTGAGCTATTGCAATGGTACGAGTATTAACTAGAAATAAGAATTTTCCTAAGAAGTAAAATTTGTTTACGGCTGGAATCTGACATCTGAGATACTTCAAGTTATTCCTTTTTCTGTACTGTGCTATAATATCAAACGGAACGCAATTATTAATTGCACATTTTCCTTTCGCCCGCCCGTCCTACATTCAAAGAGATCTTCAGATTCTTTTACAGGATTTTTTTATGACGGTGAATGTCGTAAAAAAAAAAAAAAAATGGAATCCTCAATCAGTTAAAGCGTTCTTTACAAATTTTAATGCAAGCGTCTCTATGATTATAGTATACATATAATAAAAACCGACCAAGAGTAAGGCGGTCGGTAATCTTGATACGCGAGTTTGATTCGCACTGGACGGGTGTTCTTGACATTACTTGTCGTAAAAGTATATCACATTGAAGTCCATCTGTTTTAACTGTAGGTACGCTAGTTCAAAAAAACATGTTCCATTGTTAAAACACTTATTACATAAGTTCCTTCTCCACGCACATGTTCCTGTATTAACAATAATTATATACAAAACACAAAACTAGGAAACGTGCAGGTCTCCTAAGGCAAGCTACGCATGCAAGACCGTCTGCCAAGGTCTCTTCACAGTGCGGATCCATGCGTGACCAGAGGGGACACCAAGCTCACTTACGGTGATAATTGTCACTGGTCCTTGCACACATTCTCCGAGAAATTAGTGGGCAGGCTGTTCTTTCTGGACCGAAAAAATTGCGGTTCCCAATCAGGTATACTATTTTTCCTGGAAAGCAGCGATCTGGTTTGTCTGGCGCAATACTGTCGGGGGGGAGGAGTAGGTGGTTCCTCTCGACGAGTCTGACTTAGCCCTGCGACCGTCTGAGATACGAATGACATCCCTTTTTTAGAAGGCTGAAAAAGATGCCTTAGTCTTTAATGCTTTGGATCAACATCGTGTTTTGAGGTTTTGAACATTGGGTTTTTGGTGATAGGGCACTGAAATATAGTTAAGATTGTTATGTTTCATTATTTAAGTATTAATATGTTAAGTTTGTGGTTCTTATACATCAACATGCGATGAAATATTATCAGTTGGGGTTCCCCGTTAATACCAACACAAACATTATCTCCGAAAACCACAAGAATTTATAAGATAATATTATATTTAAAGTCATTTGGAGGTATTAGACGCCTGTAATTCAAGAACTAATTAAGTCTACTTTGAAATTACAGTTAACATTAAATATTCAAGATGATTTCCCAATTTATCGTTTTGCCTGCAGAAGCACGTACTCGTAACTATTGACACAAATTACACTTTTGGAGTTCAATATTTCCTAAATGGTTTCCAAGGTATCGTAGTTTATTAAGAGGTACCTATCTAACCGTACTATATTCTTATTGCGCAACATACGTATCTATGTGATATGTGTAAAATTGGCGTCGTGATTGAGACTTGATAGTTATAAAGAATATGAGTGTGACACTAACAGACAGGCAGACTGAGAGACAAACTAAACTACGAAGATATAGCGAAACTATAAGATTTACTAAAAAAACCTTAAAATATGATGTTATGAATTAAAATCTCTCGGAAACATATATTATGCCGGCTCCACATGCGTGGCAAACAATGGCAAACAACAAACACGAACATGTGGATGGGTGTTTGCCGGTTTGTGTACGTATTCGGCAGTGATCGGCGTTGGTGTGGTTTGTTCGACAAACGTGTTTGCGATGTATCCAAAAGCTTGTTCAGCTTGTAGTTGCCACAACAAGCTCGTCGTCCGCCATGTTAGCTAATCCGGAATATATTAGCACGTTCGCCAAGCCTTAGGATGCGTGTTTGTGGTCGGTGTTTGCGGCAAACACCAAGCACGTGGAACCGGCATTAGAGACAATTTAACTCGTTTTTTTTCAAACTTCTTCAATAACTGACTGAACGCGGCCAATATGTTTTTCATGGACACAGTCAATATAACGGTTTTTTTTTAATTTTTATCCAGTTGGAAACTCCATTTTAAATATTATTTCACGTTAAAAGAAACCAACATACATAATTATATATTATACTTTAATTCGATTGAAAAAACACACTTTTTCTACTCAAATATCTTTGATATCGTTAACGGTATCATAATATCACCTATAGCGTAACCGAAGTGTGAAAACAATTCTATAACGAGCGTTGCCATGGTAATAACAGTTCTATAACAATTATTATAAAATTACTTTGATAATACATGTTTCTCCGCTGACCAACTAGCTTAAAATGAATGCACAATGAAGTACAAGTAACCTGATTAATGCTGCACTCTCATTAGGCAAACAGTTTGCGGCGCGGCGTCCTGTTTGCCGAACGAAAATTGTCAAACTATAATATGCGAAGGCAGGCAGCAGCAAAGTGATCGCCTAATGGAATGCCGGACGGCAGCAAAACTCGCTCAAACTATATAATTGAACAAATGCGTTGTAAAGTCTACTCTAGTCGCATTCTGTAATTGTTAATCTTGAAACGTAACATGTTTCTACTATTATAAACATCACATAAAACACTACTCAAAACGATAAAAATGTGTTAGATGTAGTAACTAATAAAACATTGACACAATTAAATACTTTTTTTACCTAAGAACAAAGCAATAAAATATAATGGGAACTCTGTGTAGCAAGACAAACTTAAATTTAAATTACAAATTAAAACCAATTAATATGTTAGTAAAAGTAGATACCGAATTCTCTCGGGACAAATGGTTTTAAGCCTTTATTTTAAAGTTGGTAACAACTGATATAAAAATGAAGGTTATGGTATTCCGACTGTAAGTAAGCATCGAGGAATTAAAGTAGTACTTCAATTAATTATTACCGTAATATGCATTTTTATCATCAAATGCCAATTTAATACCCGCGTTAAAAAAATATCTTTATACTTTATTATATGCTCACGTTACTCTACCATTTTGTTCATTTGTTTATTAAGTACAGCTAAGCCGCTACCGGCCTTAATAATAACTTTTGCGTTGGGGACGGATATAAAGTAGGTACCTCCTTTTTATCTCAGAAAATGAAACAGTAACGGAAGAACCACACGACTAGAGTTCCGTAGGTACTCGAAGGGACCCTTTTTCCATGCCTACACTGGCCGCTGTCTGGCTTGAATTAAAAAAGCTGATATCCTTGAACCGTAAGAGATGAGAGAGAAGGGAATATGATTGTTATTACAACGAATTTACTAACTCTTTTCTAAGAGAAAGTGGAGTAACAAAGGGTGTCTCCACACAAGAAAGGTTTATTTTCTATGTTTTTATTCTTGTTGTTTCGTTAAAACAGTAAACTATACAAGCGTAGTAAGCGTAGTTTATATGATAATAGTAGAAACCCTGAAGAAAACAACTTAACTAAAATACCTACAGTCTTTAATCACTTGAAAGCGGCTTAGCTTTTGTAATTCCCTCCCACTCGCTCTTAATAAGAGCTAATGAGGGCGAGTGAGAGACTTGTACAAATCCGGAGCACCTGAGAGCATTGTACTGTACGGCGGGGTAGAACCCTCGGTGTGAGAGCCCTACTCACACTTGACCGGTTTTCTTCTATTAGAACAGACCAGCATCGAGCCAGCAGTTAAGTATCCTAACGAAAAGTAATTACCGCCACCCATGGCGGCACGCCACACTAGAAGAGGAATCGCAGACGCGTTGCCGGCCTTCAAGAAAAGAGCAGGAAGTCACTTGAATCAGATCGTTCACACCAAAAGTATTGTTTGCCGCCGCCGGCGCGCGTTACGCAGTTTATCGCTTTTCCATATATTTAAATTATCATTCACACCGAACCGACAATTCGCTGTTACAACAAACAATACAGACAATGAGCGTGCTCACAGTTGGCGTTGGACAATACGTCTGGAGCGCACGGCGGCGCCTAAACGATGTTTCATTGTGATAACTGATAACATTCATGTATGTAAATTGTAAATGGTCGAGTTGGCAGTTTCATCGCTCTACCTGTTCAGTTAGGAAATGCTGCGAATAATTTCAGATTTTGAGGTTAACTTCTAACTGGGTTTTGATTTTAATTTGTTATTATTTCAGTTATTGACACATTATTCTAACGTTATATTTAATAAAATAGTAGGAAAGAAAAGAAATCCGAGCTGGGGTTGTATTATTCTCGGTAAAACCATATTACTTTGGCATTGATATTGTATTGTTTGCTGCCGCTATTACTTTCGAGTACATAAGAGCTATTGTAACGTTGGATGGTTGTTACAGCTTGATCTCTGAACTACACAAAAGCTTGTATCTTGGAAAGCCAGTGTTCTACACAAAGGAACATTGAGTGGTGAATAGGAACTTTTTTTTTTTAAATACTGGTCGAGGCAAAAATGTAGCAACGTTAAATTTAGTTTAACTTTCATTTATAGTTTTTATATAAATACCCTGTAAATTCAAGACCCTGACACAATTTCCTTATAATTGAAAAATAGAAGACAAGCCTTCTTTGAAGGATATAAGGCTATTCCATGAGCCTTTAAATATTAAATTCCCGACTGCATTAAAGATCCTCAAATTAGACATCATAATTTACATAAATGAAGACATTTGACTCACTGCATTAGCGTAAGCAAATAGACCAGCATTCGACTTGTCATAATGCCAACCTAGAGGACCCAGCATTAGCAATTCAAATTTTAATCTGTGGTTACACTGGCTTCCGTATTCTGACGTTGGATTTTTTCTTCTTAATGGCGTTCTATTTTTAAACGGACGATGTTAGGCGTTTGGTTTTTGTTTTAGTGTTTATAGATGGATGAGCAATGACATAGCGAGTAAATAACATTTTTTATGTGTACGTTTTTATATATTTTACACTACTTATTTATCACCTATTTTTATTGAACTAGTCAAAATTGACAATGCAGAGCTATCAATAATAATTTTTTAAAGATACAATTGTAACACTATCTTTAAAAAAATACCGCCGCCGAGTCGGAACTTTAAACTTTGAAAAAGGTTTGAACGCTTATTAACACAAAAAAATTACAAATTATTATTATTCATGAGTTTTTTTCACAGCTTCAATAAAGATTTGTTCCTCTCTATCTAGCAAAACAGAATTTAACATGGAGATTGTATGATCGACGTGTTACATGACGTCACAGGGTGCATTGCATCTCTGTCTAATCGTTGTCTAATTAGCAGTTTTGGATTTGAGTGATCTCGTTTGGTGATCTTTTTAACGGTATTTTCATATTTAGTTGAGAAATGCGATTTTTAAAACTGCATGCATACTCGTATTCCCTATCGGAAGTAGTACCATTAAACCATCAGACTATAAATTAAAAGACACCCTGTATGTATAACACTCCTGAAATACAGGATACCTAAGTCATTTATATCTACAGGACGTTTCAAATTAACACACATTTCTCTTGGGCAGTTGGGTATAAAAGCAATAACGTAAAATAAACAGGACGCAGTAGCCGATGTATGTGATTTGTGTTATTCCCAATAGCTAGAAAATCAAATCGCTGATGTCAACAGTTGTACGCTCGTAAAGTCCTTCCTTATGTTGGTTATTAGGCTGCATAAAATCGCATTTTGTGCACTAGTGCATAAAGTGTTGTCGTCATCTAGACTAAGATAATTTAAGCCGAGCCAGACAGGCGAGGTGACTGCATTAAATTAACTTATTATTTGATTGCATTTACTTTAATTTATTTGCCTTTTATGTTGCATCTAACAAAAAAGAAATTTAAAACATTTAAAAACAAGCATTATTAACAAAAATATTACGAATTCAACGTATGACTTGGCAATATTGCGTTCAACCTAAGTTAAAAATCGAATGCAGATACAGTGGCGGGAAAGAGATTTTTGTCTATAGTTTTGGACTATTAATAAGGCAGTTGTTTTCTTAGCAAAACTTGTCGTGTTACGGAATTTATTGAAGCGGAAATAATGATAGCACCTAACACACTAATAGAACAAAATGCAAAGGCACATACTGAACAGACATTGCCGCCTAAATCCAAGAAAAAATATTTTAAAACATATGAACATCTCAAAGTTTGGAGGGGCGGCAAACAAATCAGTACATTCTCATTCATGTAAGTTTTTTTACATTATCACTGTTTTATTTCCTCGTAATCGAAGTGAAAAGCAGAGAATATAACTCGGTCTTAAAACCCATTTTATCCTCGACTTAATTTTACAACCTCGCCTGCTGTAGGTCCAGCACACTCTGTACTTTAGGTGCGAAGCTACAAGTACATGCGTAAGTGCGTGCTTGTGAATAAATGGAAAGGGAAGCATAAAGAAGGCACGTTTGCCCTACCGATAAATACTGTTACATTAGGAAGAGTACCTTCTGTTCTTAAAATTATATTCTGTGATATAGAGTTCTTGAATGGAACAGACTGGCCAAGCAATCGTAGACAAACCGACAGCGACCCGCGATGAGCATCAGCATGTATAGGGATGTATGAAGCATGCCAAAGGACGACACGGTGGCGATAAAAAGGCGATTTCTATGTATATATTCCCTCCGCTTCTCCGCGCAAAATCAGAGGGCCTGGCATCACCACGGCACCGGGTCGTTAACGTGAACCGGCGCCACTCCGAAAAAACGAACGGTGCCGTGTATCAACGGCTTCAAGCTATTTTAATCTCTACGCGCAAGACATTCGGCTTAATACACTCTACACGACTCGGCAACGTGCTTCTACGGCGCCGTTTCACGATGGCGACAACTTCCCGTGGTCACGTGGCCAGGTCCTAACGCGTTATTTCTATCTCTATAGTCTCTATACCTACATATAAAGCGTGTCCGTGACTACACCGCTGAAACTAGGGACTTTAAATTTTGAAAGAATACACCTTGGGTACCGCAAGGGTGCTCTAAAAAGGATGTTCTCTTTTAAAAAGGGAGAGAAGCGCAAAACTAATTCCACTTGTACAAATTCACGCTCGAAGGAGTAAAGAGAATCGTCGGGAGAGGAGTCTCTTGTAAAACATAGGAATAACACTAGCCTCTAAATAAGACTCGCCTATAAATACAGCAGAGCAATAATAAAAGCTCGTTTGAAAGGGAAAACAGGGGGGAAATGAGCCCGAGGTTACCCCTATTCCCCCTTTAAGAGAGGGGGCAGTCAGTGGGCAGACGCTAAGGCTGTGATCACGCAATTATTTCATAAATATTATTTATATTTAAGTTTTACATGGTTATAATATAACCTACTACCTAGTACAGTTAGTACTGTGCATAATGAGCTCTTAACAGCTTGACCTGAACCCGAAAAACCTTTTACCTTTTGATTATTTTTAATAAAACTTATAATTTCTTATTTAAATATTATAAGATTTATGCCAGGACATTATGACTTAATTTTTTGCTAGTTTAAATTATTCTCCTTTAGTTTTTAATATTAACGTACATAAAAAATCGAACATTTCAAAATCCAAAACTTTAACGAAATCTTTATAGTGCTTTGTTATCCTGTATACACAAATTCGTAATGAAATATGATTGTAAGGTTCCTTTAAATTGAATTAAGTAAAGGTTAGGACATTATGTTTTTAATATATTTTATTTATAAAACTAAACGGACGTGGAATTTGTAGAACCGGCCTTACCAAAAACAAATAGAACTGCAAAAAGTTACAAAACCAATGAGAGCTTTATTTGCATTCTCAGTGGAGGTCTCCATTCATCTCGAACTAACGTAAATAGTCTTATTGTAGTACAGTTGTAGGGTAGAAATACCGTTTGTGCTACTTAAGGTTAAAATGAGTAACAAAAATACTGTACAATTAACAATAATATTCATAAATAGTTAAGACTGAAGATTAATGTAAAGATAAAATTGATATATTCGTTTAAACTTAGAAAGGCTAAAGACGGTCTTAAGATGACCAAAACCGGTACTAATACCCTACTACAGCTTGGATGAGCAATACTAAGGTAACGTTTGCGAATTAAGTCTTTATAATACTGAAGAAAACTATTAGTTTGACGTTCGACCCATGTCAATTTGAAGGGTGGTTTTAAGATGTAGACAGATAACAAAACACGTTTTAAATTGTACAGTCAGGCACGAGAATAGGTAGTTGCAAACTTTTATACCCTGTCGCTTTAATGCTAACTAAAGTGTGCTTTAACAGTTTAGAAATGCGTAAATGCAAAGAGAAAAATTGTATAATGGCATTTTAAGCTTGTTTGGTCAATTAAAACAATAGATGACACTGGAATCAACTCATAAATGATACTAAAAATTATATTCATTGGCGCCAGCGTGAATATTCTACAGCAAAGTCTTAATCATTTGATACTTTTATACTAACCCAGGCAACCCAGTCAGCTCTCGTGAAGAAAAATAATAACTTGCCAACTCAAAGAAGACGAATCTTAAATGTTTGCCCGCTCTTTCGCCGGGAAGAGTTTTCTTATTTCTCATCTCTTTAAAGTCGCATTCCGGAAACACTAACAAAGAACTAGTTCCACAAAACGAGAAAAAACTACCGCAGAGCAAAGTGGTATATGGTGTTCCCGAAAATGCAATAGAAAATAAACTGTTAGAGAAATAGGCCAAGCGTGGTCGTGTTTTCCTATTAGTGAAATTTAAGGCAGCATAGAAAACGCCCTGATGGAAAAAACATGGCCGTTCTTAAGTTGTTTATAAAGGGATGGTAGATGGCGGTAGTGGGGCATTCCATGCCCGCGACTCGAAGCGCATGTTGAAGGGACGTAATTTTTTTAGTTAATGGCTCTGAATGTGTGCACATAGCGATAATTATCGCCTGAGCAGATTTTGAAGCATATACTGCCGAAATCTAGTAATTTTTAAGGATTCGTGAATGTATAAAGTATACATGGTGTTTTATTATTTAGTACCTACTATTCGGTATGACCGATGCACGTGTATGAAGAGACATGAGTGTTGCAGAAGCGAGGGAAGTTTGTCTGGATCTTAGCAAATGATTATGTATGTATGATTGGGTAGTATATATATGGTTGCCGGAGTAGAATAGTGCCACTCCATGTTTTCCCGTGGATGTCGTACGAGGCGAATAAGGGAATAAGGGCTTGTAGTACTGTTAGGCGATGGGCTTGCAACCTGTCACTAATGCGCTGTTAAACATCTTAGCCTAATTGTGCAAATTGTAGTTACAGAGTTATCACAAGTTTTTGGAGTTGTTGGTAATTCTGTAGCTCTGCCTACCCAACTCTGGGAATGAAGGCGTGAATGTGTGTATGTATGTATGTATGTATATATGTTTTATTTACTAAACAAGAGGACGCCCGGGATTTCATACTTGTAGAATTAGTTTCCGGCTCCCTATTAACCTATTTTAGCACCTTCTAAAATCCCTTCTTAGTGCACCTCTAGACCTCTACGGTATCCAGGATTATTCCCCGTAATGTTCAAGTCCCTAGCTCCAGTGGTTACGGTTGTAATCGATCAGTCAACAGTTTTTTTTCTTTTATGATATTATATAGAAGGTTTAACGATAATTCTTCATTTTAGTATTTAATGATACTGTATTCATTAGATTTTACTGAATGTTTTTGTTTCCTTTTACAGATTATCAGACAGAAGGTAAAATAACTTACTAAGGAAACTTAATTCGAAGGCGCCCTATTTAAGCTCGTACGTTCGACTTTTACGTCTAACTCACGCTAAATATTTGTCTCGGAATATTAAAAAATACAGGGTTTAAACCCGTGTGGTTGCCGGGTTGGAATAGTGCCACTCCATGTCTTCCCGTGGATGTCGTAAGAGGCGACTAAGGGAATATTATATAGGCTTGTAGTACTGTTAGGCGATGGGCTTGCAACCTGTCACTAATATGCTGGTAAACAACTTAGTCTATTTATGCAAATTGTGGTTACTGAATTATCAACAACTGTTTAAAGTTGTAATTCTGTAGTTATGCCTAGCCTACTCTGGGATTACAGGCGTGAAGATATGTATGTATGTACCGGGTTTAAAGGGTCTAGCAGGCTAAGGAAGGAGAAGTGGCCCCTGTGACGAATATCGGATTTTTATAATGTCATTTGTTAGCTATCTCATAATATAGAAACACCTCTACTTTCAGCCCCCTATCTTGAACCGTCACTAAGATACTGTCAAAAACGTCATTTTATAGGCACATTTTTCAAAGTCGTTTTTCTCCTGAACTATATAAGGTAGATCAATCAAACTAAATCATAGCTACAAAGGATGGGTAGGAGTACAACTCTGATTTTTTTAAATATTTAATCCCATGAAAAAATAATGATTAAAATGTCAGAGAATTTTTTGACAGCACTTTTCAACAAGTATTTGTAAAGGTACAGCTACGGAAAAAATCACATAAACTGCTAATAGTATTAGCTAGTACCATGCGAAAGATCAATTCAATATAATTGGTGCAACATACCTAAAAAAAATGTCAAATGCTTTAAATATCACACTGCCAGATTAAAATGGTATAAACTTAAAATACAACTGTATTTTAAAATCAACTTTAATACAACTTCAATGAACTTTAAACAAAACAAGCTACTTTTTGTGTTGATACTATTTTGATAAAGCAGTATGTTTAGTTAAAAAGTCTTAAAATGCCTAGAACTGGAGTGTTATGTTGTACACAACACGTTCAGTGCAACACTTACATTTTTGACTCATTTTTGGTCCAAAGTCAATCTGACATTCTGCAGCGTAAGGTTGAGTTTCCTTATTTAGTTACAAATAACTTGGCGTCGCTAATGACACTGACGACATCAAGCAATATTTTTTTGTGGGTCCTAAATAATTAACGTTTGTAAGCGTACATACTCGGATACATTCGCTACCGAAAGATGTGTACTGTACACAATTTGGACACGCCACGTGTGACATCGGCACTGGATGTCTTTAGCGTGGGACGATATTCGTTTTTATGTTATTTTCAGGTAATGGGTTAGGTACACCTACTCGTATGAAAAAACTTGTTCAAACGTGTTTGTGAGTAGGAGAATCTCCATTGTATGAAGTAACTTTATACTTGAATAGAGTTGATATACGAGATAGCAAATACGGAAGTCACGTGGAGGAAAACTAACGACGATACTTTTTTTAAAATATGATGAAAAATATTAGTGTTTTAGATTGGACTAGCAATGTGCAGGCGAGAAGTTCCCAAAGTTGCGAAACTTTACAAGTGAGAATTTCTCGGTAATTTCTGAGAATGTTCTCGAGAACGAGAATTTATTCATTTGGCACGAAGGGCCACAGCTCCCAGAAACAGGAGCTCCGCAATAGCTGCTAAAATGTCCAGGTGGACTACGATAAGTGGACGGTGGGAAAGAAGAGCAGTTTAAATAGTCGAGCTTACTGGGCTGGTGCCTCTTAAGGCCTTTATGAAATGAAATCTCCTCCTGAATTGGAAGAAATAATAATAATATAATACGAGTATATATATTATATAGAAAATAGATATATATAGGCCCTGGTACTGGTGCTGAGAACATATCTGTTTACCACTTTCTCTGAAATGTACACGAACATTTAATGAGAATTTAAGCAACTTATTGGAAACTTAACACTTATCAACAAAATAATTAACTGTAACAAACTAAGACATGTGCATAATATTTTTTAATTTAAAATTATGATCATTTAAACTTTATTGTAAAAACATTTTCTTATTTAAACAATAAGTTTCATGTTGCAAGAATGTTCTAAGAACATTCTCGAGAGTGTTTTCGCGTTTTAAGAATGTTCTGCAACTTGCACATTGCTGGGTTGGACGCTATGTCTGTCAATTGCATCGTTATTTTTGAAAGTATGGACAAAATCATCTTTTTTATTTGGAGTGATTCTTAGCTAGACTTATAAAAAACGATGAGGCGGTTTAAGAGCTAATTTATCAGCTCTGTATGTAGTACTTCAATTTTATGATTCAAGTTTAATTTCAGAAATATTACCGTTATGGGTTTGTTTTTAATCAGTAATGGAACCTGTCAAATGTGATAAAATAAACACCCTGTATTTTTACGGCTTAGATCAAGAAGAGTGTTAAGATTTTTTCAAGGCCGTGGATTCCAATAAATACACACGTAAGCTATTTTTTTTTATTGATACTTCAATAATCAATGTAGAATTTCTAATTAAACAAATAGTTGATGTAAACTTAAGCCAAAACTACTTACTGAATAAATATAGTAAGATTAAAAAAGAACAACTCGTTTTACACGTTATTCAATTTCACTTGTATGCTGCTACGTGAGATATAATTCTGATACTTTAATGTAATTGTCTGACGTCAAAATGTGTCGTTCCGATTTACATCTTTAATCAAGTTAACAAACAAATTGCATGGATCAATGTTGACCGTTGTATTTTTTAAATGCTGCAGCGTGTTCTCTCTGAGTAAAATTTGCATGTTATAGTCTGCACGTGCGGAACGTGAATAAAAGAGGTGTGAAGTTTTACGGCTACCGTTTTTTTCGTGGTTTTTAAACAAATACGAGTAGCGTAACTTCAATGTGGTTTGAAATTCAAAGTTACTAAGTTTTTTTAGTTTTACTGAAGTCTAACTGAGGTCAGTAGAGTGAAAATTTCTGTGTAAGTTAGTGGTGGTTAATGGTTAAAGGTCAAAGCACGGATTAAAAAAGTAAGCGACGAGGTTTCTAATAAAATGAACAGCCTGTGTTTAATTGGTCCATATAACAGGGTGTTCATGTTGAAATTGTACACTACTTTATAAAGTTTGCTAAAGTAAAATTGGCAAAGTTTGAGTTAGTTGCAACTTGGTCACAAGATGCAAGTAAGTTATGATTGGTTTACACCGGACCAGTTATTTAAGTTATTAACTACTTAACGGTAGCCGCTTTGCGGGTGTTCATTTGACTGAAACTTCTTCAGCTTGACGTTTGGCAGGTCATGAAGTTATATTGAGTTTGAAGGAGAAACTAAACTCATGTAACTTTAGTAAGATTAAAAATTGTTGGCGTTATTGCGACAGCTTTGCGACTTTTGAACAGGCACTGCACTTTATGCTAATATCTGTACCTCCTAGCATTAAACTTAAGGCTAAAGTTCTGTCGTCAAACTCATTGTTTGGTCAGGTCCGTTTGTCTGGCAGTGAGGTTACTATATTTAACTCCAACAAACACTAGTTCATCCGACAGTGTATGCAGATTACTTGTTCAAACATCGCTCACAATTTGCACACGCGGCAACAAAGTACTTATATGTATGGTTTTGAGACAAGTCCTAACATGATTTAAGCACGCGTTTAAGATGTGATGAACTTGTTTTTATAAGAGATGGCTCAAATTAGGGTTAAGTATCTGAGACTTCTAGACATTTTGCAAACTTAACACTATATTCTCAAAATAAACATGCGTCAAAGTAAATGTCAACTTTAGAAACCTGTCATTGCGATGCGTTTTGAGATTCGCTCTAAAAGCCGATTGATAAGGACAGTGGACAGTTGACAGTGGACAGTTGACAGTGACAGTGGACAGTACAGTAGTGTCAACTAGTCGGCAGTAGCGAGTCAAGTTGTCTTGCCAGTGGTTCCAAATACAATCGCTTTGTGTTTTTACCCGACTGCCGGAGGGTAATATGTTTATGACCCTAATTTGTATTGTATGTTTGTTCTTTGCGGCGCACTAGAAACTAAACGCGACCGATTTTGATGATTTTTACCTCAATCGTAATATTATCTTAATCTACTACTACTGGGTCAATCAACTTTTCTTTGTAGCTCGTTGCCATGGTGACGTCTCCTGGGTCACTCTTTAAAACTATGATTTCAAAGGATATAAGTCCACTAAAAAACTGTTTTATTGGCAATTACACACCCATTCTTTTATTGCCTTTCTCCTAAGTGTGCTTTAAGTATATATTATAACATTTACTAAGAAACTCTATCACTGTTGTCTCCTGGCTTACGGGACAGAATAACAACAACAAAAAGTTGATCCACCCTACTAATGTCTTAATCTTGTGTGTTACTAAAGATATGACAGTAATCAAAATTTAAAATGGCGGCAAAAAGACGCCACGTTTTAAAAAATATGAAAAAGTTGAGCTGATGTACTTTGACAAGAGGGGTCATTGAATAGGTATTTAAAGTCAACCTTAGGTTCATTAAGGATTTATATAATGATTTAAAGATGGTTTGCAACAGTCAGGTTTTTTAAAGGTTCCTATTATTTCACTCCACTGTCCACTGTAAATCGGGCTTAAAACTGCAAATGCATTGCTAACCCTAAGGACCAAGTTAATGCGTCTGTGCAAGTAATTTCACCGGTTATCTTATCCCCACACCGGAACACAACAACGGACGCTACTGCTTAGCTTGGTTAAAACAGTAGTTCAAATAAATATAGCGAAATCTAGTGCGAATTTATGAGGTCTTAAAATGTTTGATAGTCACGTACTTGGCAGTAAACTACTGAATGGTAAACATGGGGTGACATAACTAATCGATTTGCGACCGCCTTCTATACCGTACAGAGTTCAATTTAGTTTGTCTGTGACTTTTATGTTCGGGTAATGAACCTTACCCTAAGTCTTCTTGTAGCTGTCAAGTAGATAATTATTAGGATTTCATCTGACTAAGTTACTAAAGACAAAGTGCTTACGAAAGGTAAAAAATCATATTATATTTCTTGGTTAACAACAATTATTTATGGTATATGAAATTTGACACAAAGTAGAACGTAGCTTTTAAAAAGACTAAAGCTAGATAATGGTGACCCTACTTTCAAAATAGATATCTCAAACGATTCAACTGATTGAAACCTAACTCAGACACGGAAAATAATTTTAAAAGAACGAAGTTGCAAGCATCGTCTAGTACTGTAGAAAATAAAGACAACACTATCTAATGGCTTTCTCATAACTGTTATTGCGTTCTCTAATATAAAAATTCCAATCAATTTAGCCCCCGCCCTTGTAGATTCGAAACACTTAATTCGACCAGCTTTGGCATATTGCTTTGCTGAAAAAAGGATATAAAGTAAAAAAAAGGTCAGAATATAAAAACATTGTCATCCGTTAATCATACGTTACTCTCGCTCTGGCATACTTGTCAGAGAGTGACGGATGTTTCGTCTATATTTATCTACAGCAATAAACGATCGATATAGCCCCGATATAATTAGGTCGAGCACACTTGGTTCACTTGATGCTTGATGCGACATCTAACTAACCTATACATGGTGATACTGAGATAGTACTCTGCTGAGAGGGCAATAAATCTTCTTTTAGATGATCTCAATTATTGGAGCGAATGTTATGCAAACCTCAATGTTCATTTATAAGTCAATAGGCATGTTTAATATGGCAATGTACGAGGGCTGTTTGATAAGTCCTTTTAAAAACGATTTGTAAAACCTTTTTTCTGGTAAATGGCATTAACACTGGCAGGCACAATCTTTCAAATGAAGACTGTCAAAAATTCAGCAAAAAAAACAAGTTTTTGTCAGTTTAACTATTGTTTAACTGTGATCACTCGTAAATTTTCAACAACTATGGAAAAACATTTTTTTATGAAGGGTTGCAGTGCTGCCACAATAAAAACTGAACTTGATTCTGTTCATGGCACTAACGCACCAACGTTGCAGACTGTTTATAACTGGATAAATTATTTTAAACGTGGTCGGTCAAGCACATCTGATGCTCCACGCTCTGGTCGCCCAATCGAAGTCACTACTGAGGATGTTGTTGAAGAAGTCCAGGAATCATTATGATTGATTACTTGGAAAAGGGAAAGACTACCACTGGTCGTTATTACGCAGAGTTATTGGACCGTTTCAATGCCGAATTGTTGGAAAAACGACCAAAATTGCCCCCCAAGAAAGTCCTCTTTTATCAAGACAATGCCCCAGTTCACACGTCGACTATTGCAATGGCCGAAATCCACGAGTTGGGCTTCGAGCTGGTTCCGCATGCTCCGTATTCGCCGGACCTAGCTCCGTGCGATTATTACCTATTTCCAAATCTGAAAAGATGGCTAGGAGGGCAAACATTTTTGACAAATGAGGACTGCATTGCAGGTGTAAGCGGCTATTTTGAAGACCTCAACAAAACGTATTTTTTGGAGGGCATAAAAAAATTAGAAACTCGCTGGAACAAGTGTTTGGCTCTCAAAGACGAGAGACTATGCTGAGAAATAATGTAAATTGTTAAAAAAAAAACAATATTTTATTGATTTTTAAAACGACTTATCAAACAGCCCTCGTAGTTGAGGGATGCGATTATTGTGTGTACTGGCTAAGCCAATGATTTTGACCAAAAATAGCGCACACACGGAGCTTGATGCGTGTCTCTTGTTATCTATTCGTTAATGATTTTCAGAAAAGGATTAAGATAAAGGTGAACGCCATATGGAGAGAAAAAACCTTAAATATTCTAGATTTAACTCGAAGGAGATAGGTGTTGCAAAAATCACTCCTATGTGCTGTATAAAATTAAAGCATCCTCTATATTTAAAGTGAAATCTAACAAAATCAGCTTATTTAATTTTAGCTATAACTTTATAAGTTATCTCTTTTCGTTCCAGTTAATCGTTAATAAAGTTAATTTTGACGGTAAATGTAAGTAATTAAGTTCTATGTTAGGAATGTGGCATTCATTCCACCGTATAATAATGCCAAGAAAAACCAAACAGTCGCCTTGTATAAAACTAAATAGAAATTAAATAAATTAATAGAAGTTCAATTACTACTGACCATCCACTTAGAGCCATTTGTAGAGCTTCAATTATCGAAATAGTTTTTTTTCTTTTTTTTTCAATTTTATTGAAAAAATTAGATATATGTAGGTTAAACATAAGCAAAGCTCAAATAATAACAATTTAAGTAACTAAATAATAATAAATATACATGAAAGCATTTGATTAAGTCATACACACTAGAAGTAAATTTCCATCGTGTGACGTTGAAAAATATTAGGCGGAAGTCTCTTACTAAGTCAATTATTAATTAATATTGTAAGAACATAAATAAAATAAAATAAAACGTTAAGCATAATCTAAATCGAATCGTGTACTCGTACCCGATATAAACATGTCTGGTCACTTTAATAATCTCTAACCAAATATTCGCAATGAATTACTAACCCGTCAATTTCATATATAAACCTAAATATAACTAATTTTCGCTCTAAAAAAACCTCTACATGAAAATTAAAAATTAATTAATTACGTGTTTCCTAACTTTTAAACCACGATATCCCAAAACGTTACTAAGCGTTACTAAAGTGACTAGACATGTTCTTTCTGTATACTCTTCAATTATTACTTGAACCTTTTATAATTAACTAGTGAAATGCGTCTTAAAAATGAATATGTTTTTCCAATTTATTCTGATAAAGGGAATCATTGTCAAATATTAAACTCCTGAGAATTCGTTTACTTAATAACAAGAACTGTTAGGTAAAAGAGTCAATCTAAAAAGCAAGAAACCAGTGCATTTAAAATTTATTTAAAGGCTTTAATAACGCTACTTGCTATCTGTTTGTGTTCTATAAATGTGGGGCTTCCCTTCATCCACCCTATTTTCCTTTAAATTAACTGTCATTATATCCAAAACTTTGAACTGTATAGACTGCCTGTCTTTGTAATTATCCTGAGGAAAACGGGTAATTACGACTCATTGTTTATTCGCAGACGACAGCGTGTCCAGAATGAATTAAATTGCACCGACTATTATTTTAATAGGGACGATCAAGAGGCTATTTTCTGATTTAACAATGCAGTTTTGTATCCAGTAAACTGTTACAAAACGTTTTCAAAATCGAAATTATAACATTAAAATGCGTTTCATTTTAAGTTGGTAACATCTTCGTTAAGGATCGTATTATCAAGTAGCGAAATATGCATTATATCAGAGTTATGAGCCTTTACAAACGCTATATTAATGGTGTAATCAAGCCTGATTTATGGCTTATACGACTAGATTAAGCCGTATAATAAATCTATCAACAGATTTTATAGAGCTCCTACTTTACAAGAATGCTGCTCATGTTACTTTTACTTTACGTTACCAAGTGTTACTTCTTTAGTTTAATGAATTTAGTAACAGAATGTAAAATAATTTTCAATACGAGTACTAACTTGGTTTAGGATATGGGATAATAACGTTTCTTTCTGAATTATCGATTAAGCATTATAATTAAGATCTTTATAAAAAAAACGTATTTATGCTGTGTTATAAATATGAGTAGATATGATGATTAGAAAATGTGATTAAAATGCATTATTTATTTTGACACAATATAGTAATTAAGGAGTAAAAAGTAACGATATACGACGAAATGCTTAATACATGTGCTTTTGTCGTTTTATAGTATTTACAAGCTTGTGTATCAGTTATATTTTTTATCATATTTAAAACTGAGACGCGTTAAGCTAAATTATAATAATGTTACGTTCAAACAGATTCCATTGTGTGACGATGCATAATAAGTGAATTTTAATACAATTGAATCAAAATTCCGTCGCCTGGCAGCTCAAAATATAATACTCGCATAGCGCTACCAATAAAAAGTCATACGCAAACTTATTTTTAGTAGCCAATTACGCCAAAGTAAATGACTGTTTAGCTCTTATTAAATATTAACACGAACGTAAAATGTTCCTGTTGAGATAATAATTGGCTACTAAGCAAGATTTTAATATGTACCTGAAAATGTATGTGTGTTTTAAGAAGGCAATAATAAATTAGGACAATACTTGTTAAAAAAGGCCTCTTCAGTGGGAAATTGAAAAAACATTAAAAGTGGTAGAAATTATCCAATTGAACCAAATTACGATAAGTTCATTTAAATATATAGAGTGATTTGGAACTTATTATAATTATAAGACAGTAATATATTAAGGTTAAAAAGCATAAGCCGCGACACAAACAAAACTTTTCAAGTACCTATGTAATAAATTTAATAGATTTCTAAGTTCATAGATAATTTAAAAAAACCGTTAATAAAAGAATTATTCTTCTGTCTCACTGTTTTCATGCTTTAAATATTGGTGAATCCAAAACTGACGCATAGAATACAAAATGGATAAATGTAAGGAACACCATGTTTATTGATTTTGTGTGGTTAAGGGGTGTACCGGGAAAAACAAGCAAGTCACAGTCTGCATGCAAGTAATGCTCCAATATTTGGCTGAAAGCCATCAAACAGTCAAACTGCTTGTATCTCAACTTTCTTTAACTAAACCAGGCTTGGTTACGTAAAATAAATAATGTTTCGTTTCTGAAAGATAAGGTGAAATTTTGAATTAAGTTATGTATGACGCACAAAGAAAGTATTTCTCGAACATCGAGCCGTAATTCTAAAAAAAGGCGGTGTAAAGTCACAGGCGTTCTTAACCTTCAACATATTTTTTCCGTGCTTAGAAATAAACAAATCTACCGAAGTACCCATTAAATTTCGTTTGATTAATTTTGAATTTTATGTTAAGTTTTTTATTTGGTTTATTATTTATTTTCACTTGTTAATGTTAACTTATTAACGTTATAATATCGACGCTAAAAAGCGTAAACGCTGTAACCCGCAAAAAGCAAACTTTACACCAGAGCCAAAAAACTTTTAAGATTTTAGAAAAAAAATCATAACTCTCTTTATATTCCACCGATCGGTGCGATTTTTATACCACAAACCTATTTTATAATTCTCTATCAGATTATTTAGCTGTCATGTACTACAAGTGACTGTATTTCTTTTTAATGTCGGTTACAGCAAACCGACATTTTTTTTTAATACGATAAAACGCTGTTAATGATTGCGTGAAATGTATGGACAGATGAAAATCAGTGTTATTTCCAATAAACGTAAACGCTGTAACCTCCACTCTTTAAATGTTTTGGAGTGCCTAAATTGTGGTAACATTGTGTTATTTGTCTCTTTAAAATGTCATAAATGTATTAAATGATAGATACCAAAAACGAATACTAATATTAAAATGAAGTAAGTTTGTGATCACATTTATTTATCATTATTTTAAAATGTCACCTTAAATAATCATTAAACATCTTGAACTTAAATCCAAGATCTTTAATGATTCTTTCAATCATGTTTCAATAATAAAACCAGGAAATATAAAAAAGTATATTATTAAAAAAGTATTAACAATTTTCTTAACATTCAAAGTTCTCAACATAATTCGTTCTTTAAATAGTATTTTTTAAGCTTATAACAATCAGCCTTATGATGAACAAATAAAAATAACACTATTTTGCTAGTAGGAACTTAATGTAGGTATAAGCAAAATCACGCGTAATCGAGGATTTTTTAATTTTGCGCAAGCAAACACCGTCAGGTAATCTCCGGCAGAGATCCGGCTAGCAGACGACGACGACGACCTTTGGCTCTGGCAACATACAACTGCCGAACATTGCGGACCGACGAAAAGTTGCTGTTACTGGAGGAGGAATTGAGCAGGTTACGATGGGGAATCATAGGGTTGTCAGAAGTCCGTAGAGAGAGGGACTTACTCTAATTCCGGGAGGGCGGCTACCAGTCCCAGGGAGGTGTCGGGTTTATCGTCCACAATTCCCCTGTGAACAACGTAGTTAATATTGAGAGCGTGTCGAGCAGGGTAGTGTACCTTGTACTCAGAATGACCCAACGATATTCGTTGAAGGTCATACAGGTATATGCTCCGACCTCGACACACTCCGACGATGAGGTGGAGGCTACGTATGAGGATGATTCCAAAGCCATTGTATAGCTCCAAAACTCACTTCACGGTTGTTATGGGGGACTTCAACGCAAAGTTGGGCAAACGAGACGGTGAAGAGCAGAAAGTGGGGAATTTTTGAGTGGGGCATATGAATCACCGGGGCCACCTCCTAGCCAGTTTCATGGAGAAGGAGGGACTCTATATGATTAACTCCTTCTTCAGATAATGTGAGCATAGAAAGTTGACTTGGATGAGCCCTGATGGTGTAACGAGGAATGAGATAGACTTTATCATATCGACGAAAAAGCACATATTCAATGATGTCTCCGTCATTAGTGCGGTTAAAACCGGGAGTGATCACCGTATGGTACGAGGCTGATTGAATATCCAGTTCAAGCTTGAAAGGTCTCGACTGATGAAGTCTTCGCTCCGCCCGGCATCCGCTCAGCTCCAAAACCCCGAGAGCTTTCAGTTTGAACTTCAAAACCGTTTCGAGTGCCTTGGCAGCAACGTGGACGATTACAACGACAACCCGAACACCCGTCGAAAATGTAGCTAAAGACCCGAGGGCTAAATTAACCCGACACTATACCGAAGATCTCCCCGACGTCAGCCTGTACGAGATAAGTATGGCCCTCAAACAGCTTAAGAATGGCAAAACCCCAGATGAGGATGGAATTACAGCTGAACTCCCGAAGGCGGGTGGTAAACTCATCCTTAGGGGCCTTCAGACGCTGTTCAGCTCCGTCCTCCACGAAGGGAGAGGTGTGGTGGTTCTCTCCTTCAAAAAAAGTGATAAAACTTTGCTGAAGAATTATAGAGCCATGTTTACAAGCTGTTTTCGAGGGTCATCACAAATCGTCTCACGCGTAGGTTTGACGATTTCCAGCCTCCCGAAAAAGCCGATTTCCGAAAAGGCTATAGTACCATATACCACATACATGCGTTGCGGCAGGTTATACAGAAGAATGCCTTGCATTTGTGGACTACGAGAAAGCCTTCGATTCGATCGAGACATGGGCTGTGCTGCAGTCTAAGTGCCAAGTTGACTACCGATATATCGAAGAGTTGAAGGTGTCTGTACGAAAACGCCACTATATCCGTCCGACTACAGGACCGCAGCAAGCAGCGGGGAGTCAGACAATTAGATGTGATCTCTCCGAAGCTGTTCACCGCTGCATTGGAGGATGCTTTTAAGGTTCTGGACTAGAAAAGACGAGGCATCAACATAAATGGTGAGTACATCACACCTTCGATTCGCTGACGATATAGTAGTCATGGCTGAGACCTCAGTGCAATGCTCGCTGACCTCAATAGAGTTTCCGACTGAGTTGGCTTGAGAATAAACATGGACAAGACGAAAGTCATGTCCTATGTCCATGTAGAGCCAACTCCCGTAATAGTCGGAGGCTCTACGCTCAAAGTTATTGACGACTATATTTACACTCGTCGAATCTGACTTAGCTGGGCAGCATTCGGGATGCTCCGCAGCATCTTTTCGTCCAAATTACCGCAGTGTTTGGAGTCAAAAATCTTTGACCAGTGTGTGTTGCCAGTGATGACTTACGGATCTGAGACGTGAGCGCTAACAATGGGCCTCATAAGGAAGCTCAAAGTCACTCAGAGGGCTATGGAAAAACCTATGCTTGGGGTTTCTCTGCGTGATAGAAACAGAAATGATGATATCCGCAGTAGAACTAAGGTTACTGACATAGCCCGAAGAATAGCTAAAGTTAAGTGGCAGTGGGTGGGTCACATCGCTCGCAGGACTGATGGCCAATGGGGTCAGAAGGATCTTGAGTGGCGTCGTTGGCGGACCGGGAGACGAGCTGTAGGTAGGCCTTCAACAAGATGAAGTGACGACCTTGTAAAGATCGCGGGAATGCGGTGGATGCGAAAAGCACTAGACCGGTCTAAGTGGTGAGCCTTGGGGGAGGCCTATGTCCAGCAGTGGACGTTTTTCGACTGACATGAACGCTGTCTGAAAGTACAAAATGAAAGTCATAAAATTTCAAAAGTATTGTAGAAAAAGAAGGATTAGATATCTGAAAGAATTTTGCAAATCGGCGCAGTACTTTTTGAGATAATCGTGATGATACAAATATACATTCATTAATTCATATAGACGTACGTACAATCAACAGCATAAATAAGTGATCATTTATGTACCTTGTCACTTTAACGTTGTGTTAGGAATGTTATACGAAATGGTGAAACGATTGAAAGCGACAAGGTACATAAATGATCACTTATTTATGCTGTTGACTGTACAAATATACAAACCAAACAACATACATACATACAACATACATACATACAACATACATACATATAGATCAGACGCAGAACCTTATTTTTATGAAGTCTGTAAAAACTACTATAAACAGAAAAACATCAATGTGTAACAAAATGAAACATCGATGTATATTTGTGTAAAAAAGCTACCTTATACCACTTTTGAAAATATGACATTTAAAAATTATAATCATACAACCTTTCACGAATTTAATCATTCGTAAATGTCCTTTTAATTCTATGTACCTTCAGGAAACACTAAACTCTACTTAATTCGACACAATTTAGTAAAGTAAGAATTAATTACAATAATAATAACTAGCCACTTTATTTGCGCTATAAGACAGTAAAATATTAATTCTTACATTTTTACTTTCGTTGTCACGCGGCGAAAGAAGGTTACACCTCACTCAACTTGTCCCGATGGTGCGACCGACCGACTGATCAAGGCTGTAAGCCGTTATCCACACCTAGTACGCGCCTATTTAAAATAGCGGTAACTCCAAGCGACCCCTAATAAGTCATCTTTATAGAAATGAAGTAAAGGCAAATAGTAATTAAATGTATCACTTCATAAATGGTGTTTCTGGTAAGTATTCATATTTCGGCGACTCATTATAACGTAGTAAGTCACTGTCATCTGAATATATTTTACAAAAAACGTAGTAAGAGTAGTTCCACATTTTTTTCCAATAAGCGTAAACGCTGTAAACGACGGTAGAAATAGTTTTATGCACGCTGTAACCTACCGGACTTCAAACTTTTGTAAAACCTTAATTGGTGTAAGTGCAAATGGAAAATAATGACCTACTTATTGGCTATTTACTGCAATTAGTTTTGCTATGTGTTAAAAAAGTACATACAATTCCAACGCTGTACAAAATTTTCTAATCGTCGTAGCGCCACGGGACCCGGACCATTCGACGCAGAAAAAATATCTGATTCCGAATATGTAAAAAAAATATTTTAGGTACATTGCGGGTTACAGCGTTTACGCTTTTTAGCGTCGATATGTTAAAAAAGTGTTATTTTGATTCTTTTTCGTGGTTTTTTCGCAATTTTTTACTGGTTACTGAATGCATCAAACAGAATACTCATTAAATTAAGTCATCATTTTAATTTCCTATTCTTTTTACTATAAGCACCATGACAAACTAATTTACTTCCTGTTTTATAATATAACAATATAGTAAAATATTATTATTATTCATGTTTATATTCTTTAACCCAACAAAACGTTCAACCTCCACTATGTATAATAAAAAGAGACACCAAGAGTTCCACGCTGGCCCAAAATTTAACAAAATACATCTAAGAACTTATTGTATAATAAATTAAAAAGTGTTTAAACAAAGGTCCGACACTACAAAAAAAAAACAACGGTAAATAATTGTGGCACAATGGTTATTTTTTAAATAACGAACTTATATCCAAAAAAATACATTATTAAAACTAAAGCAACAACACAACTAAAAAAACCCTTTTCATATTTATTAATACAATAAAAAACCATCGCCAACTTTTCCCCGTCTACGGGTCCCACTTTTCCCCAATAGGTCACGCCATAAATTTAGCAACATTTATAAATTGCAAAATAAAAAACCCTATCACAAAACAAAAAACACAAACACACTGTATAATAAGTCTTACCGTTTCACTTGAGAATACACCGGCACACTCGTATGCAATGCGTATTTTTTTAAACGACGTGGGCTATGACACGTCTAGACGGAGGTTCGGGGCCGACTGCCTGGGATATTTAGGATCGATGTTTCTACGCATGTGTAGTCGTCCCGATGCCACCAATATCTTATGTATGAAGCTCCCGCCTTGCTACTAAACTCCTGTTCGATACTTACTTCAAACTAAACATTAACTTAATTAAATAAACAATTAGATTATATTAAACTCAAGTGTTAGTAGGGTTAAAGATTTTTTTTTAAATATTCGATCAAAAGATTTATTCATAGAAAAAAATAGATTTGTATGACAGAAATGGGATGAACGGGTTATTGTTTGGATGCGTAATTACAGGATGTTTATAAATTTACGTATAGAAATCTTTAAGAATTAGAATTGATGTAATAAAAATAAAATTAAGTAGTAGACAACGTGTACAGTCTGAACTGAAATTAAATGGTCGAAATTGACATAAGGGGCGTGTAATACTACGCACAATACTACTTTGACGACGCGTTGACCTATTTAGAAATGTCTAGTGAGTCTGCCTACGAAGCTAGCGGTCTCGGGTTCGTTTCCCGGTCAGAGCGAATATTTTTGTAATGAGCGCGTGTATGTTTATGTCTTGGGTGTTTTCTATGTAAGTATATACATCGTTATATAGTACTAATAGTAAAAGCCTAGAGCTTTGTTTTTGACAAGTTCAGTTAGTTTGATATTGTGCTTGTATTTTTTTTGTTCATTTTTTATTCATTGAAATGTTGGAAAAAAATGCATAATTAATACATGTTATAATCATCCTTTACTCGCCGATCAGGATGTGTAATTAGATCGTTCTTTAAGACTTTATAATTAATTAATTATTATGAAGATAAGGTAAAAAGCGAATATAAATGAAAAAATCATCGCAATAAAGGTCGCTAAAGGGAAAAACGCTTCACAATTTTTTAAACTGCTCAACTCATTCGTTGTCATGTGCCATGCCAGACCTTGCTAACCTTTCACGAGCTTATTTTTAGACCATCCACCCTTAGAAAGAGGCGACTCATTTCTAGGCACATTCTCATCTAAGTCGAGCACTTCACAGACTTTTTCTTTCCTAGTTTCACAGAAATTTATTTCATACAGAGTAAGATTCAATTGAAATCAATTCCGAGTTTTGTGACTCTTGATTGAGTTCAGAACCAGATCCAATATTGGACTTCGAGTAACATGCCGGGGCAAGGGTAACGTGGTTTCGTAACTGGAACGACCACGTGCCTTGCCCTTCTAAGGTTTCGTTACTTTCTTAAGCTGTTCAATCGTTACCGATGTAATTTTCCAACGCCACAACATAAAGCGGGATTTTCTTTTGATATTAGCTATATTTTTAACTAGTTACGAAAGAGACGAAAGTTTTACTGTTTCTCTTCTTTTTGTGACGTCATGTTATAAATTAGGTGCAGCCTATATTTTTTTAACGACCGATTTAAGTACAACGAGTAATATCGACAAGGTTTTCTAATGATTCGTTCGTCTTTTTGCCATTTGCATAATTTTATTTGGGTATAATGAATGACACTTATAACTATTCACTTGGCATTATAATCGTTTAGAACAACCACTGTTCATAATCACTTTCATTCCCTATTTACGGTTGACAGCAATAATGGCGGCAATTCGATGCTCCATCAAGACGAATGTTTTTTTTTTAAATCATTGTCAAACTAATGAGGTCTCTATTCTCAAGTCACTCCAGTTCAAATGTCGTGCGGTTTACATTAAAAATATATACTGAATTGACGTTCAAGTCGAAAACTGTTTTAATATCTATGAATACTAGAATAGAGACCCTCTTGAGTTTTGACAGCTGTGTACATATTTTATCTACTACCACAGACAAGAAATTTCTCATAGTAAAATTGGTTGTAATAATGCTGGTAATCTTCTAAGGGTTTTGAACGCATAAAAGAGGACTTATAATATCCGTGTAGATAAAAGATTATACGCAACGTTGTTCAGCGTGAAATAAGGCAGTAAACATGTTCAAACAAGTAATTACCTATAGACAGTAGTTTGACTTACCATTTATGGTCACTATGGTTTGACACGACACAGTATCAAACCACATTCTAACCGTATTTTAAGAAATGGTATTATGATTTGCAGAAGACGTGCTGGTCGAACCCGCTGTTCCATTTCACTGTCACGTTTTGCCATTCTTTATAGTAATACTCATAATCATCATCATCATCATCATGTCAGCCGAAAGACGTCCACTGCTGGACATAGGCCTCCCCCAAGCCTCTCCACTCAGACCGGTCTTGTGCTTTTTCGCATCCACCGCGTTCCCGCGATCCTTACAAGGTCGTCACTCCATCTTGTTGCAGGCCTACCTACAGCAACCTATAGTAATACTACTTACCTATATTTCTTGTCTCTATGCCACACAGATACGTGCAGCATCTGGTTCTCATAGATGGCAGAAGGCAAAGGCAGTTTGAGGTGTCTCTGGAACTCTGGCTCTCTCTTCCCATAAAGGACCGAGGTCCTTTGGAATATTGACCTTTGGGAGGGCATTGATTGATTCTCCGTGGCACCGCCGATAACCACCTAGAACAATTGAAATTTATTACAAAGTGTCCTTTTAATTAAAGGCCTGCAATGATTAATACTGATCTAATAAAAATGACGCTACACAAATATAATGTAATAACTTGTTGTATTAACAGCAAATAATCCCTCTCACTATAGTTTATACGTTTAATTTAAAAACCACCTGTATATTGAGTACCAAAATAATATATCCGCTTTGTATTGCTTGATTGATAACCAATCAATAATTAGTTGATCCATTGAGTTGCTACTATTCAATAGACGTTTTCATAAAAATCTAGTAAATTTTGTATGATCTCGTCGGCAATGGTTTTTTATATACTTAACTTTTTTGAACTACGATATGTACCAACATTTATTATATACCACTTTGCATAGTAACTAGTTCTTGAATGGTTGTCAATTTTGGTAAGTAATATTTGTAGGTAATCGTATGAGATTTACCTAAACACAAAGGTGATATATTATTTGCCGGTACTGTACATTATGAATGGAATCTAAAATAGATTACTGAGTATAACTAAACCAAATAACGTACACATGCTGTGACGCACTTAACAAAAAAACGGTATTATTGAAAAGCTAACCTTTGCGTAGGCGTTAATGTTGTCCATCTTTCCACACGCTCTCTGTAGGTCACGACACCGAATCACTGAAACCAATAAAACATCTTCATATTTTGCGCCAAGAAATGTTCAGTTCCAATTTGCTTATAAACAGCAATATTATTAAATTGAAATTTAGGAACAAGTGAGAAATGATACATCTTCAATATAATTTTTTCATCTAACAAACTGAATATTAAAGCCATAATTTAATAAAAAAATGCGATAGTCACCCACTCACCGTGAACGTCAATGACGTCATTCCTCGTTAAAATTTCCAAGTCAATGGTCCCCTTAGACGCGCTGAACCGATTGCCACTTGTATCCATAGGATTACTGACAACGCTTCTTCTCTTCTCTTCTATACTGTTTATACTGCCTTCTTCCGGTGAATACGTTAGACACCGCCTTGAGGATTTATGTTCAATAACTGGAGTAAAAACATCACTAGGGAAATCGTCTAGTTTACTGGTTTTATGAGCCCTCTCGTCACTCAAAACGTTACTAGGTCTTTTAAGATTAGGAACAGGGGAAATTGGACTAGGAATACCATTTTCTAGAGTAAGACCAAACATTTCTTGAGATCTCTTACGTTCCACAAAAGGCATTAGACTACTGTGAGACACATTGGAACTTAAAGATTCCCTATCAAATTCTGAGCTGAAACTGTGAACCGATACATTATGTAGCTCTAAAGCTGGGCTAGGTATGTCCATATAAGTAAGAACTGATCTAGATTCCTTAAGTTTCCACTGACTTTCATTACTAGCAGTAGATTTTTTTCTACGTATACACCTCTGTCTCTTCAATCTTAGATTACTACTTTCTGTAGAAAGATCTGGAGTGGATTCTGATGATGTACGATTTAAATTTGCCTTGTCAATTGAGGATGCATTCATCGATTGCGATCTGCTAAGTAACCTGCATAAAAACTCATTTGTTTTGGTAGACTTGGTTTCTATGGAATTTTCTGGCGTGCAAACTTCTCTTTCATTATAACCATCACCGTCGTCTAAAATAAAACATCCTATTGGAAGGTTCTTTAATAGTTTTTCGTTTACCCTATGAACGGGCATAATTTTTTTCACTGGCGTGCTTTTCGGAGATATTGAGTTTTCTCTAGACAAATTAACGTATCTGGCTTCTTTAATCAAATTTGCTTTGTTTTCAGTTTGCGGATTTACGAATAAATCTTTGACACATTCTAGAGGAGGGATTTCTTCTTCAATAGAAACTTGAATATCTTTGTTTAAAATTCTTCGCTTAGATTTTACAATCTTGGTACTTTTTATTATATCCTCTATCATCCTCTCAAGGGTGACGTCTCCCATTTGAGTAGTAGATACTGTCGATTCTGTATTATTATTAATAGAATCTTTGCCTAGAATGAATTTGTACTCCATTTCAGTCACACTCTCTTCATCTTTGAGAGCAATAGGAAACGGATTCTCAATTTTCGGAAAGTATTCCTCTGCGTCATTTGTGAATGGAGTTCTTTTCGATTTGCTGTGTGTGCTCAAAGTACTGAACCTTAAAGCTGCCAACTTCATTGACAAAGGAGTAATAGAAACAGGTGAACAGGCTTCTCTTACCAACGCATGGGCATCACGTTTGTCTACACAAGGGGATTTGAAGGAACTTTCGAATTCGCTTGATTTCTTACGCGTTCTCTTTAGAGGTATTATATTACTGAATCCATTGTCATTTTTATTGAAATATAAGGGATTATCTGTAAAGACGTGATGTCCGAAAATTGGTAGTGTTGTTTTCTTTAAATTCTTATTTACAATAGGTTTTTCTACACAGTTAATAACTAGGTCCTTATCATATTCAATTTCTACTAAACCTTCGCTAGCAGATGTAGTAGTACTTACAGGAGCAGTATTTTTGGGTAGTTTGTTAGCTACAAATGATAATCTACTACTTGTTGAGCTCAACTTTTCTGACAATTCATGCAATGATGGTTCTGAAGAGCTCTGAGATAATCCTGAGAACGTGCTTCTATCTACAGGTCTTATTCTTCTCTCGGACTTGTAAACGCCACTATCTCTCCTGAATCCTTCTTGGGACATTTCTAATTTTCTTTTCTTAGCCTCTCTTACTCTCCTACTGTACGTGGGAGGTGTTGGTGGCAAGTCAGGTGGAATATCATCTCTATTAACATAGTATCGCCTTCTTTCAAAGTTTTTGAGAGGTGTTCCATTCGTCGGAGTTATGTTACTGACGTCTTTCAAAGCTAAAACTTCTGATTTTATTGCGAAACCCTCTTTAAAGTAATTGGGTGTATTACCTATGTAATTGAGGTTCTCTTTGTCAACATTTTTAATGTTTTTTCTTACTGCAGAGGGACCAAGTGACCTTCTTTGGTAGCGGCTTGGTTTTTTGCTCTTTTTTACTGCCTGGGCGTCTAGAGATCTTCTAGCTTTGTTGTTATACGGGTCGTCATAATCTGGTTCTTCCGTTTCTATATTGTTTTTGAATTCTTGGTTCTTTTTCGCATACACTGCCCACTTGAGCATTTTAAGTCTGCAACAAAAAAAAAACAGTACAATTGCGTGTAAAGTTGAAAAGTTTAAAACGAAAACCTTATTGACTCAGAGTACAACACGAAACTTGAGATATTAATAAACAAAGAAAAGAATAAGGTGACATCGAAAACATCGAGATTACAAAGGTCATTTAAGATTGTATGCAATTCAAATGTTTCAGAAATAATTGCCAATTAATTCACTTTAGATAGCAAAAGCAAGTCACGAGAATGTTATTTAAGGTGCTTTTTAGACCAAAGCAGGAATTCTGCAACAAAACTTTTTTACAGAAAACGAATTCCAAGAAAGAGCCAAATTGAAAATGATTAATAAGACTAATTTTTCCGTACAACAGTTGTCACCAATTGTACTACTTCTCTATTTTACTTGACATACAAAGGCAAACTAAATTCGGCGCAAGTCTTACGAACTTTCTTCCAAGAACTTTACATCATGTAAGCAATGACTTGTGCATAAGTGAATTACTTACAAATAAAAGTATGTCGTGACCGAGTTACACTCCAGCCATTTTCTTTTAATAATTCTGAATACGTCGTTTCAAATACTATATTTTTGGTGTTAGGCTTTATGATTTGAGGAATAGGGTACTTTTTAGAAGAACGCTGAAAGTAGGAACGCTACGATGAATTAATGGGAAATTCTGAAGTAGTTACGTACGTTAAATTAGGGGAAGCAATCCATCCATTCATATGATCTTGATAGATTTACACTTTTAATATTTCGTCATTAGAATTTTCAAGCTTGTATTAGTAAATTATTGGTTCTTTCTGCTAAGAATTAGAAATAGAATATTATATTCTTATAAAAAACTTGTAACTAAGTTTAATCGACATGAATTACGACGAGGATTTAAATTTATATTTATAACTTTCAAGTGAGTTATGATTAAAAATATATATGCTAATCAGCCTGTATTTTGTCTGAAAAGTACTAGTTTAGTTACACTATTTCATGTTACGGTTAAGTACAGGATGTTTTCATTTCGAATACCGAAAAGAAAACATCGCTACTAAAAATACTTGATATTCAAGTACAATTGAATTTCAAAGCGTGATTGTAATTGTAACGGTGAATGAGTAGTGTAGTAACGGTAGCCGATTGAAATAGAAACGCGTGGTGTCGAATCGACTCTTGACACGCGTGTTTGAGACTTATCATTTGGGTGTCAGGTTTGCCGTTAGATGTTCAATGCTGATCGCTAAAACTGTTCTTACCCTTCTGTTAAAGAAGGCGGGTAATGCTTTATGCATATGTATTGTTACTCATAATCATAGCAAATCATAAGGTGTTTTTTCCTGAAACGGTTTTTATTTCAGGATTTTTTAAATATCTAGCTGGTAAATGAGGATAGGTTAGGTTAGGTTTGTATTATAAAAACCATGAAATAAAAGCCGTTTCAAAAAAAAAAACTTTATGACTTGCGATGATTATTTGTAACAATATATTCGGACTACAAATTTTCATATGAGCCAATATGGACCCCTTTAGGTATGGATGTTTCTCTAATTATTGTAGGAGAACGAGGTGTTGTAATATATGCTATAACACCGAAAAGGCAAATTTAAAATCTGATTTCAGACACAAATTTAGAACAATACTAAAAAGCCTAAATTTTGCATAGGTTTTTTATTGTAAATTTCAGCGGCGTCTCCAAACATTGTGTTTAAAGTTACAATTTAGAAACCATCATAAGTTACAATTTAACTGTAATAACATGACATGACTACTAGGCTACTTAAATATTGTACCTAAGTCCGTTGTATACACAAACTCCGAGATCTTGGTTAACCGTTCTTTAAATTGTTCCACATACTCGATTATCCACATATTAACGTACCGCTTTACGAGTATGGCAAACGGTAAAATCGAAGCTTGAATTATTTAAGATGGCGGGAATCGACATAGAAACCGATGTGTTACGGGCGGGTAATGGCTGTAAATGCTAGCTTGTTATGCACTGGTAACGGAAGAAAATCGATTCAACTTTAAATATTGTATTTGGGGTAGCTTAGTGGTGCAATGCACCTGGGTACCGGTAGCTATTTGCTTTGTTAGCTGTTGCTGCCGCGTTCTAATGACAGTTTTTGAAATATAAACTCTTTAAATTGTATACAATATTATGGTTTAAGAAAAAATTACAATCTCGTAATTATTAAATGTCGGTATTGTCAATAATCTTTTGTTAAAACAATCAACAAAGTGTCTGTAAAACAGCTAATTAAATCTAATTGTTATAAAATTAAGGTAAACACCCCTTACATAAATTAAATTATTATGAGGCAATAGTCAATTTTATGTCAGTGAAATTAGTGGTTAAAAACATTTTATAAACAATACGTTGATTCCGCAGCAGCTGTTACGCGAAGTCGATAAATGGACGCATTAAAAAATTTGTCCTACGTATTGTTTTTAAGCAGAAAGCAAGTAACGCGTTTCGCGAACGTAACAGTTGCGCAGAGTATATTTAACCGCTTTTAGAATTAGAATTTGCCGTGTGGTTGCCGGCTTAGAATTGTGCCACTCCATGTCTTCCCGTGGAAGTCGTAAGAGGCGACTAAGGGAATAAAGGCTTATAGTACCGTTAGGCGATCGGCTTGCTACCTGTCACTAATATACACTGTTAAACATCTTAGCCTAATTGTGCAAATTGTGGTTACAGAGTTATCAACAAGTTTTTAGAGTTGTTGGTAATTCTGTAGCTCTACCTACCCACTCTGGAATGAAGGCGTGAAGGTATGTATGTGTATGTAGAATTAGAACGTGAGTGTAAGGTTATCAATGTTATCATATTTATAGATCTGTGGCCATAGACAAGACGCATTCGGTGAACTTTTTTCATTATTAAAAATGTATAGGATAGACGAACGCTGCCGGGTGGACGTGTCGAGCACTCATGTCAATTCCGTATAATTTGAAAGTTGTCTATGATCGTTTACGTAGCGTTATGCATTTTGTATTGGACCTCAGTAGGACTACAAATAAAGATGTACAGGATGTATGTTAAATAAGATGTATTTGAGTAATTCTTTTTTTGACCACTATACAACTAGGTGCCCCCTGTGTAACGACTAAAATTAACTTTTTTCATTTGAGTAAGTTATAACTAATTTTAAGTGTAATTAAAAATTTAATTAATTTGTGTTCAAATGTATTGCTTTGTGTTACTCCGGAACGTAATAATTATAAGTGCAGCATCACAAGTGTGATGGATACTTTAGATATTAAGTAATCTAACGTAATTAACGTGACAGTACAATTGTATCAAATTAAAAAAAAACACTCTCCGTTCGTATTTCAAATTAATTTTAAACTAATTACTGTTATTGCAATGGGTTGACATTTTGAATACAAAAGTAAATTATGTCTCTCAGAGCTGATGATGATGGAGACGAAAAGTGTCAATACGAACTCTCGACGTTTTGGAACTCACCTAGTTTGGATTGTTAAGCTATTGCATAGCTTCTATCGCGGGCCTTGAGCGCGGGGGCCGAATCCAGAAATTCCGTAACGAAAAAACCTCACGCTCCCCACTCCGACGGGCAAGGAGGTGTGGCTTGAAGGCCGTGCATCGTCTAACGTCGTTTCAGTTCGGCAGTCTTCGACACGGCGTTGTGTGCGTTTCTACGACATGCAATAGCTTTACCGCGGCAGTCCCCGAGTGCCACACGTCTTTTTGTTACTCGTACATCTCATCTTACAGATTTAGGGCTCCTCGTTTTACTTCGACTCTTTTAGGAGCTTTAACACACTCAGCTGTTAAAATTTGCAGGATTCCTCATGATTTTTTTCCTTCACCGTTAGAGCATCGGGTAAAGTACTTAAAATAGAAAAACTCATTGGTAGGTAAAGACACCAGTGGTCAGCCAGATACCAGTAGTCGACCTTATATAAGTACGACGAGTGGGAAATATATCTTAAGTACTCTTCCCAATCATACAAATTATAGGCAGAGGCCGACTACAGGTCTCTGGCCGACCACTGGTGACTTTACCCTATATGGCGACCGAACTAGGTACCTTACGATCTCGAGTCGACCCCTTAAGCCACTAGGCCACCGACGCTCTAATATCAACTCTTTAACTACAACATTAGTTGTTATTATGTAACACCCTATAATATCCCACTGCTGGGCAAAGGTCTTTCTCCGAAGTATCTACAGCTTGTCTCAAATAAACTTATTTTTATGGTAAGGAACCGATAGGCATTTGAATTCTCAAGGTTATAAGGTTGCGTAATAAAAAATAAAACTCACATTACGTAGTTTTTTTTTTCACGGTTGATTGACATAATCAATGATTTTTTTGATTTAATCATGAGGCCGATATTATTTAATTTTACGGTCCCATTGGCACCTTTTGGTTTCCCGCGTATATAACTCTAAAAAGAGCAATTTTAACGTTTTGGGAGAAACTACTTGGCTCGATTCCTTGCCTTACTTGCTAAAAACAGATAATAGTAACTGTTACTGAGCCTGTGTGTTTTAAAGAGTCGTTTTATATAACTGATACATAATGGGAGGTCTTAAAACACTCTTTTAAGATCACACGAGTGTTTGAAGGCCTAATTATGTACTGTTTGATATATTATTTTATCTACACACACACCAGTAGAACTCTAAACGGCTTCAGAATCCGTAGGCAAATAACCTGCAATGCTACCAGTGCTACCTGTAACATTACGTTACAGCCGCACCTACCGCCGCCATCACACCACCACAGATAAGAAAATTTTCATTGTAAGATTCATGTAGGTACCTAATTTATTCAACAAGGGATTAAAACAAGCCATAATGACACCACGCGAGTGATGAGAAGTGAAATAGTAGATTGTCCAACAAGGGACCAAAACAATCCATAATGACACGAGATGTTTAGCGACGCGAGCGAGCGAGAGTGGCTATAGTTCGAGTGTCATTATGGTGGTTTAGAATCGCGTTAAACAAATATGTAGTTTCTGACAAATTTGTTTCGCGGTTGTTCGTCTTTTGTAAAATGCTTGCATATTTTCAAATATTTTTGTACAAATGTCATTTTGAAGTTATTTTCACAACCAAAAAATGGTCCATACACAATCACTGAAAATGGCGACAATGCCCCATTTACAAACACCGTGATGTGCAGAGACTAAATTAACATTTAAGAGCATGAGAAATGAAACCTTTTTTGTTATAATGCTGGTCTTTAGCATTACCAACGGGTTCTGAACCCATTATAATAATTAGGGTTAGGACTTTTGGTGGCATATCGTGGTTCTAGAATCCATGGAGTCGCTATTTCCTAATTATTAAAATAAATACCACTTTGATTTTGACGTTCGGTGTTTAATATTTCAAAATTCATTTTTTTATTGAACCGCTAAGCCAATTTAAATTAATTTTGGTACGGAGGATATCTTTGCTCTGTGAAAGCCTTACAAACAAGCAACTATTAGTAGGTATGGATAAACTGAACTAAAAATATATTTAGTTCATATTGAAATATGACCATGCTGAAGGTCAAAATCAAAGTGTCACGTGTTATAATAATTAGGAAATAACGACTCCATGGATTCTAGAACCACGATATGCCACCAAAAGTCCTAATCCTAATAATAATGCATGGTGTTGATAAAATACATAATGTCTCCAAAAATCAATTTATTATTCCAACGTCGAAGTGGTCACTTCCTGCACAAAACAAAAACGCTTTCATATATATATGCACTTTAAAATGCACATTGTCCTGTCATTCACTGACACTTTAAATATAATCTGCATATTACCTACATGAATCATATTATTCGCTCATTGTATGTTATAGATAAAAGACTTTAATCCAGCATCCAGATGACTACTACTAAGTATTATTTCTTTTGCAACCGGTAGGGTCAAATTTTCATTGTACATCACAAATGGTATCTCCGATCTCTACCGACAGCGACACTAAAAAAAAACGTTATCGCGGCCTATACAGATCAAACTTGTTTCCACGTGCTACTCATTCGATTGCATTTAATTCAATAAAAATGAAATACTTATAAATAATTTTAACCAGTTCAGGTCCCCTAGATTCAAATTCCAGTTTCAAAACAATAAAAGAAACGTTGACATCCTGGCTGAAAATAAAATGCGGCTTACATTCAAACGTATAAGACGTTCGATTTTTAGGGTTCTGGAGTCAAGAAGACTCCCTTAGGGCTATTTGCACCAACAATTTAACACTAAGTTAAGACACTAACTCGAGCTAGTAAATGTTAGATTCGTACGAAAACTGTCATTTTTACTCGAGTTAGGATTTTAACCCAGTGTTAATTTTTTGGTGTAAGTGGCCCTTATTGTTTCACCGTGTCCGAATGTCACGGGTTCAACTCAGAGACTCTTCGTACTACAAAGCTGTAATTTGGTTTTGTTATACATTTAAATTACGCTCTTAAATAACCACAAAAAGCAAGCTTTAAAAAAACCTGACTGTTGTTGCTAACCAACTTTAAATCGTTACAAATCCTAAATAATCATTTAAATTGAAAAATGCCCAAAGAAACCTAAAGCTGATTTTTAAATACCTATTCAATGATACCCCATTAGTCATAGTTCATCGACTTTTTTTTTTCATATCTTTAGTGACACTCATCGTGACATTAAGACAAATCGTTTGCCATAAGAATCATCAAAATCGATCTACGCGTTTAGTTTCTAGAGCGCCACAAAATAACAAACATACATAATTATTATATAGGCTGTTAAACACATTCACCCCTCATCCTTCGGCAGTCGGGTAAACAGATTATATACATGATGATTTGAATTTCTAGATACAGAGTACCGATACAAAAAATGTTTTGTGTAGGTAATGTCACTGGCCAGTGTCATTCAGTTATTTTTTTATGAAATTAGAAAAAATACATGTCTGTCACTTTTTATTCGCAACAATGGAGGTAACGCGGGAAGCGTTTTCGTGCCATGATATATCACGATTATAAATGAGGGCAAACTTACAAGGATTCTCATGAAAATGTAACTAGTGCTTTTAGTGCATTATCCCCATCTCTTGCCACTGTCAGTTACTGGTTCCGTGAATTAAAGCGTGGGCGGAGCGACGTCAAAGATGATCCTAGACAGGGGCGACCGCCACTCTAGAAAACGTCGTCAGGGTGGAGTGGCTTATCAATCTCGAAACATTACCAAGTAAGAGTTTCAAAACGAACTGAAGGTTGAATCTCAGGCAGTTTCTACCATTTTGCATGATTACCTTAAAGTTCGGAAGGTTGCGTCTCAATTGACACCATATTCTCCATAGACGTGTCGATTGGTGCAAATTTATGCATAATTAATTCGAAGGAGGCAATTCACAAGAAGTGACCTCCATTGTGACAACCGACGAATCTTAGATATAGCTACGACCCATTTACAAAATAGCAATCGACGGAATAAAGTGGTTTGCGGCCGAAGTGTGAACAAAAAAATGGTTGCTGTTTTTTTTCGACGTAGTGGCCCTGTAGCCGTAATTCCACTAGAATATAGGAAAACGGATACAATCTAGCAATCTGGTATAGCGAAGTTTGTTTACCACAAGGCTTCCAGGAGCTGAGCGTCAGTCATCCAAGTAGTGGAACCCGGCATTTTTTTTTATCAAGATAAGTCCCTGTAGCCCTGACCTAGCTCCTTGTGATTTTGCAAAGATGTAGCAGGGGAATACTTTGAAAATTGTAAATAAAGTTTTATTATATTCCTTTTATTTATTGTTCTACTAAAAAAACGCACCGGCCCACGTAGTTGGGCCAAAAACTAAAACTACAAATACTAAAACTCTGAAAAACATTGTAAAAAAAAGCACATAATTTTAACGAATTTAAGAGGAAAACTATCAGGACTAAGTAAACTTTATTAGGTTCTTAGATAAACGCGACTAAAGTGATACTTACTAAAAATCGTCTGAGATAGCACCAAATGACTTTAAATAGAAAACTCGTTCATAATGGTTTTTTAAGTATTTTTTATGTTTGTAGTAACGGCGTCGGAACCCTACGCTGAGAATGGTGAAACATGCTCTTGCCCTGCTTTATGTTTAAAAAAAAGGAGACCCCATCTTAAATTTGAATGGCGCGTAGTGCTAATCCAAGGAACAAACAGTTTATATTATGTAGGCCAAATTATATTACTTAAATTAAACTGTCCGCTGCAAACATTAAGGGCGCTTATGCTTTGGGAGTTGGTGAAACTCATGATCTGTTTATCTCAAGGAAGGCAGTATGAATGCTGCGGTGCCGTATTCGTGCGACTTCCAGTATTGTATGTAAGTCAGTTTAGCACAGCGTGAGTCTTTACACAATCGTCTGGAATCTGTAAGTAATCATACACTCAATTTGGTTGCAAATTTTTATTTATGGTCCGTGACCATAGAGCGGTTTACATTTTTAGGGTTGGCATGAGAATGTAATGATTGGCGTATACTAAACGTCCTGTGACATTTTAGGACGTTATTGCGAATAAATGTATAGGGTGCTCGAAATTAGTTCATAATTTGTTATGCTAATGTGACTTTGTTAGTTAATTATAGTTGGAAAGCTATGTACTTATAATTTCATTAAAAATTTGATGCAATTAAAATGGCTGTAATAGCGGGAGAATTAACTCATTACAGGTTGAATTGTTTGATTATTTAAAATTTATTTTGAATTTTAATATATTGAACAATATTTGTCGTAGTTAGAATTTGTGCTTAATTCTAACTACGACAAACGATGCCAAACGGTACGCTAGCCTAAAATTGATCAAAACAAATTGAAAATTATGTTTACCATTGTGTGTCATTGATTCATCAAAAGCTAATTTTAAAAGCACCAAGTACTTTTCCAAATTGTGTTAAAATGTATATTTAAAATTATAAAGTGAGTGACTTAATTTTATGATCATGCCGTTTATAAGTTCCTTATTCAAAAGTATTATTTTTCTTTCAAAATAACGTATGTTACCTTATCTTTTTTTTTCAATAACTGCTATAAAGCGAAGACTTAAGCGTATCCATTTATTGTTCGAATTTCAAAAACCAGTAAAATCATGTATAGACTCGTATAAAATACTGCCACAACAATCTAAAGAGGGGCGACGCACCGTCCTGCTTTCTATTAAAATTATCTATGGCTATAATCTACGCCATATGGCAGCAGTTGCGTCTAGAACATCGCCCTCTTTTTCTCAGCTAAATCAGTTAAAGGTTTTTATCCAACTTTGTAAGGAGAGAAAAGTGGCGTATTTCTATGACACAGTATGACATTATTGCTTCGAGCAGACGTAATTATACGAAAGTGTGTCAGTCTGTTACGTTTGAACGAATAAACCGTTAAACCGATTTTGATGCAATTTAATCCCAGGGAAAGGCGGAACATGTTATATCCTTTACTTTCCGAGGGAAACGCGATAAATGAGTCCCAAGCAGACTAAGTTCATCCAGTTTCTTTGCATGGGGTTTTGAAGTGTCCCTAGGAATAAAATAGTAGGTACAGGTACAGGTGTTATGGGCACGTTTAAGAAATAATGAGATAAAAGGAAGAATTAGTGGAAATAATTTGCTGTACTTATTTAATACCTTCATATTATCACTAAGACTTGTTGGTAATTCTTTAGCTCTGCCTACCCCACTCCATTAAAAAAGCTTAGTAGCTTTTTATGTCTGGTTTCCTTGGACGTTTAGCTCCTTTAAAATATAACAAAGGAAATTCCTTCTCGAAGGTTTATATGTGCATAAATAATAATCGAGCAAAGCCATAGCTTATAATCATAGGGCATGGTTAAAAACATTTTGTAGATATATGGGTACGAGTAAAACATTCTTCATTAAAACCATAATGTTTGATAATTAAAACCGTCCATTGCTTTTTTATATGAAACCTTTCCCACGGTTGTAAAAGTATTCCATTACATTTTGCTAATTAATATCGTGGTGAACAATTTTAATTAGAATTGTGCACGATGTCCCAAGACTTCATGGTTGGCTTCACTTTTATGAACACGCTGTACATAGCGTGGTCTTTGATTATGTCAGATGATTATAGACTTAAACGCTGTAACATAAGATTCATAGAACATGTGACCAAATATGTATGATTTTTAAACTAGGTACATGACTAAAATTAAAAAAAATCTATACCTAAATAAAGTATTTGATAGGTACCTACTTAATATTTATAAAATAATATATAACTAATTGTTTTAACTGAGTGTTACAGTTACGAGTATCAGTTTATTTAAAAAGCTTTGTTACAATCTTCGTAATAGTGGCTCCAAAAATACATATTAAAGGTTGTGATAAAAAAACGGATAATTTTAGGTGCAAAACTCGATGACTTCATAATTTAATTGTTTTTACTCCTATTTGTTGTTGGAATATTAGCCACTTTCTTTTATTTTTATTTCGTCTTTTTAAATGAAGACATCTTGAGATAATATAAGTGTAAGTCCCACGCCACGCCTGTCATCTTTATTTAATGTTCATGCTAATCGCCATACCTAAATGTCAATCATTTTACCTACACTAAGGAAAATAAGGACAACTACTAATATTAATATTTTTTCGTGAAAACCGGAGCATATCAATTGTATTAAGTATATAGACCGAATTTAATAAAGAAGTCTACTCACATTTCATTTTGAAATGTGATCCATATGACGAGAAAGAAATGCAAAGAAGAGAAATAAATTGCACTAGTCACAGGCGTCTAGTTCAGATATCCTTTTTTTCAGACAACGTACCGTAGGTAGAGATATATGCAGTAGTTTAGTTTATCTTTTATCCATGTTTCAAGTGAAATAATGCATAAAGGGTGCTGTTTTAACACTGAGATTCAATAATTGTACATTGAGGGAAATCATTAAAAACATAATCAACCTGTATATTTGAATAGACGAATTTCACAATCAACATGCTAAATTAGACTTACAGAATTATGTATGATTATAGGTGGCGAATGGTGAATTGGCGGTTTTAAAGTGCGTGATATAAATAGGTCTCATACGCTCAATCAAAGACTTCTAAGAATAGGATTCGTACAGGCTGTTTAACAATGAGAAAACCTTGATATAAATTAAAAAAAAACAGCAGATGCCAAGAAGACCCCCTTTAAATTGAGGCATTGTTAACAACAATCACGCTTGCTTGTGGAATTGGAGTAGGCAGAATAATAATTGTTACACAAGAAGAAGGTATCATTGTTCACTTATTTTACCCATAAGGAAGTGCGCGAAATTGCAAGGGTGTAGCGTGACGCAACGAAAACTACACTCTAAGGTATTATTATAGAGTACACAGTTCTCGGATAAACAGTGGATTCGTGGACGATTTTTGATCTATTTTTTTTTCGTAAACGTTGGTATGACTTGATTTATTTGTAGTTTTCGTGGGAATTTACGAGCGAGGGGTGCCTGATTGCATATTGATATTAAGAAGTTCGCTGCTTTATGATTTCGACGTGACCCTCCTTAGGGTTGTTGGGTAAAAAATACGAGCTCAAAGATCAATAATTGATCAATAACCATACCTGATTTATATTAAGTTAAGACCTACCGGAGGAAATAGTTCAGAATAAAAGTCGCTTGCGCTGTCTGTCCCTATGTATGCTTAAATCTTTAAAACTACGCAACGGATTTTGATGCGGTTTTTTTTAATAGATAGAGTGATTCTTAAGGAAGGTTTATATGTATAATACATTCCACGCGGGCGAAGCCGCGGGCGGGTCGCTAGTAATAAAATAAAATAATAAGAATTATGAAAACATGGCGGGCATAATTAATAAGCTAGTATGTTTTTTGAAACAAATGTAAAATTAGACATTTTAGCACAATTAAGCATTAGGCATATGCTTTTGTTTTAACCGTAATATTAAATCAACGTTTTAAATTACAATGTTATCGCACCAAATAAATGACAATGCTACAATCAAACTACAACAAGTTAAACATGTGTATACATTTGTAAATTGATAATTATAAAATTGATTAATAGAATGAAATAATAAACCGTGCATGCGTTAATTGATTAAAAGCGTTTATGTTTTTACACCTTATAATCCTACTACAGAAACTTATACTTTAACTGCAAATAAATAAGCTATAAACATTTAACGTCGTAATTATTTGACTACTAAACTGCTGAGTATACGAAAGTCTATAATAGAGCAGTAAAAGATTTTACAACCTTTTTTAGACCAGTAACTGAAGCACGATTCAAACGCAATGTGTTTTTAGTAACACCCCTTAAATCGATTTATTGTTGGTTGTATGCCCCTGTTCCGAAGTCATTTATTACGCGAAAGAAAAAGTTTGTCTATTGTAGTTTTTGAAATAAGAACTCGTTTGAAATTGGTGCGATTTTTCAACTATTTTTTTCTGAAAAAGGGTTGACCGGTATTCTTTTGTACTTCAAAATTCTATTTTCAAATGCTGTTTTATATCAGTGAATCACTGACTAACGCGGGTAATGCCAAAGTTAAAAATACACCAGCTGGGAGTGGTAACTAAGAAAATATATTTTGTAATACGTAAGTTATAAAAAAAAATAAGTAATCGCAATACAGGGTGTTGTGTGACATGAGAACGGGATAGATGTGCACATTTAAAATACCAGAATTATTTTTATAGATCCATTTAAAAGTTATTTACTTACATTTAACACACATTTTTTTATATCGAATAATTTATAAGAATCTATAGATATTTAATTTATTAAATGTTAAGTAATTAGCGTTTAATTAAGTTAATAGATTATTCTCAAATGATCTTTACACGGATACAATTAAAAATGTATGCCTTAAACTTTGTGCATCCTGTGGTATAAAGGACCAACACTTTATTTAAAGCACTGTGTAGGAAATATCTAGCGTACAGGCCATCTGATGTTTAATGCCATCTACAGCGCATAGACATTTTGAAAACTCATAATTGCAATCTTACTACGCTTAAAAGCTAAAGGTCTAAAACACAAATTTATATTCAGTAGCTAAACAGTTGGCTTTCGCACAACCTTAACTTACTCAAGCTCAATGACCGTTAAAAAAAACATTTCAAACTACAGCGGTATTTACTGGAAATTCCAGCCTCAGATAAATATAAGCGAAGTATGATTGAGTTTTAGCTGGGACCTATTCGCGCTTCTTCCGTTCGCATCCTTTACCGTTATTGGAATTTAATTTCTCTGGGAGAAGTCGGAGGAAACAATAGCTAACAGCATTTACCTTCTATCCAACTCTATATAAAAAAGCGTTTACTCGTGCCTTTGTCCTTATTGTGTAAAATAAATATGATATTTTCCCGTGGTATCACCCTGTGCAGGAAGTGTAATGTTCGATGTACCAACTTTTGATGTATTTTCACATGATTTAACGATATAATTACTCAAGTGATGTAATGAATTATTGGTATAACAACAGTTGACATAAATTAATTGCGTATAATAACTTTTACTTTAATAATTAATGTATAATAACGAACTGTATATTTTAATAATTGATTATTTATTACATGGATCGATACGCACCCCAATACGGGAACCATTCAAGTCGCTCCCACCATCACCTTTTACCAGCAGCAGTTTTTGCATTACTGTGTTCCAGTGTTAGGCAAGACAACCAGTTTAAGGACTAGCATAGAGTGATTTCATCTTTTTACAGTCTGTATTTATAGTCTTAATATTGAAGTATTGAGATTGCCGATGGCTATGGGGCTCGATTCCGCTACCAATTCGTCGACACATTGGCATAAAATTTACTAAAGCATAGCCAAGACAATATTTAACCTAACAGGTGGCATGTGTACTTGTTTGCCTTCCTAAAGCAATAAAAAAATGAGAACAGAACTAAATTAAATACTTACACTTAATTTATAATTCGACCATAATCCCTTAAAAACTTAATCCAAAACAAATATCTATGGCTGGGAACCTGGTTAATCCCACAAACCTTAAGGTCAACAGGTTAAGGGGGTTGATTTACAATAGCAGATACACCTGGGCTTTGGACTTACAAGTTATAGAAAAAGTTTGAAATAGGTAAGTAGTTACTATTTGTAACCATTTAAAAAATATTTAAAAAAATAATACCTACTATTTTTGAACATCCTTTATTTGTAATACCCGTGGAATGTCACGTACATATATAATAATCTAAAATCTCAAGTCCAAATTCAAATAATCCTAATATACTAACGTGACGTGACGTAACGTGTGGTTGCCGGGTTAGAATAGTGCCACTCCATGTCTTCCCGTGGATGTCGTAAGAGGCGACTAAGGGACTATAGGATTGTAGTACTGTTAGGCGATGGGCTTGCAACCTGTCACTAATACGCTGGTAAACATCTTAGCCTATTTGTGCAAATTGTGGTTACTGAATTGTCAACATCTTTTTGAAGTTGTAATTCCGTAGCTCTGCCTACCCCACTCTGGGATTACAGGCGTGAAGGTATGTACTAACGTAGTATTTAGCACACTCGACGGGTTAAAAGAACGCCATCTTTGAATTTATAGGCGTCTTAAATCTCTTTGAAAGAATAAGGTACTTGTCATAGACAATGAAGTTTTTGCGTGCCAACCCTCAAACAATCTCGTAATTAAATGCGCGTTCCTATTTTGAATATTAAACAAATAAAGCTGGTAAATGCTGGTGGTGAAAAACGGAACTAACAACATTTTGTATGATTTTGTGTGTCCCGTACGATTGCAGCGCCACTTTTAACTGCTAAGGAAGTGTTGTGGTGGCAAAGAAATTAAGCATTTGAAAAGATAAAATTATAATGACAATGACATTTTATGGTTTGGTTGACGTAGGGAAGTGTCGTGAAGTGATTTGGTTACCGTCTCTTGTTTTGAATTCGGAACGATTTGTTTTTGTTTTTTATGTGTAGTAGACGGGTGTCTAAATTTATTTATTAAAGGGATAAGCTAAAAAGTGCGCCGGATTGAAAAAAAAAAATATACGTCGACGGTTAATTCGAAGTAGTTTTAACAACTATGTGAAGTTTAAATTTTATTAGGTATAGTATAGGACGCTCGCGACTCTTTACGCGTTGAACTAGTTTACCTTTTCTCTCCCTCTTCCTTCACGTTAAGGGATATTTACGAAACATCCTTACTTAATGCACCCCTAAGATATCCAAAGAACATTCTCTCTAAATTTTAAATTCCTAAATTCATCGGTTTAGGTTGTGTATTGTCCGTCAGTCTGTCAGTTAGTCGAAATGTATTTTAAATTTATCGACTTCAAAGTAATGTATTGTCGCGACACGATTTTTTTTTTATGAATTATTATGTTCTAAAAAACAGTTTTAAGAGGGTTCTTTGATTGAACTTTTCTAAAAAGACACCCTCACATTAAATTAATACAAAACCTAACGAAAATCAAATGCACTAGACTGCAAAGCTTAAGTTCACACAAAAAAAGCACTTTCAAACTTTGCAAAAAATCAGCACGGTACGTTGAGTCGAAAGGGTGCCTTAATAATATTTGTTTCTGTCCCGCTTGGGCTCGTTGCAAGTGTTTATGCGGTCTCTCGTTCTCGCTAATTAAGGGCCCCACTGACCCATGAAGGTAAGAGCTCGTGAGAAGTTATGATCCTTTGTTTTATTTTGTCCTCGGTTAAGTGTTTAAGGACCCTTGTAATGGTTTTTGCGGTTGATAGCTTGACTTTTATTCGCGAGTTTTTGTAAGATCAACAAATAAGTTCAAATTCAGATTCAGGTTTCATTTTATATTACGTAAAACTAGGTCGGTTTTTATTCGAGTAACTGTAATTGCTTTATACAAATACACGTAGTTTATTTTATTGAAACTACCAGTGTTTTGATTGAATAGCAAGAATCTGCTCCGTACGTGTTATTTTTTACTTTTTTTACATAATTACTTCAAATTTGTTTACTTGTTAAAAGTAAGCGGACTCGCATTTGCATTAATTATAAATACCTCTCTTATTTCACGATTTGAATTTAATTAATGATTAAAGAAATTTTAAGATACGTAGAATTTTAGATTAAATTTTCGAGAAATTCGGCGCGCTTTGAGATCGCTAAGCACCTAACAAAACATAACAAACATTTTATTTTCAAATAAAACGTACATATTCTAACATAATAATACAATAAACAAACAAAAAAACACACTTGCAAATATTATTTCACACGTTTAAATAATCATAAAATTAAATTAAATACATAAGTACAGAAGCTCGACATGCACTCACCAATTTAAATAACTGGCTATAGTGAAACTCTGTTAAAGTTATGTTATAATTGAATCTTTAAGAAATGTCTTAAGATGTGAATCATTACTTTACTTTGAAATAGTTCCATCTTGGACTATGAATGCTAATGATTCAAATTGTGTTTAACGTAAATATGTAAAATAAATAAATATCAGGGGTATTTTTAAAGTTTTTTTAGTAGTTAACTAACTAGTAATTTTCACAAATAATTTTCACCATTTGATTTTATACATCTATCAAACTACAAAAATGGCATAGCAAAAAAAATCGCTTCGCTATTAAAATCGCTTAGCATGCTGACCTTACCGCCTAACATCTGAATCGGTTAAGCAAATAGTGCTTCTTCCCGGTTTTAATTAAAGTTCATAATCGTTTAATTGAAATTCTGGAATTACTAAGTTGTTTCTTACAGCATTAACGTTCTCGATTACCTTTACAGAAGCGAAAACTCAGTGTTGCGTTGCTCATAATGGTAATAAAAAAAAACGAAGACTTTCTTATGGCGTGTTTGTTATCTGTTCATAAAATAGTTCCAAATTCAAAGCAAAAGACGTTCGCGAATTATATTTAAAAAAAAAAAAAAAAACATTTCAACAGGATTGCTAAGTTGCCAGATTTCCTAAGTTTTTTGGTTTCGTAATTTTTTTTATGTCACTATTTTTAATAACAGTTATTCAAATAACATAGCTTCAGCTAAAGTATTTTAATTAGTAAGCAGACAACTCCGCAGATTGAAACTGCAAATTGATGGATTTCACTTATGAAACAATATTGGTGCGTTCAATTTTTAAACCGCATGGTTTATTTTGCAACTTAAATTATTCAGAACCAGTTTCGTCTCTTAGCATTAAGAATTAAATAAAAATCCCTAACATATGGTAATAAGCACGTGCCCGTTTTAAACTTATCTTAAACAAACAGCGTGTTTTTCATTGACCGAGATAAAAAAACATATGCTCGATTTCAATAACGATAATATTCAAAGTTCGAATTCGGTTAAAGTTGAAAGATTATCTTCAAAAATATTTTATTATGGTTATAGTCTAAATTTATGAACATATCAGCCTAGGTACCTAACTAAAAAGTAAAAATCTGTGTCTTAACATCTCTATCTCCCCTAAATTACAATTGACATTAGTTTGTAGGTATGTAATAATAAATTCCAGTCTTCAGAGAATTGGTAAGAAAAGCCTTTTTTAATATATTGATTTTTGTGTTGAATATTTATAAAACCACAACATGTGGGTAATATATTATGCCTTAAATATTCTATCGTTGAATTTATTACTGATATAATATGCATTTATTTTACATGTGAATAGTTTTTGAAGAACGTAAAATTAGGACCTTATCTCAAGGTAGTATGACATATTTTTAATAATCCATAAATTATTCGGTCTGCAAAGTCATTGAAAGTACCGAATGTAGATTTAAGTTTGATTAACGGTAAAATAAATGTAATTTTTGTATCGGAATAATAATATACTTAAACTGAAGAGTTATATTTTTTTCAATAATTATAGGATATTGTCGATGTATTTATGTTAACTTAAATGGACTAGCACTCAATAATTATTATAATCCCATTTCATAACTCACCGTAATTTAACGATGCACCAAATAAATAAGTCCATGAGTATATTTTCAAATTCGCTTTAAATACCCCACCCTTTCTCAATAAATGGACATCTTGAGAAGCACTTATTAATGTTAAAAATATATTAGAAGGTAAACCTAAAATTAGTTTAGTAATAATGGATATCAAACGATGTTTTGCGTAAATTATTGATTTTGTAGTTGATTAAAGTTTTGACTAGATAACTCCAATTTATAAACGAAGAAATTGGTTTGAACTAATTTAGTTGGCAAACCTGACACCACTAAAAAATCTTTTTACCTAAGCACGTGTAAGAATAGTTAGAGACGGAATACGATTAACAATTATAAAATATAAATAAACACTCACCGTTCCCGCGAACTTTCGCAAACCGGCAATCCTTATAAATTCACTAACACGCATAGCGTTCCAAATTCAAAATTTAAAACCAAATCCATACAGCGACCCGAATTAAAAAATGTATATTAAAAGTGTTCCGCGCATGCGTGAACGTGCTTTCGCGCGCAAAGTCCGCGTTCGAATATTTCAAATAAAGAACGTACCTGGGGCCATGACATGCCTCATGTTCTTTATCCTGGTTGTCCCCGCGTGGAAGTCATACGTGCGAGGGAGAGGCAGGACCGGTATTGTGAAGGTGGTACGGTCATAAAGTTGGTTACAGAGGGCAGCTTTTTTTCCTTTTGCCGGCGTTTTGTCTTTAAGTTGCAAGTCTGGCCCTGATTTTGATAATACTGATAAGGTTTGATAAAAGTGTCTTACATCGGTTTTTATGTGACTATTTTAGAGCCTAAGAATGAAGGGATCCAACGTTATTTTGAATTCCTGAAGTCTGGCATTAATTTGACAAAACCGTACGCAGCATTTTAATAAGTATAATTTACAAAACTTACTTGTATTATTTATTTATTTAGATTTCTTCGCAGTAAATAAACATTATGTTAAAAGTACAAATGGCAGACTTATTGGCTAAAGGTAAGAATGCCATGAGAAATTAAGTCGGCCATTTGAAGGTACTTGTACCAGTCAACCTATATTTTATATAACCGAGGATAAACGGTGCAATTGGAGATCTAAATAGTGTTGAAACTTAGAAAATATCTACTTAATTTTACACTGATAGAATTTACATAATATTTGCCTTCGATGTTTCTTAATCAGATCCTTAGACACTTGTAATAATATAAAATAAACGGTTACCCCTTAATTTTCATTCCCAATTGTTTCATAAGTGTTTTCTAAAAAAAGTTAAAAATGCATTTTTTTCCGAAACGTTTATAATTTTTATAATACAAATCCAAACCATCGTCAAGGTTTTATATTATTGTCTGTTTGAACATGCTAAAAAGAGAATGGACTCAGAAAAAAATGCTTTTCTAATTTATGAATTTTCTGACAAATGTAATATTTGGGAACGGAAATACGACTTTGTTATAATAATCATATGATACGTGACTCTGTGTATGTCTTGATAATTAATGTAATGATTATAATATTATTTTTACCAGCGATGGAAAGTGGTTACCGACGCGTGGATATTAGTAGCACCATGGGCCGAGATAAGACATATAGAAGGATTGCGAAGCAATGTTAAAATGAAGATAGTGACCAAAAAAAGTCGTATTCGTCGTTTATCTAGGTACAAGACCTTATTTTCGTTAGTTCGAATCTGCCTATTCCCACAATTCTTGAATATGATGTTGTTGTTTTTATAAACTAGGTTTTTTTATTTGGTTCGTTCCATCCAAGATTTTGTTTAATGGAAAGGAAAACATAAATACTCGGTGTTTCATAATACTTATCAACAACATATTCAAAAATTGAACCTGACTGGGTGAAAGGAGAAACGTTACCGCATTTTGTATGGACATTTCTAGTTTCACAACCTATAACGCCAATTTTAGAACCTTGTCGAAATGTATGGAACTCTCATAAGCGCTTGACGCGACCACCTGGCAGCTTACGTCAATCCATTGTCGATAAAAATAGCGAAACCTCGACAATTTTCCACCCTACATTCCCTTGGGGTGGAATAATGAATTATTTATTAATAACTCGCCTTAATATTAACTCCAAGTTTCTAACTGCAAAGATGGCGGGATTCCCAAGTAAGGCTGAGGACAACTTTATCCACATTCCTATTTCGTCACCTTATTACCTCGTCCACAATGCCATATCGTCAGCATGTTATTCCTAAATCCACATTCCTATATGGTCTAAAGTGCTAACTTGTCCACATAGTCCACAATTTTATTACAATTTGGAAAGTGACAGTAAAGGAATGCCGACGAATTGCAAAAAGTGGGTCATATGGCATTGTAGACGAGTTAAGAAGGTGACGAAATAGGAATATGGACAAAGTCGTCCTGAGCCCCAAATAAACATCCTTTTTATTTTTATTTTTTAATGACACGGGTAAGGCAAAATCCAACCGATGCGAGAACTGACGCCCATAGACATTCAAATCTTACGATATTTTTTAAGTTGTGTCTGTTTACCGACAGACACAATTTCATTTATCAGCTTCTTGATTTAGGATAGCCATATCAGTTTTTTTTTTTTCTCGCTGCAAAATGCTTTTACGCGTTCCAAATGGATGTCAATTTCTGGGTCGTTTGATATAAAACTACAGGACTGACAGGGTTTCTGTGGAATCTCGAATAGGAATTCATCTCGATCGCCACCGAGAATCAGCTGCAAAGTGGAACTCACCCACCGCGTGGGCTAAGTAACCAATAAAAAATCCATCTATTCTCCTTCCACGCCTTTTGTTGGCGAAGGCTGCAGTACCTTTACCAAGAGTTACAATTAGCGTACTCACTAACGAGTCGAATGCTCTGTCCCTCACAGACCTTGCTGTATTCTTATAGAGTGCGAGGGACCGAGCTTTTGACTCGCTAGCGAGTATGGTAATTGTAACTCATGGTAAGGGCACTTGCTCTGCTTAGGCATTAAAAAAGATAAAAAGATAAAAGATGTTTATTCAGTAAGTAGGCCGCACGGGCACTTTTACACGTCAAAAATCTACCAGCGCTTCGCAAGAGACCACTGCTGAGAAAAAACGCCGCAAGAAACTCAACAGTAAGTCGTTTTTTATATTTTGCTAATGATATCATACAATAATAAACTTATCCTAGCATTATATAAAACAATGAATCTCACATAACACCAAAAATTTATATATTCATGCGTAGTTGAGCAGGAAAATGTGTCAAAACTCAGAATTGTCACAAAACTAATAAGCAACTGTAATATAAAAAAGTAAATATAGAAAGTATACAAGTTAAACTTACCTGTGACGGTGCAAGACAACATGCATAAAAGTTTCGATACATTCTCCTACAGAAACCGTGTCCCCTAGACAATATACAATATTTACATATTTTTTATGACTAAGTTATTATTAAATTATTTAGGTGTTGGCCAAGCATTTTATCTGTTAGATAGTCTTCGACCCTATTAATAGTAAGCTTTAGACATAAACGACTTTTTCAAGTAAGTTTTAAGTACTGGAAATGGTAACTTTAAAACAACGTCAGGTAATTTATTAAAGAAATTGGACTACGACCCTCACCGGCAGGTCCGCTGAACGCGGGATCCGACAATAATATAGTGCATCGAGATAATTCAGGGTGCTCAGCTCACAATCCTGCGGACCTATTTGAACAGCATGGGCCCAGGAATCTCAAAGTTGCTAATGGTGTTGCCAGCCCTGAGGGCTTAGATGATATCGTGGCATCATAATGCTTGTCTTGCCTATTCTACCCTTCTTGATTTAGGTATTTTTCGATTAGTATCTACATGAAGATTGTTAGTAAGGCTGCGTAATATCATTCTTCATGTCTTTGAATACGTAGATAGTCAACTGTCGAACAAAAATCTCATGGAGGCGGATTTTTAAAACATCCCTTCTTACTGCAGTCATGGGGTGCCTAGTAAATTCTTAAAAATCTCCACAATGTAATCATACTTGTTTTATTTTTTGTGCAACGTTATAAAGTACCTAAATGTGATAAAAAGCAATTTCCTGACAAAAATATCTCGTAAATTTGATAAATATTACGTGGAACGAATCGTAAAAATGGTAGAATTTTGCCGTGACGCAAAATAACAATGAATTTCAATTTCAAGAGTCGTCTTCGATGCTTCTATAGAAAATTTAATTTTATATTTTAGAAAACGATACTTTTATCAGAAACGTTTCTAGTCTTTGAGTAAGCTTGTTCAATTTTGTGTTCGGTGCCACATGTAAGAAAATAAATATTACCTGGTAGTCTTATCAATATTATAAATTTATGCGAGAGTTTGCATGTTTGTTAACTCAATGACGCCAAAACATTTCGATGGATTCGGGTGAAATTTGGCACAGTGATAGATTATAGTCTGGAATAGCACATAATCTACTATTACAAAATCCACGCTATGCTCCGTACTATTAAGGTTTATTTTGTGTTACTTTGATTATTTTCGCAACCACCACGCCACTTTGGTATATTCCCTTTAAATTTTATCCCCCTTACTTATAAACATGGAATAAGCTTGGAATAATTTATGCCATGCTTTGTCTTTATCTGTAATTGTGACATTTGCATCTGACAGAAAGTGAGAAAGCATGGCATAAACTATTCCAAGCTTATTCCACGTTTAAGGTCACAGCACACATATCAACTCGGAAAGGGATTGTCACCGCCTCGCCTTTCCACTACTAGGTGTTAAGATGCCTTCGAAACGTGATCTTCAAAAGTACGTGACTAATGTGATTAGAAAAATAATAAGTATGAAGTATATATATACATACATACCTTCACGCCTTCATTCCCAGAGTGGGGTAGGCAGAGCTACAGAATTAACAACAAATCTAAAAACTTGTTGATAACTCTGTTACCTCAATTTGCACAATTAGGCTAAGGAGTGGTTCAGTAAAAAAGTAGCAATGAATTATCTGGTATTTATTTTTTATTTGTTGCTAATTATGAAGAAGTTTTTTTTTTTTTGTAATCTGTAGTGATCATACGATTAAATAAAAATACAATCATATTGAAACATATGAGATTCAAAAGTTTTCTCAATATTTATTTCAATGTACTTTATAACTTTTTGTACAACACAATTTGACAATCTTCGCTTGCCGTTTTCTACAACACCACAATTGAATTTCCATTTTCAGAACTTGTTTTATGCTTTTAAGAATATTATTATACGAATAAGTTATACTAATAAACTGGATTTCACGTTGGGTAGTAAGGAAGTTTCTCCAATCTAACCTCTGACAGGGGTTTTTCTATGGGAGACAAATTTCTGTAAAAATGGCAAATACACAATTTTTGAAAATCCATGTAACTACCCGAAACTAAAGTCAAATCAAAAATATTAACTAATGATCAAAGGACAATTTAATAAGGTATTAACTAGCCAATCACACTTAAGGAAAAAAAATACGTTTATGACAAACACCTCATAAATTCCCTCAAAAGACACTGTTCAAAAAATTTTAGGTGAGATTTAATGTAAAAGGCGAAAACTTGAAATCCCTCTTTAATTTTTACCATTCTTATTGTTTATTTTATTTAATAGTATCTATAGATTACTATTACAAAGGCACTGCTTATAAATTAGCACAAAATAAAAATAAATTCGATATTATGTGCCGCTACTTTTTTTCCGGACCACTCCATAAGATGTTTAACAGTGTATATTATTGACAGGTAGCAAGCCCATCGCCTAACAGAACTACAAGCCTTTATTCCCTTAGTCGCCTCTTACGACTTCCTCGGGAAGTCACAATTCTAAGCCGGCAACCACACTGCAAATGAAGTAAAAATGGTATATTGGCTCGTTTGATTTTGTTACATGTTTGCCTATTTCAACTGACACCGATTCTACTAGATTGACTCAGCAAATATATTTTTCCTTATAAGGAATCCCATGATACGGAGGATTTCGTGAAACTTGAAATTATCCGAGATGAAAAGTAACCTACTAATGGGTTGGCTTAAAGTAATGAGAATTACAAAAACTGTTTTTATTTTTATTTTTTCACTTGTTAGGGTTATATAGCTTTTTATTACATAAAAACGAACTAAAACCAATATGATAATCAATCATTTCTATACAGCAAAAAGTCCCGCATCTTAAATTTTTCGTAGCTTTCTTCTTACCGTTTTCATCGACGTTGGACAACATCTATTTTTACATTTTTTAGTTAATCAGTTGTTTGTGTACCTTGCGCTTCAACTGAGTCTGTAATTTTGCTTCCCGCCCATCTGTAAACTAGTCTACTGAGAATTACCAAATAATCCTCTATTGGACGAGCTATAGGGACGTTTTGATGGTTTGAATCCTTCGGTACGAAGTGAACGTCACGCTCTTTTAGTCAATTCTGGCTGCTCCCTGCATAGTGATACTTTCTCCGCAACTTCCTGCACTTCTTTGGAATATCTTCAAGCTGTCTGTTGGAATATTTGGGTATTTTTTAACACTTTAACTGTTCAACATTGTATTTCTTTAAAATATTCCTTATTCGCCCACGAAAAAAATCATATTTTACAGCTAACTTATCTGGGACTGACCCACTTTGTTTTGTACAAAAGTTGCCACCTACTTGCGGTCTCGATCATTAAGAATGGGAGGTCTTCCCATTTTTGCTGAATCTTTAGTCCTAATACCAAGTTCCCACCGCTAGATCAAACATTAAATTGTAGAAGGAGGTACATTTTCAAATTTGTGATGAGAGACCACTTCAGATTTTTCACGCCGTCCAAGTAGGCGATAGACACGTTCACGTCATAACTTCCTCGCGGACATTTTATATTAAACCAGTTAATCTTTATTTGCATTATTAACAAAATTTACATATTTTCTATTAATTATATCTGTCAAAATCCTTTTTGTATTTTTTTATTGCCTGCTATTGTTAATTGAATACATTTTCATTACTTTAAGCCAATCCGTTATGTGTAAATCTAGGCTGTAGCTAGCCTAGCTAGTAGCTATCTCCATTCTAAATTTCATCAAAATCCGTCCAGCCAGTGCAGCCTCAAGGAATAACAACTAACAAGCAAGCTTTTTCGTTTTAGTGTTAATGCAGGGTATAAGCTATCTCCTTTCCAAATTTTGTCCAAATTCGTCCAGTTTTTGCTGCGTGAAGTAGCAACAAACTTTCACATTTATAATGTTACATTACATTTTTCGTCAAACCTCGATATTTATTTATATTTATTTAGATAGCATGTGGCCGAAAGCGTGTCCGAACAAGGCTTAAAAAAGAACTCGTCGTCGTTTATCGAATGCTCCGGATATCAACTCGTGCGCACGTTATGCACCTGCTTTTAATAACATTGGGTTTCTCAAACTATTAATGCGTTGCTTATACGTTTTTTATTGTATTATTATATTTGTTTTTAACAAATAAAGCGCAGTCGAACTTCGTTTGGGACTCAATAAGTTTAAAATGAATAATTATTTTTCAAAAAACAGCATGACATTTAATAAAAAGAAGTAGGTAGGTAAGGTTATGTTTAACTTAGAGAGTAGTTAGTTTTTGTAAGTGGATGAATCTACTACTACTAATCTTTCATAGGTAATGATTGAAATAGTAAGAGACTTCTTAAGTTTAGATTTAAAACGTCACTTTGACAGAGTTCCAATGAATCAAATCGGTTAACTGTACATAGGTTGCATAAAAAGTGACGTTTCCAATGTAAAGACCGCTACGTGTTCTCATTACTTTCTTTTTTTTGAGATTTGCTTAATGAAACATAAGTGTAAGATAGGTACCTACCAAAGTTCTTCCTTGCACGGATCGTTGTATTGATTTCATGACAAATATTACTCGAACATATTTAAGAGACGCCCTTTCACATCATCTAAGCTACAAACTGAAAGCCTTACAAACTTCGACTCTTTACCATCTTTGGTGCGTTTACCGTTTTGCACATGAAGCTGTTTTAATGTGCATGTTTACTAGCGTTTTTTTTATGTTTAAAAACATGGAGTACCTAATTAACTTATTTTAAGTATGAAATTGGTTCCTTACCCGCCGATCAGACACACCTTCCACATTAAAGCGGAGAATTTTTAACGTGTCACGAGAGTGTAACAGGTTTAAAAAAAACAGCACAAAGCCATATTAAAAACGTATAGTTTCAAGCTTTGAGAACCTCTGCACTCATTGACTAATGTACGAAGTCTGAGTGTTGTTCCAAATTTCCTAATTATACAGACAAAGACAGGTGGAATTCTTCTGCCATTCTTTTTTTGCCACTGTTAATTGTTCTCAATACATATTTTTTTTACTTAAAACGGCTGACTTAATACATTAGTGTTTAAAAAATCTAAGCCTTAAGTACATGAAGTTTAGTTTGGGACTATTAGTAGAAAACAGATAATAATAGCCGTTTTGCCGTGTGGTTACCGGCTTAGCATAGTCCATGTCTTCCCGTGGATGTCGTAAGAGGTGACTAAGGGAATAAAGGCTTGTAGTACTGTTAGGCGATGGGCTTGCTACCTGTCACTAATATTATAACTGTTAAACATCTTAGCCTAATTGTGCAAATTGTGGGTACAGAGTTATAAACAAGTTTTTAGAGTTGTTCTGTAGCTCTGCCTACCCCACTCTGGGAATGAAGGCGTGAAGGTATTTATGTATGTAGATAATAATAGCGACCTTTACACGTAAAGCTCGGACGAAGGGAAACGCCACACGCCGTTCCAATCTTAGTTCCAAACCGTCCTTGGATATGCAAAGTGGCGTGTGGCGGTTGGTAGTTCTGCTTCTTGACAGCGGCGCGAGCGCACATCTCTGGAGTTCGGAGCGCGCATCTCGCGTCGACGACGTGTAGAAGCGTATAGGGGTTTGGAGCGCAGAAGGAATTGTGATTGTTTTTTTTTGTACAATTACTCTAATTCGAAAACCATTTCGAGGAACAGGGGTTTAAAGCCGTTCTGCATTATTAATTTCTTGAAATATTTATCTATTTCACATATTTCGACAAAAGTATATTTGACCTTTGTTTGACTTTCGTTTTCAGCTTGAAGAACTCTTAGGTGTATCTTACGGGTTAGGCGAAAACCGCTTGAAATAGTATGTTTATAATACACTATTACAATCACTTTTTATCATTAGATATCATTTCATTGTTGTAATTTATTAGAAAATGCCAATCTAAATTTAAAATAATTACCTATGTGATCCATAAAATGTCTGCGAAATAAATAAACTAAAACAAAAGTATTGGGTTAAAGACAAAATTAATGAAATCGGTCTCTTAAAATTACCTATTCTTTCAAATTAGAATGTAAAAACTGTGAATTTTTTTTGCTTGGTCTGTCCCAATTACGGAATTTATTTGTTGGTTCCGTGAGTATCCATTGTCCATACGTACGATTTCTAATAAAGAGTCCAAATTGTCACTATTCATTCGTAGGTAATTCTTCAAATCTTCTGGATAATTCTCTCCTAATTCGCAAGAATGGTAAATGTTAATTTCTTCGTGTATGCTGTTTCACCCACATTTTCTGTTGATTCGGTTAAAATCTAATACGAATCCAGCCAATGCAACGACTAAACCGGGATCTATTTTTGTTACATCTGAAGGGAAAAGTTTTGTGTTGAGATCACATTCCACACGCCAGGCTAAACCACGCTCCGAACTCTGGTATATATACTACTCAAAACGAAACCACACTCACGGTAAAAACAAAACAATTGAAAAAAAAATTAAAACCTAGCTTGTAATTTGAACATTGCAGCTTTCGAATGATACTAAATTCAAAAATTACAGGTTAAAATTTGTTATAATAATCCTTCTCCGAAAACAGTTCTTTTGTATGCAGAATATACCGTGGCCCCTATTTTGTTTTGAGTAGTATAGTTAACACAGACAGTTCGGACCGCGGGCCGGCAGAAATCAGACTTGACTTGCTAAATTTGTTTGTTTATTTTTGACAGCCCGGCACAATCTTCTTCATACAATTATCTCTAACATGTCACTGGGTATGGCGAGAAGTTACGATTCCATTTTTAGGGTTCGTACCCAAAGGGAACTCAATGGCACCCTGTTAATATGCCTGCGCCCGTCCGTTTTTAGTTAATTGTAACCAACAATACGCTTGTAAACTTTTTAGCCTATTTGTGCAAAATGTGGTTACTGAATTATCAACAAGTTTTTAAAGTTGTCGGTAATTCTGTAGCTCTGCCTACCCCATTCTGGGATCATAGGCGTGAAGGTATGTATGTATGTAATTTAATAAGTTTCTGTCAATAATTACATTTTTGGGACAAGCTTTTGTAACCGATAGTAGGTACTTTTTATTGCAATATCTTTATCTGCTTATCAAGACTTAACTCCTAACACGGTTGGTCTACGTTAAGAATAGCGGAGATCCTGTCGCTACCTTCCAATTTCATCATCAGATCAGCTCTTAGATACCATAATATTGTATTGTCATCGGGTTTAACGGAAGGTGGGTAAAATTTAACTTGCAAGATAAATAAAAGCTTGTAAAATAATTAAAGATAGAAGAATAATAAAGGAGGACTATACAAGCAATTTTTTTTTAAGTATTTTCATTTTTTTGTATAGTAAAAACCATAAAATCCTCCTAAAAAAAATAAAACTATTAAAAATGGTCAGATGGTGAATTGGGCTCGTGCTGATTACATTTGAAATCGAATTCAAATCAGAAGGTAGCGATACCTACCTGTGTACTGTGGTTCGGAACCCTCAGTGCGCGAGTCCGAGTCGCTCTTGACCAGTTTTTAGACGTTGACGTCCTGGGCCCATGACAAAAACAGCAAGAGGACAATCGGTAACGTCTTTTCGTGACGTACGAGTAATATAAAGCATCAAAATTTATGTAATAGATAAAATGTATTCTAGAATAGTGCCACTCCATGTCTTCCCGTGGATGTCGTAAGAGGCGACTAAGGGAATAAAGGCTTGCTGTACTGTTAGGCGATGGGCTTGCCACCTGTCACTAACTCACTAATACACTGGGAAACATCTTAGCCTACTTGTGCAAAATGTGGTAGAAGTTTTAAGACTTGTTGGTAATTCTTTAGCTCTGCCTACCCCACTCTGGGAATGAAGGCGTGAGTTTATGTATGTATGTATGTATTCTAAAGAGGTCTCATTACGAATTCAGTAGTGCTACGCTATCTGAGGGGCTATTGTCTGACGCACTCGCAATCGCAACCGGCTTCAAAGTAGAGCAATCCATTTCGATTTGTATGCAGACAAGCCTTCGATTTTCAAAATGAAAACGATACCGATGGCGATGTTTTTTGATCCATAAGTTGAGTATTTAAAACTCTTTAATCTTGTAAACCATTTCTTAATCAATCTAGTTGTTTAAAAGTAAACAGCAATTATATGAATTTGACGCTGCCATCAAGGCGCTAAACTATTTCCATCTCACGCTCTTCGAGCTATAGCACATTTAAGCCATCCCTTTCATATATCGGGTGGCATTTTAAAAACAAAGGAAACATTCTAAGACTGAAACAAAACACTCGCGTTCCTCAGATTTACCTACAAACAACTATCGATCCATCTGCACTCATGTTTGAAATAACAAGAAAAGTATTGCTATTCTAAGTGCATTATTAACTTCTTGGGAATATTGCAGTTGTTCCGAGTCAAAGCACTTAAAAGTTAGTATGGAATTATGAAGCTTTTGTTGCGGATATTGCTTGTTAAAAAAAGCTTTCTTTACAGCTGGGAATATTGCATTTTATTCCGCGACGGTGAAAAAGCGTTGTTATTTAATAGCGTGTTTTTTTTCCGTGTGGTTGCCGAGCTAGAATAATGCCACTCCATGTCATCCCGTGGATGTCGTAAGCGGCGACTAAGGGAATAAAGGCTTGTAGTACTGTTAGGCGATGGGCTTGCAACCTGTCACTAATACGCTGGTAAACATCTCCTACTTGTGCAAAATGTGGTAACTGAATTATCAACAAGTTTTTAAAGTTGTAGGTAATTCTGTAGCTCTGCCTACCCCACCCTGGGATTACAGGCGTGAAGGTATGTATGTATGTATTTATTTAATAGCGACCCATACAAGTAAAACTAGGACCGCGGGAAACGCCACGCGCCGTTCCAATCTTTGTTCAGAACCGTACGTGTAGATACAACATGGCACGTGGCGGTTGGCAGTTCTACCCTTGACAGTGGCGCGAGCGCAGATTGCTGGAGTTCAAAGAGCGCATCTCGTGTCGATGTGTAAAAGCGCGGGATTTGGAGCGCAGAAGCAATTACGGAATTTATTTTGTGTGATCCGTGAGCATTATGTTACTATCCATTTGTAGGTAATTCTTAAAATCTTCTAGATATTTCTCTCGTAATTCGCATATCTTACGATGGTAAATGTCCATACTTATATATATATTTTTTATGGCATAGGAAGGCAAACGAGCACACAGGCCACCTGATGGTAAGTGGAAACTGTGACCCATAGACATTCGCATTCACAAGACTGCAAATGCACTGCCAACCCTGAGGACTAAGATGGAATGCCTCTATGCTAGTCATTTCACCGGCTGTCTTATCCCCAAACCGGAACACAACAATGCAAACACTGCTGCTTGGCGGTAGGTTAATAGATAACATGGTGATACCAACCCGGACGGACCCTGCACAAGGTCTTCCTTAAGTGTATCTTCGTGTATGCTGTTTTACCCACATTTTCCGTTGATTTCATTTGACATCTTCTACGAATCCAGCTAACGCAACGACTAAGCGCGGATCCATGTGTGTTAAGTCTGAAGGAAATACTTTTGTGTTGTGATCACATTCCACGTGCCAGTCTTAACCAGTTTTAGAACGAAGATTGGAACGGCGCGTGGCGTTTTCCGCGGCCGAACTTTACGCGTAAAGATCGCTAAAGTCTTGAGAGTTTGATGCTTGGTCGAAACCAGCGGACGAACCGACGGTTTTATCTGAAGTTCGGAACACAGTCCCAGATGCGTAGTCCAAACTGTGCCGTGTAAAGGCCCCAATAAGTGTATATGATTATGTGGCTGCGTGTGTTTGTGTGGGCGTGTGTACAGCATGGACCGATTCGGACTTGGTTATTTCACAAGCTTTAGGGGTTTCTATACCCTAGGGACTCTTATATGCCTTCGCTGACCGTCCGTCCATCCTTGTATCTTTTGGACCGTTTTAGATACAGGTTATTTTTTTTAGAATATGTGCGATGGTATTTTAATAAATAAGAGTATGCGTCCGAAGTACCTTTAATTGAAATGTCAAATGATTTATTGATTAAATGTTGGAGTTGATTAAACATGTAACCAGCCGCGCCAGTTCAAATTTCGTTCATGATTAAGGGTCGAATTAACAAACTTGTCCTCTTTCATACACGGTAAATACATATCGTCGGTGATATTGCAAAACCGCGTAAGTAACAAATTTATGATAGAGCAAAATAAACCTTACGGTCTTATTAAAAAGGTGCATTTTGCTCCTTATTTAAAATGTCACTTACGCGGTTTTGCAGTTTCACCGACGATATTGCTTTTGACCTGTTATTGTATGTTTTTGTTTCGCGATACGTCATATGCCAAACAAAGTCGAGCGCCTTCACTTGACATGACTGGCGACATCACGCGACTGGTGTCGGCGGTTTTTACAATGTATGGAAAATCGAAATCCAAACGCGATTTTTCAAATATGGATTTTGAATTGTTAAACATTGTAGGTACCAAACTGTCGTAATTGGCCCTATTCTGTACATTTATTATTATTCTTTTGTCTATTTTCAAAATTGGTCACGTTTTTGCAATGCATCTTAGGCCTAGGGTCCCTTATTCCACTTTGAAAAAGAAAAAGTAGATAAATTGTAATCCCATTGCCGATCGATTGATTGATTTGCCGTGTGGTTGCCGGGTTAGAATAGTGCCACTCCATATCTTCCCGTGGATGTCGTAAAAGGCGACTAACGGCCGAACCCTATATTCAATCCGAGGATAGATAAGGCTTACCTCGGGTTAAAATTTGACATTTGCCCATACAAAATGTGTCAAATTTTAATCCGAAGTAAGCCTATCTGTCCGCGGATTGAATATAGGGTTTGGCCGTAAGGGAATAAAGGCTTGTAGTACTCTTAGGCGATGGGCTTGCCACCTGTCACTAATACACTGGGAAACATCTTAGCCTACTTGTGCAAAATGTGGTTACAGAATTATCAAGAAGTTTCAAGACTTGTTGGTAATTCTTTAGCTCTGCCTACCCCACACTGGAAATGAAGGCGTGAGTCTATGTAAGAGTTTATATATGTAATCCCAGTGATAATGTAATGAGAGCTGTTACTGTTAAGTCAAAAACCGTATCATATTATGGCATAAAAGCTTTAAAAAAAACTGTTTTATAAAAAGAATTGTAGGCACATAAAAACTATTTTTAATCAATATCTTTTAAATGCCCTATTCTCCAATCATGATTCACTACCGGCTCCTCACGGTGCCCTTGGCATTGTGTGTAAACGTCAGCGTCACGCCTGCGCAAGCACAGGTGGCCCCTAATCCAATTAATTAAATTGGCGACGTGAGAAATCATCCAATTTACAGAATTCTGTGTTCTACGGAAGTCATGTCATGACACCTGTTCTACTTTGGTGTCGGTTGTTATTTTTAATGTGACACTTGTCTATGATATTGCAAATGGCCTAGTAGGTAGTGATCTTGCCTACGAAGCTAGCGGTCCCAGGTTCGATGGTTAAATATTTTGTATTGGAGCGCCAGTATTTGTTGTAGTCTTGGATGATTTCAATGTAAATTAGTATTTATTTCAGAAATAAATACTTAAACATACAAGACTCCTACTAATACCCCCCCTTGGCCTTGACTGCGATTCGACCGCCAACTTGTACTCGACCCGCAATGGCCTTTTTCTCGGTCTCTGCAGTAATGTACTTTAAATAAAATAACAACACTGCTTAACATAGGCCTCCCCCTATGTTTGCCACAAGGACCGTTCTTTCACCGTTTGCTTCTATCCGATTCTCGCAAACTTCTTCCGTCATTTGTCATGGATCCACCTTGCTGGAGGTGTGGCCCACAGTGCGTCTTCCAGTATGCAAAGGGCATTCGAGAGCTCTTCGACCCCATCGGCCATCTGTTCTGCGATTGATATGCCCCGCCAACTGCCACTCTAGCAATTCTTAAGGCTATGTCAGTGAGTTTAGTTCTCGTGCAGGTCTACTCATTTCCTCATGTATCATTCGATCACGCAGAATTCCAGAAATACGGTCGAATAATATATTAGGGATATTGCACCCCAAAAACCAGAACGTCAAAAACCTCCCGTTACACCGCAGTTTTATGGAGATAAGGATCAAATTAATTTACATAAAATCCGTCACCTGTTAAACAATATGGTGGCGGTTAAGAATAATTATAATAAATTAAAACAATGCCGAGTTTTATGGCGTGGAGAAGTAAAACGAACACACGGACTGGTAAGTGAGCTCTGAGGTCAAGGACATTTATAATCTTAAAATTGCAGTCTGGACATACAAGCATCAGAGGGACAATGTCACACCAATTGACCTAGTCCCAAACTAAACTCTAGGCTTGTACTATGGGTACAAGACAACGATATAAATACTTATACTTAACTTATAGAGAAATATATACTTAAATACATAGAAAACAACCATGACTCAGGAACAAATATTCGCGCTCATCAAACAAATATCTGCCCTTACCGGGATTTGGACCCAGGACCGCTAGCTTCGTAGGCAGGGTCACTACCAACTAGCACGTCGAAAAGGGGGTAAATACGAAGCCTACTCCGAGGACTAGCCTACTCAGAGATATTTTAGAAAAAAAAACTCGTTCCTTTTTCAAACTTGTGCATAAAAAGTCGTCTCTAAGGAACGACTCAATCGTCATTCACTAACTGAGTACGGTTGTAAGATACGAAACAATTAACTGCCTCTGTACCAGCTGTCCTAGAACCGGCAGGTTTGCATAGAGACGACGGCAAGCGACCAGATGGAGCTACATTGGTGCCGTGGAAATTAGGTAGGGCACTGGTATGGGACGCGACGTGTGTTGACACATTCGCCCTTTCCCACATCCAGTCAACTCGTAATCGTAATATTCATCATTATTTAATAATTACGAATTTGTGGCACTTGTAGTGGAGACCATGGGACCTTGGTCAGCCGATATGAAAAGCTTTATTAAGGCTCTGTCATCCCGGCTCATAGACCCCTCCGGAGATCCTAGAGCTGGTGCTTACCTCTGCCAAAGGATTGGGCTAGCTATCCAGAGAGGTAATGCAGCCAGTGTCACAGGGACCATGCCACGAGCGGACCTGCTGGAAGGGGTGTTCTTTTTATATTGGTGATTATTATTTACATCTTTAATATTTGAGTAGCTTAGTTTTATTTTAATTTATATAAGTTTCGTTTTAACTTTTAATTGTAATACCCTATACTATTTTAATTAGTTAATTAAAATAATATAGGTATTACAATTCTTTATCTAAACAAACGTAAGAATTATTTTCCCGCTATACCGTACTGATGAATTTCCAAAAATCCCTCCTAATTGCATCCCTAGGATATCCAAATGTTCCCTCCCAAGTTCCTAGATCTAACGGTTAAGTAAGTTTTCGCTTTGAAACCATTTCTAGGTGTATTTAAGGGGTTAGTCGAAAACCGTTTGAAATACTATGTTTTTATACACTATTACAATGACTTTTTATCATTAGACATCATTTCATTGTTGTAAATTATTAGGAAATGCCAACTCAAATTTAAAATAACCATGTCATCCATAAAATGTCTCGTAAATAAATAAATATATTAAAGCCAAACTATTGGGTCACATACAAAATAAGAATTAGAATGTAAAAACCGTGAGCAATTTTTTTTTGTCTACCCCTATTATATAAAGTTTTATTTTATGAAGTTACCATAAAGTTACAAGACAGTCCTTATCGATATTACGTGTAAATAATTTGTAACCATTTCACTTATATGCTACCTATAAGCTATCATTTAACATCATTTATCATTTATCATTTGTCAAAGGGCTGTGGTTTTTTATTATTCCACTTAGTTCAACAGGATTCGAACCTAACAGCAGGTGGCTCCCCAAAGCTTGGATTGAACCGTTTGTCTGTTTGTTATATAACAGTTGGACGCATCTGTTGCTAATCCAATTTTGGTGAAATCGCTCTATAAGCCATACGCCAATAAAAATAAATAATATTACGCCCCTATTTTACCCATGGCTTAATGAGACTAGTATAAACCAACGAGTTTGATCGACAAATCTGATTTTGCTGTTCTGTATCTTGCTAATATTATTAATATTATAAATGTGGAAGTTTAGATGTTCGTTACTCAATCACGACAGATCGGCTGAACGGATTTGTATGGAATTCGGCACAGAGATGGTAATATGGAATAGCACAAAGGCTACTTTATCTTTAATAAACCGGGCAAGTGCATGTCGGGCCATGCTCAGTGTAACAAATTAGACCTCGCGATAAACTTAACTTTGCCGTCGGAAAACTGTTAGATATCCCGATTTAGGTCTCGGTCAGTTTACCAACACCGCAAATAAGTTTTTGGTAGGTATACACATTTAAACCGTTGGTAACTCAATAACCACTGAAGTCTACTTAGTATTGATAGTTTTTCTATTAAATTCACTATGTTATTTCGTTTAAGATATTTTTCAGATTTGTAGTATTTGTAGTTTTCGCTGTAGGTGGGGGGAACACTTGATTCTAACAAAATTTAGCGCTTTAAAGCTTTATATTTCATAAACGGATACATTAAACAAAAAATTGTTTTACAAACCCGCAATGTTTTTGAAAGACCTATCCAACGACACCCCACACTACGGGGAAGACGAGTTTAAAAAATAAAATAAAATAATATTATATTTTACCTCTTTTTTGGCGTGAGTCTCTGAGCTCTGAGAGTCTCTGAGCTAGGCTGCGGACGGACGGACATGGCGAAGCTGTAAGGGTTTCTAGTTTAACTACGGAAATCGTTTTCAAAATAGAGTAATTGTAAAAATATACATACATACATACTTTCACGCCTGTAATCCCAGAGCGGGGTAGGCAGAGCCACACAGAATTACCTACAACTTCAAAAAGTTGTTCATAATTCAGCAACCACATTTTGCACAAACAGGCCAAGATGTTTACCAGCGTATTAGTGACAGGTTGCAAGCCCATCGCCTAACAGTACTACAAGCCTTTATTCCCTTAGTCGCCTCTTACGACACCCACGGGAAGACATGGAGTGGCACTATTCTAACCCGGCAACCACACGGCACCAAAATAAAAATATGAACAAAACATTATGAATATGATCACTAAAGAGAAGTCGAGTAATTCTTTAAAACCTACTCATAAAAAATATGAATTCGGAGCCAGGCCTCTTGTTTCTTAATAAAGGACAGGAAGAAGGTTGTATCTCTGGGCTCGAGACGTTGACAGATTTGGAAGGTTATTGTGACATAGCAATGCAGTACAGTTTACGCTGAGAGAAAAGGACAGAGCTATATAACCGCCATAGCTCTGTCCATTATGCTCGCCGTAAAATAAACTGCAAGGATATGTCATAATGACCCCCCTGACCAAGTGAGTTTACAATATGGAGCAACAAGACGGTTTCGGTTCGCGTTGTTACGTAGGTCGTGTGTACTGTTCCGCGGCTTTAACACTCGTTACAGTGTGTGAGTAATTAAAGCTAATTGCAGTACAACGACGCTTAAAAAGTTCAGGACAGGCAGTTACATAAAATGCTTCCCCACTGATTTGTCAATACTAATGCCGACAATGCTACAAACGGACGGATAGCGGAGTCATAGTAATAGGGTCCCGTTAGCACCTTCAGGATACTGTACTCGATACCACACTCGTTTTAACTGGTTATTGTCAACGTTACGATAGGTCTTATTACCTTGGCAGTAATGGCAGTTTCCATTATTCGATTTGGATCTCCATAGACCCTAGAAAATGATTTTCGAACACTGTCGCCAATCACAGAATAGGTAATCATCATCATCATTATCATCATATCAGCCGAAAGACGTCCACTGCTGGTCATAGGCCTCCCCCAAGGCTCTCCACTCAAACCGGTCTTGTGCTTCTCGCATCCACCGCGTTCCCGCGATCCTTACAACGTCGTCACTCCATCTTGTTGGAGGCCTACCTACAGCTCGTCTCCCGGTCCGCGGACGCCACTCAAGAACCTTCTGACCCCATCGGCCATCAGTCCTGCGAGCGATGTGCCCCGCCCACTGCCACTACAGTTTAGCTATTATTCGTAATAGGTAATATGCGTCAATAAATATTAATAATAAGTAACAACGATGTCGATCTTGCAACGCGTATTGTCTAGGGCCACAGGTTTGTAACCGATTCTATAACCGAATGCACCGAATAGAAATTAAAACATGCATAGCAATGTGCAAGTTGCAGAACATTCCCAAAACGCGAAAACATTCTCGAGAATGTTCTTAGAACATTCTTGCAACATGAAACTTATTGTTTAAATAATAAAATGTTTTTACAATAAAGTTTAAATGATCATAATTTTAAATTAAAAAATATTATGCACATGTTTTAGTTTGTTACAGTTAACTATTAATTTTGTTGGTAAGTGTTAAGTTTCCAATAAGTTACTTAAATTCTCATTAAATCTTCGTGTACATTTCAGAGAAAATTGCAAACAGATATGTTCTCAGCACCAGTACCAGGACCTATATATATCTATTTTCTATATAATATACATGTTGGAAATAACATAAATAAATCCGTCCCACTCACACTAGTAGTTAGCTCGACGTTATCTTTCTCTCATATGGATAATAACTTACAGTCTCAAGTGTTCCTTGTTTTTATAAAGGTTTCTTTGAAGCAATATGTTTGCTAACAGTTAGTTCCCCGGGCCACCCCGGATCGATCGCACAGTTACGTTAACACGACTCTCCTAGTAAATAAATAATAATATATTATTTTCAATTACAAACATATCTCTTATTTATCACCCTAACCAATATGTATATACTCGTATTATATTATTTCTTCCAATTCAGGAGGAGATTTCATTTCGTAAAGGCCTTAAGAGGCACCAGCCCAGTAAGCTCGACTATTTAAACTGCCCTTCTTTCCCACCGTCCACCTATCGTAGTCCACCTGGACATTTTAGCAGCTATTGCGGAGCTCCTGTTTCTGGGTGCTGTGGCCCTTCGTGCCAAATTAATAAATTCTCGTTCTCTAGAAAATTCTCAGAAATTACCGAGAAATTCTCACTTGTAAAGTTTCGCAACTTTGGGAACTTCTCGCCTGCACATAGCTAAACATGCATTACGAAACTCGGCCAAACGGTAAGACCCTGTTGTATGTGTCAGCGAGCGCAAATGGATTTCTAGTTTGATAATTAACTAGGTGCACTTGCCGGCCCGGGCAAGTTTAAACGGAGTAGAGCTGCTACAGATTTCTGTTCTGTCTGTAACTAAAGCTAAATATGATGCTTTAAAAAGGTAACGAGCAAAGATCGCCGCTTAACCTCCTAAGTCCCCGCGTACAAAACATTTTACATAATACGGGCATTTCAATAAAATATCAATTGTAAAGAAGATAAAGTAGAATTTCTCTTGCAATTGCAATAAGTATATTTTCCACTGGAAAATTTCGTTGTATGCTGGGTCTTAGGAGAGGTAATCGAAGCTTTGGCACTTTTCCTATTTTTCCCAATAAAGGTCAAATGGAAGCAGATTTTCGGTGACGGTTAAATTTGATCCTGATATCTCTAATAGTTTGGGAGGAGTATGTGGACAAACGAAAATCTGAATCGGAAAAGAATGGAGCTTCGCTCCAATTGTTTGCTGACAAATCAAAAAAAAAACAGTTGAGTCCACTTTCACAACTAAGATTTCATAACTGGTTATGAATAAGGATTTTTAGTCACTGTTTCATAACCAGTTATTAAACAAGACTTTTTTTTTCATTTTCATAATCAGAAACTAGGTAGGTTTAGGTTATGTTAGCTTTGCAGCAGGCCCGAAGAACCAAGCCACCCAGAAATAGGAGCTCCGCGTGAGTGGAGCTCCGTCGACACTGTCCAATTGATTTGAAATAAGAGTGGTACCTAGGTTATGGTTATGAAAATGAAAAAAAAGTCTTGTTTAATAACTGGTTATGAAACAGTGAATAAAAATCCTTATTCATTACCAGTTAAGAAATCTTAGTTATGAAAGTGGACGAAACGAAAAAACCTCCTTGCAAACAAAACGGGCACTTAGGATTTTTCTAGTAGTCTAAATATATTGTACCTCACTAAATGTGGTTTTATGCTACTCAATAAAAAAATTAAAGGAAAACGAATCGTAATTTTATACGAATATTATTAATTTAATTCCGTAGCGTTAAATCTAATTTAGTTCACAGATTTTTAAAAACGACTTGACTGATAAAGGCTTAGTACTATTAGGCGATGGGCTTGCAACCTGTCACTAATACGCTGGTAAACATCTTAGCCTATTTGTGCAGAATGTGGTCACAGAATTATCAGCAAGTTTTTGAAGTTGTGGGTATTTCTGTGGCTCTGCCTACCCCGCTCTGGGATTACAGGCGTGAGGATATGTATGTATGTATGTATGATACTGTTTTGTAATATAACAATAACACACCAAAAATACATTAAAGGAAAAGAGATTACTTTATTAATAGTGATTCAGATTTAATAAATTAATTTTACGAAACGTGACATACACATTATATAATGATACGTTAAAAAAAAACAAAAGAAAACTAAAATAAGAATAATATACATTGTGTAAATGGAATACAAGAAAATATTTTAAGGACGGTTATATGCATACTAATTTACGTAAAAACGTGTGTATCGTTAACATAAGTTATATTTCTTTTTTATACACTTTAATTCGCCACGGTATCAGAAATAGCACAATTAACCTGCAATTAACTAAGACGTAAATCTTCGTTTACATTTATACATTGCTGCTTGATGGGACCTTTAATAGTTATTTGTATAAAGCGGGGAAAGTTGTATTTTACCTGCAGTGTTAATTTGAAACACGAGCTAGCGAAAGGTCTCTATTATTGACCACGAGCGAAGCGGTGGTTCAAAAATCGAATCTTGAGCGTAGCGAGTGTTTTAACACACAATACGTAACATAACTTTTCACCCGTGTATAACACGAAACTTCTTAGCTCACTACAGCGAGGAAAATAAGATAAAGAGATAAGAATTTGTAGTTTCTGAAAAGGTTTGCATCTTTTTTGTGTACAACGTCCATGTATTGAAAAGGTCAAACGCTTTCATGTAAACTGGAACGGGATTTTTCCGGCAATAAGCTCAATTCCGCATTCCACAGGTGTTAATACGTCTTCATCACTCGAATCACTCATTTTTAATAACGAAACAAAATAGAAAAACATGCGAATGTTTAACGTTTTAATTGAAACGTTATTTATTTTGTTTCAACGGCTTCATTGAAAAGTTTTAACTTTAGTTTTTTTTTATTATTTAGTATGCGATTTATTCGCACATTGACTTACTTGGACTGTCACAAAATTTTATCCGATTTTGCAACAAGAATGAAGGTTAATGTTGAATGCTGATATATTTATATAAATTAAAATAAAGTTATAAGACTGTATGTAGTGTTTTTTACTCGATGCAATGCATTAAATGGGATGTTAAAAATTCAGCACTTTTAAAGTTTTACGTTTTGTTAGCTGTCAAATATCACTTAAGCTGCCTTCAAATGTCAAAACGCTTTCTACACATGTGAAACAAAGAAAAAGGGCTTTCCGTGTTAAATGTTCGCTCGTATTCCATTTACACACTGTAATATACCTTCATCATAGCATTAAAGGACAACAAGGTTAACATTATCAAGACTACTTTTGGGGTGGATAAAGTCCGGCAAAAATACATCAAAGCGCAGCACAGACTTATTAAGTTTTCCGTGCCCAAAGGGTACCCGACCAAACTCTAGCCCCCTTACTTATAAACGTGGAATATGCTTGAAATAGTTTATACCATGCTTTGTCACTTTCTGTCAGACGCAAATGTCACAATTACAGATAAAGACAAAGCATGGCATAAACTATTCCGAGCTTATTCCATGTTTATAAGTAAGGGGGTTAATATCCCTCCGCAGCTAAAATTAAATGCATGAAATGAATGGAAACGAATGAAACCAAACAATTTAGGTTCTGATTGAAAGATTAAAATCCCTTATTAAGTACACTTGATAGCAAAAGTACAGTCCGCCTAAAAATAACAATATACGTTATTAATGTAAAAATAATGTTTTGGTAATTATAAACATTTTTTTATTTTTTTTATATTTTCTTCTAAGTCCTAATAAATAGCATTATGAACGTGAAACTTTAAATCTATGTAAATATAAAACAGTACCGTGACTGATCGAATTACTGTCAGACATAGCATATCTTATCTTTCGAACCCTATATTCAAACCGTGGACAGATAAGGCTCGGGTTAAAATTTGACATTTGCCTATACAAAACCAGTCAAATTTATCCGAAGTGAGCCTATCTGTCCGCGGGTTTAATATAGGGTTCGGCCATTAACCACTGGACCTAGGGATTTGAAGGGAGTATTCCTTGATTACACTAAGAGAATGTACCGACATAAAAACCTCCTGTAAAAAAAAAACTACCTGATGATGTAAACCGCATAAAAATCCGTTAAGTATTGTTTGAAAGATCTTAGCTTACTTAAACAGGGATAGACGGCTTGAAGCGACTTTGTATAGCCTTTATTCACTGGATAGTAAAAACGTGGTAGTAAAACTTAAAATGGAGTATGTAGGTATTTGGCCAGTAAGTGTACGAGCTATAGGCAAAACAAATTACCAATGTTATCGAGGGTGAATTGCAAATAAAAGGCACCATAGACAGAGGCCTTTACAAGGCTACCTGTTAGTCCAAAACCAATTGAAGAAGAGCTAGCTTGCAATTTTCATACGGCTTTGCAACTGACGCTTACGACACGTCAGAGCGATTGTCATATCGAAATCGTTAGGACCTTTTCGAGAATGTGATTACGAATAATATAATACAAATTCAAATTCAAATTTAAAATATTTATTCAGTAAATTGGCCACAACAGGGCTCTTTTACACGTCGGTAATAAGTAGTGAATCTACTAGCGCTTCGGACAAGACCATCTTTGCGGAGAAGAAGCGCCGCAAGAAACTCCAGCAGAAGGTCATTTTTTCAATTATTAAATATAATAATACTTAAAAGTAAGTTACATTACAAGGTAATAAAGTAATAAATAATTATTTTTTAAAACTAACACAAATAAAATCATTACAAATGTAAGGTCAATAATAATAAAAATAAAGGTAAAAATAATGACTAGGAGAACAACATGACGAGGTCTCTACGTCAGGCACGATAATTAAAATAACTTAATTGGAAAACAGGTCCTTGCAAGCGTGAACAGACCGGAGGACCCCACAGACAGCACCCGTTCACGAGTATGACGCGTATCTCAGCCATCGCCTCCCTCGACCATGCGTTCGGGAAGGTGGCGACCCGATCAACGATAATTAAACGAACAACAAATATTACTCGTTTAGTGGTAAACAATTAGTAGACCAAAATTCCAGATTTAATGGCAACTTCTTCTTTCAAAGCTGATATCTCTTGGCCCAAAAACAAAACACTTCCTAATCTGTCCATAGTGTCCATCCATTTCGTAGCTACAACGCCTCAGACAGACACATACAAGCACGGACACTTAGATACATGGATAAAAACGCTGTTGCGCTGTGATTTCAACATAGCGCGACGCAAACTGTTTCAACGGATCGTGTGGCATGTTGTTCTTAATTCAAATAATAAAATAAACAAATGACCATGACCTCGTCATGTTGTTCTCCTAGTCATTATGTTTTCTCAAACATGCTCGGAAAAAACGTTTTTCCGATTGAAACACAAGGACGGAAAGAGCCTCATTTTACTCCTAGGAGTAAAAAAACCATATGAAAACACTTTCCGTCCATGTCCATATATTTCTTAAAAATGCTGTCAATTTGCATACAAAATCAAAAGGACCAAGACAAAAATTCCAAACAGCCAAGGTAACTGCTCGCTTTTTTAGCACAGTGCGTGTGTTTCTTTTTGAATTTGCATTCCAATGTCTATGGTGAGTATTTAAAAACCATTGACAGTCGGTAACATTCGTTCATTCTGCATAATATAATTGTGAAACCGAATATTAAACTATTTGTTGTGTGAAATACTTACTATAAAAAATGAGCTCAAGCGACGAAAGCGACGAAATAGGTACCACACCGCCAATATTAAAATCTGAAGCTGCCTCGGTTAGGCAAAACCTGCTTTCCGCTAAATCTAAGGAAAAATGTAACCGAACTTATGACCAATTTATGCTGTGGAGGGCAAACAAAAATGTAAATTAAATTACTTGCTTTTTAGAAATATATTTGTATTATTTCCTCACATGTTTGAGAAAAGCATTATGTATGCCTCGGCGGAAACGAGGATTTCCTGACTCGTATGTTTGCAGGCCTCGCTATTGCTCGGCCTGCTAACCACCTCGTCAGGAAAACCCTTGCTTTCCGCGCCTAGGCAACAATGTACTATTACCTTTATTTTTATTATTATTGACCTAACATTTGTAATGATTTTATTTGTGCCGTGTGGTTGCCGGTTTAGAATTGTGCTACTCCATGTCTTCCCGTGGAAGCCGTAAGAGGCGACTAAGGGAATAAAGGCTTGTAGTACTGTTAGGCGATCGGCTTGCTACCTGTCACTAATATACACTGTTAAACATCTTAGCCGAATTGTGCAAATTGTGGTTACAGAGTTATCAACAAGTTTTTGGAGTTGTTGGTAATTCTGTGGCTCTGCCTACCCCATTCTGGGAATGAAGGCGTGAAGGTATGTATGTATGTAAATAAACAAATATCAGGGGACAATCTCACACCAATTGACCTAGACCCAAACTGAGCTAATTATGTAAATAACGCAGCGGTGACGATACAAAGCACAGGAAACGTTCGTGTGGCATGGCTCTACAGCCCGATTTGCATTGGTCAAGGACGGTGGCAAGAACAGTGCCAAGGATAGTGGAGTGAAAAAATAGCATTCTATTTGTATCCACTGGCAAGGCAACTTGACCCGCTACTGTCCGATCGGTTTGCACTACTATACTGTCCACTGTCTTTGACCAATGTAAATCGGGCTTACTATGGACGCAACACAGTGGCATCCTTCTTAAACTCGCCGGTTAATAATTCATCCATCAAGTGATAAAGTCAATAGGTTAAACAGCCTATCAGTCGACGTAGATATAATGCAAAACGCTAACGTTAACGAATGCGTTCATTGAATTGCGACAATCATATACATTTTCGACAACGATTACGTTCGCCGAGTATACAGTTAGGAAAGTCATCATCATCATGTCAGCCGAAAGACGTCCACTGCCGGACATAGGCCACTCCCAAGGCTCTCCACTCAGACCGGTCTTGTGCTTTTCGCATACACAGCGTTCCCGCGATCCTTACAAGGTCGTCACTCCATCTTGTTGGAGGCCTACCTACAGCTCGTCTCCCAAAGAAAGAAAAGAAAGGCATGCATAACGCTAACGTAAACGATTATCATCACGTGATCGTTAGATTCGTTAGGCAGCTTAAGTCAATACTACAAATTTTCGATAACGATGCGTTTTATCTAGGCCTACGGGGTTTCTAACCTAACGATGTGTAATAGTATCGTTTTGATACATATCAACGCATAACATCGCTATGCAAAAATAACGAGTGGACTATAAATCTGTGTAACCCTTTAGGGAGAACTTGTTTGTACATTTCGATATGTTGACCTATTAAAATAGTGCAGCCATCCAAAATGAGAGTCCATGATATGCTGGTGATTAGTTCGTGTCAAAGCGCATTCATGGAATCCGTACACTGATTGGCTCGGTATAATTAAAACCTTTCAGCCTGGATGGATGTGAAATTAATAGAAGGCGGTGGAGGGAGGTAAGGGGGGGGGGGGGTAATGGCGGCTCGACAATAGCGCCCGATACGACGAAGTGACGACAGCGCGCGACAGCGAAAAAAAACAAAATTCGATCCAGCGAAATGTCAAAAGTAGTTTGTATACTTTTTTCATGAATTGCAACGCTTTTCGTTGTAAATGGGTCTGGTTTTACGAGTGTATCTTGATTTCTCGGGTAAAAAAGGGTATAATTAAGTTGACTTATCTCGTAAGGGGTAACTAGTAAAGGGTGTTAATCGAATACATAGAAAGAACCGGGCAAGAGCATGTAAGACAAACAAATTAGACCTCGCGACAAACTTAACTTTGCCGTTGGAAAACTGTTATCCCCTTGCATCGACATAGGTCGCGGTCAGTTTACCAACACCGCAAATAAGTTTTCGGTAGGTGTAAACCGTTTGTAACTCAAGAACCACTGAAGTCTCTTTAGTAGTAATAGTTTTTCTATTAAATTCATAGTATGTGCTTTAATTTAAGATATTTTTTAGATTTGACTGTAACAAAAATTTGCGCTTTAAAGCTTAATACTTCATAAACGGATACCATAATAAAATACCGATCTAACGACACCCCACACTATGGGGTTGACGAGAAAAATACAATACATCCCCAAGTTACGTGTAGGAGAGGTAAACTAAAAAAAAGATTTTTTAAGATTTGTGATTAACCACTTTGTTGGCGTTACTAATATGTATATTCATGCCAAATTACAGCTTTCTAGTACTATAGGTCTCCGAATTAGGCTGCGGACGGACGGACAGACGGACATGGCGAAACTATACGGAACCCTAAAAATGCCTTTAAACAGATAAACAAACACGAAAAGAGGAGAAGATACACATGACACAAATAACATACATTCTGTAATACAGCTCCCATTTATTGGACCAAGCATTCATTAATTCGAGAAATGTGGGTAACTACATAGTATTTTTATTGAGTATCCTAGACTCACCCGTTAACCCCTTTTTATTTGATCTTCAGACTTGTCCGCATCTTTTTTCGGAAGCCCGTCGTTTCCCATTGGTCATATCATAATTAATTTGTTGACATAATTATTGGTCGCTTCAAATCTTAAATATCTGGCTAGGTAAGGTTTAAAAATCCAGTAAAAGTAAAATTAAAAAAAAAATACGTTATGATTTGCGTTATGAATATATTCGGACTAAAAATAATTAAATAATTATTGTGGTAAATAATGTACACCCATTTCTCACTAGGACCGACAATTAATACTCTTTTTAAAGGATTTCTTTGTGGTTAGAAAAATCTGATAATTTTCCCACTGACGACTTAGCAAATAAATATGTATAAACATACTAGCTTTTGCCCGCGACTTCGTGCGCGTATATTTTCATTGATGAAATGTAGCCTATGTATTAATCCAGGGTATAAGCTATCTTAATCTCAAATGTATCCCAATCTGTCCGGTTGCAGTGTGAAGGCGTAACAAACTAACACACACACACACAGACACAAACTTAAACATTTATAATATTAGTGAGATTATAAATAATATCCCAACTTTAATAACAACAACAAAGCTTAACAAATATTTATGTTCATAATTAAGAGAGCTTAAGTGTTCTAGAATTTTCATTGTATTTTCAACCCCATAATTTAGAGGTTAATGATCTTTCTCGTTTGGCATTTCTCCTAACGAGACCAGAAATATAATTTCAGTTTGTAGTTTCTGACGTGATGAAATCCAAAACAAAATTGTATCCTGCCAAAGATTCCATTCTGTAGGGTATTTTATACGCAAACTCAAATAACGGGCACTGAAATCATGCAAACAGTGACCACCTTACGCGGCGTTTAATGTTAATGCAATTTTGTGCATTGAAAGGGTCTTGTTAGGTTGGTTTGTTTCAACGGTAGCTTGTTTAATGTTTGACTTAGTTAATTATTAATATCTTGCACGAGTAGAAACGAGATTTGAACACGTTTGTTTAGTATTGCGAAATATTATTAGGTTTACTTTCGACAACATTAATATATTTTTGTTTACTATTGTATTAACTCTGCGCAGCATATATTTATACAACGTTTATTATTAATTTATTAGTAATTTTAAAATTCTTTACACGATACAATTAATTTAAAAAAGACAAAAGGCGCACAAGGAGCCAAAAGGTATTCTTCACCACCACATAACAGAAAAGAAAGCTAAACAATGTTAATAACTTAGATAAACCAGTGTTATGAGTTAGATTCGCAATTATTTTATTTGTTCTACTTTCAAAACATTTATTTATTCGTTTTATTACTTTTTTACCTTGTAATGTAACTTACTTGTATATTTTTTTATGATTAAAAAAATGACCTTCTGCTGTAGTTTCTTGCGGTGCTTTTTCTCCGTAATGATGGTTTTTTCCGAAGCGCTGGTAGATTCACTACATATTACCCACGTCGTGTAAAATAACCCTCATAATATGGCCAACTGTACTGAATAATTATTTTGATTTTTTATTGATTTTTTATCAAAAAACAATGTTTAAAACCAGCTGTTGTTTGGATAATGTCGTAAATGCAATGTTGGTTATCATGTTTTTTTTGCCTATTTTACAAAAAAAAAGTACCCTGTTGTTTCCGCGACGCTAAGACGAATCTAAATACACCTCGCTTGTCCAAATTGGGTTATCCGTTCAGCCTTTACAAGATAACAAAGAACCCTACATACAGACATACAGTGCAATAGCGCTTGGGAGCTTTATACTTGTCTCTCACTCGCCCTCATACGCTCTTATTAAGAGTGAGTGAGAGAGAAGTATCAAGCCGAAGCACCTCTTAAGTGCTCACACACTGTACATGTGAAGCCAGCATTACTATTTCGCGATTTCTAATAAACTGAAGTATTTTCTTGAAATCGGACGGTGCTTTTTTAAACTACATAATTATGAAAACACAACCTATAGGATATATCACATAGTTTAATAACATTTGACCTTCGAGTTATCAACTTAACTTAAAAAAGTAACCACCTTTTCCCGTTAAGCTGACTACTCAAAGGCGATTTGACAGGAGCGCGTGGAGCTAACCCCATGTTCTGTTTAGTCCATTTGAGAAAATACTCTTTTAGCGAACAATTACTGCCCTCGCGTGTGATATCCGTCCGTAGATAAAAATGTTTATTGATTCATTTATGATTTAGATTCGCCGAAAAAATCTAGGATGGCGGCTGCGAACCGGAAAACGAAGTGTTTGCAGGCCTTCAAAAATGTGAACCGAAGATCTAGTGAAGATCACGGGACGCCAATGGATGCGAGTAGCACAATACCAGCCGTCGTGGTGATCCTTGGAGAAGGCCTATGTCCAGCAGTGGACGTCTTTCGGCTGATATGATGATGAATCATCATTGATGATTCATTCATAATGATTATTGTATGGATTCATCATCATCATTGCGTATTATGACACTCGGCCTTCCTCTTCTTATTCTTATTCAGCGCATATGTGGCCACCGTTGGGCATACGCCTCTCCAATTTTCCTCCACTGGGCCCGATTTGCGGTGGATCTCCCCCAGACTGAGCCTGCGGTCGAGCTGATGTCATCCGACCACCTTGCTAGGGGCCTGCCAACTCCTCTCTTTGAGCGCGGTTGCCACTCTAAAATGCGCTTGCTCCATGTCCCATCATTACGGCGACACATATGGACTGCCCATGCCCATTTCAATTTGGCTACGCGATGCACATCGCGTCGCGATGATTTGGCACTCGGCCTGCATGGATCAAAAGCCACGTTTCATCCAATTGTATGGATTAAACATATTTTATAATTGGTTAAAGAAAATAAAAATAAATAAAAGCTTTGGTTTTGTCTTTTTTACTTTGCACTTTTGGTTTTCTAAGGTTTTTCTGTGAGCGATTAGTAAATGGTCCCTTTGAGCGCCAACAACGCCTAATGTGGTCACAAGTCTTCAAGCCCACAACGCCACTGACGACTAATGATGTTGTTTATGCTTTCATCAACATAAAGCGACGTTGAAGATTGCTTTATGTGGATGATCCTAGGAATAATTGGCTGTCGTGCGCACGTTATATGCCTAATTTGGTTTTTAGGGTGGGCACCAAGGCACCTTTTAGATCACTGCTCTATTCCTCGATGGAATTATTACCAACGAAGATAACAACAATAAGAGCGTAATGTACTCTTTATTTGATTTTATTGATCATTAAGTTAGTGTGGTTGCCGGGTTAGAATAGCGCCACTCCATGTCTTCCCGAGGATGTCGTAGGAGGCGACTAAGGGAATAAAGGCTTGTAGTACTGTTAGGCGATGGGCTTGCAACCTGTCACTAATACGCTGGTAAACATCTTAGTCTGATTATGCAAAATGTGGTTACAGAATTATCAACAAGTTTTTAGAGTTGTTGGTAATTCTGTAGCTCTGCCTACCCCACTCTGGGAATGAAGGCGTGAGTTTATGTAAGTTCTCACCAAAAAGTATTTTTTTTTCACGACTCCTGGGTTAGATCTTGAAGCGCTTTAATCTACCGTCTAGTGTTAGCCTAAGGAACATTGTGTTCATTTGGGGCAGCACTTGGTCCAACTCCCATACAAAGATGGTCAATATCCTTCCTTTTAATTATAAATACATTACACAGTCATTGCACTTATAAGACCCTTTTTTGTAGCGGGTTAGTAAAATTGCTTTGCTTACGTAATTATTACCTTTAAATGACCTAGAGTATACTCGTAAAGCGAAACTAATTTCCTAGGAGAGCATTTCAAATACAATTTCCGCCCCGTCTGATACACTTTGACGCTGACTGGCTTACTGTGGGTAAAGCGTTTTTCAATTTACGATGCCGCGTCTGAAATTCTAAATATAGACGTTGGACAGTTGCATCGATATACGAATAACCATTAAATTGATTGAAAACCCGAGATAATTGAGATACTGGATATACACCTGATTTTAAGTAATGTATGAGAATAATGAATCTTCTCGAATCAATTAAACTTAAGAAATGACCTATATTTGACAGCTAAATGCGGTCCGAATTGCGCTATACCAACCTTTTTGTAGTTTTATATAATACATTAAACCTCTGCAATGCTTTTACCTAATTAGTACTTAAATTTTAGATAGCTAGCTGACACCTATATTAAAATGCATAATTAAAATTACTTATTAATAATGATTATGACATCGTTTGTCTTTAATATTATGTGTGATAAATATTAATAATTTGTGATGTGATATTTTTCAAAAAGTTTATAACATTTGTTTTAAAAACTCATGATTGGAAGTTATGTATACAACTTCTTATGGATAAATTGTTTGCGATTGTATACAACGAATCTTCTCTAGGGACAAGGTTATGCAGGGAGTGCTGTATTTATTTAACTTACGTTAATAGCAATGACTGAATGCTTAAAATACTCTGAAATAATAAATATATTGTATTGCAATTGTTTTTTTCATTATGCTTGAATGACTTTTGTCTATTTTGACTTATGACATTCATGACTTCGAAAACAGATCACAGGTAATAAAAAAACACGTCTTTCTATATTTAGCCCGTTTTTCGCAGAAAACAAGCGAGATACATACTCGTACATAAACTCACGCCTTCATTCCCAGTGTGGGGTAGGCAGAGCTAAATAATTACTAACAAGCGAGATACCTACTTGTATTAAAAAAAAAACAATTATAATAACGCTTATAATCATGAAATGTGTTAATTTAGATCCTTGTTTTGCCAAGGCCATGTTTTAGAATAAAAATGAATAAGCGAGCAGTTTGTTTAGTAGGTGTATCCCAATTGCGACCGTTTCAGAACTACCGGTCCGTATAACCACACAGTTAAGTAGGTTTTATTATATTACGATTTGAATTCGATTTCGAGAAGATGCTGCGCGAGCCAAACTCACACTTGACTATTTTATGTTTTTTTTTTTCCAGTGTTTCCTTATCGTACCAAATTCAACGCTCGTTTTACATTTTTAATATGAAAACCTTTATCATTTTATTTATTTAGTAACAGCCGATTTAAAAAAAAACACTATACGGGTAAAAAGATACGGCTCTTTATAGTGAAGACGGACGGACGGACAGTGTAGGTGTATTAATAGGGTACCGTTGGATTTCCTACAGGTGCGGAATCCTAAAATAGACGGATTCCTCAGCCAGCTTCCCAGGCACTTAGGGCACTAGTACCTAGGTAACTAAGTTAACGGGATGGTCAAAAGAACTTAAAGGATCAACTTTAAATCGATTTGTTTTCAAATTGTAAAAATAACATTCACGACAGAACCCCCCCTAGTTTTTTTTTGTTACTGGCACAATAGTTTCCATTTCCATTGAATTAGTACCATTAAATGATTAACGCTTTTAATGAACACGCGTAGCTATCAAAGTAACCCTCCTTTCAAATTTTACCTTATGCGGACAAAATCACAATTTAAAAAATGTGCCAGATTTAAAATGAAATTTATTTGGTTTGTAATAAAGTTGTATTTATTTATAAAGACGTGGGTGAGTGTATGTAATTATTTCTATTAACCCTTTTGTCCAGTTGGGGGCGGCCCACTGTGCACAGCGGGTCTCTATGAGGTGCGCATGGGCAAAGAAGTGAAGTGTAATGAGCATGGTAGTAGATTTCTAATCTACCTATATTATTGATTGGTTTGGCAGATATTATAGTTTTTTTTTTAAGCGTTACCTGTTTGAAAATTATTATAAAATCTTAATGCGGCTACAAGTAAACTAGTCATCAGAGATTATTAGTTACTGTTGTAAAATAGTTTCTACATTTTTATAAATGTTCATTTTCCGAAGTTAAATCAAAGAGAACTTTTTTTTTTTACTTATATAGGGTTTTTACAATACGCCACGCCTCATCATAGCTTTATTTTTATGACAAAAGTTCTAATTTAATCTACTTATCCTGAATAACTAAACGCACGCATATGGCATCATAGACTCTTTTGAGGTTGGATTGGAAAAGACAAAATGCTGTTTCCGTACCGACCTCACAGCATCTAAGCTTGAGTTAGCCACGCAGCGCCTATTTTCAGTTACACTCCATTGTAATATGAAATACGTCAACGACCCCAAACTGACTGCAATAACGTGAATCTACTTTACGCGTCATGAAAGTAAAGTTCTCCGTATTTATTTCACATCCCAAATATGACTACGAGGGGTTGACAGCTCTGTATTTAAGCCTCCTTTCTACCTTTCCGACTATTGGCCGTATTACGTTGTCAAAGAGCCCGAGTGTATGCGCCTGCAGCGGTCCGAAGGACGCCATGTTGACGCTGCGGGCTGTTTGGACATCATCTGTGTAACATAAATAGCGATCGTTGTCAACGTGCAATTTTCGTGGCAAGGTGTATGGTTGACAGAAAAAGCGAATATTCACTTATTAATTTTCTAGTTTTACACAATCACTATAAAACCAATAAGTACTTGCCTACATAAGCTGTTTGAAATTTCTAGTTTTTTTTCGATACAGGCCTTAGGATTACATCTCCAGATAATAAATCTACACTGTACAAAACCTTTTCCGTCATAGCATAAACAATTTCCGTCAAAATGACATTAATTTGTCATACATACACTGCAGCTGAACATTCGATAACATTACGCGAAGTGCTTATTTTAATCTAAATAAAGGCACGTCGTATCTCGAGTTGATGATAAGCAAGTATTTCAGGTGGAATAAAGTATCTTAGTAAAGTGCACATTATGGTAATAGTATTTACATTCACAATATGGAGTTAACACAATACCCGGATATTATAACGACGGATGTAGGCATGCGATGTACCTACAATTTGTAATGTCAATAAAAAAATAACAAATACAATATAAATAAGCATATAAATTCGAAATCTCATCAAAATAAAATAACTGATTCGTACTCACATTCGAAGCTTTAACAAAGCTTAATAGACAACCCTAATTTTGAAGTCAAAGAAAGAACGTTATTTTGTAAATTGTGTGATTCGTCATTACATCTCTCTTTATTCAGTTTTTCAAAAATTCCTTTTAAAGTCCCATGGCACGAAAGGAATGAAGGTATATTCTGCGTCGAGGCCTTTGTATTTATTCTCCTACTTTAACTTAATTAGGTTTATAATGCCACTATCAGGGTTATAGTATTATTACCATATTTCCAACGTAACAATGATAATTAATTTTACCAAGGGTAGGTGCAAGCACTAAACCCGTTTAATATTTAATAGTTGCCATCGATCCTTAATTAGAAAAGGTGCGCAAACGCAAAGGTCACGTTCGTTGCATTCCGCGCGACCTTTGTTTTTGCTGACTTTCATTAAAAGTTGAACACGCTTTTGCTCTATATTAATGGAGTTTGTCCATGACTTAACTCCTGAATTCCGCCATTTTTGTAACGAACATTTCAGTATTTCTGTAATAGAATCTTATTTACAGAAAAGAATTTTAGCTACACCATACGATACTGTTTTTAGTTTGTATAATTTACCGTTTACTTGCACACGTTTTCGGAAACATAGTCAAAATTAGAAGTTGAATAGGTACAATTAAATTGGATATGATTGGTTATGAAATAGGAAGTACATTATCAAGCCAATTTAATTTGAACTGTATTGCAATGGGAATAAATTTTCATTTCTTAATAAATTAAAAACGGAATTTTGGAATAGACGTAATTGAACCTTATTGCCTTGAAGGTAGATTCAAAGTCACACTAAAAAAAACCTGGCTGTTTGTAGTACGATGGGTCTTAAGAGGTAGCTTGCTTTTTGTTATTTTGTTTTATGGAAAGCGGTTAGGTTGCCGTTGTATAGGATTTTTTTATTAAATTGGTATGTAATACTAAGCACAAGGATTAAGATCTGGTGATTAGGTAATGTCCGTGTCAATTGAAATTGGCAAATATGAAAACATAACCAAACGAACCAGTTCACCATTATTACTCGATAATCACGTACATTTTTAAGAGCAAATGCGGATTTTGCAATGATTTACACAGTCAATCATTACTTTCATATTAAATTTAACATGAAATAACTATTTATTTGACTAGTTATGTGTCAAAATCTTTGTCAATTTCTACTAAGCTGACTATAGTTAGTTCAGATGTACATATTTAGTTACCCAAGTGTTTTGTATATATATATATAGATTAAAGTAAAAAAAACTTCAACCTTAAGTTATGTTAATTTCTATTTTATTGGAAAAATTATTCTGATGGAGTTAATGGAACTTTATCTCAAACAACTGAAATCTGTCATGTACGGAACACCCCGTATCAAATATCCCTTCGAGATATTCTATTGTATGTTTTAAATCAAATAACATTGTTGTTTGATGGCCATGGAGAAAACCATACAGCACACAGACTACGTGACGGCCAGTCTTTGCAGTCCATAGGTATTTGTAATCTTAGGATATCAATCTCAAGACAGGAACCACGCTCCATATTGTAACAAAAACGTCTACAAACTATTAATAAAACCGGGTTCCGAAGCCGTTACTACAAACAAATCACAAAAATACAGGGTCTTTATGCAAGGAACAAGGTCCAAATTTTGAATTGAGTTAACCGCGTCATGTGCCCTAACGTAACCCTCTGTGGGCGAGTCCGACTCGCACTTGTCCATTTTCTTTTTTAATGTTCCTTTAGGATTTATAGTTGGTTAGCACCAGGTTTTTAAACTTTTTGTTAGCTTTAAAAAAACATCTCCATGAAAAGTATGAAATTAGATTTATTATCATTTATTTATTAGATAAGGGAGGAATAGTACATTGTTGCCTAGGTGCGGAAAGTAAGGGCTTTCCTGACGAGGTGGTTAGCAGGCCGAGCAACAGCGAGGCCTGCTAAAATACGAGTCAGGAAATCCTCGTTTCCGCCGAGGCATACATAATGCTTTTCTCAAACATGTGAGGAAATAATACAAATACATTTCTAAAAAGCAAGTAATTTAATTTACATTTTTGTTTGCCCTCCACAGCATAAATTGGTCATAAGTTCGGTTATATTTTTCCTTAGATTTAGCGGGAAGCAGGTTTTGCCTAACCGAGGCAGCTTCAGATTTTAATATAGGCGGTGTGGTACCTATTTCGTCGCTTTCGTAGCTTGAGCTCATTTTTTATAGTAAGTATTTCACACAACAAATAGTTTAATATTCGGTTTCACAATTATATTATGCAGAATGAACGAATGTTACCGACTGTCAATTGTTTTTAAATACTAACCATAGACATTGGAATGCAAATTCAAGAAGAAACACACGCACTGTGCTAAAAAAGCGAGCAGTTACCTTGGCTGTTTGGAATTTTTGTCTTGGTCCTTTTGATTTTGTATGCAAATAGACAGCATTTTTAAGAAATATATGGACATGGACGGAAAGTGTTTTCATATGGTTTTTTTACTCCTAGGAGTAAAATGAGGCTCTTTCCGTCCTTGTATTTCAATCGGGAAACCGTTTTTTCCGAGCATGTTTGAGAAATAGTTATTTATGTAACTGGTACATAATGAAGCTTCTTAAGGTACGAGTACGGAGTTTAGTGCGCGAGCTTGCAAGCTCTCTACTTACAGGCACGGGTACCTTAAGATCTAATTATTTACCGTTGCAAACATAACTTTTCCTACAATTTTTTCTTGTATTCTACACAATTTTTCAGCTTACAAATTACTTGTCAGCACAGTCATTTTCATTATTCCGATTGGAGTTAATAGTTTTTGAGTTTTATTGCTAAATGTTAACAAATTTCATGCATTTTTTAATAGTTACTAAAACAGTTCTGACAATTTATCATAGAAGTTAGGATGCCAAACGAAACGCCATTTTGTTGATATCCATATTGAACGTAACCATGGTAACCAAATAACAAATCAATGGATATTGATCTTAATCATCTATAATGTTATGTTTTTAATATACGTAATTTTAATTGGTGTTAACATATTTTTAACGGTTTATTATACCAATTTCGATTTCAACGCCCAGCAACTAAACTAAACGCCCAGACTGATATCTGGAATGACCGTAACCATGGTAATAACAATGCTATAATAATTATGTTAGAACTGTTGTTACCACGGCAACGCTAATATAGAATTGTTTGCACGCCTCGGTTACGCTATCAATATTAGCGGTTTAAAGTACGCGAGAAAAAGTTACTAAGCTGACTAGACATGTCCCTAAATGTATTCTGACGTGCTTTTCTTGAAGGATAGTAACGCATTGTAACTAGTGACTCTTTTTCGGGTTTAAATCGATAACAATAAATTTGGTGCCAATTGAGGAATTAAGGACTTTATTACATCGATTACACAGTGGTTTGGAACACCCTGTATAAGATTATGACAGCACAAATTTATGATGTCAACTAACCAATCACTACATAATTATGCACATAAAATATGACCGTTTACCATATCAATAAAAGTTATAGGAAACGACTTACAGATTGAAATCACGAATTTTTTGCTTGTGTTTTATGATGATGGTAAGAGAGTTTACGTTTCTTTGGCAAAGGGTTGTATAGTGATATCGTTTATGTTGTATTCTATCTAATCTTTATCGTAAGGGCGTATTTTTAGATTATGTAACAAAAGATTTTTGCCCTAAATAATACTGTCGTTTTATTAAATTAAAAAATCACCCCTCTTTTATTGTAGTTTTTTATCCGTGAATAAAAAACGTGGGTAAGAAACTACGAAGATAGGGATGTAAAAAAAGCGTTGCTGTTTTTTTTTACGTTTGCTGATCGAGTTTTTATAACAAGTTTTTGAATTATGAAGCAATATTAAATATTGTTTTTTGTGCGTGTGTATACTTTTGGGCTTTGTTTTTTTCTTATAGTTTCACGTGCATTTCTTTTTTAATAAATCAGCTTTTAAAAGAGATCAGATTTTTTGTAGATAATTTTCTTTATATAGGTAAGTTACCCCTTAAACATCGGATTTATTTAAAAACGTGCCTTGCAAAAAGAACAATACCAGGATTTATATAAAAGTCAGCTTGATTGACTGCAAATGGGCCGGGTTTATTAAATTCGACTACTCAAAACCAAAGTTAATTAAATTAAATGATTAAAGTACTTCCATATCCATACCAAACATTTTATTATAAATTAAAATACCCATGGACAATTTGCAAGCCGCCGTGCTGTTAGTAAATTATTAAAAACAACGTTAACTTTTTAAAAGGTCAGCATAGGCACGCGTCTCGCTAAAAATAAGCGACATCTGCCAACGGATGAAATAATTGAGCACCTTGCCTTTTAAAGGCTTAGACTAGTTTAACGCCATAACTGTTTTAACTGTTTACTGTACTGGATTAACATTATAACTGTATCTTTACTAGTTTATGATGCTTGCACATTTTAGCAATGCATCGTATTAAAGTCCGTAAAAATATGGTCAGACATTTTGTCGTGGTCCGAAAAATATCGGTCAATTTTGGTTCTTAAATGGACTGTAAAGCTAAAAAAATTCATGCAAACTGCGAAAACGTTTCTATAGTCATAAACCTAGCCCGAATTTTAAGATTTTTGAAAATATTGTTCTCGTAAAATCATGAAAAATTATGTCTGTACGTTTTCCTTTCCACGGAAATACTTATTAGAATGAAACAATTTTAAAAAACAAAAAACAGAAACGTACAGACTTTGTTCTTTATAATAACTACACCATTCAAAAATCGTGGAAATCGTACTTGATTTAGGGGGTGAGAAACGTTAACGACCGGTGCTAAATTTGTATGGTTTTTTTTAACAACTACGCGATTTTAACTGCGCGTCACAATCCTGTTAACCAGGGTTTTCGTAAACACTCGCTCGGAATCGATTTGCGTGCGTTATGATCGCTGAAATTAACCTGTCATTTTTGGTTTTTCATTCTTCCTGCAAGTGGATGGTGTCGCGGCAAAAAAGATCAGGCCGGCTTAACTTACAGCTGAGCAAATGAAAATGCAACGAAAGAGCTAGCTTACAAAGTAGGAAATACGTGAAAACGTTGGCTGTGCAAACCAATTAGCGTGCAAAATTATCCGTTTTTTCGAGCAGGAATAGTTTTATTTTGCTCTTTGATCGGAACCGAATAAATATCGATTCTGTTCGAAGGTGATTGATTATTCGGCGTTTCGACCGCCGCCGTCATTATTATTTTCGCATATTATTCCTGATAAACTTAATAACTTTCTTGCTCTTTTTAATGGACTGGATCTAACCCAGGTCCGCTGATTCTGACATCAAAAGTTGCTGGTAGTTATCATTATTTTTGTCAATATAAATTTAAAACACAAAGACGGTAGTTGAAACGCCCAAATATTCGCCCTCAAGCAAAATCGAATTGAAAATGATCTATTTGAAATGTATGGCGTTTCTGATGAGCAGGTTAATTAAGTTAACCAGGTTTTTAAATGATTCTTTATTACATGACAAGCACACTAAATACATATTTCCTTGAGATTTTACTGTATTATCAATACAAATCTATGTTAAAGTAAAAAAAAAAACTACGCAAAAAACGCTGTTTTTATCATGACGCTGGCTATATGACAAGTTTGACGTAACACGCAAGTAAACCATAAACCATCATTTGAAGAGATATACACTTATGATCTGTGGTTACTTGCTTGTGACGTCACGAGAAAGTAACCACAGCTGCAAACCAAATACAGCGTTTAAGCAACAGATTTACGCTATTATCTCAAAAGATGACCACAATTTGTAGTATATTTTAAATTTGGTCAAATATCCTATTGCTATCATATCTAATTATCTAGGCATTCCATTTCGGTCCCTATGGGTGGCAATGCATGTGCAGTCTTAGATTATAGTCTTGTGAATGAAGATTTCCATGAAACACAAATCCCTTACCATCCGTTGGTCTAGTCTTTGTGGCGTTTGGGTTTGGAAAATAAGATGCTAAACTCTTATTAGCAGACAAAAGAAACTCGATAAATAGAACAATTGTAAAAGGAAAACCATTGCAGTTTCCTATCTATTAACTTAAACCTATTACCCTCAAGTCAAACCAGAAACGGTGCAAAACTTTGAATTTGTTTAAAGTTTTCTCCTTACTAACTTAGTTATCTTATAGTTCCAAGGTTCTAAGGATTATCGTTGAAGTTCCCTATTTATACCGCAGGCGAACTATTCGCCATAGCTTCGCTTTAGTATGGCATTTGTTTTGAAATCACAGATATACCGTTTAATTGATTGGTATAACTTTATCACATGTAATTTTAGTGACATTCAATTGTCATAGCCAAAGTACAAATAGTACAAAAAGTATTTTTTGGTGTAGTGTAGATAATTGAAATATTAAAACCTCCTAAGTGCAAGTCGGACTCGCGCGCGAAGGGTTCCGTACCATTATCTATCTCTAACTTATTATATATATAATGGTTATAGCAGGAACAGAAATACTTTATCTGTAAAAAATTCTACTGCCTAGCTATCACGGTTCGAGAAATACAGCCTGGTGACAGAAAGATGGACTGACGGACGAAAATAAGTGTTTTTAAAATATAAATAAATATGAAAAATTAATATTGTAAAAACGATCAAGCCTTAATCGACAGAGTCTCCTGACATGTCTCGAAACTACGCTATGAGTGCGTTAGCAAAAACCACTAACGGGGCAAATGATCGTCAAATCAACATACCATTTGGTAGCCATTTTTTTGACATTATCTTTTCTGATGACTGCCAGGGAGACCAGAAGACGCACGTGCTCACCTAGATAAGAGAGGTGAGTGGGTATTATTTGGCGTATACGCGTGCATATGGTTAGTTCCCGATTCGCCGGATTCCTGTTTCGTCGGATTCTTGTTTCGCCAGATTCTTGAAGGAAAAGTTTAGACTGGCACATATTTTATATATGAAATTCCGGCGAATCGGGAATCCGACGAAACAAGAATCCGGCGAATCGGGAACTAACCGTGCAGTGCATATGTCAGAGAATTGCTTTCTATATTTATTTACTTTCAATATCTCTACGTCGTGTTTCATGCCAGCTATATACTCAACACCAAAAATACATAGTCTGTCTTCAAATTTAATTTGGTATTTGTCTAGTAATATTATTACAAGTTTTTTTAAACATGCAATAACTATTCGTATTCCAGTTTTGACTAGGACAAGTTTTTACCCTGAGTAAAGCGGTTTCATGGGGTATAAATCAACCTTATTTTGACCTATGACCTCCTACAAAAAGGGACCTTCCCTATAGCCAAAATACAAAACTAATTCTGCGGGTGAAAACAGCGTTGTTAGCTAACAGATGTTTAAATTTAGTATGACTTCAAGTTAGTTCAGAATTTGGCCGGTGCGTCTTTAATGTGGTAAAGTATAACGACTAAGGAATGACGATGCAGTTTTATTATTATGTATAAATCAATTTTAATGCATTATCAAGTGCATATGGTTGTACGGAATTTATTTAACTTCGAGGGTGCTTAACCAGTTCCACAATCACTGTTAATATTTTCAAACATTTCGTTTATGGTCAACGTCCGAATTTCACGAAAAAAATACCTAACTATTAAAATGAATACATTTAAAAACCTGATGGAAAAGAAACTTGTTTTTGAAACAAGCCCAACGGCGAAACAACACAAATTCCAAACAATACAAACAAATTGGCATTGGCCCCTGTAATTTCTGCTCCATTCAAAGTCACTGTCAACATTTTTTTTTTAAATACATGGTCATAATCCGAACTAGATTTCCTTTCCACCTAGCGAACACTGAACTTACAGACGCATCCAAACGAGGTCACGGTGGCGCGCTAACACATAAATTCCCAGGCTTATTGTTGACGAAAATAAATCAAAATTTACATAAAAAAACTGGTTTCGCAACTGAAAAAATAAGGGATATCCCATTGTGCGTCTTCGGCTTTCGCACACGGAAGTCCTGCTAAGAATGAGATTTGGGCAACAATAGTTACAATAGAGACACTGACAATGGGGCGACGCAACGAGAGCACCCATTGTGTTATGTGCAGCTGATCTGAGATCGCTCAGAATGCTACGGCAGTTTAAACTGAGAGTGTATGTGTGAGCAAAACCTGAGAGTGTTAGAAAACGACGAGACTTTACTTTGACAGAGCTATCCTTACTGACCATGCCATCCACTACAATAGACCCGATATCACATTTATAGACAAATCAAAAACTTACCAAATACATCGAACTGAAAGACGAAATCACACGACTTCGGCATCTTGATAAAACCACAATAGTGACTATTGTTCTTTCTGCTACAGGAGTAATACCAAAACAGTCAATCAATCAATCAATCTCTAAAAACACTAAGATTGCCTCTAGGTATTTACAACCTTCTCCAAAAAGTCTTGAACACATGTCGAATTGTCAGTAAGTTTTTACAAAATGATCAGGAATCTTCTGCTTCATCCATATCACCCAAACAACACACTGCATTCAATCAGTCCACAACATAGTTACCACCACAAAAGCAGCCAATCAGTCAACAAGGAACCTCACAGAAACTATCACCGTTTGGTTGCCGGGTTAGAATAGTGCCACTCCATGTCTTCCCGTAGACTTCGTAAGAGGCAACTAAGGGAATCAAGGCTTGTAGTAGGTACTGTTAGGCGATGGGTCTGCAACCTGTAAATAATACACTGGTAAACATCTTAGCCGATTGTGCAAAACGTGGTTACAAAATTATCAACAAGTTTTTAGAGTTGTAGGTAATTCTGTAGCTCTGCCTACCCCACTCTGGGAACGAAAGCGTGAGTTTATGTATGTTATGTATGTATGTACTATCACCGACTATCACTAGCTTAAGCAATTTACCTGGTATGCACCTGGCCTAGACCCGTGAGGCCTAGAACAGTACACAAACCTGAGAAATAAAAAATAAACAGAAGAAAAAACGGGCCTGAGTGCTCCCGAGGGTAGTTTCAGTTCCTCACCTCACGCTTGCCTTCACCGGCCGGCTGCAGAGTACAATGACGAGGAGCAGACCCTCACCTCTAGCTTGCTTTTATTGGCCGGTCAGAGTGGAGTCGCAAGAACTGTAAATGCGTTGAGAACCGTGAAGACCACTAATATGTAATGCCTTTATGCTAGTAATCTCACTGGTCATCTTATCCCCACATCGGAACACAATGCGAACATTTACTTCTCATCATCATCATCATGGCAGCCGAAAGACGTCCACCGTTGGACATAGGCGTCTCCCAAGGCTCTGCACTCAGACCGCTCTTGTTACTACCAATAGGGTAAAGATAAGATCGAGAAAAACTAAAAACGCCATTCTTGATGTTATACCTTTGTGAACGGTGTTTAAATTATTAATTTAGTCTACGAAAAACTCCATAATGACTTTATTTGTGAGCAAACAAAATTGGCGTGTCACTTTTAAAGCAAAAATCTCCTTAAGTCAACTCTGTGTGAAATTCGGCTCCAGAATAAAAAGTTCTTAGTATAGTTTAGTGATTTGACTGCTGATCTACTGATCCACCTTCGAAGTCACTCGCATACTCGTATATTTACATACAAATACACACGTACGCAAACACAGGCACACATTCACACATGCATGTAAACAAGCATTACTGAATTGTAAGAAATGTTTTCCTTGTATAGAGCTGTTAACTGGTACCTACCTTTCCTTTACTGTTAGGATTTTCATTTAAAAGTGACATATGGAAGACTGCCGATGCTTATAGCACAGGACTCATCTCATATTATAAGCACTGGCCGTACCTAATAAGGTTTAAATACATACATACATACATACCTTCACGCCTGTAATCCCAGAGTGGGGTAGGCAGAGCTACAGAATTACAACTTCAAAAAGTTGTAATTAAATTAAGGTTTAAATGGTCTCCGTTATTGTGACTAGAAAAGTAAGGTGCCAAATTATGTCCATATCATTTCTTCTGTGTTTAGCTATTAGCATGTATAGCTTAAGTTAACCAGCTTTTTTATGTATCTCTATGTTTATAAAATAAATTATTATTATTATAAAAAAATATTATTATTTACATATTAAATCCTTAAATGGAAGCTAAATTAGCTATAGAATGGAAATCAAACAACATCGCGTGCTCTGCGTGCACGCATGAAATCCCGGGGAATATGATAATGCGCGTAAATCAACTACCCTATTAGGGATAACACAAGTTCAATTATGATTCTATTGCAATTGCGACCGTATGACAACCTAGGAGAGTTTGATATGCTTCTGTACACATCGCACATGCAGCTTTTTTTAGAAAAGTACAAATGCAATCGTGTGCTTAAACCACTACAAATGTAACCACTTAGTTTAATAACTACGTTCATTTAACTCTTCTAATTGACTAAATATTACACATTTCCTAAGAGAATAGTGAAAAGCTAGTTGTATGGTACCCTAAAGCCTCCGCTCTGTCCGTCTGTCTGACCGTATCTCATGAACCGTAATAGTTAGACACTTTAACAGGGTGTTTATTACCAGTGATGGGAAATAGGTGAGCTAAAATACCTATTCTTTGCGAGAGGACATAATATGGAGTGGTTACAACCGGATAAAAGTATATATTTTTTGGATTCCGGGTATTTGATATTTATCCGGGCACTGCGAATACTAGCCGTAATGTTGAACATACATTATTTTCCTTATAGAATGTTTGTAAAGTTTGTAGTAAAAATGGTAACATTCCTGCCATAAAGTTAAAATTATAAGAAATCCGAAAATGTGAACGCCCATTTGCAAGTCATAAACAAACAATGCGTGGGAAAACCCATATTATTAGTCCTGCTGCTACTTTTTAGAAATCTTGCACATTCCTTCTTTTCTCTAGCCCTTTTTACTAAAAACTAACATTAAATATGCTGTACTTTAAACAAAACATGTCATGTTTTACATTACGATAATTACCCGAATAAATATCGAATACCCGGAACAGAAAAAATAATAATTTTTATCCGGTTGTAACCACTCTATATTATGTCCTCTCGCGAAGAATAGGTATTTTAGCTCACCTATTTCCCATCACTGTTTATTACCCAAGCCGTTATAACAACAAATAATAAAAATAAAATAAAATAAATTACTAAAGGGTCCCTTATAAATATCTCGTTTTTTTTTGGTGTGGAACGGAACCTTTCGTCTGTGAGTCCGACTTACACTTGATCGGTTTTTTTGGACGGTAGAAAATAAAATTAGGGTTAGTACTAGTTTTTTGCAATTCCGCGTTGAAACGTTTATCGCTATTTCCGGGAATCGCGTAATTTTCGAAATAAAACAGAAACATATCCATTTATAACTTAATTTTTTTATGCACATTACGTAATATCAATATTATTATATTCAAATTGATGATAAAAATTAAATTTGTTTATACAATGACATAATCCCTTTTTACATAATTCAACAAGAACGCATTTTTATAAATTATAACTAAATGTATTTAAATTAAAATAAATCTAATCTTAATAATTACCACTATAAAACCCCTCTATCAGCTGCATTACTTCTCTTTAATAGCTAGCCCAATCCTTTGGGAAAGGTAAGCACCAGCTCTAGGATCTCCGGAGGAGTCTATGAGCCGGGATGGAAGGGGCTTTAATAAAGCTTTTCAGATCAGCTTACCGAGATCCCATGGTTTCCACTCCATTGGCACTGGTTTGGGCCTGATCAGCTGCTGCACCAGCCTGATTAAGGGTTGACTGGACGTGGGAAAGGGCGTCGCATCCCACACCAGTGCCCTACCCAGTTTCCACGGCACCAATGTAGCTCGCCGGGTCGCTTGCCGTCCTCCCTAAGCAGATCCGCTGGTTCTAGGACGACGGATCATGTCATTTAATTCTGCCGTGGCGGTACAAATGGCCGGAACTTCCAAATAATGAAAGGCCATGTCGTCCCAGCTCACTCACTTCCTTCTAGCACGCGCAAGTATGTGTTTTATAGATTCTAGCCCAAAGCCGCAAGCTTAACTATACGCAAACTTGGGTCCAGGACTGTGCCTATATTGCGGGAAGAAAGAGCGTAGAGCCAATGACCTTATTTGCCTGCTAAGACAGCAAGGAGACGAGCGTGATCTGAATCGTCCGGACTATTTTGTATGAAATACTTAAAGCACCGCAGTAATTATTATTTATTAAATAGCTCGCAATACACTTAATCTATATTCTTATAAGCATGGCTAAGTGACTAAATAATAAAGTTTATTACAGTATGCTTGAGCGGGCGATGAGCGGGAAGTGAGTACAGCTAGCAAACAGCTATTAATATTTGTGTCTCTTTTATTGACACGCGATCTACATTATTTGTTCCGACGATAAACTAGAAGAAAGAGCTCTCGCCGGCAGTTTGAACAGTCAGAGAACTTTTTAATACAAATTTGCACACACACACACACACACATATAGCACATTTTCTCACTTAGCCTTTCCCTTTTTAGATTTAAAATTGCCTTGTCTAAACATTAAGTGTTATCTGTAATTTTTAATACTTATACTTGAATTTAATGTTATGTAACGCATTTTTCACGTCATCTACGTCGTCATCACGCACTTGACTGGTCAATGTGTTATGTAACCGTTTGTGTCCCAATAAACATTAAACTTTAATATACGCGTCTCTTTTATTTACACCGGACCTATATCTTTTGTTCGTTTCTTAAGCTAGAAAAAAGTCGATATATAATCGCTTCCTCGCCCTTGGTGGGATTTTAGATCTCTGTTGTTTCTAGGCAGATGCAATAATACTGCGAGCGGGGAAAAAAATGTTCACTTGTTTTTGTGTTGTCGCGCGTAAGGAAAAGAAGTCTAGTCCGAGGTGTCCCTAAGTTCTACGTAGCCATGTCCAGAATGGTTGCGTTTATCGCGTGAAAAAATGTGAAAAAGCATCCGTCACTCTCGTACTTATACATGTCAAAAAGAGACAGATGTGTTATCCACATTTTGTCATATTAGTCCCCCTGGGCAGTCTCTCGCTAGTCTTGATTGAAAGCATTATTCATCTCACCAACGCGGGACTTTTTACAATGGTAACACATACTGATACTTTTATGTCCTTAATAAACTCTTTTCGAAAGCTTATTTAACAGCAAATGTTACCCTAGAACAAACAACGCCCACGAAACGGTTACAAATGAGAGGGGTAAAAATTTGGGGTCAAATCAAATTATATTCATTTGCTAACTAATTTTGTACTGACTAAGGAGGGTAGTGGGCAGGTCACGAGTTCACATTCAGTTGGTGTTATTTAATTTATGCGATTTAAATGCACTATTAGGTACTATTTGCTATAGTAAAAAATGGTTTTGACTTAACTTAACTTATTTCCAAGTCAACATGTTATTTAAATAATGTATATTTTGTATTACCAAGAAATTTGCACTATTCAAATGATTGTTACAGATTCGTTCACTTGTTACCAACGTTGTTTCGTATGGTAACAAAATGGGAAAATTCATATTATGGCCAATTACATTGAAATCATTTCAAAATTACACTTTTGGGATTAAATTATATTAAATTGATCAGATAGCGGTCAAGATCGTGACTTTTAATTATCAAGGAACAGCCAATGAAAAAAAAACATTATCTAGTTAAATCCAGCATGTCCCTAGACAACAGACTTTATTTTGGAGGAAGATGGAGTGTTGATTTAAGGATCGGAGTAACAGAGACGGCGCGTGCGGATTTGAACAGCTGATAAGATTAGAGGGTGATGTTATTTTGTTCAAAGTTCGTTTGATATCAGGTAAAAAGTCAATATATATTTTTTTTAAACCGCATGGTGTAGTGTCCCCTAAAGTATGTTAATTAGGGTTTTTTATGGCAAAGTGAAAGCGCAACAGCACACAGGCGAGCACCTGACGATAAGTGGGACTCAGACACATAAACATTGGAATTCTAAAGACAACAATCTGAAGACTGCCATCCTAAGACTCCAAATGTGTTGCCAACTTTAACCAACCAGCTTTAGCCAACTATAATAATGCCAATATTTTGAGAACTGTATTGATAAAATGGTTTGCCATGAATCAAAATACATCGTTAAAGATTAAAGGGTTTCATAGATTCATCCAAGAACATGCATTAAAGGTGTCAAGTTTGAAAAATAAAACTATCGAGGATTTTATTTCTAATCGTGTTTTCACGCTTGCCAGTCTCAAGCAAATTTGATCAAATTTAATCAACACAAATAACAGATACAAAGGCGTTATGGTTAATTAGATCCAGATCGCGGAATACTACAGACTTTATCATCGGTGGCCTGTTAATTTTTGCTTTCCGCCATGTTGACTGCTACACCAGAAGGGCGTTGGAACTGTCAACGACTGTCAAAATGACGTATAATGACAGCGCACAATATGCGCATACGCATGACTGCGCTCATTCAAATTTGGAATAGATTTATAAAGCGCATTACGCTAAAACGAATTGACTTGAATAAATAATATTTTTGTATTAGTTACGTGTGAGTTGTTTGTTTTTTGTTATAATTCAGTGTAAACTGGGTTGTCATAGAATAAAAGAAGTCACAGTTTTGTATCGACGGAACCCTAAAAGATACATAATAAGGCAAGTAATTTAAATAAATTTTACAAAAACTGGCGGCTTTATAGATTCGTTTTTTTCTTAGGATTCTAAAACCAAAATAGTGCCTAGTGGTTGCACGCGACTCTGTCTGCGTAGAAATTTATCGTTATTCCCTCTGGAACTGTGAAATCATGTCCTTACCCCGAACACGTTGTTGCGTAGATCATGCGACTCTTATATTAAAATTAGAACATTATGGTCTGTCAAATAATTCTCTAAATCTTATGTCTTCATATCTTAGTGATAGAACACAAACAGTTGTTGTAAACCAAACACAGTCTATTGGAGCCCCTGTTAAGTTAGGTGTGCCTCAGGGCTCTATATTAGGTCCTTTCTTATTTTTGGTTTATATTAATGACTTACCACGCACAGTAGATAATCTTTGTGATATTGTGCTATTCGCTGATGATACATCATTAATTTTCAAGGTAGACCGAAAATCCGTCGATTACAGTAGGATAAATACCATACTAGGTAAATTACTTAATTGGTTTACTAGTAACAATTTGCTACTCAACGCTACGAAAACTAAATGTGTTAGGTTCGCTTTGCCTAATGTTAGACCGGTAGAATCTAGTATATTTCTTAATAATGAGAGATTGGAAATGGTAGATAAGGCGCTTTTCTTAGGGATAACTATAGATAAAAACTTGCAATGGAGTCCCATATAGCAGTACTAGCAGGTAAATTAAGTTCGGCAGCTTATGCTGTTAGGAAAATCAGGCAACTTACTAATGTTGAGACAGATCGCTTAGTTTATTATAGTTATTTTCATAGTGTTATGTCGTACGGTATTCTGGTTTGGGGAAAAGCTGCTGACATACAGACTATATTCGTGTTGCAAAAAAGAGCCATTCGTTCTATATATAATCTAAACTCCCGTGATTCCTTAAGAGTACTATTTAAAGAAATTAATATTTTGACAGTAGCATCACAATTTATTTATGAGAATATTATTTATGTCATTAAAAATCAAGACTCTTTTGTTAAGAATTGTGATGTACATAATTTGAATACGAGAAATAAAAATAAAATTGCTATTAAAAAATTTCGTGTCCTTCCTTCCTTTTCTTTAATAAATTACCTGACGTTGTTTTAAAGTTACCATTTCCAATACTTAAAACTTACTTGAAAAAGTCTTTGATGTCTAAAGCTTACTATAGGGTCGAAGACTATCTAACAGATAAAAATGCTTGGCCAACACCTAAATAATTTAATAATTTAAATTAGTCTTAAAAATATGTAAATATTGTATTATTGTCTAGGGGACACGGTTTCTGTAGGAGAATGTATCGAAACTTTTATGCATGTGGTCTTGCACCGTCACAGGTAAGTATAACTTGTATACTTTCTATATATATATATATATTTTTTATATTACTGTTGCTTATTAGTTTTGTGACAATTCTGAGTTTTGACACGTTTTCCTGCTCAACTACGCATGAATACATTTTTGGTGTTATGTGAGATTCATTGTTTTATATAATGCTAGGTTAAGTTTATTATTGTATAATATCATTAGCAATATTTAAAAAACGACTTACTGTTGAGTTTCTTGCGGCGTTTCTTCTCAGCAGTGGTCTCTTCCGAAGCGCTGGTAGATTTTTGACGTGTAAAAGTGCCCGTGCGGCCTACTTACTGAATAAACATCTTTTATCTTTTTTTTTTATCTTTTTTATCACAAGTTATCTCCATACTTCATTTCACGAGAATCAGCTCAGGATGTAGCAGTGAAAGCGTAACATTAATAACATAACATAAATGTGTATAACAAGATTAGACACGTGTTATACACGCTAACTATAAAAATACCGACTTGTTTTAATATTTTCCTGTTACTTTTTACAACAATCAAGCAATCAATCAATATGTATTGGCTTTCAATAGGTAATAACAAGGTTTTACATAAGGGAATACCTTAAAATTCCGAATTACTTTTTTCCAAATACCTACTACCTATTCATTTTTCCGATAGTTATGTTACGCTGGAGTTTAATTAGATGAAATTACGTAGGTAAGGTTAGGTTTTTTTTTTCATTTTATTTTTTATTTTTTTTGTCATGTCTCCAAAAATTGTAATTAAAACTTTTAGGTCACTTAATCTAAAAAAGACTGAAGATCTCTGGGGCCTCTCCGACACAGTACTACAGTCTGTCATAGAATTAACTGCACCATATCTGGCTGCATTATTTAACAAGTGTCGACATTGGAGTGTTTCCCGATCTGATGAAACATAGTAAGATTATACCCTTGTTTAAGTCAGGGGCAAGATCAGACCCCACAAATTTTAGACCAATTTCTATACTGCCAGCACTGAGTAAAGTTTTTGAAAGAATAATTCTCAACCAAATATCCTCACATTTTAGTAAGAATAAGTTGTTTCATAATAGTCAATTTGGGTTTACCAAGGGACGGTCAACTACAGATGCCGGTTCGACCCTAATTAAATACGTCTTTGATGCCTGGGAAAAATCACTAGATGTCATTGGAGTTTTCTGTGATTTATCCAAGGCGTTCGACTGTGTTGATCACGTTACGTTAGTGCGGAAGCTAAGCTACTACGGTATCAAAAACGGTGCCCTTAATCTTATTATTTCTTACCTTGCTCACCGAACTCAGCGGGTGGACATAAACAGAACGCAATCCCCGGGATCAGCTGTTGCTATGGGAGTGCCTCAAGGCTCAATTCTGGGCCCATTCTTGTTTTTGATTTATATCAACGATCTCCCTTATGTTGTGCGCGACAAACATGAAATAGTTCTATTTGCCGACGACACTTCACTTTTATTTAAAGTAGATAAAAAACAGGCAAATTTTAATGACATAAATGACACGTTGTCAACAACTGTTGACTGGTTTACAGCCAACAACTTACTTTTAAATGCCAAGAAAACCAAGTGTATGAAATTTTCTTTATCAAATGTGATAGGAGTGAATGGGAATAATATAAGACTAAAGGATGAGACAATGGGATTCGAAGATAAAACAGTATTTTTTATTGACAGTTCCCTTTTTTATTGATATATTTTGTCCGGCAGCATGGGCATGTCATGCTCACTCTAAGGTCTTTGCTTACGGCGGCGTCGTTGATCGGGTCGCCACCTTCCCGAACACATGGTTGAGGGAGGCGATGGCTTAGATACGCGTCATACTCGTGAACGGGTGCTGTCTGTGGGGTCCGGTCTGTTCACGCTTGCAAGGACCTGTTATTCAGTTAATTATTTTAATTATCGTTCCTGACGTAGAGACCTCGTCATGTTGTTCTCCTAGACATTAGGTATTTTATTTGTATTTTATTGTCTTTACATTTGTAATGATTTTATTTGTGTTAGTTTTAAAAATAATTATTTATTACTTTATTACCTTGTAATGTAATTTAGATACTTTTAAGTATTATTGTATTTAAACATTGAAAAAAAATGACCTTCTGCTGGAGTTTCTTGCGGCGCTTCTTCTCCGCAATGATGGTCTTGTCCGAAGCGCTAGTAGATTCACTCCATGTTACCGACGTGTAAAAGAGCCCTCATGTGGACAATTTACTGAATAAATATTTTGTATTTTGTATTTTGTATTGGTTTGATTTATAAGTAGGCATCGGAGTTTTTGTCGCACGGTAAGACTAATAGCAAGCTATGGAGTCGTCGTTTGCCATAAATTTAAACTCTTATTCATATTCACACTCATTGATTTCATTTATCTTAAAATGCCTCTATAGCGGTCGGTCGTGTATAATTATCTAGGTCAAGTTATATAAAAAAAAATCTATTAGATTATAAATTCATAACTTGAACTATTTTAACATACAATTTGCCACTAGTGTGGACTAAAACATTCCCTTCTGCCGTGTTTTAATGTATCTTTTGTTTATTTATAAAATTTCGTAATTAAATCAGTATAAAAATGGTAATCATTTTTTATTGTAATATTTATTTTCCAAATCTAACATTAAATAATCGTTTTTAAACTCGTCAACGTTGTTGTCCTTGATTATAAAAAAACCTAAATAAATGAGTATGAATATGAATAAGAGTTTAGATTTATGGCAAATGAAGACATAGCTTGCCATTAGTCTTACCGTGCGACAAAAACTCCGATGCCTATTTATAAGCGATAGCAAAAAGTTAAGTTTGATATCAAAAAGACGTGTGGCACTCGGGGACTGCCGCGGTAAAGCTATTGCATGTCGTACAAACGCACACAACGCCGTGTCGAAGACTGCCGAACTGAAACGACGTTAGACGATGCACGGCCTTCAAGCCACACCTCCTTGCCCGTCGGAGTGGGGAGCGTGAGGTTTTTTCGTTACGGAATTTCTGGATTCGGTCCCCGCGCTCAAGGCCCGCGATAGAAGCTATGCAATAGCTTAAAAATTGGGTTCGGAATTTTGATCAATACGGAATTATGACTCTTCGGAATTATGTAGTGAACCCCGTACATAAGCTTATAAAAATGCGAAGAAAACAAGCATTCACGGTAATTTCTAGTAGTTGGTGTAGTGTAAGGAAATTATGATGATTTGTAAAAGAAAATATTGGTCCAGTACATGAAGGGTCCACGGGAAAAACATGTCTAGTCACATTAGTAACTTTTTGAGATATTGCAATTTGAAAGTTAGGGACCATGACATGTCATTTTGTACGTAATTTTCGTGTAGAGGTTTTTTTAAGAGTGAATAGATACAAGTTATATGAAGATTTATATCTGAATCTGAGAGTAGGTAATAGTTCATTTTGTCCTCTACATACTGAGATTCAAAACTCATTTTCAAAAAAAAGTGACTACGCATGTTCTTTCCGTGGACTCTTCACATGTAAACTACAACAAAAAAAACAAAAGTTTCCGTTTTCTTTGCAAGGAGGTGTTAAGGTGAACTTATCCCAGCCGAACGCGTCGAACGAGTCAAACGAAACGATTCTAGAATTCTGTATATGAAATCTTATGAAACTGAAAATGCACACTTACGGTTCTTCCGGATTCCGACGATTCGACGCGGGCGCTTGCATTCGGTCTGCGATCTCCTTTAATATACTGCTATTCAACCATTTCTATCTTCCCACTTAAGATTTCCACATTTCTACTTAAGAGCTATGCTCTTGTCAGTGGAGTAATTTCCAGTCTTGCCTCCAAGCCTTCTCTTTAATTCATTGATACGGCACGACTCCTACTTTTTCCTTTACTACGCACTGCTAGATCAAGACAGTATCAACTCAAAATCATTGTTGGTTTAGTTTCAAGCTCATAGACGTTGTATTAAAGTTGATTTTAAAATACAGTTGCATTTTGAGTTACTACTCTTTTGATCTGGCAGTGTGTTGGTTGAGGTTAGTAATCTTCTAAGTGTCTCTCTTTTCCTTTTTCCTTCAATTACTATTAGCTTAGTACTTATAGTCTTAATCATCGATATTTCGAAAACTACTCCGTACATTATTTAAACACTTACTAAAAAAAAAGTACTATCCGGTAAATAAGTTAATACATCTGGCTTTTTTGGGCTTTTTCCTGTGGTGCACACCTGACGTTTTTATATTGCCGTTTTCAACTTTATTCCACTGTAATAAGGCAGCAAAAGTGTGCGGGTTTACACAAACATAAATACAATCTATCTCAAACACGATAATACTCATATTTATTTCGTATTTATTTCAAGAAATACCTAAAAAAAACTTAATTGGATAGTTATTCACAATAAAACTACTTTTTTCTAACCTCCTGTTTCCAACACCACTAATTAAATAACGGAATTAGTCATAAACCTTTGAACCTTTCATTATTTTTTTAATCTGAGACATTTACACTATTTTTAATTCAAAGGTCATACAAATTACCCTCCGTAATAGGACTCCTTAAGAAAAGTCAAGTAATCGGAGTACTAAGTGATTTCGTATTTAAAACACGAGCTTAATGTACAAAATATTTATACTACTATAACATATGTTCATATGTCTTCGGATCATATAAATAAAGTTTAAAATCGTTCAAAACATATTTTCTTAGTTGCATTTGGTAGGGATTGATTACAAACTTATCTTTACTAATTCTATTCGAAATGGTGTACCATAATGTTGTATGAATAGGGTTCAATTTAAAAGTTGCATTAAAATTGGGCTGTATGGTTATAGTTGTATTTTATACAAAAAATCAGCTGCCTTCTCAGTCTTATTGTCTGAATTGAAAAATATTTCTTACGTAAGATTTGAAGGAATTCGCGAGAAGAAATGCGGTTGAATGCAATAAAATAGTGATGTAACAAAATATTTTTATGGTTTTATCGACATTGGTAAGGAGCATGGTGGCATAATTAGGGAAGATATACATACATACATACATAAACTCACGCCTTCAATCCCAGAGTGGGGTAGGCAGAGCTACAGAATTACCAACTCTTAAATAAGTTAGGGAAGATATAAAAAGTAGATTATAAAGGATAACCTTCGGGGAGAGAAAATGGCCGATTGAATGATGTTCGGCTTTTACTTTTGATTTCTTCTGTTTACTAATTTACGCGGTGGACCGCCATTAATAAAAAAAGAAGAAGAGCGTTATAAACTTAATGTAACTCTGTAAAATTGCGTACTATTCGTTATATATTAAAATATATATTATTAATTACATGGTTGATTAAATAAGCATGCATTCGATCAAAAGGATTTCATCAATTTGTAAGTTATTAAAACAGTTACTGTTAGATTGATGTTGGACCAAATTCACTTTTCCACTTATTATACACGTTTGACATACCTAATGTAGAGGTGCTGAGGTTGACTGAAGTAGCATGACAATTACTAACGTTTCCGAGAAACCGCGATGGAAAACAATAAAAAATTACACCTGTACCATATTTGACATCGATCGGTAAAATCGTTGAACCGTGAAACAATGAAACACTTTTTCGCTTGTAACTATTATCATCGATATCAATCTATCGACACTCGTTTCAACACTAGTCTCCAGCTGCGGCACGTGCGACAGAGGACATGTTTGCCTTTGTCGTCGCCGGCAAATGCAAAAAGTTTAAAAACATACGTTTTTCTAATGTCGTATTTTATAGCCTTGTGATGTTATTTTTTATGTAGCGTGTATGTTTTTCTTATAATTATAATGTTCTTAAACTTAAATTGTCTGAGTTTGATTTGAAAGCGATTTATATACATAGTAGCTCTAGACCCGATGCAGAGAAGGTTATCGATATCGATGATTATACTGTGAGGCTAGACAAACTTAAGATAAAAGATAAGATAAAGATAAAGACATTTATTCAGTAAGTAGGCCGCACGGGCACTTTTACACGTCAAGAATCTACCAGCGCTTCACAAGAGGAGACCACTGCTGAGAAGAAACTCAGCAATCAGTCATTTTTTTTAATATATTTATTATAACAATGGTACTACTTATCCTACATACATACATAAACTCACGCCTTCATTCCCAGAGTGGGCTAGGCAGAGCTAAAGAATAACCAACAAGTCTTTAAACTTCTGGATAATTCTGTAACCACATTTTGCACAAGTAGGCTAAGATGTTTCCCAGTGTATTAGTGACCGGTATATATACTTACTACTTAGTCTAAGCATTATATAAATCTATAAATAGCAAATTAAAAAATATTTCGAATATCCTGCTTAGTTTCCGCAGGAAAACACACCAAATTATGCCATGTCTATTGATGAACTACCATTATTAATATATTTTTCTCTTTGTTTCTGGTTGTCTGATTGTTCAAAACATTGTCTATGCTCCAAAAAAAAATTCATAAATTAAACTAGCTAAAAAAACAAATTCAAAGTCTTGCCATGTTGAGACGATTTAAATATACAAATTTGACAATTTGTCAAACCGAAGCGAAGCCAGGGCACGTTGACAGTGTTGAATATGCAATGGAAATCAATTAGGGACTTATGGAGATATCTTTGGTAAAGGTTTTCGGATAGCAGAGCGATATTCATTATTACAGAGTGAATTGAAAGAATTCACGACAGTTTAAGGGTTGTGCGCTCTCTAGTATAATCGCTCAAATCGCTGCTTAAATACAAAAGCGCCACAAATCAAAAACAAATATAGTTTGATTTAAAACTTTAAGTATAAAGCATTCCGAATTTAAATGCAACACAAACACATTTTGTTTTGTGTCGCTTTTGTATTTAAGCAACGAAATGTACTAATTCGGTTTTTTTCTTTTAGTAGAAACTGCGGGGCTAACTTGGCATCGAATAGAAACGCTAGCGTTTGGCGATCACCTATCGCGTTGCGTTGTCAAAAATGAAAAAGCTAGCCAAGTTGCATGTCAATGATGAATATCGTCGGTGAAACTGCATACGCGTAAGTAACATCACTACATAGTATAAAACAAAGTCGCTTGCGCTGTCTGTCCCTATGTATGCTTAAATCTTTAAAACTACGCAACGGATTTTGATGCGGTTTTTTTTAATAGATAGAGTGATTCTTAAGGAAGGTTTATATGTATAATACATTCCACGCGGGCGAAGCCGCGGGCGGGTCGCTAGTTTTTAATAAAGGAGAAAAATTGATATTTTTAATAAGACAGTAAGTTTTATTTTGCTCTATGATAAATTTGTTAGTTACGTGCTTGTGCAGTATCACCGACGATATGACCTCGCACGGCTGTGTAGTGTACTTTTTATTATAATTAAGCAATCAAAGTTGAAACAATATATTTTATGCGACCACAAAGCAATGACGACAGTGATTACACTGATGACCAAGGAGCGGAATTCTTCATAGCAAAAATCAAACTGTCAGAGGGATTGACCTAACTGTTTTATCGACTTATCGATAAATATGTGTCACTTAACGAAACAAAGTTAAAGTAATGAAATCAGGCTATTGGATATACATACAAACAAATTAACTGTGTCCCTAATTAGCTGACCGCCACTGTATTTTAGTATAATAGTAAAGAATAAAACAGAAAATACTTTTTTATTTTTTTATTTATATGAAACTTATCATTAAAGATTAAAAACAAATATTGCTAAGAGTAGGTAACTAATCTTCATTCAAAATAACAAAGTCGAAATCTAAATCTGTACTAAATATGTTTTTTTCATCTTCCCTTCAAACTTATCGTTCGTGCTAGAAAAATATCTAGGTTTACTTATCAAAGAGGTCAAATGTTACAGAATAATATTTTAAGTTGATTATGGATACCTAATGTGATATTATTCCGTAACATCGATAAGTCGATAAAACAGTTAGGTCAATCCCTCTGACAGTTTGATTTTTGCTATGAAGAATTCCGCTCTTTGCTGATGACACTGACTCAGTTGACAGTTTATTCGTAGTTCCCGCCCTTAGATACCGAAGTATATATCGAGACAGTGCTCGTGTTGAATATGACCTGTCAAAATTGAAACTTGTCTTTTTTATGGCATTGGATGGCAAACGAGAACACAGGCCACCTGATGGTAAGTGTTAACTGTGACCCATAGTCATTCGCATTCACAAGACTGCAAATGCGTTGCCAACCCTGATGACTAAGATGGAATGCCTCTATGCTAGTCATTGCACTGGCTGTCTTATCCCCAAACCGGAACACAACAATGCAAACACTGTTTGGCGGTAGATTAATGGATAAGATGGTTGTACCAACCTGGACGGACCCTGCACAAGGTCCTCCCACATTTGTATGAACATAGTACCGCATATCGACGGTAGTCGTCAAAACTATCACAACACATTGCAGAGTGCCATTGTAACGATTGATATATCACGTGATACATTTTTCTAAGACGCTAGCGTTTGTATTCGATATCAACTAGTCTAGCCCCGCTGGTCTGTTCATTGTCCTTATTTGTGCTCCTTTCACCGAAAGAATGGCCAACTTTGCTGTCAGTGTCACATGTACTAAATGAACTAAGAGCAGAAATTTTGCGGAATAGTTCATTCATTGCCTATGTCCATCACCATATGCCGTGTGGTTGCCGGGTTAGAATAGTGCCACTCCATGTCTGCCCGTGGATGTCGTAAGAATAAAGGCTTGTAGTACTATTAGGCGATGGGCTTGCCACCTGTCACTAATACACTGGGAAACATCTTAGCCTTCTTGTGGTTACAGAATTATCAAGAAGTTTTACGACTTGTTGGTAATTCTTTAGCTCTGCCTACCCCACTCTGGGAATGAAGGCGTGTATTTATGTTTGTATGTGGTTCATTCATTCTCTTAATACATCTACTGCACAACCCTAGTTAGTTTGGAATAACTCCATTTCGAGAATGTAATTTCCTCCATTTTGCATTGGCATAACTTTCTGTTTTGCTTTACAGGGAATTTGCTACGTTGTAACCGTTGATGCCTATCGGTTCTAACATTACAAAACATTTAGTTAAAGACAGGAATGTTAGTAATCTAATAAAATACCTACCTACTTATGTCATCAACGAATTACTAACACATATTAACAAGCTGGTAATTAGATTGTGTAAGCCAATTAATTCCTAGAAACGTTTTTTGAATCACACCCACATAAAAGCTAGAAACATTACCCTATTTTGTTCGACTTTGTAGTATTTTTTCAAAAGTAACGTTATGAGAATTTCACGCAATTTGTCAATTTTACTTTTAAATGTAACTGGCCAGTTGTACTATTAATCTTTTTATTTGTCACTTTAACAATACTGTCAACGTCCATGTCTTAAAGACGTTACTACATAAAAAAACGTTTCAATTTGCTATTTCATTTTCAACCTAATTGTGATGAGTATAAATGGAATTATTGCGTTGAGCTAGATTTAAAACCAACTCCAAGCCTCGTAATAAAATAAAATTTTGAATGCGTTTGATTAAAGTACTTTAAAATTGTACAAGACTTTTAAGGTTTGCAATATACGCTTTCATAATATGAACCTTATTTTAATGCAAATAGTAATCAAAATGATAAAAACACGAATAAAGCCTTTACGGGATTCCTATAGAATGGACTCCAAACTGTGTCAATGGTACTGAATAAGTTAAGAAAAAAATGCGCGGGCGGTTTTCGGTAAGAATTAGGATCACAATAGAAATTGGAGCACTTTGTTGGCCCGTGGCACAGCTGCGATTTTTTTAACTCAAGAAAAACGTGCAGGCAAAAACTAGTCGACTTTAGAAATAAATAATTTACCGTGTATTGTGCTTCTCTTTTATAAATATTATAAATTTATAATACAACGTATTATTGAGAAAGATTTCACAAACCTTAACGGTATTTCGCCACGACCGATTTCGGTGACATTAGAGTTCATTACGACACGCCATTATCTAAACGATTTTAATTAAAACTCGATGGAATACAGCCCGTTCCATTGTAATTATTAAATTGTATTCCAGATTCTACAAAATACCACTATAAACTTTTATATTATTCTCTCTACAACTTTGATTGGTTTTTTTTTTGATTTACCTGTAATCGCTTTGTTGCCAACACTGAAGACGAAGGGCGTGTTTCACTTTATCTGTCCTTGTCTATTTTCAAGTGTAAGACAGAGAAAGGGCTAAATTTATCAGCCAAATATGCTTTACTTGTCGATTGTGAAACACGCGGTAATTGTAAGATGAAAATGTCTCTTTAAGATAAAAAGATAGAGATAAGATAAAGACATTTATTTATTCAGAATGTAGGCCGCACGGGCACTTTTACACGTCAAGAATCTACCAGCGTTTCACAAGAGGAGACCACTGCTGAGAAGATAAAGACATTTATTTATTCAGTATGTAGGCCGCACGGGCACTTTTACACGTCAAGAATCTACCAGCGCTTCACAAGAGGAGACCACTGCTGAGAAGAATCGCCGCAAGAAACTCAGCAGTCAGGCATTTTTAAATATATTTATTTAATAAATATTACAATGGTACTACTTAGTCTAGCATTATATAAATCTTTTTTTTTTTATGAAGTAACCTGCGTAGTTTCTGCAGTCAGCTGTGCTAGTCATTCCACCGGTTATCTTGCCCTAATACAGGAACACAACAATGTGTGTAGGTACTACTGCTTGGTGGGTGGTCAAGGAGTAAGGTTGTGGTGGCTAGATGAGCGGAACTTGCAAAGGTGGTGGTACCATTTCAGGATTCAGTTGTAAAATTAAACTCCTTTTTAGAGTTCCGTAGTCATAATACGAACCCTTATAGTTTCGCCGTGTCCTTCCGTCCGCAGCTTAGCCCAGAGACTCTTAGTACTAGCTGTAATTTGACATGAATATACATATTAGTCACGCCAACAAAGTGGTAAAATAAAATCTTGGAAATATTTTTTTACGTGTAACTCCGCTACACGTAACGTGGGGATGTTTTTTTTTCCTCGTCTACCCCATCGTGTGGGGTGTCATTGGATAGGTATTTTAAAAATATTGGGTTTGTGACTACTAATTTTCGACCAAGGTATTCAATTATGGAACGCGGTGGATGCGAAAAGCACAAGACCGGTCTGTTTGGAGAGCCTTGCGGGAGGCCAAAACGAAAACTCGACTATAATATGTCATGCTATTTGGTTAGCTATATTTCAAAGTAATGGTACCTATACCTACATAAAAAACTTTTTTCTTTGGTATGAATTTACCGATTGTGAAGTCCGCCGTGATGGATTTATTAGATAGATTTACATATTAACGTCAAATAGCCTATGACATGCGACACACTAAAGGTGGGTCCACATTTGTAATGTTTCATGCATGTGAAATGCAACTAATGTGGACCCACCTTAAAGCTTTAAGTTTAAGCCCCGAAGACACGTCATTTGTCAAAATGAGGAAAAGGGAACCACCGTAATCAGAAACATTTTAGAGATAAGATAATTTACTCGTTCTTTTTTCAAACTTGTGTCATTACATTAACTTGACTCCGTGTGCAACCGTTACACTGCTAAAGTTAAAACCCTCTTTTTACTTTGCTATAATCGGGTAACTCTGAAATTGTTTACTATCTGGAAGTACACTTATTTCTATAAACATAAAAAAACCCAGTATAAATAGAGGAAGTCCATTTAGTTATCAGAAAACATTTGGCCCGAAAAAAACTCGATACCCATACAAATTGTCGAATTATAATAAAATACCTTTCCAACCGTTTAAAGTTTACCTTATAAAGTATCCAATAAAAATAACCTTACATGTTAACACTAAGAAAGTACTTACAAATTTAACAATAGTAAACTTAAACTAAATTGTGTCTTAAGTTGTTTGTATAAGGCTGTAATGATAGCAAATGGTAGTTTTTTTTTTAAATATAGCGGCATCTGTTCAAGTGGAAACGGTCTATCAATATTTATGTACAAAAAACACTATTAAAATTATACTTTATGCGTTTAAAGTTAAAGGTGACATTTCAATGGACTACATTTGGCAATTAACAGTGTTGCCAGTGTTAAAAAAGTGTGAATTATATTGTGTTTCTAATTAATACGTCTGATAAAAATCGGCTACAGGTATGTTAGTTTTATTTTTAATGCGGCAATAAAAGTTAACAACAAAATAGAAAACCGTATATCAATAGTTTTTAGGGTTCCGCACCCAAGTGGTAAAAAAGTGGTATTACCAAGCCTGCACTGTTTGTCTGTCCGTCACCAGGCCATAACCGTGATAGCTAGACGATCGAATGTATATCTCGAAAGTCGTACAATATTGCATTGTCATCGGGACAAGTAAAATAAAAGTTTGTAAATATGGTCGACGCGTTATCGACACAATAGGGAATATGCATGGATTTTTTAAATCACTAAACAAAATATTAAATTACCGTAAAAGAGACCATTAAAAGTGAAACTAAAGTTAAAATCGGCCAAGAAACTGGGATAATATGCATTTTAAACTGCTAATTAGAAGGCGATTATATCCAATATGCACTGTGACGTCATGTAACATGTGAAACAGGTCAGCCAAATAGACTCCATGTTAAATTCTATTTATGTATGCGTTTTATTTGTTATACTTATAACAAAACTAAAATATAAGGTGACAATGTCACGCCAATTGACCTAGTCCCAAACTAAGCTCTAGGCTTGTACTATGGGTACTAGACAACGATATCAATACTTATACAGAGAAATATATACTTAAATACATGGTAAACATCCATGACTCAGGAACAAATATTCGCGCTCATCACACAAATATCTGCCAACGGATCACTACCAATTAGGCCAGCGCGTCGTCGTAAGTATTATGTATGTATGTATGTATAAACTCACGCCTTCATTCCCAGAGTGGGGTAGGCAGAGCTCCAGAATTAGCAAAAACAGGCTAAGATATTTACCAGCGTATTAGTGACAGGTTGCAAGCCCATCGCCTATAAGTACTACCAGCCTTTATTCCCTTAGTCGCCTCTTACGACATCCACGGGAAGACATGGATTGGCACTATTCTAACCTGGCAACCACACGGGGATAAGGGGATGTAAGTGGTTTACACGTATAATATAGTATGTTTGTAGGGCGTTCCGTGAGTCCCTGCCGGTACTGATAAAAAGATAAAAGATAAAAGATGTTTATTCAGTAAGTAGGCCGCACGGGCACTTTTACACGTCAAAAATCTACCAGCGCTTCGGAAGAGACCACTGCTGAGAAGAAACGCCGCAAGAAACTCAACAGTAAGTCGTTTTTTAAATATTGCTAATGATATTATACAATAATAAACTTAACCTAGCATTATATAAAATAATTAATCTCACATAACATCAAAAATGTATTCATGCGTAGTTGAGCAGGAAAACGTGTCAAAACTCAGAATTGTCACAAAACTAATAAGCAACAGTAATATAAAAAAAATATATATATAGAAAGTATACAACTTATACTTACCTGTGACGGTGCAAGACCACATGCATAAAAGTTTCGATACATTCTCCTACAGAAACCGTGTCCCCTAGACAATAATACAATATTTACATATTTTTTAAGACTAATTTAAATTATTAAATTATTTAGGTGTTGGCCAAGCATTTTTATCTGTTAGATAGTCTTCGACCCTATAGTAAGCTTTAGACATCAACGACTTTTTCAAGTAAGTTTTAAGTATTGGAAATGGTAACTTTAAAACAACGTCAGGTAATTTATTAAAGAAAAGGATGCATTGACCTACAAATGATTTATAAACCTTACGGACACGAAATTTTTTAATAGCAATTTTATTTTTATTTCTCGTATTCAAATTATGTACATCACAATTCTTAACAAAAGAGTCTTGATTTTTAATGACATAAATAATATTCTCATAAATAAATTGTGATGCTACTGTCAAAATATTAATTTCTTTAAATAGTACTCTTAAGGAATCACGGGAGTTTAGATTATATATAGAACGAATGGCTCTTTTTTGCAACACGAATATAGTCTGTATGTCAGCAGCTTTTCCCCAAACCAGAATACCGTACGACATAACACTATGAAAATAACTATAATAAACTAAGCGATCTGTCTCAACATTAGTAAGTTGCCTGATTTTCCTAACAGCATAAGCTGCCGAACTTAATTTACCTGCTAGTACTGCTATATGGGACTCCATTGCAAGTTTTTATCTATAGTTATCCCTAAGAAAAGCGCCTTATCTACCATTTCCAATCTCTCATTATTAAGAAATATACTAGACTAGCTTTTGCCCGCGACTTCGTCCGCGTAGAACTCGTTTATCGCAGTTAAGTACATTCATAGTTTAAAGTAATTTAATAGTTAGACGTCCTCCCTGGCCAGAATTATATCGACATAGCTTTTGCCTGCGGCTTCGTTCGCGTTAAGAAGTATTATTATTAATTATGTACAGTTTTTGCGGCTTTACTTTTTTTAGCGTGTGTAAAAAAATAGGGCCTTCAAATCTTCTTTGTACACAATATTCTTAACTAATCTGTCATTAGGCGCTAAAACAATCAAGCTACTGGGTGAACTTACTCGAGCAACATAAAACTGTCCATGAGAGAAGCAATGTTCTCTCAAGTTAATATCCGCAAATTTGAGAGTTTGGCCCTGAGACTTGTTTATTGTCATGGCAAAGTAGACTTTTAGGGGAAACTGTAATCGTTTAAATTCACCCAGTTAATATAGTGGCTTCCACTATATTGCGGTGTAACGCTTTCACTTGCAGTCTCGTACCGTTACAAAGTTTTGGTGGTTTTAAATTTCTCAACAACATAATTGGAGTGCCCACACGCAGAATAAGCTTATGATAAGGCAAACCTGGCGGTTTCAATGAATTAAAATATTCTACAGGGTAATTAGTAGCGTCATCTGTATTAACCACAGTATCAATCGAAGTATAGACCTTTTCTTCGCCCTCAAACGACATGAGCAGTATATCGTTGATAGCTGCTGCTTGATCGTTCTTTGGAGTAAGAATGGCACGCTCACATAACCATTCAATAGGCTTGTCATGTATATGAATAATGTCTGGATAAACTTTAGACAGTAATTCTTGAATCGTAGTAACTGTGCACAATTCTTCCGGGATGGTCATCATTCCATCAAACGATGGAAAATCACCATTACCGATGTTAAGAAGGAGATCTGAAAATCTACCAGCAGACTCATCCCCGCCCAAATGTGCTCTCATATTATTAGAGAGCTTAAGAATATTAACCTGGGGCCACAAATTAGTTAATGCACGACTTCACTTCGTCAGCTCTGGTTCCTTTTGGCACCACTGGTAGAGTCTGCCGAAAGTCTCCGGCCAGCAAAACTGTTACTCCACCCATTAATTTTGTATCACCCCTTATATCTCTTAGTAATCTGTTTAAGGCTTCAATACCACCTTTATGAGCCATCGTTGTTTCGTCCCACACGATTACTTTTGTACTCTTACTTCAGCCAAAATTACTTTGTTTGGAGATGTTGCAAATGGGAGTCTCGGCAGTGATTAAATTGAGTGGTAACTTAAAGTAGCATGAGCAGTTCGATCACCTTCGAGTAATGTAGCAGGCTAGCAGCTATGCCAGACGACGCCACAGCCAGAGCAATGCCGTGAGTACTTCTTACTTTCGCCAAAGTAAATTAATAAGGAAGGTTTTACCAGTTCCACCTGGTGCGTCTAAGAAGAATATTCGACCGTCCTTTGCGTCTACACTTGTGATAATTTTACTGTAAACTTCCTGTTGCTCGTCATTCAAGGATGCTTCATTTTGTCTTACTGCGTCTTCTAAGGCCACTGTATTGTAACTGGTCTCCTTCATGTACTCTCTATTTCCAAATTGTATTGATGGAATTGGCTGAGGTAATCCATACTCTTTAAGAGGACGGCCGCCTAATGATAATACGGCATCCTCTAATACCGACAGGCATTTGTTAAATATCAGGTCCGATGGGTGCTCTACATCCACGTCACCTTGCCTTTCCAGTTGTTTTTTAAAGTCTTCAGAAAGGTATTCTTTGTATTTTTCCCAAAGACATAAGGGGTCGGAAACCTGGCAGAACAATAAAATTATAGCAAAAAGCTCTCGAATCATATGCGGTATTTGACAAAGTGCTGCCTCTTCAAGAGCTGACTCCAAATGACGATCATCTTCGAGTAGACCTAGAGCCTTGCACGCGGATTGGAAAGTGGGATGTAAGTGACCAACTACAGCTTTCAACGCTTCAAAGGAAATTGGGCCTCTGATCTCATGTAGAAGCATTCGAAGGTGGTAGCATTCTGTATTGTTTGTATGAACAGTATAAACCCTACCTAGAACGTGTTCTTTTTTGACCCCTGACCATCCTTCAACATTCACTCCTCTCTTCCTTTTCGTTCCATTAGGTACTGATAGGTTCAAATTAATACATTTACATCCTCCATCATCCCTTATTTTATCCCCATGGGGGTTGAATTTATCAAAATCCTATTTAAGCGGACGTCTTCACCAAAGTAGCTCCAATCTTTAATTTCAGTTCAATCAATCGAAAATCTAAGAAGATTTATACAAACTTTCATCCCCTTTTTATAACCTAAGGGGTGGAATTTATCAAAATCCTTTCTTAGAGGATGCCTATATCATAGTAGCTATATGCATGCAAAGCCTCAGCCCGATCGGTTTATAATTGACAAAGTTTCATACAAACTGTCATCCCCTATTTTATCCCCTTGGGGGTAGAATTTATCAAAATCCTATCTAAGCGGACGTCTTTACCATAGTAGGTCCAATCTTTAATTTCAGTTCAATCAGTCGAAAATCTAAGAAGATTTATACAAACTTTCATCCCCTTTTTATCTCCTTAGGGGTGGAATTTATCAAAATCCTTTCTTAAAAGATGCCTATATCATAGTAGCTATATGCATGCAAAGCCTCAGCCCGATCGGTATAAAATTGACAAAGTTTCATACAAACTTTCATCCCCTATTTTATCCCCTTGGGGGTAGAATTTATAAAAATCCTATCTAAGCGGACGTCTTTACCATAGTAGGTCCAATCATTAATTTCAGTTCAATCAGTCGAAAATCTAAGAAGATTTATACAAACTTTCATCCCCTTTTTATCTCCTTAGGGGTGGAATTTATCAAAATCCTTTCTTAAAAGATGCCTATATCATACGAGGGCTGCCTTTTAAGTTGTGTCGTTTGCCAACCTCCCGCGATTATTTAAAAAAAAACATATGGCATTTTCATCCTTTTGAATTTAGAACTCGAAAACAAAAGAATGTTTTCAAATTGGTCGAATAGTTTTATTACAGCGTCTATTCAAAGGTGACAAGTCGGTTGTAAAAATGGAAATGTCTAAGGAAAATTTGCGTGCGGTAATTTTCTACAACTTTAAAAGGGGATTATCGCGACTTCAGTGCTTTGAGGAGATCACATCTGTGTTTGGTGATGCAGCACCGTGTCTTAGGACTGTAGAACGCTGGTACTTAGAATTTTTACGTGGGCACTCTAGCCTCAGTGATAAGCTTCGTGAAGGTCGTCCAAAAACCGCCATGACGCAAGAGAATATCGAAGCCGTGCGGCAGCTAATACTCGAAGATCGTCATGTGACATACCGTGAAATAGAGGCATCCGTGGGCATTTCAGGGACCACTGTCCAAAAAATCCTGCACGAAGAACTTGTTGTAAAAAAGTTGATCTCTCGTTGGATACCACATTTGCTTAGCGACGACCAAAAAACAGCCCGTGTAAGTTGGTGTCGCAAAACTCTGAAGCGATTCAGCCGAGGAGAGTCAAAACATGTTTATGATGTGGTTAGTGGTGACGAGTCTTGGATATATGCTTACGATCCAGATTCAAAACAGCAGTCAACTGTCTGGGTCTTCCAGGACGAGCCAAAACCGACCAAAGTCATACGCTCTCGGAGCACTTCAAAAAAAATGGTTGCCTCGTTTGTGGCAAAGGGTGGTCACGTCGCCACTATTGTACTAGAAGATCGCAAGACGGTTACCGCCGACTGGTATACCACTGTTTGTTTGCCACAAGTCATCACCGAATTTCGAAAAAACAACTCGGAACGTCGTATGATACTGCACCATGACAATGCAAGTTCGCACACCGCCCGCCAGACAAAGATGTTTTTGAACACCCAAAACGTGGAAATTTTAGATCACCCGCCTTACAGTCCTGACTTAAGCCCTAACGATTTTTTTACGTTCCCCAAAATTAAGCAAAGTCTTCGTGGTCAACGTTTCAGCTCACCCGAAGAAGCTGTTGACGCATACAAATCGGCCATTTTGACTACCCCCACTTCGGAGTGGATTAAATGTTTTAAAAACTGGTTTGAACGCATGCAAAAGTGTATTAAATATCGCGGCGAATTCTTTGAAAAACAATAAATGGTAATAATCTATTAGATTGTCTATACTTATTTCAAACGTCACAACTTAAAAGGCAGCCCTCGTAGTAGCTATATGCATGCAAAGTCTCAGCCCGATCGGTTTAAAATTGACAAAGTTTCATACAAACTTTCATCCCCTATTTTATCCCCTTGGGGGTAGAATTTATCAAAATCCTTTCTTAGTGCACCTCTACGGTACCTAAGCTACGTCCCTTCCAAATTTCAAGTGCCTACGTTTAGCCGTTTAGGCTGTGCGTTGATATGTCAGTCAGTCAGTCAGTCAGTCAGTTTCTCCTTTTATATATTTAGAAGATAGATTCTACCGGTCTAACATTAGGCAAAGCGAACCTAACACATTTAGTTTTCGTAGCGTTGAGTAGCAAATTGTTACTAGTAAACCAATTAAGTAATTTACCTAGTATGGTATTTATCCTACTGTAATCGACGGATTTTCGGTCTACCTTGAAAATTAATGATATATCATCAGCGAATAGCACAATATCACAAAGATTATCTACTGTGCGTGGTAAGTCATTAATATAAACCAAAAATAAGAAAGGACCTAATATAGAGCCCTGAGGCACACCTAACTTAACAGGGGCTCCAATAGACTGTGTTTGGTTTACAACAACTGTTTGTGTTCTATCACTAACATATGAAGACATAAGATTTAGAGAATTATTTGACAGACCATAATGTTCTAATTTTAATATAAGAGTCGCATGATCTACGCAATCGAAAGCTTTGGAAAGGTCACAAAAAATTCCTATAGCATCACAAGATTTCTCCCAAATATTGTATATATATTTAATGAGCACAGATGCTGCATCAGTAGTGGATCGTCCTCTGGTGAAGCCAAACTGATTACTGTTAAGCAGTTTATTTCTATTGAAGTGACCTACCATATCTTTTAACATTAACTTCTCAAAAACTTTACTTAAAACAGGTAGAATAGAAATGGGACGGAAATTCGTTAAATCACTCATATCGCCCGATTTAAAAAGTGGTATGACTTTACTATATTTCATAAGATTTGGAAAGACCCCCTCTGAAATGCAATTATTGTAGATTAAAGCTAAGTGCGGTGCAATTATATCTATGACATGATGGATGACTTTAACTGATGTTCCCCATAAATCCTCAGTTTTTTTTAAACTAAGCGATTTGAATACCTTAACGATTAAAACTGAATCTACGTGGCTAAAATCAAAGCTTTCGTTACATTTACTAACATTAGCACAAAGTAATTTTTGAGCTTCAATCGCAGATGATTGAAGACATTTCGTGGTATTAACGGCTATTGTCGAGAAATAATCTTCGAACGCTAAGGCCACGTCTTTGTTTGACTTGATTTGTTTGTCACCCTTGTTAATGGTTACTTGATTATCACGAGTTTTAGATTTACCCGTTTCTCTATTTATTATTTTCCACACGGTTTTAACCTTATTGTCAGAAGCTTTGAGCTTAAGACTTAAAAAGTTTGACTTAGCAGTCAAGCAAACTTGCTTGAAAGTCCTTGAATATTTCTTAACATAAACTAAGAAATCTGCGTTCTTGTTCTCCTCCCTCTCTCTATATAGTTCATAAAGCCTTCTCCTACTTCTATGAATGCCTACAGTAGCCCATTCACTAAACTTAGTTTTTGACCCAGAAATAGTTCTCATTTTAAAATTATTATTAAATTGATGATGAATTATTCCAAACAAATCTTTATAATTACTATTAGAATCATTATGTGAAAAGGATAACCCACAGAGATTACTCTGAACTTTATTTTTGAATAATTCCAAACGATTGCTAGTTATGGGTCTGTATGTTATTGTCTGTGGTACTTGATGAAAATAATTTGAAAAAGAAGCCCTTTGACCACTATGATCAGAATTAAAGCAGTTAAATATTGCTTTATCCAAACATTCGCAATTACAAAAAATGTTGTCTAAACAGGTAGCACTTGAAACACCTATCCGTGTAGGTTCAAAGAACAAATTACCTAAATTAAAAGATTTAAATAAACTTAAGATCTTAATAGTATTAATTGACGATTCCAGTAAGTTAACATTAAAGTCTCCACAGACAATAACATGCCTTTGAGTTTTGCAGGCTAATTTTAACACATTTTCCATAGTAGATTCAAATGTGTTAAAATCGGCTGATGGTGGTCTGTAAACGCAAATAATTGTGTAATTTTCTACTTCTATGCAAGAGATTTCTACAAGCCTCTCTAGAGATAGCCTAACAATATCTTTCCTTTCTTTGGTTTTTAAGGTATTTTTCGCAATTATTAAAGAACCACCATGAATGGCGGATTTCCTGGCAAAAAAACTAACTAATTTAAAATTAACAAAATCAAAAATTAATTGATCTGGTCTAAGCCAATGTTCAGTAACACACATAATGTGTACACTTTCCGTATCTAAAAATAATCCTACTTCTAATTCTTTGCTGGAAAACCCTTGAATATTTTGGTGAATTATATTTATATTCAATGGTGTTTCCGCTGTCCTATACTTTAGTTTAAATTATTAGGTTTGGCATTTGTGCCACTATTGTATCCCTTTGGTTCTATGTTAAAGGCCAAAAGATCTACCAAAGTTAATATATATTTCTTTGGCAAATGAATTTTTTCAGCTGTTAGCGTGAGGCGCTTTATAAATTTATTTATGTCGAAGAAATGATATCTGCCATTATAACATGTAGCATTATACATTAAAGAATTTAATTGAGCTATTTTACTATTATAATTATATGGCATATTTTGTGAATATGGTAAAGCACAAAGTATAATTTTACCTATTCCTTCCTGTTCAACAAGGTTTAATGTTGATATTAATCTGTGTATACTTGACTTATCTATACTTAGACTGTTTCCTACTACAATTACTAGAGTAGTAGAACTGTCATAACTACCCTTTGCTATTAAATTGCATAATTGCATGAGGCTCGCATTATGATAACAACTGGCTGAACATCAGCGCTGTAGGAGTCCGACTCCTCAGCACAGGACGCTGGCTCAGCATTTTGCTGAGCCAGCGTCCATCCACCGCCGCGAGGACCCACAATGCTTGCTATCCTTGTTACCTGCACTGTTTTTGTTCATCATTTGTATGTGTCTTATGGTTGGTAAATAAATGTATTTCTTCTTCTTCATTACATTCGCCTTGATGTTATTCTGTTAAAAAAGGCGTTGGGTCGCTCAAACGAGTTACTTAATTAGGCAGCTTTATACGTTCGATCTTATTGACAGAAACCCTACGCTTAATTGAGAATGCATGCGCTAAAATGTGTTTTGTACGCATCGATGGGACTACATAATCTCGCCGGTTTATATAAGCTGCGCCACGTTCACTCGTACACTCATTAAACTGACCGAACACCGTTTTTAAGAGAATATCACCCCTTATTCTAAATTTACATACCTGAGCATTTCTAAAAAAGTTTGTACATTTAATTTACGACTTCGATTTGCAAAAAAAATTGCAGGTTGGTAGGGTGAATGAAGCTGAGCCTAAATAACATAGTCTCCCAAAATGTCCTCATACATTTGTATGAAACTTTCCTTTTTTGTTACTAACTTTCTTAGGTTCATGGTAACAAAAAAGGAAAGTTTCATACAAATGGCTCAGCTTCATTGACTCTACCAACCTGCAATTTTTTTTGCAAATTGATTTCGTGAATGAAATGTACAAACTTTTTAGAAATGCTCTCCTCCTAATGCATTTGTATTGTTTTCGACTCAGCCACCCACTACTGTCAAGTTAATAAGCGCTAACGTTGACAACGTGATAACAATAGGTAGATATAAACACAACGTAAAATAGAGGCGATGTCCTTGAATCAAAATGAATCATCATGTTCTCAATAGATGGCGTTGCTCACAGACAACGGTCATAGAAGCATTAGAAACATCTGCCGCCCCTATCTAGAATGAGTATAATTACGTGTTGCCATGTTAATAAATAATAATAGATGTTGCATGGGGGTTGTTTACGCTTTTTTGTGGTTATGGTCAGCACCTTAAATAACTCGTAGTTTATATAATTTAATCTTTAACTGAACAATCGAGTTTCACACTCAATTTCAATGTTTTTCTTAGGTATGTAAATTTTATATAAAAGTTATGGATGTCAATTCGGACCCGTGACTGTGTTTTTCAATTTAAAATATATTTAAGTTTTTAAACTTCGAACTCGATTCTTGTTCTTGTTAACAGATATTACGTAAAAAATACTGATCAGAAGATAAAAATAGTGTCTACGAGTCTGCATGTCTGTCTTAAATATTGATTCATTTTTCGTGTCGTTCTTCACCTTTATACATGTTATAGTTAAAAAAAAATGACTTTTTTTTAATGTGAAAAAGGAGGTAAAGGACCAAGGACCCGATGGTAAGTGATCATCGCGACCCATAAACACCCGCAACACGTGAGGAATCGCAGGTGCGCTGCCGGCCTTTGATAAAAGGGTAGGCTTGTTTTTTGAAAGCCCCGAAGCCGTATTGGTTCGGAAATACTGACGCCGAGGACTCAATCCACATGTAGATAATGTACATCAGAGTGGCAAAATAGCTTGCGGAAAATGCACGGTAGTGGATTTCGAACTATCTAGATTTTGGTACGAGTTGATGAAATTATAGTTTTGTATAGTTATACGATGGTGGAATCCAGCGGCTGGTATTGATCCGAATAATTAATGTAAATGCCTAGCCCACTCTGGGATTGCAGGCGTGAAGATATTTATGTATTTGTCTTGTATGTATTTTACATAGTATTAAACAAAGACGCTTTCCGAGTCTGTCTATCTATATCTGTATATTCGCTTACTCGCTTAATCGGATTTTGATGAGGCATTAACCAGTTACATTATTTTTTTCGGGATTTTTTTGGCGTTATAAATTCTAGTTTATGTATGGGTGTTATATAAAACTCGCAAATAACGAAACAAAGCGAGGGCGGGTCGCTAGTTAAACAGTCATGCTACACATATAAGTACTCACACAGTTACATAGTGTGTGTACACAAAAATGAAAAATAACATTGACAAGGAATTGTTTCATAAAAACATAAAATACTTGGTAATAATTCACAATATAGCCTACGGCCTTGAATCACTACCAGCTGAGCATTGAAGTAGATCACCGGCCTTCGACCCATTATATCGCTCTGCTGTCGCCATGAACCTCGGCTCTGACTGGGAGACCAAGTCAAAGGTAGGTCCAGAGAGGAGGGTGTTGTTAGTTTGTGTCATCTGCGGGCTATAACGAATTCCACATTGATAAGTTGAATTGATAAAAGGAAAAAAAAAAAAAGTTCTTTAGTGTCAATCATTGAAAAGGGCATGTTTCGATGGTTTGTCTCAATCTCGTCATATTTTTAAAGTTAAGTTCCGTGTATACTTCTAAAAAATTGTATTATTTCTGTTTATTTTATTTTGTCAGATTTTTAAGTTTAAGTTTATTCAGTACTTTTGATTGTTGATGTATCGCACTAGCAGACGTCCAAGATACAGGCCCAGCTTAGTTTGGAGTCTGACAGATATTTCATGTAATGAAACCTGTTTTACCAAATAAACGATTTGATTTTGATGGTTGGGTCATTTGGATAGGATGAATGACAGAAGATTGACGAAAGAGATATACAGAGCGAAAGCGAGTGCAAGGGTCGGATGGGGCCGGCCTAGGCGCACTTTTTCAAATCAAATCGAAGAAATACTGAAAAAAGCCCGAGTCTTAATACCCGAAACCAACGTGCATGCATGACTCGATGTATGATTGTGGAAGAAGCGTTGACAGGATCGTAGCAGGTGGAATGACGTAGTCTCTGCCTACCCCTTTGTGGAACGTTTGATTTATGTATATATGTGTTAAGCGTCTCTCGAGTGGTCAGCTGTTTAGTTGATGACCTCAAGTAAAACCGTAGTCTAAAAGATGTGTCAATAGCATTGAAGAAAGTATCTTATTTGTCATGTCATGACGCGCCGCCATTACGCCGTCGGCTGAAGGTCCGAGATCAAAGCGGGAGACCATGTACGGTCGGCCCAATAAGTAGCTCTACAGTTAAGTACTTTGTCGCTTTAAGAGGCCATAGGATATGATCCCGCACCCACGGAATAATAAAAAGGGATGGCTTCATGTACGCAAAGAACGTGGAATGACATAGTTTTTGCGCGCCTTGATTTTAGGATCGAATTCAAATAATTGCTGATTACTTTATCTACAACATATATTAAATAGAAATCTGCCAAGTGCGAGTTGGATTCACGCACGAAGGGTTCCGTACTATCTATACAGAGTCACGTTTGTTTTATGGGACCCTGTTTTTAGAATTTGTTGTTATAGCAACAATAGAAATACATCATCTTGACAGACAGACAACGGAGTCTCGGAGACCCGTGTGGTTGCCGGGTTAGAATAGTACCACTCCATGTCTTGCCGTGGATGTCGTAAGAGGCGACTAAGAGAATAAAGGCTTGCAGTACTATTAGGCGATGGGCTTGCCACCTGTCACTAATACACTGGGAAACATCTTGGCCTGCTTGTGCAAAGTGTGGTTACAGAGTTTTCAAGAAGTTTTAGGACTTGTTGGTTCAGAGCAGAGCTCTGCCTACCCCACTCTGGGAATGAAGGCGTGAGTTTATGTATTTATGTAAGAAGAAGTATGTTTGTATGTATGTAAGAAGTTATAAGGACACCAATATTGTATCAAAAGTCATCGTTAAAGATTTCGAAGATTCAACGAAAAATATGCGAAAAAGGTGTCATGTTTGAAAACTAATACTATCGATGATTTTGTTTCTACTCGGAATCATGTTTTTACACCAGCTTCGAGGAAATATCGTTACTACTTTAGAAAAAACTCGTATCTGATATTTCGAGATGTACGAGTTTGAACTTAATTCACTTCAAGTTTAAGTTTAATATGGTACGTCACGAAATCCGAGATACGAGATTTTTTCAAAGCAATGACGATTGACTAAGTGGTTATTGATATCCAGATCGTGGAACACCACCAATTTTATATTATGCCGCATTACGTTATACCTGGACTGTTGCAATAATTATGCCAATGTTCTTAAAGCGACAAGGTACAAAAGTGCTCAGCTTCATAAGGTCAACCTGTTGTACGAAGGGAATACGCGGCCTCCATGTGTCTACTGGGTGGGTGAAAACAGAAATACTCATTCTTAAAATCCAGGAATAACTTTGTACTTGGCTATTAAATAAAAAAAATATTGTGTCAATAACAAATCTATACAAAATACTAGCTGACCCGGCAAACGTTGTTTTGCCATGTATGTAAAATTTAGGGGTGGACCACCGTTAACATTTAGTGGAATGAAAAATAGATGTTGTCCGATTCGCAGACCTAACTAATATGCACACAAAATTTCACGAAAATCGGTCGAGCCATTTCGGAGGAGTTTAATTACAAACACCGTGACACGAGAATTTTATACATTAAAAGAAGATTAGCACTAACTTAACTTGATTAACCACAACAAATCTCTCATGCCCGATATAGACGCCGACCCAGCTTCTAAAATAGCAATTCTGAATATCAAAGTTCATCAATTATTAACGTAGACATAGCGAGATTGAATCGAAACCGCTTTTAGACATTGATTTTGTTGAGACCTTCTCCACAATATAAATAGTAGTCCGTATTAAAAAAACAAAGGTCTTTGCATGTGTGCGTTTCTCGACCGTACGCGCCTCGAGCCACAACAGGCAAACTCAACAGGATGGACCGAGCCAGTTTATTAAGCGCCGTGTTTGATTGCATGCGTATTATTGAGCGTTTAGTAAGCGCCGTGTTTGGTTGCGTGCGTATTATCCAACGACGCGTATCAACGCAACCCTAGCCTATGCCCTAGCACCCAAGCGGCAATAGGTACCAGAAACTCCCAAAGGGCCCGAGATGACTTACTTTTATATTTATACTTTGCTTTTCACTCTAGCCAGATTCTAATAGTCAGAACGCAAATAGATTTAAGACTGTTCCCAATATTCAACCCGCGAATAGGTTAGGCGGCACAAGGTTTAAAAATAACATTAGCCATTAATTATTGTCTAATTTGAATCTTAAGTTTAGTAATCTAATAAGCGGATGTCAGTTACGTAGGGTTGAAAAGTTACACTCTTCAAAATAACCGTTAGTTTTGAATATGGAACACTGTGCCTTCAGCCGCAGCTATTCTAATTGACTACACAGAAAATAAAAATAAAAACAACATCACAGAAACAGCACGGAGTGTGTCCTCGCGTTAACGAATCGGACGGTGGCACAGCATTATGCTGAGGTGTCAGACCCCTACAACGCTGATTTTCAGCCAGTACCAAACAAAATACTCTTTATACATAGAGCAATACTGCCCTCCTAAGAAAATAAGTAGTATCACATAATCAATAACCAAAGCAATTTTAGTTCTCTTCTCTTAGTAATAAGGTTGATATTGCTACAGAATTTTATCCGACATACTGCGTATTAGCTTCTTCTTCTTCTTCAAGTGCCTCTCCAACTAGTGAAGGTTGGCTACTAATTTCTGGAATTGTTGTCTGTCCTTAGTGAGTGGAAACAGTTCAGATGAGCTCGCTATTCCAGTCCACTCTCGGATGTTGCGGAGCCACGACTTCTTTCTCCGACCAACTCACCATTTACCGGCAACCTTGCCCATCATTATAAGTTGCAAAAGGTCATATCTGTCATGCCTAAGCACGGGATCGAGATATGCAGTTTTTCGCCTCTTAATAACAGACAAAAGTTCCCGTTTCGGCTTAGCTCGCCGCAGAACCTCCACATTTGTGACTTTGTGCGTCCCGCTTATTCTCAACATACGCCTGTATGCCCACATTTCGTATTAGCTTATGAGGGCAGAATAGCATAGAGGAATTCCTTCTATAATATATAGCTTTGGCAACACATTTGGAGTTAGGATTGCAGTCTTAATATGTAGTCTTGAGAATATCAATGAGTTTCAGATCTAGAACCAGGTGGCCTGTCTGATATAAAAAATCTTCGCAGCCCCCTGGCTCATGTTTAATGTTTTTTTGTTGCGCCATCTACTCTCTAAGGCGAAGGCTAGATAAACAATAAATACCTTGGTACATTAATATGGTAAAAACTGATGGATTACATTCTTTTCACGCAATACACAGGCAAGGCTGTAACGTTATTCGAGTTTAGACATGTAAAGGATATAAACGCAAAGTTTTTATTAACATATCGCAGTATTTATTGATCATGTAATTTGGTATATTGACGGATGTCAATATTTATCACAAATTGCCGTTAGGGAATGCAGAAGTCTAGATTTTCACATAGACCCAGTCAGTAAATATCACGATGTAATGATAAGTATCGGTAGATTACAGTATTTGTTGACGTCTAGCCTTCTCCTTATTTCATATAGATCGGTTTACTATCCAAGTTATCATCGATAAAATGTAATGTGTATATTCGCCGTCAATCGAACTTGCGAACGATGTAAACAAATTAGTACTGATTGACAAAATATAACCTCAAATATTCACTTAGCGTGTTTTTATTAAAAATAACTTAAACTTAATATGAAAATAATGATCTAATGTATACATCATTGCAAAGGCCTCACTGGATCTTTCAAAGTACGTGATTATAGAGAAATCATGGTGAATTGGTTGTTTACATCTTTTGCAAGCTCCATTGACGGTGACTTTATGGAGAAGCTATACACCAATGTACGAACTTTCACCGAGTATACTCGAAGACCTCACTTAGAATAGAATAGAATAGAAATTGTTTATTCGGTGCTAAAATAAAATTAACATAAACAACAACAAAATCAAAAACATTTTAAAAAGTAGAGTAATACCAACTTAGAGTACTTAATCTAAAATAAACACCGAAAAGGTTGGCACTCAGAATGGTCTCACGCTTACGCTCTTGACTCTGGTTTTCAGGGCCACCGGATTGAAGAGGGATCAGAGCGCTCCCAATCCATCTTACTACTATTTATTTAGAGTAATGCGTAAATTAAATTATTGACTATTTTTCTGAACAAGAGACTTCTGAATTAGTGCGTGCGCACGTGAGAGTGTGTATGTTTATATTTTAAATAGTAAATACATAATTTGTATGACAAATAAAGAAAAAAATGCAAATGTTATGAATACACAGGACTGCAGTGATGGCCAATTGAATATTTAGTAAATATTGTTTCAATTTATGTTTTAAGTTTGTAACGTTTTTCGTTCGATTGAAATAATACCTACCCATATACAAAATATATCGTTAAAGGGTTGTCAGTAAACTAAATTACGGTTTTAAAACGGTTCAAAACAAAAAATCGAATTAATTTAAGTTTTAGGCCGTTTACAAATGAGCGACTCGTACTGGCAGGTAGCGAGTATGTTTTATTTTTATTTAAATAGAATAATTCGATTACTTTAGACTGAATAACTAATGGACCCGTGTGGTTTGCTGGGTTAGAATAGTGCCACTCCATGTCTTTCCGTGGATGTCGTAAGAGGCGACTAAGGGAATAAAGGCTTGCCGTATTATTAGGCGATGGGCTTGCCACCTGTCACTAATACACTGGTAAACATCTTAGCCTAATTGTGCAAAATGTGGTTACAGAATTATCAACAAGTTTTTAGAGTCTTTGGTAATTCTGTAGCTCTGCCTACCCCACTCTGGGAACGAAGGCGTGAGTATATGTATGTATGTATGAATAACTAATCACCCCGTAATTATAAATACCTAACCTTAGCTATAAGGAGCATTAAATTCAGTCAACACGATAAGGCGGTACGAAATAACAGACATACAGACCAGCAGCTCAGCGACGCTATTGCCTAACGCACTCTCAATCGCTTTTTTTTTAAATTATTCAGACTCGCCTTGGGGCTGTCACAATGAAAATGATTGCGATTGCGATTACGAGCGCGCTGCCATGTCGCGCGAATGTCAGTTATCTATAGATAACGTTACACCCTACAGGTGTCAAATAGCTTATTTTCCATAGTACTATGCCCTACTAAAACACAGTTCTCATAGACCCGACTCATGTATCTTGACAAAAAACACAACTCTGTCTCGCACACCTCCTACAAGTTAAGATGTGTACTAACAAGTAAGAACGCGCCCGCGATTATCTAGTTTATCTCAACTTGAAATAGATGGCGCCACTTGCTGCACGCTGCCTCCGTACCCTACCTATCTTCGCAACGCCTATCTCAGGCAACTAATAGTTGCAGTACATAGCCGTTCATAGATCTACAAGTTGTAATGCCCACCTCATTCATGTAAGTAAAATCCTAAAGATCGTTTTTTTAGCTTCGCTACTTTTTGAGACGCTGTAGTTGTGCCTCACATGGCATTTCAACACGGTAAAAACCAAATTGCCATACATACATACATACCTTCACGCCTTCATTCCCAGAGTGGGGTAGGCAGAGCTACAGAATTACCAACAACTCCAAAAACTTGTTGATAACTCTGTAACCACAATTTGCACAATTAGGCTAAGATGTTTAACAGTGTATATTAGTGACAGGTGGCAAGCCCATCACCTAACAGTACTACAAGCGTTTATTCTCTTAGTCGCCTCTGACGACATCCACGGGAAGACATGGAGTGGCACAATTCTAAGCCGGCAACCACATGGCATGGCCATATTGCCATTTGACATGTTACCGTATCGTCAATGTTACCATAGGTCTTCGGCCTTCCTAAGCTAATACGCAGTATGTCAGATAAAATTCCTGTATGCTACAGGAATCATTTACACTCAGGGACAAAAAAAACGGGTCAGAGTGCGTTTTTCATACAAACGAGGCTATTTCGAAACCTTGGTTCCTGGCCAGGGGTTATTTTGAGTAAGGTTTAATGGTGGATACTCCGAGGTTCAATAGAGGAGGTCAAATGTTCTTAAGATACCTAACTTATCGCACAAACAGTTAACACCACAGCGAGAGAGTTAGGGACAGCATTTTGGTTTCCTTACATTTTATTGCCATTTTAGATGTTTTTCTGAACATGATCAATTCCGGCGTTAGGCGCAGATTCAATCAGTTGGATATCCTAGGCACTCTGGAAGTCCTGTATCGATGCTCGGGGTATCCATCATCAGATTTCACTAAAAGCATCCCCTGGCGAGGAACCAAGGCTTCGAAATGGCCTCTTTAGTATGAAAAACGCACTCTGACCCGTTTTTTTTATCCCTAAGTGTATATTATAAAAAAAACTTGTGCAGATTTGGCCGTTATTATTATAATGTGAAAAATGACGAAGTTCCTTTGATGCGGAGCCACTCATCATCATCATCGACTCCTTCACGTGTACATATTTATATAAACATCTCATTATAAGTTTACTCAAACGACGCTACGGGTGCGCGGTACGTTGCTCTACTAAGCTAATACGCAGTATGTCAGATAAAATTCCTGTATGCTACAGGAATCATTTATACTGTTCAAAGAAACTTGTGCAGATTTGGCCGTTATTATTATAATGTGAAAAATGACGAAGATCCTTTGGGGCGGAGCCCCTCATCATCATCATCGACTCCTTCACGTGTACATATTTATATAAACATCTCATTATAAGTTTACTCAAACGACGCTACGGGTGCGCGGTACGTTGCTCTACTAAGCTAATACGCAGTATGTCAGATAAAATTCCTGTATGCTACAGGAATCATTTATACTGTTCAAAGAAACTTGTGCAGATTTGGCCGTTATTATTATAATGTGAAAAATGACGAAGATCCTTTGGGGCGGAGCCCCTCATCATCATCATCGACTCCTTCACGTGTACATATTTATATAAACATCTCATTATAAGTTTACTCAAACGACGCTACGGGTGCGCGGTACGTTGCTCTACTAAGCTAATACGCAGTATGTCAGATAAAATTCCTGTATGCTACAGGAATCATTTATATTGTTCAAAGAAACTTGTGCAGATTTGGCCGTTATTATTATAATGTGAAAAATGACGAAGATCCTTTGGGGCGGAGCCCCTCATCATCATCATCGACTCCTTCACGTACATATTTATATAAACATCTCATTATAAGTTTACTCAAACGACGCTACGGGTGCGCGGTACGTTGCTCTCCTAACCTAATACGCAGTATGTCAGATAAAATTCCTGAAGCAATATCAACCTTATTACTAAGAGAAGAGAACTAAAACTGCTTTGGTTATTGATTATGCAATACTGCTTATTTGCTAATGAGGGCAGCCTTAATTACTTGACAGCAATGACGGTCAAGTAAAAAACCATACGGTAGCCGGACGAACGCAATATGACTTTACCTAGTAGAAATAGAGGCCTAACCTGATATTTTTAGTCAAGAGTGAATACAAAAGATACACCCCCTTTTTTATTGTCTAACTGTTATTTACTGTAAATCGTCCGCGTTCGATCACCCTTAGCGTCAAACGCACCTGCGTCCGGCCACGCATCATTAGATATGTCATTTGTTTAAGCTTCCTACAAGCGGGACCGAAATAATTAAATTAGAAATGTTAAAAATTAAACAGCTTAAGCGACATAGCAAGAAATGTCGCTTACAACGTTTGTTATTGTTAGGTTATTACCATATTTGTAATGGGATCTATTTTTAATATCCCGGTTGTACGTAAAGGTGTTTATGTCGTGGTAATCGCGTTTACTTTGATTGTACGTGGGTGTGGACACGTAGGTAATAAAAATACGGGTCCAATTTAAATGTGGTTTTACAACGGATTTAGCCATGGTAGTAGGTTGTGACCAGCTTTGCCGGACATCCCGATCTTAGCGGGACGTCCTGATTTTTAAATCAAAATTAAATGTTGGAGTCCCACTTTTTAGGGAAAACTCGACCGTGCGTGCAGCGTGCTGAGGAAGCGAGGCCGGGTGGCACAGACAAGTGTGAAAGAATATATACTTACAATTTATATTTAATTTTATAAACACACGAATTTTTTTGTGGTGTAAGTGCGGCTGATCGTAATCTTTTGGCCATACCTGGCAATTAGGGAGTTATTGATTTTTTAGGGTCCCCTGGAAGCTTTTTGCACTTTAGGACCCGCAATTATTTTTTTTACTTATTTTAACGAGAAGGTCATCTTTCCATCTCGTTGGAGGCCGACCTACAGCTCGTCTCCCGGTCCGCGGAAGCCACTCCAGAACCTTGACCCCATCGGCCATCAGTCGTGCGAGCGATGTGCCCCGCCCACTGCCACTTGAGTTTAGCTATTCTTTGGGCTATGTCGGTAACCTTAGTTCTACTGCTTGTAAGGATCGCGGGAACGCGGTGGATGCGAAAGGCACAAGACCGGTCTGAGTGGAGAGCCTTGGGGGAGGCCTATGTCCAGCAGTGGACCACTTTCGGCTGACATGATGATAATGATTGTAATGACAGTACATAGGTACTCTATTTTTTCTATAACTTTCGTTTTTTAATAGAACATATTAGGTAAAAATGTGGTGTCCTGCCGTTTGACCAAAAGTCATTTGTCAAAATTACACTTGACAAACAACGTTTTGCAAAAAAATGTTAAGTCAATTGATCATTTTATTACTAGTCATGTTACAAATGATTTACTTTTCCAAATGATCAACATTTAAATTTACATTTTACGAGGAAGACGAACCAGGGCATAACCGAATCGGATAGGTTAGGTTAGAAGGCAAAGGCGGGAGCTTGGCTCCCGCCTTGGCCTTCGAGGTTGTTTTTTTTTCTGCCCAGAAATAGGTAAACTAATTGCTAAATGATCAATTGCTAAGTGAGTTTTTGTAAGATGATACTTTTGTCAAATGTCTCGTTTGCCAAATGATCATTTGGTGAAACGTTGTTTGTCAAATGATCATTTGTCAATAATTTTTTGGTCAAACATTAGTGAACCGAAATGTCCCAAAAAAAGTTCAGTGTCTATGGGTTTCATATTCCATAAAGCATGAAATAGATTGCTTTGATCCAGAAATATTTCATACATAGATAGGAATTAAGCCATTTAAAAAACTGAGCGCCTGGAATAAACAAAATAGACTACGTTTTAAATGATTTTTACTACGTTTACTTAAACTTTATTAGTACTAAACAACTATTAACTCCTTAAGGATTAGCGAAACAAAATTTTGTCATGATACCTATCGCAACACTGATTCGTTGAAACTCAATAAAAACAAAAAATAAACTTTCACAGAACCCTTCTCGTTAAATTCGCTTGTCAGTCGAGCGATCAGACTCGACTATCAGTGCAATCTGGCACGGGTCGCCAATTTAGCAAACGTAAAATAAAATGTTGACACTGCAGTTGCCATGTCACCGAATAAAATAACGTTCGGAGAAAGTAATGGAAACTGGGGTTTTGACGATGCATTCTTGCTTTTAAACCCTACGCAAACCGGTGTTATAACTGTTATTAAAAAAGCTTATTCAATGTTTAGCTAGATTTAATTAAGAATATGTAAGCTCAAAATTAGGGGATTAGTTACTAATATATCGGAAGTTTTCATCTTTTGTATAGGGTTTTGTTTATTTTATTATTGGTGGGTTGAGATGGGCCTTGTGAGCCACTTCGACCATTGCTGATCTTTTGTAGCAGCCCTTTGTTTTAGAGCTCACCCCAAAGGCCCGTTGCGTGCAGGAATTTCCAGATGCTTTGGGCATTGAGGAGTTGTATCTCTTGTGGGTCCATTATTACTTATGTCGCCATAGGTAGATACTTCTATTGCGCATTAATGGTCCGCAAGAACAGAGGATGGGCATTGCGGTTTCCTCCGTCTCCTGACAGATCCTGCATGTTGCTGGGTGGGCCATTCTACTTTTCGTTGTACATAAATTTTTAGTCACATTTGCACTAAACAATTTTTATTTCAAAAACGGTGAATTGCACCGTTTTTTAACTTGACACTCGAAGAGGGACGTAAATAAGCTTGTATTTAGAATTATCCTAATACATAAAAAGTTATTTGTAATAACTATAATGCCAGTAACGCAGTGGATGTTGATGTCCCCGCCTTTTCTATGGAAAGAGTGCAATTTACCACTGAGTTACCAAGTTTTTTTAACGATAATTGAGTAATTTAAGAGTTGTTTTTTTGGAAACTGTCAAACTTAAACATTCTAAGTTTATGTTATTTATTTAGACGCGGATTCATAATTTGGTATACTTTTTATCGGACTAAAACCAAAAATGTACACTGAAAAGTAGAATGACCCGGGTGTATTGTATAATGTTATTTTAAACGACGTGGGTGCCTAGTTGGTAGTTAACATGTTTACGAAACTAGCGATTTCGGGTTTGATTCCCGGTATTGGAATAAGTTCGAGATTGGGTGAGTTTTTATTTCTGTAGGTACTTTAATTGCTTTGATTTCACAGAACCATACCAATATTTGTAAAGTGAGTAACTAGGTTCTCTGCCCCTGCAAAAATAAATTTAGCAAAATGTATCGTTTCCTGAGCGTATAATTTGCCAATCCGCTTTTTTTGTAACTGTAACTATTTGAGGAATTTTATACAATCTAACTTAACCTTGCAATCACGTGGAAGAAATACTGGGCTCATAAAGAAATCTTCAAGTCACAGTTGCCACTATCAGCAAAGACAAAAGTTATAGACACGACTATACTCCCAAGTCTTACTTATGGGTGCTAATCATGGACGACCGACATAAAAAAATAATAAAAAACCATACATATATTCACGCCTGTAATCCCAGAGTGGGATAGGCAGAGCCATAGAATTACCTACAAATTTAAAAACTTGTTGATAATTCTGTAACGACATTTTGCACAAATAGGCTAAGATATTTACCAGCGTATTAGTGACAGGTTGCAAGCCCATCGCTTAACAGTACTACGCGCCTATTTTCCCTTAGTCAAAACAATGAATGTCACATAAAAACAAAAAATAAATATTTTTATTACGCGTACGCGTTACGCGTACTTGAGCAGGAAAATGTGTCAAAACTCAGAATTGTCAGAAAAACTAATAAGTAATAGTAATTAAAAAATATGAAATTATACAAGTTATACTTACCTATGGCGGTGCAAGACAACCTGCATAAAAAGTTTCGATACATTCTCCTACAGAAACCGTGCCCCCTAGACAATATACAATGTTTACATTTTTTTTATGTCTAGGTGTTTAGTTTAAGCCAAGCATTTTTATCTGCTAGATATTCCTCGACCCTATAAACTTTAGACATCAATGACTTTTTCAAATAAGTTTTAAGGACTGGAAATGGTAACTTTAAAACAATGTCACGTAATTTATTATAGAAACGAATGCATTGACCTACAAATAAATTATAAACCTTACGGACACGATTTTTTTTAATAGCAATTTTATTTTTATTTCTTGTATTCAAATTATTTAAATCACAATTCTTAACAAAAGAGTCTTGATTTATAATGACATAAATAATATTCTCATAAATATATTGTAACGCTACTGTCAAAATATTAATTTCTTTAAATAGTAATCTTAAGGAATCACGGGAGTTTAGATTATAATATAGAACGAATGGCTCTTAATATTAATATTGATAATTGAAATAACTTTGACGGAAAAAAATCGCTGAGCATGCGTCAGGGTAAAATCGATAGTGCATGTCGGCTTCTATCGATCTGTTCTGTTCCCCTTGTGTCACACTCTATGTTGTATTATACCGTTTGTTTAAGTTAAAATAAATAAATAAATACGATATTAAAGGATACTCAGAGACAATAAACTCCTTCATTTTTCGAATTAGTGTATAAAAAATCGTCACTAAGGAACGATTTAATTATCATCAACTCACTATTAGTGCTGCCGTTTGAGATAAGATGAAAAAAATAAGCGTCGCTTATTTCAAATTAGAATAAGATCGCTGTTTTGCACGTGTTTTTGCCTGTAACGAAATCTAAATAAGAAATTGAAAACAATTGTTTCTTCTATAAGCAAGTAATAACTGGACTTAGAATATGTTTCGATTAACTATGCTAATGAAATGCGACTTGTGGTAATTTAACCGTTATTTTTCCAATACCTATAGAATAGATTTTAAAAACGACTGACTGTTGAGTTTCTTGCGGCGTTTCTTCTCAGCAGTGGTGTCTTGCGAAGCGCTGGTAGATTTTTGACGTGTAAAAGTGCCCGTGCGGCCTACTTACTGAATAAACATCTTTTATCTTTATCTTTTAGAACGAGTTTTCTAAAAAAAAAATACTTTTTTGTTTTACAAAATTTTAGATATTATTATCGATGCAATAATATTAATTAAGGTAGGTATAGGTTAGTTAATAAATCTCACTTATAAAGTTCCGCTAATAAAACAAACAACAACATTACATCCATCATCCAATGCATCCCAACTGTTGATCAGGAACACGAATGGTGTAAGCGCCATATGTCAAATTGTGAGTAATGGAATAATTGCATTACATGTGGATACGTTTAAAATGTCATCAGTTCGCGTGCCGCGGTTTGGTGTGTAAAAAAAGAAAATAGCGGGTGGAAAAATAATAATTTAATAATGCATTTAATTTTTAAATTTGGAGTGAATTAAAATTTAGAATGAGTGTACTAAAAATAAAATACTGAAAATTAGCATGTTAATTTTGTAAAAAAAACCATTAACGCAATCTTTATTTTATGGATTTAATATAAGCTTAAACTTAATATCAAATTACACACGTTTCTCAAGATGTCACTATATTCTTGGGTTAGTTCCCGATTCGCCGGATTCTTGTTTCGTCGGATTCTCGATTCGCCGGATTCTTGAGGGAAAAGTTCAGACTGGCACATATTTTATATATGAAATTCCGGCGAATCGAGAATCCGACGAAACAAGAATCCGGCGAATCGGGAACTAACCTATTCTTGGGTTTGCTATGTAATGCTAGGAATGCGATTTATGAAATTTGGGATAAAGATAGAAAAGCGTAAAAACTAGATGAGAATTAGCGAAGCTAGAAACTCACCTTTTTGTCTTTATGATGATTCACACATGACATTGGAAATATCAAAATCAATATTTGATAAGTGCAACTTAAGCTAGAATTAAAATTAAAAGAATTCTACAAGTTTAAAAAAACTTGTGTATGACACAACAGTAAACAAAAAATCTGTTTTTTTTTTAAATATCGCTTACTCCTCTAACTTGCAGTCGTCTACACGTTTACGCTTCTTATTAAACATGTCCACATGTCATTTATTTTGAATTGCATCGGTATTGCACAAATTGTATCCGTGCCTCTCAAGCGATATTCAACTGTAAGTATATACGAGTTTGGTTCAATATTGAATACCGTTTAGTTTAATTGCAGCTCAATTAAATATTGGTCGCCTGTCGCATTTGGTCCGAACAACTTTTTTTATTGGAATTAATTTGGTCTAGGGCAGGGGTCGGCAACCTTTTGAGTCGAAAGAGCCAAAAATTACTATTCAAGATTTTAAAGAGCCACAATTTTTTTTCTTGCCAACAATAAATAGCCTCTATACTTTCATAAAGTTTGTTGATATTTGTTGATTTTTTTTATAAAATAAATAATATTCGCGAATGGAACTAAAGAGGCGCAGCCTCACATCCAAAGAGCCGCGGGTTGCCGACCCCTGATCTAGGGTCGTTGTATGAAATAAACGAATGATTCGATTTTACCAATAGATTTGTCTTAGTGTCGCGGGTGTCACGAATTATTTTAATTAAAAAAATACCATAACTACACATTTGCTTCCTCCATTTTAACCTTTGACCTACCGCCAAGCTGCATTTGCATTGTTGTGTTCCTGTGTGGCAATAAGACAACCCGTGAAATTACTAGAATAGAGGCAGGCAACGCATTAGGGAGTCTTCAGATTTTAATCTTGAGATTTTAATTTTTATTGTTCTCAGATTCCACTGATCAAGTGGCCTGTATGCCCGTTTGCCTTGTCTATGCTAAAAAAAGAGGGATATTTAAGTAACATTAGAAATCTCTGTGTTTTATATGTGTCTATAGACACGCCATTTTTAATAGAAGGCTAGTTTATTCAGCATAGGTTTTGGTTAGTTTTCATTAAAAACAGACGGAGTCGTTTCGGGTCAATTTCAACATTTATGTACTCGTACGTTCGTTTGTACTGTGACAAAAATTAAACACATATTGTATGACTTATTTTCGTGATACAATGGAAGAACGATACGATATTTTAGAATTATATGAAGGGTTTTCGTCTGTTTTATACTTATTACTAAACTGTGTAATTCCTACACGTTTATTTAAATAACAAAGATACTGAAAATACTTTTATAAATTTTTTAATTCATGTTGTTTGCTTATCGAAAAAAAGTAGTTTATGTGAGGATTACGTGTGTGGTTTTATGATACGAGCCGAAAGGCAAATTTAATTATGAGATCTCACGAGTGTTTAATGCATAATATATTATGTGTACATAACTTTATCAACACGCATATCATATTTTTCCTAGAATATGTAAGAAACATGTATCTGTGGTAACCGACATCTTTAACCACACGCAGTACTTTAATGTTAACATTAAAATTCAACCATAACTCCAGGTTTCTTAAAAAAGGACATTTCCTTATCGTTTCTAGACATATTGTATAGAAGTTGTGATATGGATGTAGATTAGGGAATGCAATTTAACCGGTTATTAACCATCTTAGTATGCAAATAACCGGGTAAAACCGGTTATAACCGGTTAAATTGCATTCCCTAATGTAGATTGATTGTGCGGTTAATTCAGAACGAAGATTGGAACGGCTCGCGGCGTTTCCCGCGGTCCGAACTTTACGTGTACAGGCTGCTAATGTCTGATTATAACTTCGTACTCTTTCCGCCTCGGTGGTCACATAATGGCCCGGCAATGTGTTGCAATTTTATAAACGTGTAGAACCCGTTACGCCAACTATTTTTGACGCGGTTTTTGAAGCGGAGAAAACACGAGCAAATAATATGTAAAGAATAAACATAAGCAACCCATGTGGCGAGATGAATTGGACGCATTCCTCGATAACGAACCGAAAAGAAGACAACACAAAAACATGCAAAGCGCCTTTATTAATAACCAACCTGAAAATTTTCAAAATAAGATGTCGTTGATAGTATTTCGTTTGATTTTTTATGAAATTGTCGAGTGTTCTATTCATAAAAATTAACCGGCGCGTGTCGCGTGGCTATTACCTAACGCACTCGTTATTGCAACCGACTTCAAAGTGAAACAATTGGAAATACGCTTGGATTTTTAAATTGCCTGAAAAAAAAAAAAACAAAAAAAAAATAGGTCAAGAAATACGGATGACACAAGTATATTTAACTGCTAATTAGAGAGAGATTCGAAGTGCACTATGACGTCATTGTAACAACTTGGCCATATAAACTCCACTTTAAATTCCGTTTTGCTAGAACGAGATAGGAACAAATCTTTGTTGGCTTATATGTTGTTTATTTTTATAGCTACTCAAAAAAGGTTATTTTCACACGTTTGTTACTTGAATTAGTTTTTTTTAAACTGAAAAAAAACAAAAATATTCCTTATCGTTTTTATTTTGAAAGGAGACTCGCCTTTGGACTGTCAAACTGAAAACGACTGCTATTGCGAGTGCGTTAGGCAATAAGCCCTTCGCTTGTTACAATGTAAATGACGTTTCTGAATACATCCCAATACACACATAGTGCGTTGTAAATCCATACAAATCTGTAGAATGGATTTAGAATGAGTCAATCTAGAGCCTTTGTAGTAAAGAAGGTCAAATTGGACGTAGTTCTGCACACAGGAACCAACCCACAAAGATTTGGCAATCAAATATCAACTGGCAATGCTGAATACTGTGGGTTTGTTCCCGTTTGCAGAGCTACGTCCAATTAATACTCAAAATTTGTTTGTAAACTGGTTCCATTCCTCGGTAACTAACCGAAAAGAAGACAACACAAAAACATACAAAACGACGTTAATAATAACCAACCTGAAACTTTAAAAAATAAGTTGCCGTTGATCGTATTTCGTTTAATTTTTTATGAAATAAAATCTTGTTTATTTTTAAAGCTACTCAAAAAAGGTTATTTTCACCCGTTTGTTACTTGAATCAGTTTTTTTTAAGCTGTGAAAAAAACCTAAATATTCCCTATCGTTTTCATTTTGAAAGGAGACTCGCCTTTGGACTGTCAAAGTGAAAACGATTCCGATTGCGAGTGCGTTAGGCAATAAGCCCTTCGCTTGTTGCAATTTAAATGACGTATCTGAATACATCCCAATACACACATACTGCGTTGTAAATCCATACAAATCTGTAGAATGGATTTAGAATGAGTCAATCAAGAGCCTTTGTAGTAAAGTAGGTCAAATTAATACTCAACATTTGTTTGTAAACTGGTTCCGTTCAAAAAATAGTTTTGACAATAGATTAAAAAAGATAAAATTCGGCTTACTTATTGTAAGACTTGTAAGAAAACCAATTACTTGGATACTGATTGTTTTGGAATCCATAGAATTTAGGGGAGGGGGGAGCGGTGAAACATGTAAAAACTAGGTATAACTTTCCCTAAAAAGGGTTTAAGTCCAGTATTCTCTGATTATGTATATACCCTTTTTTAGTACGAGTTAAGTCGACTTATACCCTTTTTCTCTAGGACCAAAATTCATGTTTTGAATATCCGACTACGCTTGTAGTAGATATAAGGACTGAGGAGGTTTCATTGTAGCCTATGGCATTCCATGGGTTCATACCAATCCAAGGATACCCTGCAGCAAGTAACCAAACAAAAATACATGAATAATTAAAAAAACACAATTTCACACAAATATGCAGTATAAGTTATTATTTTAATGTTAATTCTGGGTTAATGTAAAACTAAACTGATTGAAAGATGTATTTAATAATCACCACTATAAAAAGAACACCCCCTTTAGCAGGTCTGCTCGCGGCATGGTACCTGTGACACTGGCTGCATTACCTCTCTGTATAGCTGGCAAAATCCTTTGGGAGAGGTAAAGAGACACCTCCTAGAGCTAATGCCTGGGGCCGGGTGGGGTCTTTTCTAAGAAATTACAACAATTAATTGTTGTAATTGTTGTAATTTTTTAGAAAAGACCAACCCAAGTAACTCACCTTTTTTAAATTCTAATTCGAAAGAATACGTTATTTTAAGAAACCTATTTCTTTAGTTTTGTATTTGACCGAATAGTTTGGTTTTAGTTTATTTATTTATTTAGCAGACATTTTATGGATGACATGTTTATTTTAAATTTGGGTTGGCATTTTATAATAAATTACAAAAATTAAATGATACCCAATGATAAAAATAGTTTGTTTTAGTATTAAAACATACTATTTCAAGCGTTTTTCGCATAACCCCTAAGATACACCTAAGAAAGCTACAGGCCGAAAACGAAAGTCAAACAAAATGTTTAAATATACTTTTGTTGAAATATTCGAAAAAGAGTAATATATCATAAACTTAATCATGCAGAACGGCTTTAAAACCGTATTCTTCGAAATGGTTTTCAAGTTAGAGTAATTATAAAAATGTGAACAATTCCAATTCTAACAGAATGTTGTTTTTTCGATTAAAAAAATCTTCCATCTGTTCGCCCGTATCCCTTTAATTCGCTGACAACCGTTCGTACATTAGAGTACAATACAAACACCGTGTAATGAGGGGTTTGTGGTTGTGGAGTGGGGATGACACCTTGTTCTTGCGTAGATCTGGACGGGCTCGGCGGTGTTTGAGAGGCAGGATCAGCAAGACAAATTCTTAAACAGTTTGAATACTGATTTATTAAAATATAAAATTACAAATGTAAAAAAACAATGTGCTTCGGTGTAGTAGCGGTTAGCGAATGTACTAGAGGTGACATGCATTTTTGTAGCGGGAGTCCTCGACCAATCCCAGCGGCTGTAGATGACGTGATATCTTCTCCGATTGGTTACCGGTGTCGTGATATTTAGTACGGCCGACTGGTGTACTATATATGCGTATAGGATGCATTTATAGAGAGTGGAGTTAGGGTCCAGCCTTAACGTTAAGGTGCGTCAACACACCTTTATGTTGGTCCAGTGGGGCTACCACCGTGGCATACTTGTCAAACTTGATAACATCATTTCTTACCATGAGATAGCTATACAGTTCGGTATACGGCGAGCGTACAGGACAGAGCTACAGCAGTTGTAATAGCTCTGTCCTATTCTGTCAGCGTAAATTGACAACATTTCAAAAAAAAAAGCATTATTGTTTTTTCGCGTTTATAATAGCTGGTTAAAAATGAGACTACCCGTATTTCTTGGTTTTTCTTTATTTAACTTAAATTCGTCGTTAATAATTTATTAAAGAAATAGTCATTAAAAAGACCGTATATACAAAGTTAGGAATACTGATGTCGTGATCTTAGCCTGATATAAAATTTAAAAAAGTAACTTTAAACAGTAAACAAAACTGACTGTCATGTCATGTCAATCATTCGCTGCCGTTCGTTCACAAATTTGCTATTTTGCGTAATTTAATTAATTACGTAATTTGTAGACGCCATTAAAATAAATAAACTATTTTGCGTAGAATTGAAAGCGTGTCGTCAGAATCAAGTAATCCGTCAGACAGATAAACAATGAATATGACAGTTGTATATTTTTTTGAATTCCTTTGTTAATAAATGGACTAAGGGCACTATAAGTGTATTCCTAACATTCACAATCCAACTTTTTTTACTGTTTTTCCTAAATATAAAAAAAACTACTGCATAAAAAATCCAAAGATATTTTTACTGTAATCAGCAGTGTAAAATCTAGAAACGGTATTTTATTTTACTACCTTAGCACAAAATGAATTGTTGTCAATTGAATTGCACAGATACGTCATAATAACCCCAATTACCGCCGTACTCTTTTAAGAAACAATAAATTAATTAAAATTTTAAACTTGTGTACAAAAAGTTAAAAAAAGTTAGCCTATGCCTATGTGGTAATCAAGTGTATAAGCTATCTCCATTCCAAATTTCAGCGTGAAAAAGTAGTCAACAAACTAACACACAAACAAACTTCCGCATTTATTGCAATATTAGTACTCGGATTGGATTATGTTTAATTTATCTATTATTAAATACTTTTTTCTAATTAATTAAATAAGATAAAGTGAGATTTATATAATTTCGTTAATGATAAGTAGGTATTGTTTTATTCCAGTGCCAGAAAAAAAGTTACAATTTAATCAAAAACTTATTAATTATTTAGAAGTCCATTCTTACGAAGCAAGTGCAGTTTAGATAATGTCGTCATAGTAATGTTACTTATCGTTATCATGTATACATTATGTTTTATTTCTCCATTTAACTTTTAAATAATTGCCTATGACACTCTAATGGTTAAAACGAATCTAACCACGTATAATTTATTAAAATCGGTTATCCGGTTTAGCAATTACGAGAGGACAAAGAGTCAGACATATACAGGTCAAACACATAACCCTCCTTTTGGGCTTTGTCGCAGTCGGGTAAAAATAACCTAAAATGGTTTTTTTATATTTCAATTTGTTGTGTTGACCACCCTGAGCCATAAAGAACTAGCCTAGGGTCAGAGCACGGTGGTCAAACCTTATTTTAAATTTAAAGTGGATAACAATAAAACAAATTAATCCCAAACATGATATTTACATATTCCTTTTCATCCCCCAATTTATGACGTCATTGATTTTTACGATATGACGTTGGTTTTTTTATTACCTTATCAGTGTAGGGTTCCGAAGCCGTTACTTCACTAAAATTATCTCAAAAAACAACAAGTATGTACTCGTAGGTACTAATTCTCTATTTAAAGTTATTTGGTGCTGTCTTATTTAGGCGATTTTAGTATGTATACTTAAACACTTTAGTCGTCTGTATTTCAGGAAGCTATCATGTCTACTTAGCCGTGATAGTTTTCCTTTAAAATTCGTTATATGCGCTTGCGTTGAAGATATTTTCGTGATTTTTGGTATTTGTAGTTTTGGCTGTTGGGGACGGGACACTTGACTCTAACAGAAATTAGAGCTTTAAAGCTTAATATTTCATAAACGGAGGTCTTAATCGAAAAATGGCTCCACAAGCCCGCAATATTTTTAAAAGACCTATCCTATGACACCCCACACTAAAGGATAGACGAGAAAAAAAAGTACATCCCCAGATCTCCACGTTACGTGAAGGGGAGTTACACTAAAATTATAATTTTTCAATATTTTATTTTACCTGTTTTATGGCGTGACTAATATGTATATTCATGCCATATTACAGCTTTCTAGTACTAAAAGTCTGAGTTAGGCTGCGGACAGACAGACGGACGGACATGACGAAACTATAAGGGTTCCAAGTTTGTCTACGGAACCCTAAAAAGACATGTAGGAGGCGAACTAGCAGACAGGGCACCTGATGGCACCATAAAACCTATAGACAATTGCATTCTCAAGACTGCGATCCAAAGACTGCAATCTTAAGACCGCAAACGCGTTGCCATCCTTGAAAACTAACTGCCGTATTAATACACTGATCTCAACTGTAATCCCCGTCTCAAGATGCGTTAAAAATGACAGTTGTCTATGGCTTGACGTTTAATTTGACGCATTTTGTGACGGGCATCTCAGTTAGAGATGGGCCAGACCGTAAATATTCGAAACCGAGTCACCCGACTTGAAAATCGATGAAAACCGGTTTCAACCCGGGTTGCTCAAACTGAGTTGATAGTACGAACCTACGCATGCACACGAGCGTTTCGTTCAGCAGGAGACAAGTCAAACCGAGTCTGTGTTTCACGTCCTTGATGCGTGCGGTTTATTGAATACTTGACTTGCACTAACACCAACACCAATAAACAAACAACTAACACTATTTATTTTCTAATAACGTAAAACAAAAGTGCATAACTATAAACAACTGACTAAATAACACGAATTATTCTGAAATTGCAATGACATGCGTTTCATTCAAAATTCTATTACGTAATAAACATTAACTGGCAAAATCGAAATAATTCAATCGCTCAAGGACAAGTGTCACGCCACGGTATCGCCACCGTCCATTGAACGAATTTAAATAAACTTTGTAGCAACGAGATAAGGTCTACTAATGGTGGTCGTCGTCGCCCGCCCATCTGTTCAGGTAATAATAACTAGGTCAAGGAAGGAATCAAAAGTTCAAGGATATTCAAATGTTCGCGGAAAATCGGGTTTATTCGGCAATCTTCGTTAGACTCGCTTCGCTCTTGCCCGTAGGCCCGTCGCCCCGGGGGCGCTCGACCGACATCGGGTCGGGACGCGCGCCGCGCCGCGCTCGATCGGGTAAAAATCGTCAATTTCCGTCCAGTCGAGCGAGGCGGACGAGCGTTTCGACCTGCGGGCTCACGGTTTCCGAGTAGCTCGCACGAAGCGAGTTAGAGAAACTTAAAACCGACTCAAATCGAGTTGAGCACAACCCGGTTTGAACCGGTTTGGTAAATCGAGTTGACACATCTCTAATCTCAGTCAGGATGGGTTAATTAATACGGCCCTAGGAAGGAATGCCTCTATGCTAGTAATTTCACAGGTTTTCTTATTCTCGCGAAGAACAAAACAATGCGAACACTGCTGCTTGGCGGTAGGTTAAAGGTCTTACCATCACTGCCTTTAAGCGAGTTAGATACTTAATTTTACATTAATACAGTAAAATGGTCCTTGTTGTACAGGTTTATGATCATGTGCTAAAATAGTACATTGTGTATTAAGGTCGGTAAGTAAGGAATTACGATCGAGGCTCTAGTAGAAGCCCGAAGTCGAAGACTGAGGGCTTTCTGAGTCGAGGTTCGTAATTCCCTTACCGCCCGTGAAACATACAATGTTTTTCATCACATTTGCGAGTAAATAAATACACAAGTCAGCACAACTATTATTACGAATTACTTGAACTTTTTTTAAGCGGATGGCGGGCGGACTCCACAGATTATACAAATGTTTCGTTCAGAAACGTTAAGGGCAAATACTTACGTAGGTATACATACAGCCCTGAAGGAGTGTAAAAAAAAAACGACGTTTTGATACAGAAAACTATTAAAATCGATTATTAAGAACATTAATTGAGTATTTAAGTAACATGTAGCGAGATTGCAATGAAATTCCTGTTTAAATAACATTTTAAGACAATTTTTCAATTGCGTGTAAACTCTTTGCTTGAACTTGCATGACTTGTGTGCTGTGGTATAAATAAAAAAAAAAATTACTTACCGACCTTGGGTTTCATGGTAAAAAAAAAGGTCGAGGGTTTTATATGGGGCATTGCGGCCAAGTTAACCTGTATGTTTAGATACTGTTTACGTGCAAGTGTGATGAAATAGTACATTGTGTATTAAGGTCGGTAAGTAAGGAATTACAATCGAGGCTCTATTAGAAGCCCGAAGTCGAAGACTGAGGGCTTTCTGAGCCGAGGTTCGTAATTCCCGTACCGCCCGTGAAACATACAATGTTTTTCATCACATTTGCGAGTATGATTAAATAAAGATTTTCAATAATTTAAATAAAGAGTTTCATAAAGAGCATTAAATAAAGATTTTCAATAATTGTTTTTGCTGCATGGAAATATCTGGCGGTGTTGCATTTAAATTACACTCATCGGACGATGACGACGACATTTTTTATAACTTTTTTACTTGTCTTCAAATATAAAATGTAAATAACTATGAATTATAGCTTTAATACACAAGTCAGCACAACTATTATTTTATTACGAATTACTTGAACTTTTTTTAAGTGGATGGCGGGCGGACTCCACAGATTATACAAATGTTTCGTTCAGAAACGTTAAGGGCAAATACTTACGTAGGTATACATACAGCCCTGAAGGAGTGTAAAAAAAACGACTTAATTGAGTATTTAAGTAACATGTAGCGAGATTGCAATGAAATTCCTGTTTAAATTTCAATTCAAGCAAAGAGTTTACACGCAATTGAAAAATTGTCTTAAAATGTTATTTAAACAGGAATTTCATTGCAATCTCGCTACATGTTACTAAAATACTCAATTAATGTTCTTAATAATCGATTTTAATAGTTTTCTGTATCAAAACGTCGTTTTTTTTTTACACTCCTTCAGGGCTGTATGTATACCTACGTAAGTATTTGCCCTTAACATTTCTGAACGAAACATTTGTATAATCTGTGGAGTCCGCCCGTCATCCGCTTAAAAAAAGTTCAAGTAATTCGTAATAATAGTTGTGCTGACTTGTGTATTATATTATAAGTTTTTTCTGCCCTATAATTTTATTTATTTACTCGCAAATGTGATGAAAAACATTGTATGTTTCACGGGCGGTACAGGAATTACGTACCTCGACTCAGAATGCCCTCAGTCTTCGACTTCGGGCTTCTACTAGAGCCTCGATCGTAATTCCTTACTTACCGACCTTAATACACAATGTACTATTACAAACGGATCCATTGTGCAAAACGAAATGTGTAAATAATTCACCAGAATGAGGTATTCTGACAGAGAACTATGGTTATCGACGGCGCCCATCGAATTAGCAGCTAAAAGTGGCAGTGGGCCGGTCAGTAGAGCCGCAGAACCGATAATCGCTGGAGTGCATTTTTTATTTACTCGCAAATGTGATGAAAAACATTGTATGTTTCACGGGCGGTACAGGAATTACGTACCTCGACTCAGAATGCCCTCAGTCTTCGACTTCGGGCTTCTACTAGAGCCTCGATCGTAATTCCTTACTTACCGACCTTAATACACAATGTACTATTACAAACGGATCCATTGTGCAAAACGAAATGTGTAAATAATTCACCAGAATGAGGTATTCTGACAGAGAACTATGGTTATCGACGGCGCCCATCGAATTAGCAGCTAAAAGTGGCAGTGGGCCGGTCAGTAGAGCCGCAGAACCGATAATCGCTGGAGTGCATTTTTTATTTATTTTATTTTATTCCACTAGGAGTTCAGGATTAATGTTATTAATTAGTGATAAGTCCTCATCGCCATTCAAACTGTTAACCCTTCATATGGCCAGTAATACAATGAGCCAAAGCTATAATTACCTATTGCGCCTGTGCAGTACCGGCGCAAAACGGGTTACACGTAAACAGGCAGCCATAGTAAGTATTTTTCAAGAAAATAAAAGCAAGAACATGGGTTTTTGTGATGACCTACGGATCCGAGACGTGGGCGCTAACAATGGGCCTCATAAGAAAGCTCAAGGTCACTCAGAGGGCTATGGAGAGGGCTATGCTCGGGGTTTCTCTGCGCGATAGAATCAGAAATGATTATGATATCCGCAGGAGAACTAATAGCTAAACTGAAGTGGCAGTGGGTGGGGCACACCGCACACAGGACTGATGGCCGATGGGGTCAGAAGGTTCTTGAGTGGCGTCCACGGACCGGGAGACGAGCTGTAGGTAGGCCTCCAACAAGATGGAGTGACGACCTTGTAAGGATCGCGGGAACGCAGTGGATGCGAAAAGCATAAGATCGGTCTGAGTGGAGAGCCTTGGGGGAGGCCTGTATGTCTAGCAGTGGACGTCTTTCAGCTGACATGATGATGATGGGTTTTTAAAATTACTTAGGTGTAAATGTATGTATGTATGTAAAGTCTTTATTGCACAAACAGAAAAGACCACATACTTACCCAATTTTTTTTAAACCTTACCTACCTTATTACTACACTATTTACGCACTTATACATTCCGTTTATCGAAAGTATTTGTGGCTTATATTTTGTCTCAGTGTTATTTTAATTAGTATTCTAAACCTCAACATAGTCGATTTGTACGTACCGCCGCCCGCCATAACTAACAATAATAATTAGCCACAAGTCTATGCCGTGGTCAAGCATTTAAACAACAATGGCTTTGTTAAAAACATGAATTATACTGCGCGTGCGGCTATTGTACTATAATGGGAGTACATCTGCTATTTTGTTTGTTTATTTGAGTCGTACATTTTGGTCAGAATTATGCAGTCAAAGTTTGGGGATTAAAAATGCTATAAAACTTGTTTTTTTATGTGATTTGTTGAGTTTGTCCTCAGGCATGGCAGTCAAAAATTCAAGAATGCAGCTTCCTACGCACTTTAACTGGTTTTAGTTTTAATATTTTTTGTCGCTTCCTGTCAGATTCAAATGCTAAAAGTTAGATAAGAACTAAACTGACCGTTACTGAGTTATATTGCGAAAGCGAGCGATTATTATATTTGTCCTTATTTCTCGTACGCAATAATATCTTTAGTTGGTCGACGACGGCTGACAGAAAAGCTGTCAGTACAGAATTTGTCTACATTAGAGCCGCTATTTGTAAAGTTCTTACCTGTATGAATTGTGTTCAAAGACAATTTCAAATAAAAAAAAAATGAACTCCTGAAAGCTTGTTTACATTCTCTATCTCGTCTCGTTGGCCTTACTTTACATATTATAGCATTCTTTAATTAACAATATTCAGTATTTCCGTACTGAACCCTAAAAACAAGAAATAAATATCATCGGTGATACTGTAAAACCGCGTAACTAACAAATTTATGATAGAGCAAAATAAACCTTACCGTCTTATAAAAAAGGTGCATTTTGCTTCTTATTTAAAATGTTACTTCCGTGGTTTTGCAGATTCACCGACGATATTCATTAGTCTCCTGTAACTAGCTTCTTACCTTAGTCGCATTTGTATGTATGGAATTGTTTATAAAGCCTGAATTACACGCATTGCGAAGTCCCTTGGTAGCGAGGATTGCGTGATTAAATGTGTAATTACATACATACATACCTTCACGCCTGTCATCCCAGAGTGGGGTAGGCAGAGCTACAGAATAACTAACAACTTTAAAAACTTGTTGATATAAGATGTTTATCAGCGTATTAGTGACAGGTTGCAAGCCCATCGCCTAACAGTATTACAAGCCTATATTCCCTTAGTCGCCTCGTACGACCTCCACGGGAAGACATGGAGTGGCACTATTCTAACCCGGCAACCACACGGACTAATGTGTAATTATCACAGGACAGTCCAATAGGGAATATGCATGGTATTTTTTTTTACCGTAAAAGAGATCACCAAAAAAGAAATTAAAAATAAAACCGGTCAAGAAATACAGAGTATTTTGAACTGGTAATTATTCAGACAGACAGAGATCTGATATACACTGTGACATCATGTAACAGGTCGGCCATTTTAACCTCCATGTTAATTTCTGGTTTGCTAGAAAGAGATAGGAACAAATCTTTGTTGGCTTAGCTACATCTTGTTTATTCCTATAGCTATAATTTAAAAAAAAAACTGTGTTACATAAACCAGCTTTTATTCAGTATTCCGGTTCAAGCTTTCTTCAACTTCATACCGTATTTTAAGAATATAAATCGGTTCAACGGTTAAGCCGTGAAACTGTAACAGATAGACCGACTGACTTTCATATTTATAAATTTTAATATATTGTTGCGTTCCGGTTCGGGGATAAGACAGCCGGTGAAATGACTAGCATAGAGGCATTCCATCTTAGTCCTCAGGGTTGGCAACGCATTTGCAGTCTTGTGAATGCGAGTGTCTATGGGTCACAGTTTCCACTTACCATCAGGTGGCCTGTGTGCTCGATTGCCTTCCTATGATAAAAAAAAAAAAAAAAACAGGAGAAGGCGGACTTACTGTGAGCCCTTCAACTGTTACGATAAAATAACTCGGAGTTAAAATAATGAAGCGTTTAATTTCTTACATACATACCTACTTACCTTCACGAAATAAAAAACAAAAGACGTGTGGCACCTCGGGGACTGCCGCGGTAAAGCTATTGCATGTCGTACAAACGCACACAACGCCGTGTCGAAGACTGCCGAACTGAAACGACGTTAGACGATGCACGGCCTTCACGCCACACCTCCTTGCCCGTCGGAGTGGGGAGCGTGAGGTTTTTTCGTTACGGAATTTCTGGATTCGGTCCCCGCGCTCAAGGCCCGCGATAGAAGCTATGCAATAGCTTAAAAAATGCAATTCATTCACATGCAACAAATAAGTCCGGCGCCTCTATTCTAGGCGTATTATCGTTTTTGACCTGTTATAGTATTTTAATTACTTGGCCGCCATTTTTGTCAAGTATATACATACATACATAAACTCACGCCTTCATTCCCAGAGTGGGGCAGGCAGAGCTAAAGAATTACCAACAAGTCTTAAAACTTCTTGATAATTCTGTAACCACATTTTGCACAAGTAGGCTAAGATGTTTCCCAGTGTATTAGTGACAGGTGGCCAGCCCATCGCCTAACAGTACTGCAAGCCTTTATTCCCTTAGTCGCCTCTTACGACATCCACGGGAAGACATGGAGTGGTACTATTCTAACCCGGCAACCACACTGTCTAGTAAATATGTAAATAACAGAGGGACTATTATGATATAGCTACACATATAGTTATAGTATAAAGGACAGAGCTATAGCAGTTACATAGCTCTGTCCTTTTCTCTCAGCGTAAACAGAACTGCATAGTTATGTCATAATAAAATAACCCCCCGGATCAAAAACAATATGGTTTTTACCGTGTTGAAAAGAGGCCCTGGGGGGTTACCATGACATACTAAAGCTAAGTACTAAAGTACTAAAGTTTAGGTTGAGAGAAAGGGACCGAGCTATAGCAGTTGTATAGCTCTATCACTTTCTCTCAGCCTAAACTGAACTGCTTTAGTATGTCATGGTAACCCCCCAGCATTATATTACTGCTGTCAATACTATCAATAATCAGAAACTTAATGGTTGTATAATATGTCAGGTTTGACTTCATCGTGTCTTTACTATAGTAAAAGTATATTTTGAATAAGAGCATTACTATAAAACAATTCATGAATAATAAATTTCCCTCAAAAAAATAATTTGGTGCGAGATTTCACTTTTGTGGCCAACTGTACGGTTTTTTTGCACAGTTATCATCTACTATCAATAATCAGAAAGGTTTGACTTCATCGTGTCTTTACTATAATAAAAGTATATTTTGATTAAGAACATTACTATAAAACGCTTCATAAATAATAAATTTCCCTCAAAAAAATATTTTGTTGCGAGATTTCACTTTTGTGGCCAACTGTACGGTTTTTTTGCACAGTTGTCATCTACTTTTCAAGACATTTCTAACGAGCCCTAACACGACGGGTTTATCATGTAAAATGTAAGAGTTCCTATGGCCACCCTGAGTTTCCGTCATCAGACCAGCTCGATCAGCTCGATGGTACTATATTATTGTATTGTCTTCAGAACTAAAGGTGTATTCAAAATTTTCAGCTTCATGGGTCAAATTTAATACAATTCAAAATTAAAAAAAAAACAAAATACCTATGTATTCAGTAAATACGTCGGTAATATACAGTGAATTTACCAGCGCTTCGGACAAGATCACCATTGCGGAGAAGAAGGTAATTTTTCAATCATAAAAAACATAATTATACTTAAAAGTAAGTTACTAAAGTAATACACAATAAACTCTTAAAACTAGCAAAAATAAAATTATTACAAATGTAAGGTCATTAAAATAAAATAAAATAATGACTATGAGAACAACACGACGAGGTCTCTACCTCAAAAGCCATATAACTAGGATAATAAATTGAACATACATACATACATTATAGTTAGGGAGGCGAATAGGGGAATTTTCGGTAATACTCGAGCGTGGCAGTTTAAGATATGAGAGATACCTTAGACCTAATAGAACAACCTTGTAAAGTATTTAGCACTATATCGATACCTAAGTTCACACTCGTACTAATTACAAAAAAAACAAATTTTACTTTTTTATTGCTATATATATTAAATGAAATTCTGCGTCGTTTGCTCTCATCAGAAATCTGTAAAGCCTTCTCCTTCTATTAAAAACAACGTGACACCATAATACTAACTCCGACGGATGTGTGTAATATTATACTAAAATCCATTACTTCCTTTAAATGTTATGAACGTATACTATAAGTGATTTAAGGTTGATAGACTTAAATTCAAAGTAATGTACATTTATCCTAAGAACATTTAATCCCATCGAAAAGTTATACTTTTTTGTTTGCAATAATAAATTATGTAGTTTTAGTACAAACTCTTACAAAAAAATTGGGATACGTTCGTCAGAAGTGTTTTTAATCGATTTTGTTGCTTGAACTTGTAATGTGCCTAAAAATGTTAAGCCATTTTAATACGATTGGTTCTAAAATGCATTGAAGATACAATTGTATTAATTGTCGATAGTTGAATTGCATCCTATTATTTTATTAAACATTGAAGCGTTTACTTCTGTTAATACGATTTCATCCAATATAACATTTTGCGAGGTTTATTTTGTTATTAAAATGTTTTTTTGACGCGTCATAAATGGTTTACCGATTCATACCTACGAGTACAATGTCCTTGAGCGCGGCGCGCGGGCGCCGCGCCACGCGCTTCCGATAGGTACGAGCTACACGCCTCCCCTTTCTTACTCTTTATCTTTCTCACTCCGCAGGCGTGTGTTGCTAAGCTGACCGGTCAGTCGTTGAGACGAACGAGTCCGGGCAACAACGCGGCCCGTCTTTTAAATGGAGAACGTAATTTAGTAGGTAGTTTGTCAAAATGTTTAGTAAAGGCCGAAAGTTAGTCAAATTAGTAAAGCAGAATGATCAGAAACGCGCAGGATCTTCATGTGATGCTATCAATGAAGAAAGATCGACGTTGAGTGAAATTACCTCACAAAAGCCGGATAAAAGTAAGTAAAAAAGATGATTTGTATGTATAATTATCTGTTGTAAAGTTACTTGTTGTGTTGTTAGTTACTTGTACAGTGTACATATCTTTAAAGCCTTGGGATCATAATTACAATAAACTTGACTGCACATTGCTACTGTTTTGTCATGCTAAACCTACAGTTAATACAGTTGTGCACTAGCATTTTTACTTATTATAACGAATTATTTTCGGCTAACAGTACTTAGTATCTTTGAACACATTATAGAAAGTGATGTTAATCGATCATTCAGTAAACTAATTGCACTTAACACGGTTATGCACCAGCATTTTAAATTTATAGAAATAATTATTTTGTGCTAACAGTACTTAGTATCTTGGTACACATTATTGGAAGTTATATTAATCGATCTTTCCCTGAGCTAAAAGCACTAAATACAGTAGTGCACAAGCGTTTTAAATAAAAAAACAAAAGTATTTTGTGCTAACGGTGCTTAGTATCATTGTACACATTATTAGAAGTGATGTTAACATAGTTTATCTTTATCTGGTTGTGTCTTTTTGTAAGCTAAATGCACTTAATATATGTGTGAAGCGATTTTGGAAATATTATTATTTTGTATAATTTGTATAAAATTGTTTAGCAACAAAAGCGACATATAAAAAAAAGTGCATATTTTGTCGTATTACAGATGCAGTATTTGAAGAATCCTTTCAAATCAACGAAGCCGCAATATTAGTCGATGAATCTATTAACTCCAGTACTTCTGAACACAGTAAGATTTTAACACATGTCATAATTCCGGAGTCACCAGTTTTAAATAACAGTTCGTTGGAGATGGATTCTGGAAGAATACCGGAAGATTTAGTAGCAAAATCAGCTGACAAAAAAACAACTGTTTCGGTACAACAAATAAAGACTACGATTCACAACTTAACCGGTCACTCTGACAGCAACAGATCGACACCAGTTAATACCTCATCAAAATATTTTACCGATTTAGATTCTGGGTCAGTTATAGAAGATTCTAGTAATAACTAAGACCATGCCTCAAATATGATAACAGATTTACATTTCGAAACAATTGCATCGGAATTTAGTATAAATTCCTTGGACGACAGCTGCTCGGCTTTTCTTGATTTAAATTTTATTCGAGAATCTCCTATTCCTACAAGCCCTCACTTTTCAAATGAGTTTTAATCTTTACCAAGCACATCGAAACAAGATGCTGCTGAAATTTTGCGTAACGATCTATGTATGTCAGACGATTCAGATATCGATTCTCCTTATGTTGATTCCGAGTCTTCTTTTTGCCCTACGCCTGTTCCGTCACCGTTGTCATCCGAAAACTGCGATAGTGCAAAAGAAAATAACAATGATAATGTACCAAAAAGGAAGAAGAAAGGTCAGCCTGAAAAGTGGCAAAGAAACATTGTTAAAAATCTACGTCAATCAGGCCAACGCTACGTAAATAGGAAAGGCAAAACTGTAGAAGAAAGAAAGTGCGTACCAACAGACTGTTCAAAACGTCGTTATAAATGTAATGAACGCTTTTACCTTAACAGATCTTGTTTAGTATTTTTATGTTTTTATAATTTAATACTAATAAAACTTTTTCCACAAAATGTATTTGATTTATATTACCTCCTTATATTAGGTATACATGTTTTTATCATGGAATAAATATAATCGCTAATGTCTTAACTGCATTGATTTCAAACTTTTGACGTGCACGCTTGTATTAATTGAGGGGGCGGGCTACTTAAACATCAATTTTCAGTATAAAGACTTAATAATTGTATATAAATATTTGACATAATATAATCTCAAAGACCTGTTTTAAGACACAAAGTCATAAATTGTTTTTTTTTCCCCACCATTGATAAGATATTCGCCTACAAACATAAAAAATGCTCCCCTGTAAAAATTGCAAAACTGTAATTAGTACGAGTGTGAACTAAGGTATCGATATGTAGTGACCCGCGCCTAGGACAGACGATCAGATTAGTAAAAAAAAATCGATAGTCTGAAATACTCGAGCGCGTCAGATTAAGATATTGGGGATTGATTTTAGTGTTTTAAGACTAAATTTAACTAATCTGACGATAAGTCCTTGACGCCGCCGAGTTATAGGGTCGCGAACTTGTAAAAAAAAACGTTAATCTGGCATTCTCGAGCGCGATTTTTATTTTTTTTATTTTGAAGAATATAATCTAAAACTTACTAAAAATACAAAATCTGCCGGTTTCCGCATGACCGGAAGTGTGGAGGAGCCATTTCGTCTTCCGAAAAACGCGTTGCGGCATATAAGTCGCGAACGATACATTTTACAAAAAAAAAGTTTAAATAAACAAAAAAGGGAATATCTATCGCTTTATTGTCATTCATTATTATTTATTTATTCTTAAATTCCCCGTTTTATCAAGGAGAAAGAAAGGAAAAAAAAGAAACCAAAAAACCTTTTTCGGTCAGATTAAGAGACCCCACCAACATTTTTGTCAGATTAAGAAAATATGCTTTCAGGATACCGAGATAAACCTCCCCTATGAAAATCTGACGCGCTCGAGTATTTCAAAAATACTTTTTTTTTTTGCATTTTCAAAAATTCATCGTAACTTATCGTCACGCCGAAATCGTCAGTTTTTTTAAAGGGAGCTTCCTTGGGGCCTACTTAACACCCCTTCCGAAAATATGACGCGCTCGAGTATTTTTTTTTTTTTTGCCTTTTTGACTACTTCATATGCCTACTCCCACCACGCAAACCGGCAGATTAGTATACCGTTGTTATCAGAGGCACTTGGGGCGTACGTAGTATGAATATCTGACGCCCAAGTAACTTTTTTTTTAACATTGTTGAAAAATCGTACACGCCATACCGTAATCGCATACGCCGTTTTTACCATACGAGCTTTTCTTTTCGAAATTATTTTATCTTTCGATTTTGATAGGTCTCGACGGCGCCGTTGAATTACGCCATTTAGCTACCTCGCCTCCCTAACTATTAGAAGTCAAATAAAATCTTGTAAAAAGAACGATTAGACCTTAATTATTTCCAAAGCAAATACGTTTTAAGCGAAATTACTAGCTGAGCCGTAATTATACTAGTTCCTTATAAGGGTTGACTGTCACGGGTCGATGACCTCCAGGGTTGTCACATCAGATTAAAAAATATTAGACTTCGTTCGAAGTCATTTAGATTTTTTCTCAAAGCCAAATATACACTGAAAAAAAAGGCATGATGTTTAAACTAAAAAATATATACTTTCACATTTTCTGCTTTTCATCATAGTATAGAGCCCAACGATCAAAAAGGAAACTGTCACTCATCCAAAAACAGCTAAAGCTTGCGGCCAAATTTTACTGTGTTGACAGTAAATTAGTAGCAGTAATTTGAATAGGTAGTAATGTCCAATCATTAAACGTGAATTCTTTCTTTCAATTTTTTTCAAGCGGTTTTTCTTTTTCAGTGCATTGAATTTGGTTCAGCGGATTGGCTGGACCGGAAAGCATAACATACAAATAACCAGAAAGGCGTTTCTATTCATAATGTCTTTTAATATAGAGTAGTTTTTGCTGGCAACTCGTTTTATTTGAAGTTATTTATCGCTTTTTCTTCGGGAACTGTCCTGTTTTTCCGGGATGCAAAGACCCTATCACTCAGGACTCTATTTTTGTATCAAATCTTACCAAAATCAGTTTTAGTGGTGTAGCCATGAAAGTGCGACAGACAGAGAGAATATGTATGTAATTTAAAATACATAAATAAATATCAGGGGACAATGTGTAGCACCAATTGACCTAGTCCCAAACTAAGCTCTAGGCTTGTACTATGGGTACCAGGCAACGATAAACTTACTTATATAGATAAATATATACATAAATACATAGAAAATTACCGGGCAAGAGTATGTCGGACCAAGCTCAGTGTAGGGTTCCGAAGCCGTTACTACAAATAAATTATACTGAAACCGTTTGTAACTAAAGAACCACTGAGATCTAGTTAGTTAGTAGTGATAGTTTTCCTATTACATTCATTATATGTGCTTTTATTTGAGATATTTTTCACAAACCCGCAATGTCTTTGAAAAACCTATCCAACGACATCCCACACTAAGGAATAGGGCGAGAAAAAAAAATACATGTTAGGTACAGTAAACCTTTTTTTTTCATGATTTGATTTTACCACTTTGTTGGCGAGACTAATATGTACCTATATTCATGCCAAATTACAGCTTTCTAGTACTAAGAGTCTCTGAGTTAGGTTGCGGACGGATGGACGGACATGGCAAAACTATAAGGGTTCCTAGTTTAACTACGGAACCCTAAAAAGACGCATGAACAAGTATTTGCGCTCATCACTGTAATATCTGTCCTTCCGGGATATCATAGCGACAATACGTTTATTGTGTGTTGCTAACCCCATATACTTCCGATTCGTCCACAAGAGAAAATACGGAATATACTCTTTCACCGAACAATTGTCCTCGCGTGTGATATCCATGGACTTATTTTTCTAATAAGTCCATGGTGATGGTCTAAAACGAAACATTGTCAAATTACTCCTTGTTAAAGTGTTGTCGTTGTTGTTGTTGTGCGTTTTTGAATAAGGAAATAACCTACATTCAAAAAAAAAACAATTGCCTGTTTTTTTTAATGTAATTAGTAAAGCTCGTTTGGTTGCCAGGTTAGAATAGTGCCACTCCGCGTCTTCCCGTGGATGTCGTAAGAGGCGACTGAGGGAATAAAGGCATGTTGTATTAAATACGCTGGTAAACATTTTAGCTTAATTGTGCAAAATGTGCATACAGGATTATCAACAAGTTTTTAGAGTTGTAGGCAATTCTATAGCTCTGCCTACCCCACTCTAGGAACGTAGGCGTGAGTTTATGTAAGGATACATGTAAGTATTTTCTAGCCACGTCACGTAATACTAATGACGTAATACTCTACTCGTATTACGTAGGTACATACATTGAAACAATCGTGCACGTCACTTTGAGACGTGGGCATCGTTGTGACTTGAAAATTCCATAGCAATCCAGAAACTAGAAAGAACTGGGACGGATTCTCTTAACTAATTATTTCATTCATAGAAATGTAAACCGGTGAGTTAAGGTTGCCCCATGTGCTTTTCGGCACGATTTCAGGGTAAAGTACTTATTTATTTGGAATATTAATATCATCATGTCAGCCGAAAGACGTCCACTGCTGGACATAGGCCTCCCCCAAGGCTCTCCACTCAGACCAGTCTTGTGCTTTTCGCCTCCACCGCGTTCCCGCGATTCCTACAAGGTCGTCACTCTATCTTGTTGGGGGCCAACTCGTATCCCGGTCCGCGGACGACAATCAAGAACCTTCTGACCCTATCGGCCATCAGTCCTGCGAGCGATGTGCCCCGCCCACTGCCACAAAAGTTTCAGGATTAATATACTCGATTTATATCTTTTTATACACGCACGCGGTGTAGGAGGCCTATTTCCAGCAGTGGACGTCTTTCACCTGACATGATGATGATGATGACGCACTTAATAGTACAGTCAACAGCATAAATAAATGATCATTTCTGTACCTTGTCGCTTTCAATCGTTTCACAATTTAGTATAACATTTCAACACACAACGTTAAAGTGACAGGGTACATAAATGATCACTTATTTATGCTGTTGACTGTACATTTCATACCTAGTGCGTTAGATCAAAGAGTGTTTCAGTTCGCAGGTATTTGACTACCGAGTTGAAGGACGCGATCTGAAACTTTATTTTAACCGCCCGTGGTATTTACATAACACTACGACACACTCTAAGACCCAAGATGGCGAAAATATTATTACGCTTAAGCAGGTAATTTAAGTTCACAGATTAATTATTCGTAATAATTAAGAAAATCACCTAGCGTAATTAAAAACTATTAGGCGATTTAGTTTACTCGTTAAAGCCATATCGTCTGTGAAACTGCAAAACCGCGTAAGTAAAATTTTAAATCAGAAGCAATATGCACCTTTTTAATAACACAGTAAGGTTTGTTTTGCTCTATCATAAATTTGTTAGTTACGCGGTTTTGCACTATCACCGACGATATTGCATTTACGAGCCGAGTTTAAAACAATATGTTAACATGTAAAAGGCAATATCGTCCCTTTACTTTCTTAACGTCTTATCTGATCGAATATTTTAATAGAAAAGTCGTTTTTATAAACCTTGGAACGTGAGTGTTTTTTATCATATTTTCGATCTGATAAGAGGTTGAGAAAATAAAGGGATAAGGTTTTACTGTAACAGAGGCCCTGTCAAGCAAAACAACAAAAATCAAGAGCTATTATAACGTTTATAATACAACACGTTAGAAGCAATATGGTTTTAGCGAGTAGAATACAACTGCAAAACAGCAGTATCTCAAATTCAATAACCAATGCAGTTTAAATTCTATGCCGTTAGTAATGAGGTTGATATTGCTACAGGAGTTTTATCCGAGATACTGCGTTTTTGCGTAGGAGGGCTCATATTGTGGTCGGCTTTATTGTGGTGGATAAGGCAGGCATCCGTCATTGTCGCACTTACATCTTAATGGTCTGGGAGTGACGGGTGTTTTGTCCACGTATATGCATATCTATTTATAAACGCGAGCATACTACTCTACTTTACTTTACTTGTGGGAGGACCTTGTGCAGGGTCCGTCCGGGTTGGTACCACCATCTTATCCATTAACCTACCGCCAAGCAGCAGTGTTCGCATTGTTGTGTTCCGGTTAGGGGATAAGACAGCCGATGAAATCACTAGCATAGAGGCATTCCATCTTAGTCCTCAGGGCCGGCAGTGCATTTGCAGTCTTGTGAATGCGAATGTCTATGGGTCGCAGTTTCCACTTACCATCAGGCGGCCTGTGTGCTCGATTGCCTTCCTATGATAAAAAAAAAAAAAAAAAAAAAAAAAACAGTAGAAGGCGGACTTACTGTGAGCCCTTCAACTGTTACGAAAAAAGAACTCGGAGTTAAAATAATGAAGCGTTTAATTTATTAGATACATTCTTACATACATACTTACCTTCACGCCTTCATTCCGAGAGTGGGCTAGGCAGAGCTACAGAATTACCAACAACTCTAAAAACTTGTTGATAATTCTGTAACCACAGTTTGCACAATTAGGCTAAGATGTTTAACAGTGTATATTAGTGACAGGTAGCAAACCCATCGCCTAACAGTACTACAAGCCTTTATTCCCTTAGTCTCCTCTTACGACTTCCACGGGAAGACATGGAGTGGCACAATTCTAAGCCGGCAACCACCACGGCAAATGGCAAACGGCGGTATTAGATTCTTCTAGTAAATTAAATATTGTGTCGTATTGTATTAAGTATTGTCGTTACTAATCAAGGATCGGAAATTCGGTACGATATTTACCTTAAATTGGCAGAAACCCGGCAAAAGTTAGACAAATATGAAGGCAGCTTCTTAATAAAATTATTTTAATAATTATAATTATGTTCCGGGATTGCATAAAACCATCACCACCAAACGAGAAGGTAAAAATACACGAATATGTTTAGCTTCTGGGTATTTATGACTTATTTTGTACAGACATAAAGATAAAGGTAAAGATAAATACATATATTCAGTAAGTGGGCCGCACGGGCACTTTTACACGTCAAGAATCTACCAGCGCTTCAAAAGAGTATGTCGTAGCCGCTATCTAAATTGATGAAGTAATTTAAATATTTCTTGATAAGTAAATTATTGTTAAGTTCAAGGTTTTTATTCTTAAATACTAATATGCATTGTGGAGACCTAGTAACTAAATTTAGATATCCCGGGAAATTATTACAAAAAATAAATTGAGGCCGTCTCTATACCATTCGATTTTAGAAAAAAATGTGCCGAATTTCCGATCCCTGTTAATAATAATTATAGTATTATAGATATCTAAGTACAGGGCGAACGATATGAAGTGTTACCAAATTCACAAATTCGAGCCTGGTGTCAAAGTAAAAGCAACTTACTAGCGGGAAAATGTTTTGGAAGCTGTGTTGGAGCCTTAGGCACGCAAACATTTCGGTAGTAGACCGTGGATATTTCAACAAGACTCGGCCCCGGCTCATAAAGCTCGTGTGAACCAAGAGTGGCTGAACAACGCGTGCCACATTTTATTTCGTCCACACAATGTCTTTCGAATTCCCCAATCGCGAACCCGATGGACTTTTCTATCTGGTCCATTGTGGAGAGCAAGGTGAGGAGAAGAAAACATGCCAGTGTGGATGCACTGAAGAAAGCGATCGTACGTAATTGCCATTGCATACCGCAGGATCACATTCGTGCAGCGTGCAACTCATTTTTCTACCGTCTGAAGGCCATAGACAGCAAAAGGTGGTCATATCGAGTTAAAATAAAGTAATCTTAGAAATTTGATATATTTTTCTCATTTTTTTCTTAATAATGAATAATTTGTGACAACAAAAAAAAATCGTAGCCTTTTGAATTTGGTAACACTTCATATCGTTCGCCCTGTATTTCATGCAGTTAATGTCATACGTGTGCCCCGGTGCACTAAGTATTGACTATGCAAATCTAACAGGTGTACTTATAACGTATTATGTGCAGTCATGGAAAACGGTGCAATAATATTCACAAATTAACAAAGGGACAATTTATACAACCACAATGTTTTAACGCTTTTCCAGGCACAGTATTTCATCGACCACATAAATGTCGCTCAAAATTAAACTTAACTACATACATTTTATGACTCAAATTTAATTGAACTTTCCTAAAATATGACTTTATGGATCAGTATCCTTCAGAAAGTTACGAATTCGTGGCTCTATTCCATTTCTTGCTTGTATCCTTACTTTAGCAAGGCCTGGAAAAGGGTTAAAGTACCATAACTATTGATACTAAGGTTGAGTGAAATAATACTTTTTTTTTTTTACATTTGCGTAACAAGGACGCAAACGCGTTTGAATAGGTTTGCCGCTTTACCGGGCACCATTAAAGCCCTGAACAATAACGCCCTTGAAAACCACCAGGGAGAGTGGAAGATCACGGCAAAGCTCTTCATAAAAAGAGTTGACCAGAGCTGCACCAAAAAACTTTGAAAATCGAGCAGAAGACAACTCTGAGTGTTTTCTGAGCAGCTTAGGGTTAAACGTGTTTAGCAAAGAAGGGCCTTTATGACAACAGAGAGGGTTGTGATTTGTCTGTGTTAGTATGTATTTATGTCTATTTCTTTAGCACGCTCTGCAGCTAGATGCATTTTAACTCATTTAGGTACACTTTTTATACGGAATAATATTTTAATCAATAATAAGTAGGTACTTAACAACGAGACGGAGGATTTTTTAACCCCCGATGCAAAAATAGGGGTGTTATAAGTTTGACGTATAATTGTGTGTCTGTCTGTGGTACCGTAGCTCTTAAACCAATGGGCTGAATTGGATGCAGTTTTTTATATTTGAATGCAGGTTTTCTAGCGGTGGTTATGAAACAGGTTTTATTAAAATCGGTTTAGCCGTTTTTGAGATATTGAGCTTTCTTACTGCAACCGGGTTTTCGGTGCTTGCTTTTTGTTAGACTTTGCTTATCTTAATTATATCATAGTGTTTTTTTTGCTTTGACAGTTATTGTTACAAAGATGATTGTTGGTGGTTATTACATAATTATTGCCTTAACACTTTTGACTACAGAATCCAACGATACCCTTTAAAAAAGATGTTTATTCAGTAAGTAGGTCACGGGCATTATACACGTCAAAATAATACCAGCGTCTTCCAACATGAAACAGCTGCTGAGAAGAAATGCTACAAGAAACTCAACAGCCTTGATTATATTTCTTATTGCAATAGTAATAATAAAATTATTAAAAATCGATCGACATACATACAAAGACTGGTTAAACAATAACTCTTATCAACATGCCGTAATCGTAATAAGAAAGCCGTAAGCTACATAATAAATCCAATGTGTACTTAAGATACCACACAGCTCAAGTGCCAGCCCTACGTTCGTGACTGAACCGTGATACAACGTCTTAAACACGTCCTTGGCCACAAATCGGCTCCAATCCTAAAAACAAAAAAGGGCGCAACTCCCATGGCATTTTTAACTTAGTTGTTCAAAAGGTAAAGTCGAATTTAATTAAACGGTTACACTGTAGTTACGTTTGTGTTTAGAATTTGAATGAAAAACGTTATATTTCCCACGTTCTGCCACTTCCGATGTTAGAAACGTGTGACACTTAAAAAACGCTAACTTTGAGGTTACGCGAAGGGCTCTTTCGATTTCGCCTCCGTTTTCATGTCAAGAGGCTAAAAACTGTTATATGTACTTACTTTCCCGCCGAAGGATGAAAGAACACCTGTAATGTGTTACTTAGACCTTCTTCTATACTTATATTATACAGATAGAGTTCAGATTTTGTAAGTTTATAGATCTGGATAACAGGTAATCTCTGGAACGCGAAACCTATGCGAAAAATTATTTCACTATTTGAAAATAAATTGGTCGCTTCTAACAAGATTGTCATCACCATTATTGCATTTGGCACTCATCCTGCATGGCTCAAAGGTCGATGTCCAGGTGTTTCAGCCAGTTTGATGCGGCAGGCGAAAATTTATGCAGGTCCTCATGCAGAATACAGCGAGGATAACAACAATAACAACAAGACAAACAACAAAACAGAAGAAGATTGTGATTGTTGGACGTACATAAGCGCCTTGATTCCATGTGAGGATATCAAGACGTTAGATATATCGATGTTTATTAAATCACTAAAAAACTTGCTGTTGCTACTATCAGCTTTGGTTAAGTACCACGTGCTTGCTTGCTTGCTTTGATACTTGTGGGAGGACCTTGTGCGAGTCCGTCCGGGTTGGTATCACCATATTAAGGTGGAAACCCATTACACCATATCATACTATGACCGTGCTATGAACGTGTCAGACAAAAAAATATTCTTTGTATTACAATATTTACAATAGTGGGCATAGCCATCCGTACACGTTCATAGCACGGTCATAGCATGATATGGTGTAATGGGTTTCCACCTTTATCCATTAACCTACCGCCAAACAGCAGTGTTTGCATTGTTGTGTTCCGGTTTGGGGATAAGACAGTCGGTGAAATGATTAGCATAGAGGCATTTCATCTTAGTCCTCAGGTTTGGCAGTGCATTTGCAGTCTTGTGAATGCAAATGTCTATGGGTTACAGTTTCCACTTACCGTCAGGTGGCCTGTGTGCTCATTTGCCTTCCTATGCAATAACATAATAATACGAATACAGTATTAAGGACCAGAAAATCTCTCTTTTTTGAGCGTACAATATTCCAGATGGACATAATCTATTGGCGGGACACTTCTCTAAAATAATTGTAAGTATACAATTTCATCGCTACATTCTTAATACTACGGGACCCTAAAAGCTCCCCAAAATACTTACTGCTATAACTACCCCTTTTGTTACTTTGAACTTGGATGATTTAATAGGTGAAGTTAAAAAATAACCCCGGTTGCGGTCACCTAAGACGCCTTCAAGCGTTTAATGTATCTTACCTTAATTACGATAGCACAAACTTACTACTTCATGCTGTAGTGGCGCTGCGATCGCACCTTCCCTAACAATTACTATGGCGGAAAAATAGTTCCAAATTTCACCAGCCGCAATCGTAAGTTGGCGGTGCGATAAGTGTTTCACTGCCCTAATTATTAAAAAATATGGCCACGTATCTATGTCAATCTAAATCTAATTTATCATAGAAGCCATATGTTACCATCATTAAAGAAATGCGAAGGAGCATAAATAACTCAACATTTAGGTCAAAGTAATAACTAATTAAAAATATAATGCTTAATCAAATACCTATACACTAACAAAGTATTTGATTTAATACCTATACAAAGTTAATACAAAGGAACTCACTGGAAAAGCTACCACAAATTATAACATCGTTTATTCATTTTATAAAATTCGAAATTTAAAATATTATTACCGTAAACTGGGCACATGAGGGCTCTTTTACACGTCGTTAATATGAAGTGAATCTACTAGCATAACGCTTCGGACAAGACTAAGTAGGCTTAGAGATATAGCAATGCTTAAGCGTTGCCCGAGGAAGCTGCAAGCTCTTTGGTCTAATCTAACCTACGTGAATCATATTTAAGATAACCTGAAATCAACGCGGGTTCAGCAGAAAATACTTTTCTATGTAACGAAAAATCAGCGAAGTGATTTGCTCTATGAAATGAGTGTTAGAACAAGGGGCACCGCTGTCAAAGGCATTAAACTGACAAGGTGCAAAAGTGTCCAGCTACTTGTAAGGCCGACTATAGTTATTGTTAAAAGTACAATATCATGTTTCATCTGTGCCCCCTTATACGAAACGATTGCAACTTTACTATACAATATTTATTAATAAATAAGCGGGGGTGTATTGCATTTAATGACAATCGAACACCCTATGTTTTCACGCCTCATTTAACTTAAACTGCACAAAACAAAGTTAGAAATGCAGCTACAAACTTGGTCGCTAGTGTATTGCAACAGCATTTTTAAGTTTGTGCATTGGAACATCTGTCAGAATAATACGCCCACATCAATTGGAGTGTGGAGAGGATTTGTCATAGTAAATGATGACCAGTGACATTGGCTAACTGTCACACTGGATGTTTAGGTAGAATGACTGAGCATTCCAACTAACGACGATTGCGTGATGGCAACTGCGACTATGGCGAAGTGTATCCAGAAAAGTAATTCAACTCCGGCTGTATTCGAAGCTCAAGTTAGCTCATATAAGCGGCGTTGCTATGACTGAGTTAGTGTCAATCAGCGTTATCAGCGTCACGCCCCTCCACTAGCCGGGGAGACCCAAGCCTGCTGGCACGCTTGCATAAAAACTCTTTGCACGCACACTATACTTTCATGTATATACACAGACTGGCATGCCAGTATCTGGCAAGCAAGTCTTATCTTATCTTATCTTACAGATGGTCCCTTTCGGATACACTTCGACCCTTTAGATTACTCTTACACACTCAGCTGTTCGACGGTGCAGGTTTCCTCACGATGTTTTTCCTTAAGTTAGAAAAACTGTATATTATTATGGTGACCGCGGGGGCTCGAACTGGTACCTTACGATCACGAGTCGATCCCCTAAGCCACTAGGCCACCTACGCTCTTTGGCAAGCAATTTTATTAACTGGCATACAATATGAGGGGAGCTGCAAACCCTATACTTATGGCAAGTCTGAATGCACGTGACAACTACAGGCACGACAAAATTGCATGCCAGTTAACTTGCAAATGTGTAGTTACTTATTTTAAGTACGTACCGTTAACTAGTATTCGCGCTACTGTTCTGTTTTACACTCAATGTATTCTCGGTTTAAGGCAAACACATACAAACCGCTCTATTTAGTTTTTCTCAAAGATGTTCTACCTCTACTAGCGGCGAGCTCAAACGCACAAGTGCGCTTATAGCCTATCTTGGAGCCTAGTGGCATGCCTCCTTGACAAACATAGAACATAACGATATGAGCACAAAAATACCATAATGGATACTAACAATTTCATAGCTGCAATAGACTCAATGTAATAGTAGTTAATGTACTCGTAACTGATTCATAAGGAGAGGCCTAAACACGGGAGTTTCAAGGCCTCATTATTTTTTAGTAGGTAGTATTAACTAATTTATTAAAAAAATTAAGATACATTGCTACTAGTATCTATAGGTCCTACACGTAAGCTACTAAAAACATACCCACGGAGCTGACGTTAAGTATTAACTAAATTTAAACTTCAATTGATATTAGATGCGGGCCTATTTAAATTGTGTTGGTTTTGGAAGTTTTTCCAAATTTAATAGTCACAATTTTGTCACATTTGAAATTACTATCGTAATAAGAACATTACGTCACCTTGGTGTTAGGTTTAAATTTTATATTGTTATGTGTAACTAAAGTAAAACTAATAGATCCAGCACCTACTTTTTGTACTGTTACCAGGAGATCTATTCCACTAAGTAAAACTATATTGCTTTTGATTGTTATTTTTTTAGCCCGGCCTCCGAGTCACGTATGAGCTATAGTAACGTTGATGATTCGATTACATATCAAAAGGTATGTGGTTTTACCCGTAGACTAGATATTTACTTATACACGGTGCCCGTGAGCATTGCGAGACATTTTAACAGCATAGTCCTGACCACATTTTAAGTTAAAAATGTTAATTAACGTCTGCTGAATTCGGCTCGGTTTTAGAGATATTTCAATTTTTGTGTAAAAATGTTGTAATGAAATCTCCAGTATGAAACACCTTTATGATTGCGTCGTTGCAAGACTTCACCATCTAATTTGACTGTAAAAGTCAAATACAGTTCTGTCACTATGAGTGTTTAGCATGACATAAAATAACATTCATTCAATGTCAAGGGTAATCCCCATAATACATAAGAAATGGAGGAAAAAGCGTTGCTTCACTAGAGAAGCGAAAATAGTTGATTTATTTTGTATGAAAAATCGAAAACGTAAAGAGTTTGAATTGGACCTAGGTTCATCCAACATTTATTACTCCTTATGACCTCAGGAATGCGTGGTTAAAATCTCTCGCAATGCTCACGGGCACCGTGTATATCTGGGGTCCGAGTGAAAAAGGGTACAAGTCAACTTAACTCGGAAAAAAGGATATATACATGAACGGACGATACTGACTCAAATCCTTTTCCACTTGAACTTCAGAAGACTTATACGCTTTTTCATTAGGTTAGAGATATATAGGTCATACACACTCGTAAAAACAAAAGTTGTCTCTCCTGTGGTCAATAGTTAAAAGCTGTGTGCATATAACTTGTGTTTTTATTTGCTAGGATTAAAGAAGACCTGACGGCGTTTATGAGGATGTGGATTCAGCCAGAAAATTAGGCCTTAAAAACGTTAACTTCGGGTATGTCGACAGGAAAGACGGTAACCTAAATCTGTGTATGACCCATAAGTTTTCCCTCCGGCCGCCATTCTATGGATTATGTCTGCAGAATAGTTCTCCTAGCTAGTAAGTGGCGATCTAACAAAATAATTATTTTCATTATGCTCAGATTTATGCATAATCCACCTTTTACAAATCGGGTCTCCCACAACACTCCGTAATTTTTAAAGTCCGGTATGGGTAACTAGACCATTTAAAAGAAACCTAGATAACGACACCGAAAACTTAGAGAAAGACGAGAGCGCAAAATAACAAGCTTAGGTTTTTCTTCTTCTTTATATTATTGGGTTCACTAATGTTTGACCAAAAAATTATTGACAAATGGTCATTTGACAAACAACGTTTCACCAAATGATCATTTGGCAAACGAGACATTTGACAAAAGTATCATCTTACAAAAACTCACTTAGCAATTGATCATTTAGCAATTAGTTTACCTATTTCTGGGCAGAAAAAAAAACAACCTCGAAGGCCAAGGCGGGAGCCAAGCTCCCGCCTTTGCCTTCTAACCTAACCTATCCGAGTCGGTTATGACCTGATTCGTCTTACTCGTAAAATGTAAAATTAACTGTTGATCATTTGGAAAAGTAAGTCATTTGTAAAATGACTAGTAGTAAAATGATCAATTGACTTAACATTTTTTTGCAAGACGTTGTTTGTCAAGTGTAATTTTTCCAAATGACTTTTGGTCAAACGGCAGGACACCATATTATTGGCAGTCTACCGTGGTACCGCAGTAATTTCACTGAGTAGCATAATCAGTAAAGAGAAATCAAAAAAAGACGTGTGGCACTCGGGGACTGCCGCGGTAAAGCTATTGCATGTCGTACAAACGCACACAACGCCGTGTCGAAGACTGCCGAACTGAAACGACGTTAGACGATGCACGGCCTTCAAGCCACACCTCCTTGCCCGTCGGAGTGGGGAGCGTGAGGTTTTTTCGTTACGGAATTTCTGGATTCGGTCCCCGCGCTCAAGGCCCGCGATAGAAGCTATGCAATAGCTTAAAAAAAAGGCGGAGATTTTTTATCGGCCATCTTGCTTCCCCGAAGGTTACCGGACTCCAAGCCAAGCTAAGGTTATAAAAGATAAAGACATTTATTCAGTAAGTGGGCCGCACGGGCTCTTTTACACGTCAAGAATCTACCAGCGCTTCACAACAGGAGACCACTGCTGAGAATAAACGCCGCAAGAAACTCGGCAGTCAGTCATTTTTTTATTATATAAATCTATAAATAATAAATAAAAATAAAAAACAAATAACCTGCGTAGTTTCTGCAGGAAATCACACCAAAATCTTACGAGAGAGATGGAGGGAGGAAAGGAAAAATGAATACCTACTTATGTGTATATCAGACGGTGCAAGATGACCACATAAGAATGATATGTTTTCCTATCTACATCAACGGTGTCCCCTAGACAAGATAAAGAAAAATATGTAATGGACTAAGGTTAGTGTCCATCTTAATCCGTCCCAAATGTAATGAACTGTTTTTTAGCTATTGCATAGCTTCTATCGCGGGCCTTGAGCGCGGGGACCGAATCCAGAAATTCCGTAACGAAAAAACCTCACGCTCCCCACTCCGACGGGCAAGGAGGTGTGGCTTGAAGGCCGTGCATCGTCTAACGTCGTTTCAGTTCGGCAGTCTTCGACACGGCGTTGTGTGCGTTTGTACGACATGCAATAGCTTTACCGCGGCAGTCCCCGAGTGCCACACGTCTTTTTTTCATTTTATATAATTAGGACGCTTATTACCTACCAACGAAAACATCCAAGTATTTTGCCTAGATGGCTAACTTTGTATGCTACACTACCTTAACGACATTAATTAAACTATATTGGCTAGCAATAACGTTTGTAAGCCATACTGTCCAATAGATCGAGTAAATAGATCAGTTACGCAGGAGTTGCGCGCGGCAGAGCGAGACGCACGCGCAGTCGCGCACATGGTTGAACCCCTTTTATTTAAATTAGATCGTTTTAGCATCTGTTTGATGTACAGTCGCGTTCAGACTCTAGAAACTGACAAGGGTATTTCACAGTCCTAATAATCTTTAATCAATAACATGGCTTTTTAAAGGAAAGCAGTGAAGTGAGTCTTAAACACATATTTTATAAAGGCCTTGATGACTTATTCTCACTACAATATTTATGTCAATTGTGAGCACTTCAAAGGAGCTCCGGGTTTGTACTCCTTTCACGCCCGCTCCTAATAAGAGCGTATGAGAGCGAGTGAGAGGCAAGTATAAATCGAAGCACTTTCTAAGAGCTATCGCCCTATACTGTGAATGTTACCACGTCGGTGACATTATGACGATCAGGGGGGATATTATGACGTAGATTTGCAGTTCAGTTTACGCTGAGTGAAAAAGACAAGAGCAATATAACTGTTATAGCTCTGCCCAGCTAGTTTTTCATAAATCTACAACATATGCAACTTTACTTAATACAACAACAACTATAATTTTCAACTTTACATACTTAATCATTCACATTGTGCAAACCCTAGAATAAAATAATAAAACAAAAAAAAACAAAAAAAAAACATTTTATCTGTTAAAACACTAAACACTTTAGCCGACGACAGTCCTTATGCGAAATGGTAACGCATTTCGATGACACTTAAGATTGTAACAAATTTGCATATGGAAATCATTTTTAAAACGCCATATTGGTCCTGTGGTATGTTGGTGATATGCTTCATTTGCTATCTACCTATATCCACAGAGTCAAAAAATAATAGAACCAATAAAAAAAAACAGTCAAGTGCGATTCGGACACACATACACCTAATATGTATTCCAATTTCAATGTGATTTCGAATGGAATCAGTGGGAGCTGGGAGCTCAACTTACATTTGACCATTCCTTAGTAGTCACTTTTTTTTCGAGATTTCTACTGTATTTAATCATAGCAAATACTTGTAGGTGATATGTACAGTTAAGTATACCCAGTTATTAATTTTGACTAGCATTGTACCGAAAAGTAATAATTGTGAAAATTGTGAAAGTTTCTTATCAGAAAATCTCGATAATTTCAAAGAATATTCTTACATTTTGTATAAAACAAGAACATTCTCAGCGCTCTCAATTGTTTAACGATAATATTCTCAGTGATTTCTAGAGAAGATTTCTTAACTTCTGTGAATGTTTTGCAACTTGTTCTTTTGACAGAAACCTGACTTTACTAAATCATATTCTTATTTCTTCAAAACGCCTAAAACTTGTTTAGCTTTTGACCTTATTTCAAAAATGATGCCTCAAACATTTTAACTATCAATCCAGAAAAACAATGAATTTTTTTATTTTATTTAAAATGATGTTATAGAATCTATTGTCAGACTAAGCGCAGTATCAATAAACATGACTGGGATTAAAAAAACCGGAAGCTGTCCCAATTATATTTAAAAAAAAACGCACGTCACTTTGTGTACGGATAAACATCATTTACCGGCCCTAAATGCCAAGTCACGTTAAACCTCTATTCTCTTTGCCTCGCGAAACGATACTTATTGTCTATGGGCCCAATAAACAAAGATTAGCCCGGTCTATTATCTATTATGATATTTCAAAATGGCCGCTTTGAGGGTAGGAAATACAAATCCGAAGCGTATTAAAACTACGCGATGTCATTGGAAATTAAAGTTTAAATGAGGCAGAATAGGGTGTTTTTTAAGTTAGATGTTTTTTTTAGGGTGGTTTATATTGAAATGTTGTAAGGATTATTTTATGCTAAGTATTTAAAAGTCAAGCTTTGTGCAAATATTTGTAGATCGAAGGGAGGTTTGGATCAGTAATGAATTGTTGTAGCATTTTATTAGATAATTTGCGAAAGTTGCGAAACTATTATTAGGGGAGTATTACACAAATTGACCTAATCCCAAAGAAGGGTAAAAAATAAGCAAAGTAAAAATAGTTTTTTATTGGAAATCAGACCCAAAAGACACAAAACTATGACAAATAGTTTCAACTAACGAACTCCCGCGACTCTTATTTATTCCATTTTTTTAACACATTGTGTGTAGTGATAGTCTTTAATTATTTGTCACTGACATGACATATAACTCTAACTACAATATCTTTGACATTTAGATAGTCAATAAAATAAACATTTAATCCCTACATTAAAGCGACGTCAGTGCGACAAGACGGGGTGTAGTTATTTATATTTAAGCGTAAATATTACAAGAATACACAATGCATTAAAATGTACAACTCTATTTTAATTTGTGACCGCTCTCTCGATGATTTTCTTATTCAAATTTGTACACATATAAAATGTTATTTTAAAATAACACGTAAATATGTAGCACAAGCCTAAAAAAATGTTTAATTACAGTGGGACAACCGTAATAACAACTTTTCTCAGACGGCGCTAGATGGCGCTAGTAATTGCGTTTGCAATGTTATTTTTACGCCTATTTTCTTTTATATCTTGAAATTTAATCATGTATCTATCTATTTGGTGTAAAACACAACTTTTATCTATATTAAGTAAATCATTCTGACAGTAAACCAATTTATTTTAATGAAACTTAAATTTTACAAACTACTTCGTCAATTTGTGAAATAACCTTGTGTCCTTTGCTTTATCTAAACTTTCTAAATTTTGCATTATTGCTACAGTTGCAATTATCAAAAATAAAAAAATAAAAAATGCCGCTCTGTTTATTTTATACACGCTTTTAACTTCTTTCACATTGTTTTTCGGTTAAAAAGTGGTCACATCTAGACCACTTGCTATTATTTCAATAAAAAATAAAAAATAAGGGACAGTTTCACACAAATTGACCTAAAAACTATTACCAGTAAAAAGGAAGAACAACCCATAGTCCAAGTTTTTCACGCGTAGAGCATCTAGGGAATCGAACCCGTTACACGAGAAAAATAATTACCCTGTAGCTTTATCATACCGATCGAAAGGCTTCACCATAAGGATTATTTTTTGCTAAATAACATAGTCAATACAAAATTAATCAATTTATCAAATGCTCAAAACGAGTCCCTTCCTGTTGAATACAAAGTCGCACTCTTTTGATTATTTCGCTTACAAAAAAAAACACATTAAATGTTAAAATGCATGGTCTTCCTTTTATTTCTGACACTCTGTTATTAAGCAAAAAATAATCCTTATGGTGAAGCCTTTGGATCCGTATGATAAAGCTACAGGGTAATTATTTTTCTCGTGTAACGGGTTCGATTCCCGGTTCAACCAAGTAAAGTAGTATTAGTGTAGTTTAACTTGTTTTTTAAATTCAAATAATGTCTTCTTTCAGTAAAATGTTCCATCTACAATATTCAAGGTACTTTCCTTCCATGTTGCATAGCCGTGGGACGCCCTGTATATGAAAAAAACAACACAGTATTTGTTCGGTGAAGAAAGTTTTCAACGCTATTGCTCATTATAAAACTAACGGAACTACTAAAAGTGTTGTTAGAAAGGCTCGTCCAAGGAAAACATCTCCCCGGGAAGATTCGCAAATAATACGTGTAGCTAAACAAGACCCGTTCAAAGGCTCCAACGAGATTAGAAATGAAGTTTTTTCACCTGATGACCAAAGGAACATTTCCTCGAAACTGGTACGCCGCAGATTAGTGGAAGCTAAATTGTTCGGGAGGGTTTCTCGAAAGGTACCGCTTCTTACCAAGCAACACCGAGAGTAGCGATTATTATTTGCAAAGAAATATCTTAACTGGACCGTACGAGAATGGAAAAAAGTGTTATTCTCGGATGAAACAAAAATAAATATGGTGAATTCAGACGTCAAACGCTACGTTAGACGTCCAATAAACCATGCTTTTGATTATAAATACACCAGGAGCATAGTCAAACACGGCGGTGGTAATATTAAAGTATGGGGATGTTTTTCTGGTTGCGGAGTTGGACCCGTCCGTAAGATTCAAGGTATAATGGATCAATTTCAATACAAAAACATGTTAGAAGAGACAATGATTCTCTACACCGACGACCATTTGCCTGTGACCTGGATCTTTCAGCACGATAACGACATTAACGACCCAAAACACGGCCCGCAGTGTTAAATCCTTTCTTAGTGAGCAACGTGTTACCATGTTAGACTGGCCTGCAAATAGTCCCAATTTAAATCCAATTGAAAATTTGTGGTACGTCGTTAAAAAAAAAGTCTCCGTTAAACGTAATTCCAGTCAAAATGAACTTTACGAAGCCTTTGTTGAAGCATGGAACTCGATCCCACTCGATAAATGTATGAAATTACTTGAATCAATGCCACGTCGTTGCAGAGCCGTCATTAATAAAAAAGGCTATGCAACTAAATATTAATTGTTAAGAAATTTAGTAAACCAAACATTATTTTACATAAATAATTTGAAATTGTTGACGTTGACACGTTAAAACTTTGATTTTTACCTCATTTCTTTAGTGTTTCTAATTACTTGTCCATGACGGATGGTACTGCAATTGTCGTTTAGTTGTTTGTACGTAACTAAATATCTAAATGGTAGTTGTAAACTCGGATATTTATTTGTTTTTTAATTAATTATAAGTTGTTGAACGTATTCTATGCATTTTGTTGTTTTATTTCCAAAAACAAAAGTTTTACGGCAATGTGCCTTGTATAATGTGAAATACGTCGCAAGTGTTTCTAATTATATGTCCACCACTGTATATACTATTAAATTATAAAGGTCGCTAGCTGCATACAAAAATGTGTTGTGCTCCAGATGTTTAAATCGGTCGCTTATTAACAGTGATCGGATTTCACGGTGCAACACTGCGGGATATAGAGTAGAAATCTTAATATGGATATGACTAAAATCCCGGGATCTGGTTCAAAAAGAAAATGCGATTGTTGGGCTATTTATAAATAGGCATTAGGATAGGGTTTAAGACGTGTAAAGAAATCGATTAAACATATAAAATATTGTGAAAATAATTGTATGCTATTTCAATTTCATACAAACTAATAAAATATAATATCTGTGTGTAGTGTGGTGAATTGATAATGCGTACCGTATTATATATTTTATTTATATTCATACCCAAAGACTATTTGGCAGATCAATTTTAAACAGAGGTATAATAAAAACTAACTTTTTTAATTTTTTACATACCTAAATTACTTATGTCAAAATATTTATTTTACACGTTTAAATTATATTGAAATTTATTTGAAGTAATAAAATCAGAATAATATTTAACAACATAAGTCCTGGAACCCCGGGGCATATCCATATTAGCATAATGTTTGAGGTCATTCACCCCGTTTTGCACCGGGATATCCGATCATTGCTTATTAAGCTTCATGTTGCTTATGTCAAAATACTAAAATACTTAACTACCGATATATTTTCAGTAGTTTTTTTGTTTGTTCCATTAAACAGTGGAATAATTCATAATTAATGGAAATTAATCAGATTCTACACTCACTTTCTGAAAGTGATTTAAATGTATTATTATTAAATATTTGTTACTAGTTTTATTTCAACCACCACAACTAAAACAGCCTAAATATGACCTTCTGCTGAGCACATGCCCCCTTTCGTAATAAGAGGGAATGGACATTGGTCCCTACCCTAGCCAAGTGCGGATAGGAGATTTCCTTATGTCGGATTCCTATATTCAATCCGAGGATAGATAAGGCTTACCTCGGGTTAAAATTTGACATTTGCCCATACAAAATGTGTCAAATTTTAATCCGAAGTAAGCCTATCTGTCCGCGGATTGAATATAGGAACCGGACGTTAGAGTCCTATTTCAGAGACAGACAGACACCTAAGTCTCACCTCAAGGCTTCAGGCTCAATTCTTCGCTTTAGTAGTAATTGTATAAAATACTCAATATTCCCCGTGTGGTTGACGGGTTAGAATAGTGCCACTCCATGTCTTCCCGTGGATGTCGTAAAAGGCGACTAAGGAAATATAGGCTTGTAGTACTGTTACTGGCGATGGGCTTGCAACCTGTCACTAATATGCTGATTAACATCTTAGCCTATTTGTGCAAATTGTGGTTACTGAAATATCAACAACTTTTTAAAGTTGTAATTCTGTAGCTCTGCCTAGCCCACTCTGGGATTACAGGCGTGAAGGTATGTATGTATGTACTCAATAAAACAAAGCAAAGTCGTATCTTTTCCTAAAATAAGGATTTCATTGTTTAATATATTCGTATTATAATTAATGTCTATCTTAACACTTTTATGACTGTCTTTATTAACACTTTACAGGTCCACTGCCGGCAACGCAAATAGTCGATTTCCTGACTTTGGTTGTATGTACCTATAGTACCACTTAAAAGGTCCTTAGGGTTTGTACCTCTCTCTCATTCACTCTCATTACGCTCTTATACGAATCTTCCTGACTTTACCCGAAATACTTTTTAATATTGCACTGTATAAATAATAAGATGCAGCACCTTGTTGAAACTTTGCTCTTGTCTTCTTTATGCGTAGCACTGTCTAGGAACTGCACTAAACCATTTGTCATAAAGATCGAAAACATCTGCATATTTAAAAAAAAAATGCTTGTCTCTTTACTGCGCTGGTGGCTCAGTGTCTAATTTTCAAACGCTGATTTTGTTTCTTTGTATGGTTTTACTTTCCAATCGTGTTTTAGTAATTACAATATAGATCCAATTTAGATACGAACTCACCGGCGTAAAGATTGGCATGTAACCGTACGTCTCGTAACCGCCTGTTATTAATGCAACTAGTTTTCCGTCATAAATGACTGGTCCTCCAGATTCACTATGCATAGGAAATTGTAATGACGTACTGCATTTAGGCGCAATGCACATTCGAGGATGAATACCTTTTCTTGAAGTACCACAAGTGTTAACCATCCCCTCGCCCACCTGAAGAAGCCATGTCTTGTTAGTTTTAGCTCCATTTAGATACGCATCGTCCTCACCAGTAATACCAAACCCAGCATATTTCACCGGTAGTCCAATCAGAGCCTTGTAATCTATCGCTGAAAGCTTTGCACTCTGCACTGAAGGAACCTGTTCAGTAAGGATAAGACCAATATCATTGAAGAGCATATTTATTTGCGCACTGAAATTTGGATGTATGTAAAATCTGATCGCTTTGACAGACGCTTTAGTTTGGTTGGGTGGGCGTGTGAAATCCGCGTATTGTACAGATATTCGGCCAGTATCTTCAGACTGAGCTTGTACGCAATGCGCAGCGGTTATCACCCACGTGTCAGATAATAAGGTACCAGTGCAGATTCTTTTAATACGGTTAATCACGACAACGGCGAAAATAAACTCGTTACGGATAGCCGGGGTTCCATCGGCGGCGCGACTCCGGAGGTGGTGCCTTGCTTCAGCAAAGGTGTTTAACAGAACTGTCAAAAGGACCGTCCAACATGCACCCAAAAATATTTGCATGACGAAAATACTTCGTCACTACGTGTTTGTTGTATTCATGTTTTTAAATTTTAATAAATATAAAAGGATTTTATGGCTGCGTTGTAATGGAATTTTTATGATCATATTTTGTGACTTACTCGGAATGAAATGAAATTAAATAATAAAACAATAATATTTATTTGCGATATATGTGCATTACATTGATCTGGTTTTTTATAGATACTAGAGCACACACTTAACTATATCTAGCTATCAAATTATTCAGTTTATCACTCAAAAGTTCTTAAAAATGTAAAATATTTAATCTAATACGTATTTTATATTTATATAAACATGTCAAGCACACTAATATTGCTACCTGTCACTAATATACACTGTTAAACATCTTAGCCTAATTGTGCAAATTGTGGTTACAGAGTTATTAACAAGTTTTTAGAGTTGTTGGTAATTCTGTAGCTCTGCCTACCCCACTCTGGGAATGAAGGCGTGAAGGTATGTATGTATGTCAAGCACAAGTTGTGGTTCCTTTTTTTTATCTTTTATTTTTTTAGTAGATTAGTTTTCTATTCATTTTGTTATCGTAAATTATTTTCGTTTTAAATTATTATATAATATTTATGACTTCAAATAAACGAAGAAATTCTTAGTATGAAATGGTAAACACAACTTTAATTAAGGCCAACCATTCGTTATCTGCATATAAGATTCGAAACGGATAATTTACGAGTACGTATATACAAACAGGGTCGAGATTTTACATTCTTCTTGATAAAACGTTTTTGGTTTTGTAGTGTTCCCAAACTCAAATAAACTCAAACACAACATTTTATTTGACAAAAACACATCGCTACACAATAAATCTAGTCAAAAATTTTATTCGAAAAAACTAAAAAGTAAAAGCATAGTACATAAAAACTTTAATATACAATTAGCGAGCCGTATTGTCAACGTTTAGATCTCTTGGGCGAAGATGTAAAAGGTACAAACGTTTTTCTTTTCTATTGTTTAAAATATTTGTTTTTAACGTTTAAGTTGAATTTTGTTTTTGAGTAATACTGACATAATCTCCCTTCCTGTTTATCATGGCCACCTTCGACTGTTTGTTCATTTTAAATTGCTGTTAATTCTAGTAATAAACAGATTCTTCAGTCCTTTCATGATTTATCCAACATCTAACGCTCTAGATTTACTGGTTAACTGTCATCCCTTACATTTTGAGTGATAGAATAGAAAAACGTTAGTAGCGTTTGCATTTTGGCTAGGGCCTAGGGCTGTTATTTATTTGACAGTCATGAGCAGACGTCGCACTTTTGGTGCCGATGACATAAATTTGCAAACAGAATGATTAAAAATGAAAGACTAATATTAAAGGTTGTAATTGGGCTAGAGTAGAGAGAGAGAGAACAAGTTTTGCATAAACCCTTATTAGACTTCCTGAGTTCATCGATACTGATATTGAGAAGGGCGGTAGTAAAATTCATCGAGTAATATTGTCATTAAAAACTTTTTATGTTATAATAAAAAACAGTATGATGAGTCAGTGAGTCATGGATTATACATGGGTTATATCGTTGTCACTACGCTACGCTAGAGCTTAGTTAGGACTAGATTTTTCCCTGATATTAACTTATTAATTTATTTTTAAAAATTCGTAAATACTATTCTGGCCTTGACATTATTATTAAATAAAATTGACTCAATCTGGTATTTTCGGCATAAATGGTTAAATTAGTATTTAACCCGTAAATAGGGAACTATTTTATATTAAAATAGGTACTACATTAATATAATGACTCTTGCAACGCAATCCCGTTAACACTCTTGCTAATGATTTTTTAAATGCGCTCCGAACCAGTTTTTGTTATTTAATAGTCATCTTTTAACAATTATATTATATTATAGGTACGGCAAGTCATCGACGTACCATTTTTAACCATTCTTTTGTTATAAGGGTCTTTGAATACACGTTTAAACCAAATAAAGGGTCCATGGCAAGTATAAAGGAATTTAATTGTAAGCGTAATAAACACACGTAAAATAATATCTATCTTTGATGAAAAATATGCTAGGAATAAGTGATGTTAGGAAGTAAGCCGTTTCGTTTATTTCTGTCTTTTCAAAACTCTTTATACGAATACCTGTATGTTATCCCCAAAAGTAGTGAAAATACTAATTATACTTGACTTCTTTCCGTGAAATGCCGAAATAAAATATGAATTATTACCTACTTTATAAGTTTATTTTAGACAAAACTAAAATAAAGTAACGGCTAAAATAAACGATTATCTCAATAACAATTAATTTATGTTCCAACAAAATAATTCGTTTCTTTTAGAGCCATCTATCAGTTACAGCTTTAAACAACAAGTTCGCGTTCCGTTAATGCCCCTATCCGTCAACTAAAACCAAGACTAGCTGACAGATGGCGTTAAACGCTCTACTTAACGCTCACCCCAAGTCCTTTAGCTTAAAAAGTTTGCAGCTACAGTTAATAGATGGCAGGGACCGGGTAACTAATGCATGGGTTAGGTTGTTTGTTTTGGGTCATTATTCGAGCGTTTCAACCGCCTCACTTTCGTGGACATGTTTTTGAAGAATTGGGCGTATATTTTGATAGCGTTTTTGGATATTTGATAGATGTCCGGTAAACTTAGATACCTAACCAGAAACAAAATCGAAATCTGAAGTCACTTCTACAAAAATGTGACCACGAAAGTGAGGCGGTTGAAACGCCCAAATAATGACCCTTTTAATAGCAACATCTAGTAGTGGGTAGCTATAATTTCTTCTGCGCTGGTGTACTTGCTTATTCTTAGCGTGTGTTACTCCATTTATTCATCCAAATATACAATTTTATTTTAATGGCGGCCACACATTTATAATCTTTGTTCAATTATTAGGGTTAACAGCAATATGGTTTTGGAAGTACGACTAGAAAAGGTCAGTATGTGAATAGTACATTACTTCAGAGGCCGTGAAGTCATGGATTTTAGGACAAGTTTGGGGTAGACGGCCGAGGGGTAGACGGCCAAGTCGTAGACGAGGGCGCATAGAACAAGTCCTTCAATCCCTGTTCCGGCCGCGGATTGTATAGTGCTTTTCCCAAGCAATGTGAGGAAATATTAAAATAACATTACTGAAATCTTACTGTGGCAATCTCATGACTGTGCAATCTTACGATAGCAATATCAAGACTGTGCAATCTTAAAGATAAAGATAAAGATAAAGACATTTATTCAGTAAGTAGGCCGCACGGGCACTTTTACACGTCAAGAATCTACCAGCGCTTCACAAGAGGAGACCACTGCTGAGAAGAAGCGCCGCAAGAAACTCAGCAGTCAGTCATTTTTTTAAATATATTTAATATTACAATGGTACTACTTAGTCTAGCATTATATAAATCTATAAATAGCAAATTAAAAAATATTTCAAATATCCTGCGTAGTTTCCGCAGGAAAACACACCAAAATCTTAAGATAGAAAGAGAGAAAAGGAAAAAAGAACTCCTACGTATGTGTATATAAGACGGTGCAAGATGACCACATAAGATGGATATGTTTTCCTACATCAACGGTGTCCCCCAGACAAGATAAAGATTTTGAATTTGAAAAAAAACAAATAAAAAATATATTATTGATTAAGTTTCGGGTTTAGGCCAAGCATGTTTGTCTATTAAATAGTCCTCGATCCTATAATACGCTTTAGACATTAACGACTTTTTCAAGTAATTTTTGAGTGCTGGAAAGGGTAACTTTAATACTACCTCAGGTAATTTATTATAGAAATGAATCTCTGCAATCTTACGATGGTAATCTCAAGACTGCAATGTTACGACGGCAACCTTAGACTACAATAATTACGATGGCATCGTAAGATTGCAGTGTTGAGATTGCCATAGTAAGATTGCAGTCTTGAGATAACCATCGTTAGATTGCAGTCTTGAGATTGCCATCGTAAAATTGCAGTCTTGAGATTGCCATCTTATCATTGCAGTCTTGAGATAACCATCGTAAGATTGCAGTCTTGAGATTGCCATCGTAAGGTTGCAGTCTTGAGATTGCGATCGTAACATTACAGCCTTGAGATTGCCATCCTAAGATTGCAGTCTTGAGATTGGCATCGTAAGATTGCACAGTCCTGATATTGCTATCGTAAGATAGCAGTTGTAAGATTGTTGTCTTGAGATTGCTATCTTAAGCTTGCAGTCTTGAGATTACCATCGTAAGATTGCAGTAATATTCTTTTGATATTTCCTTACATTGCTTGGGAAAAGCACTATTCAATCCTCGGTCGGAACAAGGATTAAAGGACTCACTATATCCGGCCTCGTCTACGACCCGGCCGTTTACCCAAAGCTCATCATTAAATCCCTGACTTCTCTGCAGTAATGTACTATATGACATGTAAAGAGTCAACCCTCTTTATCGGTCACACTTACATTTTAACAAGCAATTAAAACAAAAAAAAAAATATGGGTAAAAAATTAGTTATTTTGACTAGAACATTGGATAAACGTGCTATTGACTAAGAGCGATATTTAAAACCACTTAATTCCATGTTCATATCGATGAAAACTAGGTTCGGGGTGTTATATTCTTTTAACACCGCATGCTTGTCATTGCCCAATAGTAGATTATACACCGAGGGGATAAATCACAGTTTTATGTCACGGGCGCGATATTGAATCCTGAACGTAACGAAGGACTCCAGATTTAACTCCCGAGCGCAGCGATGGTGTTATGAGTTAATTCCCGAGCGAAGCGAGGGAATTAAGAAGAGTCCTGAGCGCAGTGAGGGGTTCAAGCGCGCCCAAGACGAAAACAGCTTTATCCCCGAGGAGTGTTCTCTACTTTTCTCACCTTTTGCGAGACAATAAAAAAGCGAGTCTACTAAAAACAGCGTTTTATTATAGTAAATTAAAGTTAAAAGTGAAAATTGATATTTGTATATATATTATTTAAAACTTTGCAGTTATCACCAATGTATTTTATTGCAGCGTCTTACAATACTCGCGGCTTTTGTTTAATTTCAAATGTGTTCCATTCAGCTTGCCGTGGCCAGCTCGATTTTAGAAAATGTTCGATTTTCAAATTAGGTTCGACGCGGCGGTGGCGGCGGCGCCGCGCCCGGCCTTCGAGTACGAGGGTGCATTGAAAAGTTCTGAGCCTAAGGTTGAATATAATAAAAAAAAACAAATAAATACTGGCAGGTCAAAGTGCCATATTTAGTCGCCATTATGCACTATCTTTTGTTTTTTTCCTGTCACAATTTTGCATTTTATGCTGGAACTGCTACATAAGGTCACTGATTTTTCAAGTAATGGATAAAATTCAGCACCGTTCTGTCATAAAATATTTGCAAAAGAAGGGGTTAACACCAAAACAAATATTTTAAGATATGAATCAAACATAAGGGCAATCTGCTCCATCGTATGCTATCATAAAAAGATGGGTAGCTGGTTTCAAACGTGGCCGGGAGACTGTTCAAGACGAGCCTAGGAGTGGGCGGCCGTTGACGGCTACTACGGACGAAAATGTCAATAATATATTAGATGCGATAATGAAGGATAGGCGATTGAAGATTGTGGAGATAGCGGAAGCAATGGGTATTTCTTATGAGCGGGCACAGAACATCATCACCGATGTTCTTGGATTTTCTAAGGTGTCAACCAGGTGGGTGCCTAGACTGCTTTCAGTCGAGAACAAACGAGTACGTGTTACAATTTCCCAAGATTGTTTATGTATGTTTCAACGTGACTCCGACGATTTTTTCAATCGTTTTATAACTATGGACGAGACATGGGTCCACCACAGTACACCAGAATCGAAAGAACAATCCAGGCAATGGAAAAGACCAGGTTCACCACCACCCAAAAAAGTCAAGGTCATTTTGTTAGCTAATAAGGTAATGTCCTCAGTTTTCTGGGATTGCAGGGGGGTTATCATAAATATCATGATAGACTATCTCGAAAAGGGCAAAACAATAAATTCGGACTACTATTGTGCTCTTTGACGTCGTCTACGTGAGGAAATTAAAATAAAGAGACCTGGAATGCTGTCGAAAAAAGTACTGTTTCACCAAGACAACGCTCGCGTTCACACTTCGGCGAAATCAATGGCACAAATATTATGATTGTGGATTTGTAGTGCTGCCGCATCCCCTTACTCGCCGATTCTAGCTCCTTCCGATTATCATCTCTTCCTAAACCTCAAAAAACACTTTGGAAGACAAATATTTTCGACAAATATGGAGGTACAAGAAGCAGTAGACTCATATTTTAACGACCTCAGCGATTCTTTTTTTTTTGATGGGATAATGAAGTTGGAGGCGAGGTGGACTAAGTGCATTGACCTTCATGGAGAATATGTCGAAAAATAAAATTGTTATAAAAAGTGAGCCCGTTACTTTTTTTTACCAGGCTCAGAACTTTTCAATCCACCCTCGTATTAGTTGATCTTTTATTACGAAATTAGACTTTAAGGCCATTGTAATCAGAACTATGAAAAGTGAAAATATTACAACCCAGCGGGTTATAATGAGATTCAGTACAACATTACACTCCGGCTAAAGCCAAGGGCTTTAATGACTTGGTTTGCGTAAGGTTTGCATGATATGTAATTTGGCATTGTCGAGCAGGTGGTGTGAAAATATATATTATGCAAACCTCAGCTAAAGTAAGTCATTATAGCCATCGGCTAACCAGCGGATTATGACCCGGAGGGTAATAATATGGTACTGAATCTCACAATAACCCGCTGGTTAATAATGAGATTTGACTTCGTATTTCGTACAGCAAAAATAAAATTTTTGAAAATCGAATTGGCCACTACAATCCGTATACGCAAATCAAAAAAAAAGGTTAGAAAAGTAAAGTATAATATTCTCCTTTGGGATAAAGTTGTTTTCGTCTTGGGTGAGCTTGTATCCCTCGCTGCACGTAGGTTATGTGATATATTTTTAAATTTAATATTTATAGATTTATATAATGCTAAACTAAGTAGTACACACAACATCACACCTAACTAACCATTAAAGACAGAGCAGAGAGAAACAGAAAGAGATGTATATATGTGTATTATGTCAACTTCTATGCATTCTAGTGCGACTCTCTTTCATGCAATATTTCAGATTTCTGAAGTGTATAGCTAAATGTGTTAGTTACTGTGTGTACCATTGTAATATTAAATATATTTAAAAAATGACTGTCTGTTGAGTTTCTTGCGGCGTTTCTTCTCAGCATTGGTATCTTGTGAAGCGCTGGTAGATTCTTGACGTGTAAAAGTGCCCGTGACTTACGGAATAAACGTTTTTATCTTTATGTTTGTCTTTAACCCTTGTTTGCTTTTAAATAATTTTCCCAATTTTGACGTGGCTACAGTATAATTATGTTTTTTCAAATACCAAAGAGAGATTTCAAGTTGAGAAAGTAAAAAAAATTATACATTGAGGGTTTTAAAATGGGGGATTTAAATGTGGTGTTTTGTGAAAGGGCTCCATCTGCACATTTCAAAACTACTTATTTTAATATTTTTTCCTTACGAACTTTTTATTTATAGCCTGAGACAACTCATGTGGCCATACTAGGTAGAAAGAAGGAGGCCGGTGTCAGGGAAGTAATTTTTTTAATGATTAGTGAGCTACAAGCATTTAGAAATCAATTACAAGTAAGTTCGTGCATAAAGTTAACTTTTTAAGGGATCACCGGACTACGGTTGAGGAAACAGTTTACATAGTTTCCACTTACCATCAGGTGGCCTGTGTGTTCGTTTGCCTTCCTATGATATAAAAAAAAAAAAAAAAACAGTGCGAGTAGGTATAGCAAAAGAATACAAGACGTGCACAAAAAGTAAATAACCATAAACTATAAGGGTAAGCTCCACAAAGTCTAACAAAAAGCAAGCTATAAAAAAACACACTGCTCTTTGGATAATGTCGTCAAAGTAATAATACTTATCATGTATACGGGTATATTTTTTATTTCGCCAATTTCACATTGTAATAATTTGAATAAAGACTATGATACTGTAGTGGTTAAGATGAATCGACCCATGTTTAGCCGTTTAGTAGGTTCGAGTCGACATAAAGTCAAAAGTTGGGGATAGTAACTTACAATTAGCCATGTAATTGAAGGATACTTTTTGTCGCTTACCGGAACTTGGTTTACCTTCGTTGTTCGTATGGTTAATTACGCTTACCTATGGTCCAACTTTATGGTCCTCACATATACTTACTTAGTCCTTGTGCACGACTTTCAGTTTATTATGGTGATGATAATGTACCGTTCATCAGACCATCCCATTCATCACATTTTTCAAATAAACCTTCAAATGTTTAGATTTTATGTCTCTATCATTTTGTAGACAAGTAAGGTGAACTGCCCTGATTGTTGTCCACCTACCGATTATCGGCCCTATGAACTTTAACAAAAGGTTATATAGACGATAATTCAACAATCAATAAATATTATTTTTTTATTCTGTACCTAGCGCTTTTCATATGCTTGACTCAACCCTCGGTTCTAGTAAGCTCTAGTCAGTTTAAGAATAAGTGTTGGCTCTTTTTCACACAATGTTCTGTCCTTTGTTCTATTTGTCATGTTCTGTTAACTGTTGTTGAATTAATGTTTATTTTGTTCAATTTTTTTATTCTCATCGGACCAATATGGGAAATTCAAGAACTATAATTCAAATTTAAATTCAAAATATGTACATTTATAGCCACGTTATACAGGGTGTTTGGTAGCGGGTTCGACAAACGAAAATGGGAAATACTTGGGTCCAATTGGAACACATTTGCCATAGTGACCCCTATGCTAAAGTTGATAGTTTTTTTTAAATATATTTTTTCCGTTTTTTTGAAAATATCCCAAAATTTTACCTTTAAACCTTCTTAATTACATACCTAAGCAACTGAAACCTCCCATTTTTTTTTAAATCATGCTCTGATAATAGTTTTATTTTAAAACAAAACCAAAACCCACAGGTAGTGCTATAAAAAAAAAAAAGGGCCCTTAAAGCTATGACAAAATGTGGAAAATAAAATTACATTTAAGTATCGACAAGTATAAAAAAAAAATCACAAGTCATAGACGATTTCAAATAGATTAAAAAACTTCTCTGGTTAATACTCTTCACAACGATATGCCATTTAAAAGAAAAAACACAGAAAAAAAAAATACGCAGTACATTGAAATTTCCTCACGAAGATTTATTAAAGAAATCACTTATACCACGGTTATGAATATTGGTGAATACGTTAGAGTTAATAATCGCTGGTAAATTACCATTAATAAAAAACATTTTAAGAGTAGTAATAAAATTGAAAACAAAACACTTTTTTAAATATTGATCACAAAATTTAAAAAATTCTTTGAGCTTCACGGGCGTTATTGCGAGCTCGACCATACGCTAAACAAAACACTTTTTTAAATTTTGTGATCACTTGATCAGGAATACATTCCGTACATTTTCGTCGCATTTGCCACATTGATTTGAAAAAAACATTAAGCTAAATTAGCTTTTTAATCTGTGTCTTAAAATAGCTTGTAGTTCTTTAAAAGAAAAGTACACTTTTTTTTTAAAGGCGGCAAATTGTAATTTTTTTTCAAACAGAAAGACTTGTAGAAAAACACGTTGATTTGTATTGGTTTTTGAAACTTTCATTACAATGGGTGAACGTACACCATTTACCAATGAAGAGTACGCTGATATTATTTTAGTGTATGGTCGAGCTCGCAATAACGCCCGTGAAGCTCAAATAATTTTTTAAATTTTGTGATCAAAATTTAAAAAAGTGTTTGGTTTTCAATTTTATTATTACTCTTAAAATGTTTTTATTAATGGTAATTTACCAGCGATTATTAACTCTAACGTATTCACCAATATTCATAACCGTGGTATAAGTGATTTCTTTAATAAATCTTCGTGAGGAAATTTCAATGTACTGCGTATTTTTTTTTTCTGTGTTTTTTCTTTTAAATGGCATATCGTTGTGAAGAGTATTAACCAGATAAGTTTTTTAATCAATTTGAAATCGTCTATGACTTTTGATTTTTTTTTTATACTTGGCGAAACTTTAATGTCATTTTATTTTTCTCATTTTGTCATAGCTTTAAGGGCCCATATTTTTTTTTAAAGCACTGCCTGTGGGTTTTGGTTTTGTTTTAAAATAAAACCATTATCAGAGCATGATTTAAAAAAAAATGGGCGGTTTCAGTTGCTTAGGTATGTAATTAAGAAGGTTTAAAGGTAAAATTTTGGGATATTTTCAAAAAAACGGAAAAAAAAATATTAAAAAAAACTATCAACTTTAGCATAGGGGTCACTATGGCAAATGTGTTCCAATTGGACCCAGGTATTTCCCATTTTCGTTTGTCGAACCCGCTACCAAACACCCTGTATAAACACATAACAGGAACGTTACATTACATTACAGTTTTCGACATAAACGAAAATAAACTTTGGCTTCCATCCACATGTAATTGAATACCCAATGGTTCGCACGCAGTGGTTTGCTTTGTCGGTTCTTATTCACACTGCTAGGGAGTGTAACGCTCTCCCTGCGTCTGTATTCCCGGAATCATAAAACCTTGGTGTTTTCAAGAGTGAATAGGTATTTTCTGGGTAAGCGTGTACCACCTTTGCCTCGTCGTCACTTAACATCAGGTGAGACTGAGGTCAAACGCAAACCCACTATGGATAATTTAAAAAAAAACTACATAACACATCTACCCATTTCACAGTCATACAATGCAAATATTAAAAAAATAAAACAATACAATACAGAGGCAGATAACATTAAGGTGGCTAAACGCTCAGGTTCAGAAAATGCCACGATTAAAAAAAACACTAAACCGCTACGCTGATTTTCAGCCAGCACCTTGCCTCAATGCGCAATAACATAATAAAGAGGGTATATTATATTAGTTAGTTACCTACGTACAATTCAAGAAAAACACAAATATATTTCTACCACAGTCATATACCCTATAATAATTATACAGTGTGTCTCTGACCTTGGGGCTTTAAATTCAACGATCGATTCTACTCGCTAAACTGAACTACTTTTGTTCTGCAACATGAAAAAATAACTTAAATTTAGATAACTAATTGATGTTAAAGTCTAATTGTAAAATCAGTGTATTACATACTGGCCATGTAATCACTATCTCATGGTACGGGGGCGACATTACCTTGGTACGGGGGCTAAAGGAAAATGGAGAATTGGATCGCGTACATTGAAAATTAGATTTAACTTGTATGATAAAAAATAAATTTAAACTGAACATATTTTTAACAACTTACAGAACAAAAGAAGTTTAGTTTCAGGAGTAGAAATGATCTATGCATTTAAAGCCCCAAGGTCAGAGGCACCCTGTATATTACAGTAGTAATAAATACAATCGTTACAATACAAATCTTTATAAATAATTATAACTAGTTATAAATTGGTCACGACTGTGTGAAGCTTACAAACGAGACACCCAGCTGGGCGCTGTTTGGGGTAAGGTTTTTATATTAAACCAAGTCGTCGAGAAGATTTTTTTAAACAAAGGTTGTCAAAAACTTTTAATATACTCGTATCGTACATGTCCGAGAACTGATTCTAGTAGATGACAAATAAGTAAGCTGCGGGTTGAGTAAAAAAAAAATCGCTTCCAATAGACGTCATAAAACTGTTTGCGTAACATAATTTTTATTTACCCTCCCATAACACCCAAGCAGAAGCCCAATGAATTCGGGGTGTTTCATGTGTCGAAACATGTGACCATAAAGCTAACCAATTGGCGTCATATAATAAAGCCATAAAAATGTGCAATTATTTTATTTCTTAAAACATAAATGAAATAAAAGAAACGCGTTTCGACATGTAACATTTCCAAGCGTCATTCAAGAAGTTTTCTTCTGTATGGATTCTGTACACGTTGGTTGTATGCTCGTGTAGCAATTGAGTGTTATATAAACCGACATTCATATCTTGAACCCCGAGCTTATGGGCATTTTACAATAATAGGTGTCTAAGAAACTGGTTGTGCTTAAACACCTTAATAAAAAAATTAAAGGCCGCTACCACGTGAGCAGCTCAGATGGCCATCTTGATCGAAATCTGGGTAAGAATTTGAATTCGATTGGGATATTCGCCTGTTTTTTACTTTATGAAAGTTCAATCTCATTACTAACATTAACGTTGCTAATCTATGCCTCTTTTCTAGGTGGTAAAATACAAATCGTGTTTGAGCCGCTATGGTATTTTTTTTAAATCGACCGCCATTACTGCCAGATTAAAATCAGATAGGTTCTTTTTTATCTTGTTAAATAGAGGCCCTGATAAATCTCAATAATCCCTGACGCATTTAGAACTGTTTATATACCCGTGTGTCGAATAGACTGATTCAGACACAGGATTAAATAAAACCTTTTTTAATTGGGATGGTACTCAACTAGTTTTCATGGAAATAGGTGGAACCATTTTGACACATTCGCAGCCAGCCAGTGCTACGAGTGCTACGCCGTAGCTTTGTACAGCTCTTTTCACTATAAAGCAAGAATCTGCTACGAATAGTGGACCCGATATTAGTTCGTTGGCGCTTTAAGTGTTGAGAAAAAGAAGGGTTTGCCGATACAACGGGGTTTTTTGACTAAAGCGTAGTTATTTAACATGCACCGTATTGCTCAGGTGAAACAATACCGAGAAAAACATACTTTTGTAAAACGGAAAAAACATGAACGTTCAGTGCTTTGCACCATATAAAGATAAGATAAGGTAAGATGTCTTTACTTGTAATAATCATACAAATTCAGTTTTACATTAATTTAGTTGTATAATAACATCAGATTCAACAAAAAAAAAACAAATACAACAAAAGCCCTGCAAAACTGTTTTAGGACAGTTTGACTGCAGGATGACTTTAAAAGAACAGTAAAAATATTATACAAATGTTTAGTTCAACACAATGGGTACCAATTATTTAATTATAAGGCAGTGTATCTAATAGATGTTTCTTTAGTTTGCTCTTAAATATACGTATATTTTTCTCGAGACAGAGGTCCCCAGGTAAACTATTGAGAATAATTAGGGCAGGCGCTTTTTTAAAGTTCTGTCTTCGTTATAGTTGTTAACTCTAGGAACATCAAATTTACCCGCGGACACCATCTCGTAAGTAAAGGGCATTAATATGTATACAGTTATCGCGTCATATATTATTATTTTTTCACTTCTCATGCTCGTAAAGTCCTTCTTTATGCTGGTTATAGGCTGCATAAAATCGCATTTTATGCTCTAGTGCATAAAGTAATTTCTTCTTTTAAGACGAAGGCAATAAGGCCTTACAGCCACATACACAATACACCTTCATTTAATTGATATATTTTTATGAGATTTAGGTTATATCTTATTTTAATTACGACATATTATTATGTAATACTATCTAAATACTTTAATTAATACGGGCGTGCATTTACGTAAAAAATATATAAGTAACGCAAATATTTATAATAGGCATTAAGGCTCAAACCTAGTGTCCATAGTCAAACGTCACATAGTTGAATATTAAAAAAAAAAATTAAGAAAAATTGTGTAGCGGGAAGCTAATTATTCGTCAAACAAAATTACAAACTAACTAAAGTTGTTGTGTTGCGGTCGAAAATTCAATAAATTATTCGTAAGTAATTGAACAATGTCTTCAAGTAGTGATAGTGACGATCAAAAAATGATTTCGCCTGAGACTTTAATGTACAGAAGTGCGAAAAATGTAATTGAGCAGATATTGCCGCCTAAATCGAAGAAAATCTATCTCAGCACATACGAAAGTTTTATGATTTGGAGGAACCAAAAAAGCGTAAACACGTTTGCGGAGTGTTTTTTTAAGCTAATTTGACGAACAGTTACTGTCGATGAAATTACATTTTATACGTGATAGAACATATTAATTACATTATAAAAATTAATTATTTTTTCTTGTATATGCTTAATCGTTGTTTTATTTCCTTGCGATCGACGTGAAAAGCAGAGTGTAAAACTCGAGCATAAAACCCATTTTACCCTCGACGTGACCATCCACCCTCGCCGTACCGGCTCGGGTGGCTATATGCACGTCTCGGGTAAAATGGTACGTTTTATGCACTTGTTGTACAATCTACTATTTTCAAATGCAAAAGCTTTATCTTTTCTTGGACGCCGTTGATGTAGGAAAACATATCAATCTTATGTGGTCGTCTTGCACCGTTAATAAACACATAGGTAGCTGTAATTTTTTTCTTTTTCTTTCTCTATCTCACTCGTAAGATTTTGGTGTTTTTTCCTGAGGAAACTACGCAGGTTATTTGAAATATTTTTTAATTTAATATTTATAGATAAGTTCCATTGTAATATTAAATATATTTAAAAAAATGACTGACTGCCGAGTTTCTTGCGGCGTTTCTTCTCAGCAGTGGTCTTCTCTTGTGAAGCGCTGGTAGATTCTTGACGTGTAAAAGTGCCCGTGCGGTCTACTTACTGAATTAATATCTTTATCTTTATCTTTGTCTTCATCTTTTATATATGTAAACTCGGAGTTGATTGCCAGTGACATAAAGGTGTATAGATATTTTTGACGCCTTGGGTATGTATATATTTATGCCCTTGACTGTACCACGATTGTGAAACTAGTTTTTACTATAAATTTAATTACTTTACGTTATTTATTATAATATTTTTATTATATCAGCTTAACGACCTACCGCCAAGCAGCACTGTTTGCATTGTTGTGTTCCGGTTTAAGGATAAGACAGCCGGTGAAATGACTAGCATAGACGCATTCCATCTTAGTCCTCAGGGTTGGCAACGCATTTGCAGTCTTAGGATTGCGGTCTTGTGAATGCGAATGTATGTGGGTCACAATTTTTACTTACCATCAGATGTCCTGTGTGCTCGTTTGCCTTCCTAGGCCATAAAAAAAAACAAAAGATTAAAGCGGTATTGTAACTGCTCCAAAAAGAGTAAAAGCTTTAAATAGTATGTAAAATCATTAAACGTGAATGTTTCGTATTTTACCGATTTTTCAAGCACTTGATGGTACTTTTCTAGAACAAATTAGTCTTGAGTGTGTCCTGCTCTACTTTTTGCCAGGAAATGACATGATCCAGGTCACGCAATATGTGTCGAGTAAAAATAGCTTTTCCTTGAATCTCTCACTAAAGCAAGTTTTTTTTTGTTTTGTGTTTCCTTTATTACGATGTTACCAACCTTTTTAATTTCTAAAATGAGTTGTGTTCGCCGTAAATTAATTTAAAAAAAGCCATCCTGTCCAATTTTTGTCGCTGAAATAAGGCTGGTTTAGTTAAAAACGCTGTAATTATATATTCAAAATTGACGCCACTGTGAAAATTTTACCGATAGCCTCCTACCACCCATGAAAAAAAATGCGAGATCAGCTAAAACATTTGTATGTCAAAACTGCCCATGAGTATTGATATTTTTCTTTGAATGAAAAAGCCAACCAGGATTTTTTATATTTCAATTCCATACTTTTTGTTCATTTTGACGCACATTGGGTTTTTGGGTTATAGAAAAACATTATAACATGGTAACTCTTGAGATGTGTTTTAATTAAAAATTAAGGCATCACTCATTTCTATAACATAGCCTCTAATTTTTGTTTATCTTTATATTAATAAAGAAAGATACATAATAAAATTAAAATCAGATAAAGAATATTATTTTAAGTCAAACTATACTTCTATTTTGATTCCAAAATGCTTGATAACAAGCCTTCTTGCAAATATTAAAAAACATAAATTTTAAAATTATTTGATTAAAAATTGACGTTTATTATAAAACCTTGATGACGCTTTATCACAAGTCTTGGCAAATAGAAAATGAAACAGTAGAAAACATGATTCTTTTCATATTCAAATAGAAATAACCAAAAATAAAAGGTTAAACAAACAAAGAACGTTACTCCTCCATAAAAAATCAAAATCTTTATATTATTATAATTAATAATCTTCGATTTGTTCATCACGTAGACCTAAATCAAAAACTCGCATTAGTTGTAAGTAATTATAATTTTTGTAACAGTAACGCCCAATGTTCAGGGTAATTTACATAATCTCTCGTCTGTAAAATAAAAATAGTTATTAATTCCTTCGACTCAAAATAACATTAATTTGTAGAAAACACACATTAAGAATCATTTTTATGTAACTTTTTAAATGAATAAAGCCTAGATTCATTTAATAAATCCAGATTTCATACTTATGTGTCGTTCATTTTATCGACATGGTGGCAAAATGGCGGAGGTAAATACTTTGTCTGTGAACATCTGTCAAATATGTCAGCTGTCAAAATGACTGCCAAAATACCATTCACGACAACTTGACAGGGGGGCCATTTGCAACGTTAAAAGATGGCGGACGTGTAATTTGTTTTAGACTTTAATTTTTGGGTAATTAGGTGTTCAAAGTTCTTTTCTGATAGTGATTTGTACTTTTTATGCCTTTGTGTCGCACAGTGATTGAAGACTTGGACTTATTTCGTGTATCTGGCATCTTTCTTCTCGTTTCAAGTGGACTCGCAGTGGTGCAGAGGTTAAAACTATCTTGACCTCTGACCTACTAATCACCGTACAACGTTGCCCCCAATCTTCCTAGAGAAGATTGGATTGTTTTATTGCTATATTGATTTATACAATATATATACTTGACACTGGCGAAATCACTCAACGTGGAAACGCCATTATCCCCGCGGTAGTAGCTGTTCAAGTCGCCGCGGGGGCAAAAGAAGAAGAAGAAGAAGAAGACAACTTGATAGAAGCGCGTGGAGCTTAACCCATGTGCTTCTGTTTAGTCCATTAGAGAAAATACTCTTTTACCGATCAATTGTCTTCACGTGTGATATCCATGGACTTATTTCTTTAATAAGTCCACGGGAGTGTCTATTAATAACTCGATATTGGCGAAATACACCTTAACAGGAGTGAAATCCATTAATTAAAATTAGAATTAGAATTAAAATCATTCACGACCTTTCGACGAATTTCACTTTAGCGCGAAAGTTCAACACTGACATCCGTTAAATGTTTACGCACAGTGTAACGTACCCTGTGCGTAAACACGGGCATTTAGTTCAACATTTAATGACTTAGGTCTAGGCGGTAATGCTAAGTGTCACTTTGTAATGCGATGCACGTCGGGCGGCATGAGGTCACTTAATAAGTGACCTCTTATAATATAAGATAACTTAGCCTCGTCCAAGCCTCATCGAAGCTAGTTCCTTTGAGTTGATTATATTTAATCTCACCGACAATTATTACTTAATTAATTATAAAATCAGCCAGTAAACGTGAATATTAAATAAAATTTCAACTGATACAAAAATACCAAACATTTTTCGACAACAAATCGTGAACGGAATTTTGTTCTCATTAATTTTAATAAGTTAAATGTACTTTACACAACAAATGAAATTCAGTTTAAGCTCTTGTGATAATACTGAGTTGATATTTAATTTAATAATCATTTTTTTTATAACGCTAAATATTATCATTGCCATAAGTAATATTGAAAAAAATGTGTGACTGTTGGATTTATTGCGATGTTTTTTCTCAACAATGGTCTCCTTTCGGGCAGTGCTAAAATAAAATCTTGACAAATGTGTTTAATGTACCTCCCCCACACGAAACGTGGGGATGTTCTTTTTTTTCTCGCCTACCCCATAGTGTGGGGTGTCGTTGATTGAATAGGTCTTTCAAAAACATTACGGGTTTGTGAAAACAATTTTACGATTAATTTATCCGTTTAATTAATATTAAGTTTGTTGGAGTCAAGTGTTCAAATTAGGAACCCTTATTAGTTTCGCCGTGTCCGTCCGTCCGCAGCCTAGCTCAGAGACTCTTAGTACTAGCTGTAATTTGGCATCAATAAACATATTAGTCACGCCTGCAAATCTCCGCTATAACGTCGTTCGGCTGACATGATGATCCATTTATAAAATATTAAGCTTTAAAGCGCTAATTTTTGTTAAAGTCAAGTGCCCCCCCCCCCCCCCCCCCCCTACAGCCAAAACTACAAAAACTCAAAATCTGTAAATATTTGAAATGAAAACACGTACCTACCGCAAACTTATTTGCGTTGTTGGTAAACTGACCGCGACCTTCGTCGATGTATGTGGATGAGAACAGTTTTCCAAAGGCGAACTTGACTTAGTCGCGAAAGAAAGTGAAGTGAAGAAACAACGTATGTTTTTTCTCAACAGTGATCTCCTCTTGTGAAGTGCTGATAAATTATTGACGTGTAAAAGTACATATTTTATATTTTCATCATTGTTTAGGCTTGATGAGAATATTATTTACCGTTGACATTAAAACTAAGAACGTAGGATTGTTTCATACCAGCCATTTTGGTAGGTGTGTACCAGAGCCTTGAGTTTAGCTCTTCCTAAGGCCCTGTTGTTTGATCAGTAGTTAATTCAACTAATTGTTAAAATTAGAAAAATTAATCGAAAATTCGACAGAGTTCCTCGAGATTTAACGAGTAGTTATGATTATTAAGGATTAGTTATCAATTAATCAATCAATCAAATGTTTATTACATAAAAAGCACACGTCGAAAAATACATCTATATAATAAAAAAATATCGCTAAATGTGTTGCTAAGCGCAGAACTCGAGAACGGCTGAACCGATTTGGCGGATTTCTTTTTTGTTGTGTTCGTCATTGTCAGGAAAAGGTTTTTATGACAGAAAATAATTGAATAACCACAGAGGAAGTCAGAAAATTGCAGCTGGGCGAAGCCGCTGGCGGGTCGCTTGTACAAAATAAAAGTAAAAAGTAAAATCAATAGATACAATTATCACAAACTGATTATTTATTACCAGTTTACATTTATTATCTATACTTAATACAACATTAATTATCTATACATTATTTATTACACAATTCCTTAACACTGTAAAAAGCCTCTTTTGAAAGAAAGAACTTTAGTTTTTTTACGTATACCTCATAGGAAGGCGCACTTTGTAATTCCTGTGGTAAGCTGTTACAGATACGAACACCTACCGCCCGCAATGAGTTGGAAGTACGCGCCAAGCGAACGAGTATGATGTCTTAATTCGCAATTGGGCTAGACCAAAAAAAATAACTCACGGTTATTACATTCTAATTCGAAAGAATAGGTAATTTTAAGAAACCAATTTCATAAATTTTGTATTTGATCCGATAGGTTTGTTTTAATATCTTTATTAATTTAGGAGACATTTTATGGATGACATGATTATATTAAATTTGGGTTGGCATTTTATATTAAATTACAACAATAAAATGATATCTAATGATAAATAGTGTTTGTAATAGTGTAATAAAACATACTATTTCAAGCGGTTTTTGCGTAATCCGTAAGATACACCTAGGAGGGCTTCAAGCCAAAAACGAAAGTCAAACAAAGGTCAAATATACTTTCGTCAAAATATCCGAAATAGATAAATATTTCAAAACATTAATAATGCAGAACGGCTTCAAAACCCTATTCCTCGAAATGGTTTTCAAATCAGAATAATTTAAAATATATGAACATTCCCAATTAGTGCGCTTTGTTCCAGCCGACGAATATGAAATTCAACCTTGTGCGTGAAAATATATTTAGCCACTTCCAGAATAAAGAGACGGCATGGTAAGTATTCAAAGTATTAATAAAATAGAACTTGGCAGGTGTAAAAGGTAACCCCAGACAAAATCGTAAGAGCTCTCTTTTGTAATACGAACACCCTATCCCTTTCAGCAGCTAATCCCCAATCAATGCCGTATGCCAGGATAAAATAAATAGTAACAACTCAAAATCCTTGCTAGTTTTGTTTCAAGCTCATAGTAGTTGTAATAAAGTTGATTTTAAAATACAGTTGTATTTCGAGTTGATACGGTATTCATCTAGCATTGCGATACGTATTGACAGTTGTCAGGGGACAATGAACAGGTGAATGAAGGGCGAGTTAGTTTAACTATTGAGGCGTTATTATGACATGGCTATGCAGTTCGTTGAGCGTAAAGGACAGAGCTATAGCAGTTATATTCCTGTATCCTTTTCTCTCAGCGTAAACAGAACTGCATTTCTATGTCATAATAATGATCAAACAATAGCCTCTTAAAGTTCAAACGGCTCACTTGCAAAATGTAATTTTTAGGCTTCCGTAGTTAAACTAGGAACCGTTATAGTTTCGCTATGCCTGTCCATCCGTCCGTACGCAGCCTAGCTCAGAGACTTTTAGTAGGTACTAGAAAGCTGTAATTTGGCATTAATTTATCACGCCATATATACAATCACGCCAACAAAGTGGTAAAATAAAATCATTAATGTACGGCCCCTCGGCCCCCCTGGGGGTCTCGTCTACCCCATAGTGTGGGGTGTCATTGGATAGGTGTTTCAAAACAATTTTTCGATAAAGGTATCCGTTTATGAATCAGCGGTCTGAGTGGACAGCCTTGGGGGAGGCTTATATCCAGCAGTGGACGTCTTTCGGCTGACATGATGATCCGTTTATGAAATATTAAGCTTTAAAGTTAAACATCTTAGCCTAATTGTGCAAATTGTGGTTACAGAGTTATCAACCAGTTTTTTAGAGTTGTTGGTGATTCTGTAGCTGTGCCTACCCCACCCTGTAAAGTGCTAAATTTTGTTAAAGTCCCCCCCCACCACAGCCAAAACTACAAATACTAAAAATCTGAAAAAAATCTTAAATGAAAGCACTGAATGACTTTAATAGGAAAACTATCACTTCTAAGGAGACTTCAGTGGTTCTTGAGTTACAAACGGTTTAAATGATACCTAAAACTCATTTGCGGTGTTGGTAAACGGACAACGACCTATGTCAATGTATGGGGATAACAGTTTTCCAGAGGCAAAGTTAATTTGTCGCAAGGTGTAATTTGTTTGTAGTAACGGCTTCGGAACCCTACACTGACCATGGTCCGATATGCTCTTGCCCGGTTATTATTGTCATATTACTCGTACTAGTTTTCATAGACAAGATGCTTGGCGACAACGTCATATTTAAATAGTGTGAGCGTGGTTATTGTTAAACATTTTGAGTAGAAATATAATAACTGAGCACTGAGCAGCGCTTATTGTTAAATGCCTTTTTTAAGCCAATGATTTAGACGCTGAGTTGTGACCATTTCGTGACAAACTGTGCATGTTTCCAATTTGTTATTTTTATATTAATTTGTTACGAATAAATAATTTCTTTCTTTCTTTCTTTCAATTTAAGTTTACCTAATGTTTCTTTTTTGTAAGTAATTTTTATTGGCTCTTGTGCCCAAGACATTTTAGAAATGAGAACGCATTGTGATGTTTCTCGCCGGACAGTTCCCTTTTTATTGATATACTTTGTCCGGAAGCATGAGCATTTCATGCTCACTCAAAGTTCTTTGCTTACGGCGGCGTCGCTGATCGGGTCGCCACCTTCCCGAACACATGGATGAGGGAGGCGATGGCTGAGATACGCGTCATACTCGTGAACGGATGCTGTCTGTTTACGCTTGCAAGGGCCTGTTTTTCAGTTAATTATTTTAATTATCGAACCTTTTATCTATCAAACGTTTTATCTATCTATCTATCTATCTATCTATCGTTCCTGACGTAGTAGAAAAGATCTCGTCATGTTGTTCTCCTAGTCATTATTTTAGTTAGTTAAGAAGCTAACATTATATTTATTGCGGACTGGGGAGTGCGTCACGCACAGTAACGCGGCAACCAGGGTAAGTGTTTTCTGGACGTGATGACTGGAGAAGAAATAATGATGTTTTGGTATAGTTTGACAATGATCATCTTTGAGACTGCTAATTTACAGAAAAATGGGTACCAAAGCTGGGCCACATGGGAACATCTACTATAACTTTTATTTTTAAATTTATTTAAACTGGTGGAAAGGCATAGAAAAAGTACGTCCCCAGCATAGAAAAAGTAAAAGCATTATTGGCGAAGGCGTCAGAATCCTTTTGCCACGATACATATTTTGTACATTTGTTATTTATACGTCTAGCAAACAAATCAATCTCCGGGTGACCGCATTCAATACCTAATAATTTCTGTGAGTGGTTAGTCCCCATCCTATATCTGCATGATTGGATCTCGATTCAACGTCAGCCTCGACATTATCTAATGATCTGATGTACTGTGTGTTATGTCTAAATGTAATGAAACACTGAGTTGGACTGACAGTAGATTGGTTAACAAGAGTGGGTACATTCATATAAATCTACCTACATATTTGTAACATACATAACACTGTCTTTTAACGATTTATGGTGCGTTCCTATATTCAAAACCGTTGGTAGAGTTGTGACGTCTCGTTAAAATTTGACACATTTTGTACGTAGCAAATGTCATAACGCTACTGCCCGTAAGGAAAACGATTCACACACACATAAACTCACGCCTTCATTCCCAAAGTGGGGTAGGCAGAGCTAAAGAATTACCAACAACTTTTAAAATTTGTCGATAATTCTGTTACCACACTTTGCACAAGTAGGCTAAGATGTTTCCCAGTGTATTAGTGACAGGTGGCAAGCCCATCGCCTAACAGTACTACGAGCCTTTATTCCCTTAGTCGCCTCTTACGACATCCACGGAAAGAAATGGAGTGGTACTATTCTAACCCGGCAACCACACGGGGAACGATTCGTTTCTTGAATATAGGAACCGGGCATTAAAGAATAACAATGTTCTCATTTTATAGATATTATAAAATTACAACAAAACACATAATTGTTTTTTTTTGTTGCATTTATCGTAGCATATAAGACATAGGTTTATGTCGAATAGGTACCACATTTACTTATGGTGCGTTCCTATATTCAAATTCGTTGGTAAAATTGTGACGTCTCGTTGAAATTTGACACATTTTGTACGTAGCAAATGTCATAACGCTACTGTCCGTAAGGGAAACGATTCGTTTCTTGAATGTAGTAACCGGGCATTAAACGTTAAGAACTACATTATTTAGGTAAAGTAATGGCAATGGGACCAACTTATAGATCAATCATTTTAGTAATTTTTAAATATTTCTAGGCAGCGTAGGGCAGGTCTCCGCTGCCTTCCTAAGGCAAAAAGCAGTATCTCAAATTCAATAACCAATGCAGTTTGAATTCTATTCCGTTAGTGATGAGGTTGATATTACTATAGGAGTTTTATCCGAGATACTACCTATTGGCTTAGGAGGGCAGTCCGACGCGAGCGATTCTAGAGTTTAGCCAACGATCCCGGCGGCGTGCCGTACTCATCCTCGGTCACTTCTAAATCAGGGAGATACCCAAAGGTAGCCAAATAATTCATATTGATAAGTAGACGGCCTCACTCACTTGGCGATGGTTTGGCTACAATGGCTACGTTAATTTATATGGGATACGTGGCCAGCGACGTTGCCATGTCGTCCCGGTGAGGTAGGGCACTAAGTTCGTACCTGAAACTCGATTGGTGATGTTGCTCTCAGACCCAGATTTTGCAGAAGACGCATTATTAATGTCACTTAACGAAAACTTAGTATTCCGAATATGTAAATGGTTGACGTGTCTTTTGTGAACGCGTCCGTCACTCGTTCTAACCGCATACGACGTCGGACCCTCGCGCTCAAGCACTACGCCCTCCGACCACTTAGAATAGAATAGAATAGAATCATTTATTCGGCTATTAAATAAACACAAAAATCTTTTCTTTTTTTTATTGTATGGGAAGGCATACCGTACCCCCAGATGAATAAAGCGGTTATATCAAAAACCTTACTTTACAGCAAAAATAATAGAAGGAAAATTGCTCATATCACTTATGTTTTTGATGAAAAATTTATTATTTTCGTTAAAAATAACGCAGTAATAAATAAGCTATTATATGGTTTTGACGGACTAAGACAGCATTGCATAGACGTTAATAAAATAAATAAAATGTATATTACAATTATATTCATATGCCTACATACCGATTAATTTTTTTAAACTGTTTGTACGTCTTTATTCGTCTAAATATTCAGATAAAACATTTTTTTAACAATCATACACATACTTTATTAAGCAGCATTGATACCATAATCATGCACCATATTATATGTTTACGTCCTTATTCATGCACTTTTAACTAGTTGCTGTCTTGGTATTTCATATTAACTGCTTTATTCATTTAGTGACAATATCACTAAAATGAATATAAAAAGTCTGTACAAATTATTTTATGAGGGATCATCAGAATAAAACAAATTATATTGTAATAAAATGTTGATTATATTAATTAACTATTAAGGAACAATCACTTTCATTATGAATATACCTAATATTAGAATGGATTTGTAATTATATCTTTGATTTTATCTTGCTTTCAGTGAAAAACAGACAAATCCAACAAAAAAATATATATTTGGTTTAAGGGTACATAAAATTGGCGTAACTAATCGAAATACGTGTCTGGATTTGTAACAACTAAGTTTACAGATGTTTTAACTATATATAAGTGCTAAAATTATTAGAGGTTAAACGTCGAATATGGAAGAAACATTGGAATTTTCTGTGGTAAAAAAAGTTTACATGAATTTTTTTTAAACTACCTATAACATTTATTTATATATATTAAAGTATATTTTTGTAACAAGAAACTTCTTAATTGTATTCTTTTGATTATATATTAACATTACTAGCATAATCATCACAGAAAAGCTCTAGTTAGCTATTTAAAATTAGACTTGAAGTATCCATTGCATGTTAGTTAACTATTAAATATGGGTATAATTATGCACTGATTAACATATTATTTTTATTCAAATGAAATTCCTATTAAATATTAATACATACATACATACATAAACTCACGGCTTCATTCCCAGAGTGGGGTAGGCAGAGCTAAAGAATTACCAACAAGTCTTATAACTTCTTGATAATTCTGTAACCACATTTTGCACAAATAGGCTAAGATGTTTCCCAGTGTATTAGTGATAGGTGGCAAGCCCATCGCCTAACAGTACTACAAGACTTTATTCCCTTAGTCGCCTCTCACGACATCCACGGGAAGACATGGAGTGGCACTATTCTAACCCGGCAACCACAGTAAATATAATATAATAGCAGGGTAAATATTAATAGTAAATGGTAATTACTCGGAACAATCGTCATCACTCGTATCAGCAGCGGCAGCAGCTGCAGTTTGCGTTTGGGGAACTAATTTCTATTCTATTCTAAAATATAGCCTATGTTTATGCCAAATTTAAATCAAACGTTTAGCCGTTCTGGCGAAATTACGTAACAAACATCCATCCATCCAAACATTCGCATTTATAATAATTGAACTAAAGAATGCATGCTACTTCGTACCTACGCGTAGAATTTGTTTTAAAACTTGCATGTTTAAACATTTCTAAAATACCTACGTAGATACCTACTTTTGTTAAGAAAGGTTAGTTTTGTCACGAAACTAAACCTTAGGACCAGTTTAATACAATAAGGAACTTAACTTGCTTTTCTAAATTTCAAATTTAAGAAGCATTATACCTACCTATCAAAAATCACAACATGCATTTTGACAAAAATCATATTACTTAAATATACTTATGCTTTGTTTTAGTCTTTACACTTTGAAAAGTTACTAAATTTTGATACCTACACTTCTTCAATTCAAATAGGTATCCTGATCCACCTACCGTTATAATAATACGCTTAGGTATAAGTCTACCACTAATCTCTATCTATACTTCAGTTTTTATAGAATTAGAAACCACAATAACATTATATTGCGTCTGTTCAACTATTTATTACCTAGCAAATAGTTACAGTACAATAGTCTGGGAGCCGCAAAATAAAATTATTTTAATGTCACTTTATTTGCGTGTCATCAATTGTTACTCTAGTAGGTACAAATTGTAAAGAGATTACAGTTCACGAGCCGCAATATAATGTTGTTGTGGTTTCTAATTCTAAAAAAACTGAAGTTTATACATATATACATACTAACAGAGCAAGTTAAACGCACTCTCATCATTGACCATGTCCAACATTCGTCGGCATCGCAAATCCCGCAAGCTTTTGTCGCGTCTAGAAGACTTATTTTCATTGTATTATAATCATTAATCATGTAATTTATTATAACACTGAACACTGTCGTTTGCACTTTTTTCGATCACTTGTTTACAAACAAAACGCAAGTGCACGCCTCGATACCGATCTAAATTACGACTACAAAGAAATGGCCGGCCGGGTGAGACGTGTTTACAACTCAGGTGATTCCCCCTCCCGCGGGGCGTCCGGTGTTGCATGCCTACTTGCAAAACTATATCGTTGTAATATTGAACAGTAAAATGAAATAATAAATAAATACGTCCATGATTATTAAGTTAAGATGTACAAAATATCATTACAAAATTATATTATTCACAAAGCAAACATAAAAGCACACTACGTTAAAAACGGAAATCTATTGAACTCGTATCACTCTTCGCGTCTCTAGTGAAATATGTGCTCAGTAAGAACATTGACGTTTAAGGTTAAACAAATCAACGTGTTCCTTTTTTTCGGGCGAATAAAAGTGTTTTAAGTTTTAACATCCTTTTTCAGGCAACTATCTGTGTTCCAAGGCCGTGTAATAATTTGTATGGGTTTTATTCGACAACATAGATTAATTTTAATTTCGGAAGTATAAACACGTTTGTGTAAATATTTCCGTAAATATAAGTCAGAGGAGTATGAAAAAAATTGACGTGATGAATCTTAACCTGCGGAATTAAAAAATCCATTAAAATAAAAAGTCAGGTAAAAATTTTACCGCTTTGTTCGACTGGGTGTGCGATACGAGCACACAGGCCACGATGGTAAGTGGAAACTGTGACCCATAGACATTCGCATTCACAAGACTGCAAATGCGTTGCCAACTTTGAGGACTAAGATGGAATGCCTCTATGCTAGTCATTTCACCGGCTGTCTTATCCCCAAACCGGAACACAACAATGCGAACACTGCTGCTTGGCGGTAGGCTAATGGATAAGATGGTGGTACCAACCCGGACGGACCCTGCACAAGGTCCTCCCACAAGTAAAGTAAAGTACACATACATTTGAGAAAATAAAAATAAAATTACATAACCTATTTAACTAATTAAAAATGAAATAGCCGAAACGGTGTACCAGCTGAGCGTGGTGCTGTGGCACGAAGCCGCAGCGCTGATTTTCAGTTGGACCCGCATGAAATAGATGGCCAAAACAAGAAAAGAAATAAAACATTTCAAAGAAACACAGCATAAAAGTTAGTCTACCAATAATTTAAATACTACAATTTAAATGAACAATTATAAAAATGTTAAACATTACAAAAAGTGAGATCTAGCGCCCTAAGCGCATTCTTATTTGCTTTCATAATTACACATATTATAATCTAAGTTGAAACTACACATTAACAACAAAAACAACCAAATTATTACAAAAAATTATCTGTGCAACTGTCCATTTGTAGCGTCAAAGCTAGCTCTTTCAATTTGTTCTTGAAACTACTTATGTTTGTGCATTTTGTACTTAGGTGCGCCGCGGGCGTAGTCGCGATTAGGGAATGCAAATAACCGGTTATAACCGGTTATTTTCATACAAAAACGGTTAATAACCGGTTAAATTGCATTCCCTAGTCGCGATACGTAAAAAGAAACCTGCTAAGGGCTGTATTGCCGTCTTCCTTTTCAAGTGCTGCCTTCTTTAATACCCTCTTTACCGTCCGAACTGCATTTTCAGCAGCACCGTTACTGGAAGGGTGAAACGGTGCCACTAACGTTTGTTTGATTCCGTTTCGTTTTAAGTACCTACGAACCGTATTCAGCAGAAGAAAAGGGTAGTCCGTTATCGCTAACTATCCTCGTAGTCCTCGCGTAGGCGTAGGCCTCGCGCAAATATGTTTCGAAGTTTATTCATCACGACGGAAGCGGATGTGCGTCCATTTGGAATGTGCGTCAATAATAATGAGATAATGATTGTTATTAAAGGGTCCCAGGAAATCCGTATTTAGTCTCGCCCAAGGCTCCGCGGGCCAAGGCCACCACCCGTTCTTTGTCCGCGTCCAGAGTTTCCCACCAAACGTAGCTCCGAGCTATTTGTTTCATTTTTACTATACCCGGGTGGCCGGAGTGTATTTCCCTTAAAATTATTTCGCGTAACGATTTTGGGATTATTATCCTTTATCCCCAAATTAGGCATCCTTCATCATCATCATCATCATGTCAGCCAAAAGACGTCCACTGGCTGGACATAGGCCTCCCCCAAGGCTCTCCACTCGGACCGGTCTTGTGCTTTTTGCATCCACCGCTTTCCCGCGATCCTTACAAAGTCGTCACTCCATCTTGTTGGAGGCCTACCTACAGCTCGTCTCCCGGTCCACGGACGCCACTCAAGAACCTTCTGACCCTATCGGCCATCAGTCCTGCGTGCGATGTGCCCCGCCCACTGCCACTTCAGTTTATCTATTCTTCGGGCTATGTTGGTAACCTTAGTTCTCCTGCGGATATCATCATTTCTGATTCTATCACAGAGAGAAAGCCCTCTCGTCTAAATTACCACAGTGTTTGAAGTCAATAGTCTTTGACCAGTGTGTGTTGCCAGTGATGACCTACGGATCTGAGACGTGGGCGCTAACAATGGGCATCATAAGAAACTCAAGGTCACTCAGAGGGTTACGGAGAGGGCTATGCTCGGGATCCTTGGTCAACAAAAATACAGTCTTTTCGACTCGCGTAGGGTTTTTCGAAATCATCATTAACCTTCGGCGGCCATCCAAACATTACATAACAGTCTATTTTGTTTAACAAAAGGTCCTTTGCTACCTCCGTTTGTACCTCTCTACAACTAAGCGGAAAGGTCTCATGAACAAAATGTAAATAACTGCACTCGTCTTCGCTCCTCTGCTTACCTCTGAGCGTGGCTAGTGGAAGACGAGAGAGAGCATCCGCGTGACAATTGTGCTCTGACCGTATATATTCTATATCAAAATCATACGCTGCCAATTTATAGCGTAACGCTGCAGGCGACTAGCCGCTGTCAACGGCAAAAATGTAAGTAAGAGCCCTGTGATCGGTTCACCCTCACAAGACCTAATATCATAAAAGCTAATTTCATTAGGCATACCAACGTTTGATATAATTTTCACTAGCCCTAATGTCATGACAGCTAAACTTGTATTACTTGTACCATACATTAAATGCTCTAATATTACTGAAACTAATATTGTTATTCCTAATGATTGATAGACCTAATAGCTATGAGAGCTAACGATTGTTTGAACTACTTGAAAAACAAATACTCAATTAGGTAAATTTACCAATATAGGTTAGGTTAGAGTTGTGACAATGCGCGAAGCGCCATCACTACGCGGAATAGGAGCTCCGCGCGGCGGAGCTCCGTCGACATTAATTACGGTTGTTTAGATCGCTATATAAAAATAGGTATAACGTTCATTCGGAATGCTAAAACTAGGGCTAACGACTGTTAGGAACACTGATATTTTGCAATATTAAAATTAGGGCTAGTAAAATTAGGTACAACGTTAATTTGGGAAGCAAAAATTAGGGCTAATGATAGTTAGAAAAATGAAAAATTCGTCTTTTTGATTTTAGGGCTACTGAAAGTAGTGGTAGTGAGAATAGGGTTAAAGTTTTTCGGGCTACAATAGGAGAACCCCTGTGATCAGTGCGCAGAGTGAAACGGCGCCCGGACAGATACTGCATGGTGGTGCTTGGACTCGCCGAAGACGATCGCGACTCCTTGTCAAGCTGCGAGTAGTTTGTCTCGGCGGCCGACAGCGTGCGAGTAACAGGACCCAAACCCTCTCCTAACTATGATTTCCAAAAAGGTTCGGCATAGAGAACCTTAACCAACACGTTACTACAATGCGCTAGCTTTTAGAAGATGCTTCGTGTTTGTAGTTGTCTCTCACTCGCTCTCATACGCACATACTAAGGGCGAGGGAGAGAGAACTATAAACCCGAAGCCCCTTCTCAAAGCTCACAAACTGTACGTGCCGTAGAGCTGCTGATGCCACAGTTAGTAACATGTATAATTTAATAGCATCAGCAGACTTAGTACATCAACGTCACGTACTAAACGTGACCTACTCTTGTACAATACTTGTAAGTTATACTTATAGTGTAATTAGTATAATGAAAGTAATATTGTCTTAGGTTAGTTGATAGCAGAAATTGTATTTATTAAACCAAGTTTAAAGTACTCTCCTGGCCTAATTCTATCTGGCGCAGCCGGTACTGGGAGCGTAGGTTTTTCAGTAATACGGATTTATAATTTGGAACCGTGTTGCGTGGAGAATCGTGCGTTTCAACACTTTGACAGATCCCGACGAACTAAGAAATTTGATAAGGTGATTAGTTCCAGGGAGGCACAGCTTAGTGGGCGCTCGGTGCCGTCGGATCCCCGCTGCGTCAGCACCGCGCCGACCCCGCACAGGCTGCTGTCGACTGATGCCCGGTTCCTATATTCAAGCAACAAATCGTTTCCCTTACGGGCAGTAGCGTTATGACATTTATCTACACTCATATCATAAGTCCTCTATAATGCGTTCAGAATCCGTAGACAATGACCATCATTACAAGATACAATTTTACTATGATACTTTTTCTTATCTGTAGCTGTAATGAAAAGTTGAAATTACGATACAACTTTTGATGAAGTAATGTTGTTCAAATTTGGAACATCTTCCAAAACAAACGCAATTCAAACAGGGGGTCAATTCTAGTATCTATTAAACGTCGACTCGGTATATTTTAAGTAAAGTGTCGTACGCCGTTTTGATGTCGAATGACATTAGAATAGGGACTTTGTTAGTTTGTTTATGTTTTTTTTTTAAACATTCATATTCGTCACACAGGTTAGCTTTGCCGCCATTTTTTTGTTCTGCCGCCTGTTTTTAAAATCCGGAAAGTGTACTTATAATATGTGTGTAGATAAAGTAATGTATGCAACTGTACTGTAAAACTGTAGGCCTTAAGAAACTCGTGTGATGTTATTATGAAATTCGCCTTCGGCTCGTTTCACAAAACCACACTCGTGTTTTAAGGACCCTCTTTATGTACCAGTTAGTTACATTAAAATACTATTGCTACATACAAAACGTCAAATTTTAACGAGACGTCGCCACTCTACCAACGGTTTTGAATATAGGAACGCACAATGAGAGGATCAGTGGCAACGACGGCTGGTAAAGCGCTGACACTGGGGAGCTGCTTTGCACTTTTTTTATTTTATTAAAAGCCTGATTTTTTAAAATAGATTATACGAAGGCATATATAAATACATCGCACATATTAATACAAAATATCGTCCTTGAGCGGGAGTAGCAACCGCGACTTGAACGTGCCTAGGCCTTCAGCAAACACTTCAGGAAATTCCTGTCTTCTTAGGCAATCTCTTGATGTAGCCATCGCGTTTCCGTTGTCTAGATTGAAACTGTCAACTACAGCCAACCTCAATTGTTTGATCCACGTCCGACCCATCAAAGGGCCGCCGTTTCGATTACATATAATTTGAGTTAGCGCCATATAACACCTGCACTTCTATATAACCTAATGTTTCGATAAGGTCACCGGTATATGACTTTAAACTTAACGTTTTATTTTGTATAGGCAAATAAAAATATTTTTTATAGAAAGATTTAGATTCGGCGGATATCTTACTACTGGTATCCACTTCGAATTTACTTACACAATACATTATGCACAGTAAGCTTTACATAAAAGGGGCCGTCCCCATCACTACTAACAGTTTTATAAAAATGACAATATTTAAACCGTGTGGTTGCCGGGTTGGAGTAGTGCCACTCCATGTCTTCCCGTGGATGTCGTAAGAGGCGACTAAGGGAATATAGGCTTGTAGTACTGTTAGGCGATGGGCTTGCAACCTGTCACTAATACATTGGTAAACATCTTAGCCTATTTTTGCAAAATGTGGTTACTGAATTATCAACAAGTTTTTAAAGTTGATGGTAATTCTGTAGCTCTGCCTTCCCCGCTCTGGAATTACAGGCGTGAAGATATGTATGTATGTATGAACAATCACTATTTAAGTTAAGTTAAGTACTGAACTTTCGTTGACTTCTTATGAGAGGGGTGCAGATAAACACTGATGTCTTGATTATAAATATACTTTTTATTTATTTCTTCTTATATTATGCTCAAGAATACAAAACGGTGCGCACCCTGCGCTGGCTTCTGAGCGACTTCCCAAACTATACAAAACAATGAGTCGGTGTTCTAGCAAATGAGACATTGTATACAAAGTACAATGCAATAAGGTTTATTTTAAATGTTATATCCTTATTGTATTACACTACATAGGTACCACTGTTAAATGCCGTTTTTCGCCACACACGTCACACGAATAATATTTGTATCGGCACCTCCCTCTGCATGTCCGAACTTGCCACAGAGCGCGCAGGGCGGGCACGCTGCACCGGCCGGCCCGCTTGGCGCCGGCGCCGCGCCCCGCCCACGCGGTGCAAGCCGTCTCCGGGCGCCGCGCCAGCCGCCGGGCCCGCAGGAGCGCTCGCCGTCGCCGCGTCCCGCTCCGCCGCCTCCAGCGCCAACGCCAACTCCACGACTAGAGAATGCAATTTAACCGGTTATTTACCGTTTTTGTATCGCTAGCAGTCCTGACACGAATTGGTCACGTAGGTTGACTTCTAGATTCGTGCCAAAATTACAGCTTTTCGCCAAATGCTTTAAACTCTGTAGATATCCACGTAAGCTCTACCTGTTGCTGCTTTCTCTGGCGAAAGATGTGTCGCTCCGCAAATGACCTTTCACTAATTTAACTAAAACAGTGAATGTTTTGTCCTCGGGCTTAGCGGGCCTAAGTAGCACATTCATTTGTAGCACTCCGCGCCTACTATAGGTAAGGTCACTAGCGACGCCACGTGTAACGAGTCCACGATACTATTAAGTGCGATAAGCTGTTTTACGCGGCGCACATACGCATCCCAGTTGAACCTGACGCGAAAACTTTCTACACTTCCGAGTGGCATCGTCACAAAGGTAAAAAAAAAGTTTTTTTTTATGTCATAGGAAGGCAAACGAGCACACAGGCCACCTGATGGTAAGTGGAAACTGTGACCCATAGACATTCGCATTCACAAGACTGCAAATGCACTGCCAACCCTGAGGACTAAGATGGAATGTCTCTATGCTATTCATTTCATTGGCTGTCTTATCCCCAAACCGGAACACAACAATGCAAACACTGCTGCTTGGCGGTAGGTTAATGGATAAGATGGTCGTACCAACCCGGACGGACCCTGCACAAGGTCCTCCAACAAGTGACAGTTTATGTATGGTTTATTTAAATGATTACCATTTTTTTACAAACATACACTCACGCCTTAATTCCCAAAGTGGGGTAGGCAGAGCTACTACAGAAATACCAACAACTCAAGAAAATTGTTACAATTATAATCGGAAACTTTTATTTATATCAGCTTCTCTGATAATTAACTAATATAGCTAATACTCAGCAGCAACTATTGCAGCACTATATGATCTCGAATTACTGAGAAATCAAATTCAGTCTACTAATGAACGGACCTATATTAGGTTCACAAGTAATTAACTGTGTGTAATCGATTACTTACTCCAATAGACTGACCTGCAATTAGGCATAATTTGAGTCACAATAATTATTGTTAGTGCATGGAAACGTATTCCCTAATTTTCAAAAAAAATTTCGTCAGTTATGGACGACTCATTCTGGTAGATTCCCTGTTCATTACCGACGTGTAAAAAAGCCCGCATGTGGTCAATTTACTCAATAAATGTTTCGAATTTTGAATTTTTAAATTTTGAATTTCATTAAGTTTCTTCGTCACAATTCTCAAAATTACACAAGTTTGAAAATGGAACGAGTTTAATGTCACTCAAATTTTACTGAGTACGACGCGGCGCCGGCGGTAATTTTTGTAAAAAGAACTGTTTCGCGCTCTTTGGCCGTCTGTATGTCCACTCGGATCTTTCAAACATCGCAACGGATTTTAATGCAGTTTTGATCAATAAATAGAAATATGGAAGAAGGTTGTTATGTATGTACATAAAAGAAAATAGTCATTTTGTTATGAGTTTTATTTTCTACGCAACACAGGCCCATTTTGACTAGCCAAAATTATAACACAGTTTTTTTTAAATTATTATTTCTCAAAAACTGTAAACAATGAACCCTCGATTTTATTTTTACCATAAAATGAAAGAATTTACCTCAGGATTTTTTCTGATTCTTACTTCCGAGATAAAGGGGGGGAACGGTCGGGCGCATGCATACAAGAAAGTGCAGAAAGCTCTGAAAAGAGTAACTTTCACCTCCCTGGAACACCGCGCAAACCTGCGGGCCAACATGTTCGCTCTCACCGCCAGCGCCCGACGCTCCCTCTCGAGGTCGGCGTCGTCTCTCAGGTCATCGGTGATCAGGTGTCCCAAGTACTTGAAACGGGTCACGCGGTTTAACTGAACTACGTTCAGCACGACTTGTGGTATAGCCGTCAGACACCTGGTCCCCGACTTGAAAACCATGAGCTCGCTCTTCTTGGTGTTGTACATTAAGCCATGGCTGTTGGCGTAATCCTCACACGTACCAAGGGGGAGGAAAAGGAGTCTAGAATGGGGGGTTGAAAAATTAAAAGTGGTTTGATTATGGTAAATAGGATGTCATATAAAAGGGCTAAATCTGCACTTTTAATAACTTTTTGTTTTCTGTGATGTATTTTTTGATTTACAGACAAAAATTTACAAAAATGTACCGTTCCCTTATATCTGAAGTTTATTAATCAAAAAATGTACAGAAATCCTGAATTACTTATATTTTATGGGAAAAATAAAATGAAGAGTTCGTCATTATTCACAGTAGAGAAATAACAAAAAACTTTGAAAATCGGTATTAAAATTTAGGCTAGTCAAAACGGACTTTATTTATTTGCGATTACCAAGCATATTAAATCTTATGGCCTCTAAATCCTATGGCCCTTTTAGGACGGCATGGGTCCCAGGACCTCGACTTGCCCTGCTCGCCTCCTGCGGGCTACAAAAGTAAGTGGACCATCCTTACCTAAAAAAAGTAATGCTTCCCATATTTACATACAAGAGAACCTTAAACTCACCTAAGCTAATGTATCGCTTTTCCCTAGGTAACTGTGTCATGTAATGACGATGTACTTAGATAATTTAAATTTCAACTATTGGATCATTAGTAAGTATCCCTTTATTTACTAATATTATAATTGCGAAAGAAATGGCTCAGTCAGTTGTTATCTTAATAGTTCAATGCCTTGACCGATCGATCTGACATTGACACAGAGAAAGTTTATTGACTGAGAGTGAAAATAGGCTACTTTTATCCCGAGAGCGTTATCATCGCTAAATCCGGGAATATCGAACAAAGCGTAACAGTGATCGAAGTGACGTTAATATACTGACATAAGATATATCGTTGAAAGCAGTGTCGTGTGTGTGTGTTTCTTTGGAACTTGTCACTTCGATTAAATGGCTATCATTAACAGAAAAAAAACGGTAACGGGGTTAATCTCTTGACCTCAGGGGCTATTGTCTAACGCACTCGCGATTGCAATCATTTTCATTTTGAAAATCGAAGGCTTGTTTGCATACAAAATGAAAACGATTGTCTCGCTTTGAAGCCGATTGCGATTGTGAGTGCTTTAGACAATAGCCCCTCTGGTCCTAAACTAAGCTTTAGGTTTGTACTATAATGGTTCATCTTTAAAGAATAACACACTTCTTTACTAAACGTGCATGCATGCGTAGAAGAAACGAAAGAAATTGATCTACCTACCACTCTCTACCACTGTGTCTATCTACACTGCCTACCACTTTGTCTATTGACACTGCCTACCCCTCTTGAAAATCGGCAAAATTTAATGTATGTACTTACTTACCTTCTAGAGAATGAATACATGGAAAACGTATAAGACTTAAGAACAATTGCTCGCACTCATACCTATAAATCCATTTCGGAAATCAAACCCGGGACCAAAGGCAGCGTAGCCACTAGACTAAAGGAGTCGTCAAAAAAAAGACGCACTTAAACAAAACGTTAGCTTGATGGCACAGCAAGGTCCCATTCCTCTACGTGGTCGCAAAACCGAGTAAGGCATTAATTAATAATAAAACAAATAAGTAATAAAGAGCAAGTTTAAAACCCAACGACTTTTTTTGATAATACATTATCGTCCATATACAGGGTTGAAAAAACGCTACATGGACGGCCACAATCTTAAATATTGGAAATAGTAAATTCTACGGAAATTACCAACTTTTATTTTTAAAAACAAAAAATAATGCATAGTTAGAACCTCTTTTTTTTCTCGGGAATCGAACTAGTCGAATATGACAAAACAATAAAGTCGTATTTGATCATTAATATCTGTAACACATACACCTGTAAATGAAATAAAGACCGTAAAAATACTTTCGGTATTATTTTGTCATATTCAACGAATTTTATCATTTTCGATTTTAAACTTAGGATACTCGTAAGGGTGAGATCGGCCGGAAAATTTCAAAGAAAATTATAAAAAAGTTTTTTTTTTTAAATCTGCGGATTAATCCCTTTCATATGACATCCCGTTTGCTATAATCAAATCACTTTCATTTTTCAACCCCCCATTCTAAATCCATATGGTTTTCACTAAAAACAATGCGGGCAAGCAAGATATACAACTATGCCAAACTTTAAATTGATAGTTTCTATAGTTTCAGAGAAAATCTGCTGTGACATACAGACAGACACCGACAAAACTCGACTGACTGTTGAGTTTCAAGTGTCGTTTATTCAAGGATCACACGTTATAAAGGGTGTCTTAGAACTTGACGTAAATATAAGGGATATAAAAGCCGGCCCGGTCCTATATGTAAGTAGTTTTATTTAAATTTCCTGATAAGTTTATCAGTTTAGAAAATATAGTTTTAATGATTCATGTACAAAACTGTACCTTTACCTACCTTAGGCAGAAAATCTAATACCTTTAAAGAAGCAATTCTTGTATATACCTATGTATACATAATATTTATAATCTAATCTCGGAAACGGCTCCAAGGGGGTTTTGAGGGCGATAAATCGATCTAGCTACTTTTCATTTAAGGAAACTTGAAAAAAAACCCTCATCCAGATACTAACTATTAATGTGTGATTCCGAAACATGTTATCTAACCCTCATAATATGGAACTTCAACAGTATTTCAAAATATTAATGGATTTGAAATAGATCTATATATCGCACCTCCTCTAAAAAACTGTCATAACACAAAAAAGTGCAAATTTTAACCAATGATACAAAAAAAAACCACTATTTTTTCTTTATTATCTACAAAAACGCCATATTCTTAACTCAAAAAATCGCGGATAGAGGGCACTAGTGTCTGTTTAATCCGGAGCGACATTGACACGCCGCCAATCTACAACAGTGCCCTAACAGTGTTTACCGCAGGCGCACGCGTGTCGGTGCGGGTGAAAACCGGCATAAGCTATTATGCGACTTTATTGCAGTTAAGTTCACACACTGTATCACATACTTTATTTGTACATAACAGTCGTAACATAGAATATTACTCTTTTATATTACGATTTTTTGTGATACTGAATGTAAATAAGAGTCATATCACAGGTTATGACAATTTTTTATAGTGTCAAACACTACTTTTGTTCGTGCCTATTGCAGTATACAGCCATATCATTTTCAGAATGTGAAAAACTGTCATAACATATGACTTTTTTTAATTAATAATAAAAATAAAAATGATAATGTATGACAACACAATTTTTATTTAACTACCATTATAGTTAAGTACATTTTACAGTAGTGTGAAAAATAAAAATACTATAAACTATTAATAAACAGTCACAATTATACGAAGAAGAAAAAAAAAACTTTAAATACAATTTTCTCAAAATCCCTTTTTTTGTGTTATGACAGTTTTTTAGAGGGGGTGCGATATATATCTATATTTAATCTATATCTATACTTCTTAAGCGACTACAGTGTTTAGTCATTGTCAAGAACGCCGTTATCTAGAGGCCTTTTTTTTATGTCGTAGGGTAGGCAAACGAGCACACAGGCCACCTGATGGTAAGTGGAAACTGTGACCCATAGACATTCGCATTCACAAGACTGCAATCCTAAGACTGAAAATGCACTGCCAACCCTGAGGACTAAGATGGGATGCCTGTATGCTAGTTATTTCACCGGCTGTCTTATCCCCAAACCGGAACACAACAATGCAAACACTGCTGTTTGGCGGTAGGTTAATGGATGAGATTGTGGTACCAACCCGGACGGATGACTGGTTAAACTCCAAAATATCACTTTAATCGAACAGTGCCCACGTTGGTTAATCATTTGCTATTCGACGCGATTCAAATTAGTAATAAAAAAGCTGGATGAAATTGGATTGCAAAATATCGGCGAAATTGACGTGGAGTATCCACTTACAATTAGGGTTTTCCGGCCGAGTAAATCGGATAAATATCAGGTGTACGGTTTCCCCCATTTAGCGAACAAAAGCATACAATCTGAAAATAATAAAGCTGAACCAATTATATAATTGATATCAATTTGGTATTTGAATCCTTTCCTACTGTGTTATTGATGTTCGGAAATGAAACTACTGTTCAAATTGAAATGTTTACACATATTCCTGAATCCTTAAATATATTTATCTTAAACACTACAACCTGTGTCCGTCTGTAAGTACAAATGACGCTGTATTCATTGAATATGGTAAAGATTTCGGGTGTAAAGAGGTTTGAAATCAAATACCTATAAACAGATGCCCAATGCAATTAGAGTTACACGCGACAAAAAGGGTTTTTTGAGGACCTGGGGGGTTATTATCAGTGATCGGATTTCACGGTGCAACACTGCGGGATATAGAGTAGAAATCTTAATATGGATATGACTAAAATCCCGGGATCAGGTTCGAAAAGAAAATGCTATTGTTGGGATATTTATAAATAGGCATTAGGATAGGATTTTAGACGTGTAAAGAAATCGATTAAACATATAAAATATTGAGAAAATATTAATAATAATAATAACCTAATTTATAGAAAATTAAATGAATATCTAAATAATAATAATAAAATAATTGTATGCTATTTCAATTTCATACAAACTAATAAAATATAATATCTGTGTGTAGTGTGGTGAACTGATAATGCGTACCGTATTATATATTTTATTTATATTCATACCCAAAGACTATTTGGCAGATCAATTTTAAACAGAGTATAATAAAAACTAACTTTTTTAATTTTTTTACATACATAAATTACTTTTGTCAAAATATTTATTTTACACGTTTAAATTGTATTGAAATTTATTTGAAGTAATAAAATCAGAATAATATTTTACAACATAAGTCCCGGAACCCCGGAGCATATCCATATTAGCATAATGTTTGAGGTCATTCACCCCGTGTTGCACCGGGATATCCGATCATTGATTATTATGACATAGCTATGCAGTTCATTTTAAAGCGAGGACAGAGCTATAGCAGTTATATAGCTCTTTCCTTGTCTAATCGTGTATAATTTTCTTAGTCAAGTTATATAAAATAAAAAAATCCTATTAAATTATAAATTCATAACTTGAACTATTTTAACATACAATTCGCCACTAGTATGGACTAAAACATTCCCTTCTGCCGTGTTTTATTGTATCTTTTGTTTGTTTTTAAATTTTCGTAATTAAATAAGTATAAAAATGGTAATTATTTTTTATTGTAATATTTATTTTCCAAATTAAATAATCGTTGCTGAACTCGTCAACGTTGTTGTCCTTGAGTATAAAAAAAAACCTGAATTATTAAATAAATAAATTAGTATGAATATGAATAAGAGTTTAGATTTATGACAAATGACGACTCCATAGCTTGCTATTAGTCTTACCGTGCGACAAAAACTCCGATGCCTTGTAATAAGTAGCCAGTTGAAATTTTCACAGAATACGTGTTTTTATAGAATGAACATTAAATCAATTCCTCATATATAAGAAACATGAAAAATAAAAAATAAATTGGCATTTTATTCGGATTGTATTTTTAATATGGCTTCTCGTTTTGATGCTATTTTAAGCTTAAAATTGACATAGGGGTCAATTTTCAAACAAGCGTTTTTTGCGGTCCCAGCTATAATTCCAAGTATATATAAAATTGAGTATAGTTACATATATATTTGCATTTTGTGCATTTAAATCTACTTAAAAATATATATTACCGTTTACTAAAATATTAATGGATTCCGAAAGAATCGAATTTGAATCAAAATTTACCGCTCTTCGCGTGACCCACTTCCGGTTTTGCTAAACATAACATAAGCATATAAGCATACAACATATATCGTTGTAAAGAGCTTTAATTAGCAAATTGATTAAAATTATTTAAAAATAATACATTAAGAGCCTTGGGGGAGGCCTATGTCGTCTTTCGGCTGACATGATGATGATGATGACATTAATAATTAAAACCTGGGAAGTCTTTTCGTGGATGTCCCGGAGGTCAAGGCAATCCCCCGAATCTGGTTTGGTCTAATGGCCTACATATTAGCCTATATACGCCTTCCTATTACGTTAGGATACCGAAGCACGTTAGTTGGGCTTTGCGCGGCAACGGGAGTGGACGCGCAGTTACTGTTTTTGACAGAGTAAACAGGGTAAGTCTTTAAAAGTTGTATTTTGGTACGGTTATCGCGACATTTGTATGGGCGTTTATTTATTGACATACGAATGAAATAAAAATGTGTGTTTCATAACAATTGTTAGTAATATGGGTAAGTAAGAACTTCCTATTAGTAAATAAGTAAGTGAATCGAGTAAGTAGGGTAAAGTCACCAGTGGTCAGCCAGACACCTGAATTCGGCCTCTGCCTATACTTTGTATGAGTGGGAAAAGTAGGAAAGATATATTTCCCACTCTTCGAACTCATATAAGGTCGATTACTGGTCTCTGGCTGACTACTGGTGACTTTACCCTAGTGTAAGAAAGATCGGTGAAAAACATTTTTGTTGTCATTTTGTCCATACAAATGTCATTATTGTAATTTTTTTGTGACCTTATTGTTTATAAAAATGTATTGTGTCATTATTGTTTATAAAAATATTGATCTCTTTATATGTGATGTGATATTTTTTTTGGTTTTTTAACAGTTGTACCTTTTTTTAAATAAACATCAACAGAGTCTTTCTTTTTTATTTATTCCTACATACATACATAAACTCACGCCTTCATTCCCAGAGTGGGGTAGGCAGAGCTACAGAATTACCAACAATTAAAAACTTGTTGATAATTCTGGAACCACATTTAGCAAATTCCTAAATTCGATATAATAAATCAGTGAGTTTGTTGTGTTGTTTGTATAAATGGTATTCATGTTAGTAAATAAGACTTTTCGACATTTGTATGGTAGTATCGTCATTTTTATGGCACTATAGCGATATTTGAGTAGCTTTGTCGACATTTGTATGCTCCGTTTTTTTGCGTCAATATCTAGCTAACTATTAGAAGCAGAGTGGTGCCTCATACACCATATTTTTTCTTGTTGAGAACCCCACCTGAATACGTCGCTAAGAACCAAATTAAATTTTTAAAAAATGCCATTCAAATGTCGAAAATGACCCAGTTTACGACTACATAGTAATTTCAAGTAGAAGTGCAACAGATATGTGACAAAACTCAATATTGTAATTGAGAGCGAGCGACTTGGTAGTACCCGCGCGCGAAATTGGAAATTGATGAAATGATTCCACGAAATATCGGAACTGCCAAAGTAAGTTACTAGGTCAATCAAAAATTCATGTTTTATATAGGTATTGCATACGAGTTTTGCAACAGATTACTGTTTGGTCGTAAACTATAAAGGTTAGTATGGAGTTTAGATTATTATTTAAGCTTGGGGGGGGTTGAGATGGGCCTTGTGAGACACTTCGACCATTGCTGATCTTTTGTGGCAGCCCTTTGTTTTAGAGTTCACTACACAGGCCCGTTGCGTCTAAGAATTTCCAGATGCTTTGGGCAGTGAATAGTTGTATCTCTTGTGAGTCAATGATATGTCGCCCTAGGTGGATACTTCTGTTGCGCATTAGTGGTCCGCACGAACAGAGGATGTGCATTGCTGTCTCTTCTGTTTCCTGACAGAACCTGCATGTCGCGTCTTGTTTCATTCCCATTAGAAACAGATTTCTGTTCAGCTTGCAGTGGCCAGTTAGGACCCTAGTCACTGCGCAAGTCTTTTCTCTTTTGAGTTGTAGAATCTCTTTGGAGAGCTTGCTTCTGAACCCTTTAATGAGTGACTTCGAGTGGTTTTGTCCTTTTGTGGATTTCCACAGCTCGGTCGATTAAAGCTATGATACAAATACAACCCGTACTTCGCCTTAAATTTTGTCACTTATTCGTAGCAGTTTTATTTTAGATTGCTATTTAATCGTAAACTATGAAAATTAGACTAAAATAGTATTAAAATAAAAAGCCATACCAAAAATACAAGCCGTAAAAAATGCTAAAAAAAGTTTACTTTTCGTGTTTTTGTATGGGGACCCCTCTTGGGATTGGATTTATTGTTCATTTAATAATTTTTAATAATAGATTTTATAATAATGAGCATTCTGCGAAAATTTCAACTGGCTACTTATTAAGTTAAAAAAGATATAGCCCTATAAACTTACTCAAACATAAAAAAGTGCGCGTATCGCTGTGAAACTATGACGTCACTCCAGCAAGATGGCCTCCGCGCGCTTAAATACTACTTACCCAAATTTTAAACGGTCGTAGAATCAAAATTACTGGGTCTATTTGAATAAAACAAAAAGTAACATGTTTGTTTATTTATAAACTTTACTTTTACATAGTTTCAAGCGATTTGGCTTACCTACTGACATTCTTCATTTAGAAACCACCAGGGGTTATTATGACATGGCTACCCAGTTCATTGTACGGCGAGCGTAAAGGACAAAATTATAGCGCTATAGTTTTGTCCTTTTCTCTCACCGTGAACTGAACTAATAGTTTTCCTATTATAGTAGTTTATGCAACAGTTGTATAAGAGAGGTCAAAAAAGACGAGTGGTGTGGTTACGATGTGAGCCGCAGGCGAACATCGTAAAGCAAGACGCCACGAGTATTTTTTGACTTAGTTATACACCGTTGCATACAATACTTTTTCTACGACTAGGTTTCAAATAAAATGCAAAATTAAATTAATATACCTAGGTTAGAATACGAACGAACGAAGCACAGAACAACAAACGAGCGAGAAACATTCGAAAACAACAAAATATGTGTCTATGGTTAACTTTGTTTTTAAATTGATGTGCACTTGCCAGGTTTCATATTTTTTTTTAAAGTTGCACAATCGATTTAACTTGTGAAATAGGGACTAAAAAACACCTAATGATTTGAGAAATGAATTCTTTTACCTGATTGGTCGATTTTAATATAGCTGCGTTCTGGTTGGTTGATACCAAATAAAATGTTTTTTTTAAAGAGTTAAATTAGTAAAAGAGTTTACATACCAAAAAGAACCTAACGTTCCGATTGACAGTCAATGTGTATTGTGATTGGTGGTTTAATTTGGTGAAGTATTTTGATTGGTCAAATTAACCTAGGTGTAAGCTAGGCATATCGTTTTGGCTCAAAAAAGCACAAGTGCTGTTAAGGGGAATAGACTAGATAGACTTTTCTACGGAATGTTCTGCGGACATATTATCTATATTCTTATATTAGTGTTCGTGACTATATAAATGACAGATAAAAGTACAGGAGTAGGAAAAATTCATTATATGTATGTGCTTTGATTTAAGATATTTTTCATAATTTTAGTATTAGTAGTTTTGGCTGTAGGGGGACGGGGGACACTTTACTCTAACAAAAATTAGCGCTTTAAACCTTAATATTTCTTAAACGGATACCTTAATCGAAAATTGTTTGTACAAACCCACAATATTTTTTAAAGACCTATCCAACGACACTATGGGTGGATGAGAAAAAACATACATCCCCACGTTACGGTTAGGGGGAGGTACACTAAAAACAAGTTAGTTAAAATTTTAGTACTAAGAGTCTCTGAGCTAGGCTGTGGATGGACGGACGGACGGAGGGACAAGGCAAAACTATTAGGGTTCCTAGTTTGACTACGGAACCCTAAAAACGGTTAAATCATTTAGATTTATTGTACGTTGGCATCGTATAGTCGCTTAAACTGTTTTGTCTGCCATTAATTGCTTAGAGTTTTGCACTAAAATCATTTCACCATAGTGTGACAGGAGCCCCGGGAAATGATACAAACCAGCGAAGATATACAACAGCTTATATTTCTGGCAGTAGGGTTACATAATATTCCGATATCACAGCCGTACGGTCTCATGGGTTTTCTCCGTCTGCTCGGTGGCCGCCTGCGCTTCCTACCGCCATACGAAAATAATAAATATTAACTACCCTTTACTTTCAATAAATAATTTCTAATTAAAATGATAAAATAAATGGCGTTTAGGAGTAATGCTAACAGTCGGCCGTCCTGCAGTCGGGATGCCCCCATTCCGATTGACTCGGCCATTCTATTAGAGGTATGGCCTCATACCTACTATACTCATTACCAGTAATACATTTGTGTTTTACTTTATCTGACATTGTTCATTATCATGAAATCAAACTATACAAATAGATAAATCAACAAAATATTGAATGCCAAAACATGTTATTTGTCATTATAAGAACTAATAAAGAGTACTTTGAACACATTTACTATATTATGTATCATTCCGCAAGTTATGTATTTTAGGTTATTTCATCTCGTTCAGGCCACCCGCAGGCCTTTATAAAACACTTGCCAAAGGCCACCCGCAGGCCTTTATAAAACACTTGTTATAGGCCACCCGCAGGCCAATATTCATTCAGTCTTCCGTTTGGCCATCCGAAAGCCTTGGCATGCCAGTGCATCCTCAATGATTATGTGACCACCCGAAGGTCATATTTTATCTTCAATCAACTGCATGTGCGAGGTAATATCCGATCACCCGGTATCTATGCTGCAACTGGTAGGACAGGAATGGACAACTGTTATTTATACTTAATACCAGATTATTACATCAATCAAATATTGTGTCAAATGCTAACCGTAATAGTGAATATGCTAACAGATAACCTTGAATAAAGCAAAATAGTGAATACAGGCAAATTACTTTTAGTCTGGCACCGACATCCAATTCATTCAATGTCTACGTAATCGTATAATCCTAAAACGGTGTAGTGTTAGTGTTACAATATCTCGTGAAAGCTGACGTTGATGTCTGGTATATCAGGAAACAATATGGTGTAATAACTAATAATATGTTTTATTCATCGTTTGATTCCGTGTCGGTATTGTCACTGATTTCACTAGCAATTGGTGATACGCATATTGTAACCCATGGCTTAAGTTGATCAGCACTATATATATTTTTGTACGGTCTCTGAGCATGTCCGGGAATGCTCGATACTTCGTATCTATCATTCTCTAAGACCGCTGTAACCTTAAAGGGCCCACGAAACTTAGGAGCTAGCTTTTTGCTTTTCCCCTTTTCAGGGTTGTGGTTGGGAATCATTATCAAGTCACCCTCCTTAAAAACTTTAGTTAATGCCCTGTTTTTGTCGAAATTTGCTTTCATTTTGATCTGTCCTTTCTCTATTCTTTCATGCACAATTTTTCTCATTTCTTGTCTATCCATATCTGATAACTGTTCTTCCGTTTCCAGAGCCCCTTTTAGAATGCCTTCGCTCTGACTTGCTGTTCTTTGCCCAAACATAATTTCAGCTGGAGTTTTCCCTGTACTTTTGTTGACAGTATTATTCAAACTCCACTGTAGTTTATTAACGTGAGTGTCCCAGTCTCTCTCATCCAATCCATGATTCATAGCGGATAGTGAATTCAATATTGTCCTGTTATACCTCTCGATTTGTCCATTTGCTCGAGGGGTCGCAACGGCATTTAAAACGTGTTTTGCCCCAATCGAAGCAACGAAAGTTTTGAACTCTTTTGAGGTAAAACTGGAACCCTGATCAGATATTATAATTTGCGGTATACAAAAAGATGTAAAAATGTCATCTAACACTTTAATAGTGGTTTTAGACTTGGTATTTCTTACTGCCTTGACAAAAATGTATTTGGTGAATGCGTCTATAATGCCAAGTATATAAGTGTTTCCTTTTTTACTTTTGATAAAGGGACCTAAATGGTCCATGTGAACCGTGTGAAATATAGCATTCACTTTGGGAATAGGATGCAAGTAACCCGATTTCTTGCCTACCAGTTCTTTATTGTATGCACAGTTAATGCAAGCGTTAACATATTTCTTGACGAAGCGTTTCATTTTGGGGAACCAATAATCTGCTTGTATCTTCTCTAAAGTCTTGTCGATAGCAAAATGGCCCGCTTCGTCATGATTGAGCTGACATATCCTCCACCGAGCAGAGCTCGGTACGACCCATTTTAATTTAGAGCCCACGCGTCTATAAACTTTGGCATCGCGGAGAACGTAATTAGTTGTAATGTCCTTAATATCTTCCTCACTAGTTTGGAGAATACTTTTTACGTGCTTGATGCGTGGATCTGTCATTTGTACTGTGTGGAGCCAATCATTGGTGTTAATGTTGAGAATATCTATCGCTTCTTGAGTGTCTGTTGTAGCCGTTGGATTGCGGCTCAAGGCATCCACGTGTTGCATGTTGTGCCCAGGTCTATACTCGATCGTAAAAGTGTATTCTAGTAGCAGCAACCACCACCTCGCTATCTTGGGTATAAGATCTCTCTTTGTCAATGTAGACCGCAATGCATTACAATCTGTGATCACCTTAAATTCTAGTCCAATAAGATAAACCCGAAACTTTTTAAGGGATAACACCACCGCTATCGTCTCCAATTCATAAGAATGCCAAAAGCTTTCTTCAGGCGTGGTTTGCTTACTATAATAGGCGACAGGTCTGAAAGGAGATTCTTCATCTCGTCTCTGGAGCAGGATTCCACCAACACCCAATTTACTGGCATCACAATGAACTTCCGTGATATATTTCGGGTCATACAATGCCAGTATCGGTCTCGCAACTAATTTGGATTTTATGTCTTGGAATGCGGTTTCCTGTTCATCACACCATTTCCAAGGTACACCATTCTTAGTCAGTTTGGTTAGCGGTTGTACAATTGAAGCAAAATTATAAACAAATCGTCTAAAATAACTAGCCAAACCAACAAACTGTCTAATTTGATGTACATTGGTTGGTTTAGGAAACTGTGCGACTGCCTGTATTTTGTTATTTCCAGGCTTGAGCCCCGCCTCCGATATCTCGTAGCCAAGATAATCAATCTCTGATTGGAAAAAGAAACACTTCTTAAGGTTAAGTGTTAGGTTGGCCTCGTGCAAAAGCTGCAAAATTGATTCTAGCTTACTAAAAGCTTCCTCTATAGAAGTACCTGTCGATAATAAATCATCTAGGTATGGAATAGCTAACTCAAATCGCTTAGCTCCAAGTGCCTTGTTGATCATACTCTGGAATACGGCGGGAGCATTCACCAGCCCAAAGGGCATTCGGGTATACTCATAATGGCCGTCAGGAGTTACAAAAGCCGTGATATAACGTGACTCCTCTGCCACTGGTATCTGATAGTACCCGGATGCCAAATCCAAGCTCGTAAAGAAAGACTTGCCACTAAGCCGATCAAGCTGGTCATCTATAACGGGCATTGGGTAACTGTCCTTTATCGTATTCTTATTTAGCGCCCTATAATCGACACAAAGTCTGTAGTCGTTATTTTTCTTGCGCACTAACACTATCGGACTAGCAAACGGGGATTGAGACTCGCGTATGATGTCGTTAGACAATAACTCTCCAACCATTTCCCTAACCTTGGCACGCTCACTATACGGCAGTCTATATGGCCTGTACGTAACTGGAGTATTGTCTTTAAGGCGGAGGGTCATTTCTGCTATGTTAGTTAGCCCTAGCTCTTGCATGCTAAATGCAAAACAATTCCTAAATTTATTTAACAACAAAAGAAACCGATCTTTATCAGCGTCTAATACTTTTGGACCAACATTTAACATATCCGGTGTAATCGGTTCTTTGGCTTGATTATCATTGATGCGTTGGACTTGAGTATCAGCAGTGATATTGTTAACTATTCTATGTTCTGTTTCAGAAAAGTGCGGCTGCTTATTCTCTAATTTAATAGCTCGTCCGAGTAATTTTAGTTTAGACAAAGTGACAGGTCTGGACGAAGGATTAATTACTATACAACGTCCCTTGCCGTTATGAAATTGATAAATTCCTTGCAATAACATGTACTCACTATTTGGTTTCATACAGGCACTCCCCGGGAGAAACAACAATCCCGTAAATTCGTTGTCTGTGTGTACATCGATATCCGTGAGCCCTACAATGTCGACCTTGTCGGTATTTATGACGGCTATACGTTCCACGCTCGTGTCATCGCAATATAATGTCAGCTCTTTACTTGTCTTGTGAACTACTACCGTCGGTAATTCTGTTAAGGTTTGTCCTATCAGGACATCAGTCTTAAGTAAGTGGTCTGAAACAACGTATGCCTCGACGTTGGCATCTACTGCATCTACCTTAATATTAACTATTACCCTAGCCTGAGGAGTAACGCTTCCAAATGCAAAACCATTAATAATAGGGAGATTGGTTTTATTTATTGTTAATCCTAACTTTCCAACCAGTATCTCTTTAATTAAAGTGCACTGGCTTCCAAAATCTACATAACCGGAACACAACATATTATTAATGGTGACTGATTTAAAATACTTACTATTAGCTTGCTCAGTGCTAGATATCTGTAGCACGTTCTGGATATTGTTAGGTTTATTAACCATGGGATTCTCACTAGGTTGTGGCGGTTTATATGTGCCAGCATTACAATTTTGAGAACCGTGCCCGAGGCGCGAACATTTCTCGCAGCGTTTAAGGGGTTTCGTACATTTACGAGCCGTATGCCCAACTTCCTCACAATTAAAACAACGAAGAACATATTTATTTGTTGATTGTTCGCGAATGCCCGACGAAAACTTATTAGTATTATAATGACGACTCGTGCCATTCCCACGTTCTTGCTGCCGCTGAGATTCATTTCTCGTAAACTGGCCCTCTCTTCTAGGGTAGGCGTTATTTCGTTTGGATATACGACGTAAATATTTCAGTAACTGTGCCGGTCTTCTGAAGTTCGAGCCTTGAGCATTGAGGCGTATACCGTGATCAAAAATGCCACTTATTATGCAGTCAACTGCGTTTCGACCTCTCAGACCGCACATTCTTACAAGTCTCGCCTTGTCATGGAAATACTCTTCCAGGGTCTCTTCGCGTCTACTTTTCCTACTGAGCATTTCACCCAAACGGTCCGCATAATTCCTATCATCTGGAAAAGCTCGTATTATTTTCTTTTGCCATTGTTTCCAACCCAAATCAACAGTACTTCTGCCTTGATACCATTGTTTTGCATTCCCAGCCAACTTTGGTATGGCGTAGTAAATTATCTGTCTTTCGCTCCAGCCGTATATTTTCGCGGTCTCGTTTACTTTTCGAATCCAGCTTACCGCTGTCTGTGAGTGAGCATCTGGGTCGAACTGTGGAATAACGTTGTGTGCACCTTCGAAATGGTTTGCTTTGCCTCTTATGATCTTTGCAAACTTTTTAAGGAAACCAGTCTCCTGGCTACTCCCAGATCGGGACCGATATCGCCTTCGCTTTCCATGTCGATGACGGTGACGACTAGTTCGCGCCCGGCTGCTTTTGAACGACGAACTTGACGACCGCGAGACAACCGAATTTGAATGATGACGTCGTTTCCTACTACGATCTACAGGGCGGTAAGTACTATCACTGTCTACATCTGTCAGCACTTTGTAGTGAAGCCGTTTACCTGTGGAACGGCGACCTCGGCGATTACGCCGGTTAGCCTTTGTACAAATTGTATTATCCGAGCTAACGTTGCTAATGTCGCTGCTACTATCACTACTACTCGATGACGATCTGCGGCGACGGGAACGACTGCGGTAGGTCGTCCGCGCTAGTTGTCTCCTATTCGATTTAGTGACTGAGCGCCGTCGACTTCTGTAGCTCTTAGTACGTCTGGAGCTACGTGGCGTTCTGTTAAGCATTCTCCTATTAGGAGGAGGTGTATAACGCGACTCGTCGCCCGAGGACATCTTGCCAGACAGTGAGCGAGTGAAAACTACAATAGCGTATGTGCCCAGATCGTGTTAAACATATTATAAATCAGATTTGTTAATTTATTTGTGATGTAATAATCGGCAGTCATTTATTTTATATTTAGTATAATTCAATAGGTATGATTATTAGTAGGAAGAAACGAGGGAAAAGAAATGAAAACATTGGTAAATTTTTGTAACAGAGCAATATTCCTAACAATTTTTTTTTTTTTTTTTTTTTTTTTTTTTTTTTTTTTTATATTCTTAGATACCAAGAGCTGTAGTTTTGAACGGCATAACCAGGTAATAAAACATTAAGAAGTCTGAAAACCACATCTTCGCGTTGTTCTATAACTCAATCACACCTATGTTTAAATTTATTACATTCTTATTATATATTCGTATATATTTTATCTACGTAAGTATAACACGTCACACTAAGTGTCAGATCGAAAACCACAGAATCACAATCACAATGCTAAGATTAGTCAACACAATTTTAACGTTTTATCAGAAACGTAAACAAAGGAGTTGTAATCATGAACTTCACACAGAACAGAAATCAAGAAAAGTGTTTTTATTTATCCATTTTTAAACATAGGATCTATACCGATGCCTTTAAGTAGGCATTTATTTCGAATGAGATTGAATGTGTATGTAAAAGACTACATGATTTTGCCTTGACACGAAAGTACAGTACGTAATTAATTGGGTACTAGGTACTGCTACCTTTGTTTAAAGTTGAATCTTGATTCTGTACTTTATTTTGTGCGTAAATGCATTGTGAATGTAAAACAGTGACAGTGAAACACAAAACACATTATTATTATTATTATTTTTAATTCATACAAAGAACCAACAACATAAACTGACCAATACTCATCCTTATTTCGTTGCAGTTAGGTTCATGAGCGATCAATTAATTATGTTGTTGATGGTGTTTTACTAGTCGTTCCTTATAAAAAATAAACAATAATAGCAGTGTTAAAAAAAATAAAAAAAAAGTTCATACCTTTGGATTTTTTTCAACGTTCTTACCACTTCTGACTGTGACAGGAGCCCCGGGAAATGATACAAACCAGCGAAGATATACAACAGCTTATATTTCTGGCAGTAGGGTTACATAATATTCCGATATCACAGCCGTACGGTCTCATGGGTTTTCTCCGTCTGCTCGGTGGCCGCCTGCGCTTCCTACCGCCATACGAAAATAATAAATATTAACTACCCTTTACTTTCAATAAATAATTTCTAATTAAAATGATAAAATAAATGGCGTTTAGGAGTAATGCTAACAATAGGTAATTTAGATATCGGCGTTAGCGAGCCTCGAGTGGTCTCGTTAGACGCGGGGCAGCAAGCTGTATACAGAAAAACTGAAAAATAATATGCGGCTTGAACAAAGAGTTGGGTAAATTTTGAAAAAAACTGGATTTTATTAATGTTTTTTGTGTTTTTTGCAGGTATTTTTCGAAAATTGTATGGAGTATACCGAAAATAGCACGTAGCTGATACGGGGGCGCCGCGCTGCAAACAAAAAGGTACTACACTACTATGGTCAAGGAAAACTAGAGGAAATCACTAGTGGCGCTCATACAAAATCCAATCGACCATTACACCTCGGTTCGATATTGAAAATTTTGAATAAAATTAATATCTCCCCAAAGCAACGTCCCAACGGGTCGTGGATGGTGTCGCTAGATGCGGGCCGGCGAGAGGATGCTGTGGGAGTATAAAAAATTTAGAGCTACTGACAAGAAAAACTAAGTTTTAGGGCCAAAACCGTTATTCTGTAGGATTTTAATGAAATTTGAGCTTTAAATCGTGTGTATTTTTTTAGATATCGGCGTTAGCGAGCCTATTTTACTTTAAGCGACACTTAGCTAGGAAAAGCTGCATAGCATTTTTTTTTTTCATACTTTTTCCAAAATTCAAATTCAAATATTTTTATTGTATGGGTTCTACAGAGGATCTTATAAATATAGTAACATAGGGGCCTACAACATTAGCAGTCTTAGGTCTTTTAAAATTCTAGTATTGATTTAAATCCAATACACACACGTAAAAGAAATGTTGAAATTTTAAAAGGCTCAGTAAAGTACCCAAGTTATGGCTTCAAATAATTACCTTTCACCCACTCACGGTACCTTTCCTTAGAATGCAGCCTCATTGGCTGGCGTGTGGGGCGTATGATAGCTGCGACCGAGCCTGTGTAGGCGGAGCTATCTTCCAGTGAGTTCATTCAAGAATTACGTTTCTTGAAGGAAGCATTGAAATCGCGGTGTCTCCTGAAAATTATAAATTAAAATTAAAAAAAATGTGTGTGACGTGTTTAAAAACTTGGTGTATTTAATTGCTGCAGGTACGTAATAATAACACTTTCATACCTCCTTTTCTAGTCTGAATACAGGGTGTAGTTAAATAAGTTGCTATTACTAGCAAATAGTAAGCCTAAGGCAAGTTGTTACGCAAAAATGTTTCCTCTCACTACTATACAGCGGTAACAATGCCAGCGAAAAATACCGAGAGTTGAGACTTACTGGTAAAAAAGTTGTTGAAATGTATGAAAGCGAACGTTGAACTTGAAAAAGTTCTGTTGGTCGACGAAAAGATCCTTTCAACTTGCCGTGTCCATTTTTTTTAGCAAGATTTATTGACTCTAAAGTTAATAAAACGGGTTCTTACCTGGAGATTATGTATAATGGTGGCTATCGGTTCATTTTAGTGCCTTTCAGATGAATACGACGTCAATTAAATTAATTTGTGTATATTCATCAATATATTATTATTATGTATGTAGGAATGAGTTATGTTATTGTACTATGTATGATATAGCTAGAGAGATACTGATAAGGCTGAAACTAACTAAGAAAGAGGCCCATAACCATCAGTGCAGTTAGTAAATATAGCTACAGGCTGATTCGAAGGGCTTTACTTTCGTCCCCTTTGAAATACAATTGTAGAAGAAAAATTAAGTGTAAATTTATCTAGACAAAATTTTCGTCATTTATTTTAAAAAAGTGCTTATGTTTTTAATCATCTTTAGGCATATTATTTATGAAATAGCATTTACTTGTCTCGCTTAACTTTAAGTTGTTTAAATTACGAAGCAAATAAACACAAATTTTGAAAAAATAATAAGTAATGTAACTTTATAGCATAAAATATAACTTGATTACACTATTTGAAATGAGGTTTAATTTGCAAGTTTTTGATATTCATGACCTCGTATTAACTTGAGTATCAGGAATAGGAACCGGGATTGGTTCCTGCTACAGGCAAATACTTGTGTGACGAGCGCTAGTATTTGTTCCTGAGTACTACATAAAAAAACACCCAAAATCGCGTAAAAAATTACATAGCTCGTAACTATAACTCAAAAAAGCTACTAAGGTGACTGGGCATGATCTTTCGGTGTAAAATTAATTGGTTCCTAACCCTTGGACGTTTTTAGGGTTCCGTACCCAAAGGGTAAAAACAGGACCCTATTACGAACACTCCGCTGTCGACCCGTGATAGCTAGACCATCAAAGTTTTTTTTTTTTTTTATGGCTTGGGAAGGCAAACGAGCACACAGGCCACCTGATGGTAAGTGGAAACTGTGACCCATAGACATTCGCATTCACAAGACTGCAAATGCGTTGCCAACCCTGAGGACTAAGATGGAAAATGCCTCTATGCTAGTAATTTCATCGGCTGTCTTATCCCCAAACCGGAACACAACGATGCGAACACTGCTGCTTGGCGGTAGGTTAATGGATAAGGTGGTGGTACCAACCCGGACGGACCCTGCACAAGGTCCTCCCACAAGTAAAGATGTTTTCACTGAAGATGTATTTTTGTAGTTTTCACTGAAGATGTATTTTTGTTGCCGCTATATTTAATTCCCATATAACAAACGTAATTTCTTGTCGTTTTTTCCTAATGCTGCATAGATAATGGTTAAGAACCCTTAGTGCGCGAGTCTGACTCGCACTTGGCCGATTTTATTATTGAATAATGTACCTATGTAAGAGTACCTGTAAGAGTATCTACATGTATATAGTTCCAATGGACTGGAGCACTGACTTTAATGCCAGCATTACGCTGAGTTGGGAAATTTTCTTGGTTACTTTCTTCTTGTGTACGTGTTAATCTGTTCTTTGTTATGTAGATCACGAATAAATGGTTTTCGTTATTTTTCTCTTTTCATTGTCTGGTTTTGCACAAGCGTTGTACAGTCTGTGAGCACTTAGAAGAGCCTTCGGTTTAGTACTTCTCTCTCACTCGCTCTCATGCGATCTTATTAAGAGCGAGTGAGAGAGAAGTACTAAACCGAAGCCTCTTCTAAGTGCTCACAGACTGTAATTGGTTTGGGACTATTTCAATTTATGTGTGGTTGTTCCCTAATCGTCTTATTTACATAATATAAAATAAAGCCACTTCCGCTGCCTATTAGCTTAAATCTTTTAAAGTACAGAACGAATTTTAATGCAGTCTTCAGCAATAGATAGGGTGATTCAATAGAAAGATTTACATACACACATACATTAAATCACGCCTGTTTCCCAGTGGCAGAGACTACTTCTTTCCACTTGCTACGATCTTGACAAATTTCTTTCGCTTCTTCAACATTCATACATCGAGTCATGCATGCACGTCGGTTTCGGGTACTTAAAATTCGGCCCTTTTCCAGTATTTCTCCGATTTGATTCGAAAAAGAACGCCTAGGGCGGCTTCTTCCGACCCTTCACTTGCGATGTGTATATCTCTTTCGTCAATCTTCTTTCATCCATCCTTTCCAAATGACCGAACCATCGAAGCATGCCCTTTTCAATCTTAGTCACTACATCTTCTTTTATACCACATTTCTCTCTGATTTTTTCACACATACTACGCAAAGAGCGCATTTCAACTGCATATACACGACTCACATGCTTGTCCTGCCACACCCAACATTCACTACCAAACATCAGGGTAGGGGCCAGCACTCCATTGTGAACATCCAGCCGGGCTTTTTGTGAAACGCCCTGTCTGCTTACAAAGGAGTACAGGGCTCCATTAATTTGATTGCCCGCATTCACCCTCCTCTCAATATCCTTCTCACTCTTACCATCTCTTGTAAACATACTTCCTAGGTACACAAATTCGCTTACTTGTTCTACTAATTCACTATTTATATTTATCACGTACTCAGTCATTTCTTCATTCTTTCTCTATCACCATGACCTTGGTCTTGGTAACATTTACTTTCATCCTTTTTTGCTTAAATCCCTCATTCATCACTGTCACCATCTCCGACTCTTGCATACAAAAACCCTTATCATACTCTCTCAAATCCCGCATACAACTGTCCGTGAATAGATTGAACAGCCATGGTAAGGCAACATAGCCCTGTCTAACACCTTTAGATATATTAAACCAGGCCGAGTATGCCCCATTGATCCTGACACAGGCCCTGGAGCCCTCATAAAGGGACCTCAAAGCCTGCACCAGGTTGCTGCTCACTCCATACATGGACAGCACCGTCCACAACACCTTTTTATCTACCCTATCATAGGCCTTTTCCAGGTCCAAAAAAGCACAGAAAACCTTTTGGTTGACAGCCAAGAACTTTTCTGTTCTGGACCGTAATGAAAATACCTGATCCGTACATCCCATTCCCTTTCGAAATCCCGCTTGTACATCCCAGATTTTGTCATTCGTAACATTCAATACCCTTTCAATTAATATATTTTCATATACTTTGCCGACAACACTAAGGAGGCTGATACCACGGTAGTTTTTGAAGTCTTGCTGTGACCCCTTTCCTTTACACAGAGGGACGATAACGGCCTTGACCCAATCTTCCGGGACCCGGCCGCTACTCCAACATGCATTGAAAAGACCGTACAACAGACTACCCACCAGGCCATCTCCTCTCCTCAGCATTTCTATCGACACTCTATCACAAACTGCTGACTTTCCCGCTTTTTTTACTTTTTAAAGTTTTCATGATTTCATTCATACTAATCACACTTTCATCTTCGCTACTTGCATCTTTACTCATGCTTTCTGGCTCAAGACAAATATCTTCGCATTCAAACAAGCTTTCAAAATAAGTTTCCCATCTATCAAGCATTTTTCTTCCTCACATAATATTAAGAACACATAGAAATATTTTTATGTATAGTATATCCTGGTTTATGTACTGACGTCACAGAAAACTGAAGCGAAGCAAGGGCGGGTCGCTAGTATTTTATTAAGTTTTTAAGTGTACATTTTAAGTATTTTTTTCAGATTCAAGATGGCGCCCACTCGACGGCTTATAACTTTAGAACAGCTGAATAGTGCCAAAGAGTTACGGAGAAACGGGGATACTATAAAGGATGCCGCCGCTAAGCTTGGAGTCAATGCAAGCACTTTGCAGAAACGCTTACGACTTAATTCCGTTGCAGCTTCTCTTGGACGCAAACCAACATTTACTCGTCAACAAGAAGTAAGATTGTTTGTTGATCAATAGGTTATGATAAAAGAGGTTTTTTTTATAGCATGGGAAGGCAAACGAGCACACAGGCCACCTGATGGTAAGTGGAAACTGTGACCCATAGACATTCGCATTCACAAGACTGCAAATGCGTTGCCAACCCTGAGTACTAAGAGGGAATGCCTCTATGCTAGTCAGTCAGTCAGGTCACCAAAAGTTGATAATAGCATCATAAGTCAACTTTGAATGGGACTAGGGACCCACTACCCAAAAATCCTCCTCTACCTACGTGGTCCCACTTTTCTTCGGTACCACTACTCTCACTTACGGTCCCAACTCAAGCCCACCTGTGGTAGGCCGTGTACCATTTGGGCCTCCAACGCTACGCAGTGCAGCGCCAGCCGTGCCCCTTGTTCGACTATTCCGGGACGCGAGCTAAAAGAAGCCCCCAAAGAACTACATTCGCTCTCACCACCATAATCTTGAACTTTATCCTGGTGTATTTTAATTATGTGTGAAGAAAGACTTTCGAAAGATTTCTGTCCTTTTCTCTCCACTATTTCTATCGTTTTCTCTCCTTTTCCTTTCTCATCATCATCATCATGTCAGCCGAAAGACGTCCACTGCTGGACCTAGGCCTCCCCCAAGGCTCTCCACTAGGACCGGTCTTGTGCTTTTCGCATCCACTGCGTTCCCGCGATCCTTACAAGGTCGTCACTCCTTATTGGAGGCCTACCTACAGCTCGTCTCCCGGTCCGCGGACGCCACTCAAGAACCTTCCCCACTCCTTACCTTTCTCACTCTCTCATTATTATCTTAATGTCTAGTACCTGGTCTTCCAAATGATACGAAGTCCGCGTTGTTACAGTATTATCTAAGTAGTTTACACGTATAATATAGTGTGTTTGCACCGCGTGCCGTGAGTCCCTGCCGGTACTGGCTGAACATCAGCGCTGTAGGAGTCCGACTCCTCAGCATTTAGCTGAGCCAGCGTCCGTTCCACCGCCGCGAGGACTCACAATGCGTGCTATCCCTGTTACCTGCTCGGTTTTTCTTCATCATTTGTATACGTGTTTGGCATGGTTGGTGAATAAATGTATTTCTTGTTCTTCTTCTTCTCCTATTATAATAATGTGTTTGACGCCGCGGGTTACTAGTGTCCCGTTGACGAAGCTAGGGGAAAATTACTAAAGTTCAGCTTAGGGTCTCCCCAGACCTATCGACGCCGAAGGAGACCCTTCCATAATACTTTAATGGGTCCAAAGTTTTAATTTTTCTCTGATTCCAGAATAATTTGTGGTACTATTTGTGGACATACGACATGTCCTGTCAAGGGATAATAATGACGATGGCAAGAAGATGGATTTACGAATACGCAGAAGTCAACTATATTCCGCATCAATTTAACACGACTACCAGAATGACGAGTCGTGATTGGGTAATAAGGTTTATCGCTCGCCGGCCAGATTTGGTTCACAAGATAAGTTCAGCTACAAAAAATCACCTGTGATTAATTATTCACCCTTTATTTGGTAAAAAAAGTCATTAAATGGGTTTCTTTTCATTCAACTTTAATACCGCGTACAAAAATGATTCGGAAAAACTTACAAAAAAACCGGCTTTTTTAATCTATGATTTGTTGTTTGTTGTTGACTTCATTTATTACGATATAGTACATTATGCAACTGATGCATAATGAAAGGCCTCATAATACGAGTAGCAAGTTTCATAATAGAGTCACACGAGTGTTTTAAGGCCTAATTATGTACAGTTGTATACACTACTTTATCTACACCCATATTATACAGGGTGTCCCAAAAATAACACGTCACTGTGACACCGGAGATTTAAATTTGTATATCTCGAAAACGGTGTAACTTTTACTGAGGTCATGTTAAGCTGGTTTGGTTCGTGTGAGGCTGGGGAATCTCCGGTGTCACTGTGACGTGCTATTTTTGGGACACCCTGTATGTACTCTAAGATGGGTTCAGAAGCCGACGACTTGACATGGCGGCAAAAAAAACTTGTGCTGTGTCAGCGTCATAAATATAAATGTTTCTTTCAAATCATAGACAAACGAATGAAGTCTCTATTCTCATTTATATTAAAAAACATACTGAATTGAAATTTCGTATCGATAACTGTTTAAATATCTATGGATACTAACTTGAATAGTCACCCTCTTGAGTTTCAACAGCTACCTATTCCAAATTTAAACTCATAATCTTACAAAAATCGATACATTACAGTAAATATTTTACCAGGGGCGGATCTTGAATTTGTGGGGCCTTGGGCTAATACTGCTTAGGGGCCCTACCTAATTACTCAACCAATTGCCATTTTGTCTGTTCTCTGTAGTGATGTAGGTATGTATAATATATGTTAAGTACTGGAACAAAAATAGGACAACAAAATATTTTATTTATTAATATATATTAAAACATTATTAATTGCAAAATAAAACTTCAGGTTATGAATACATACATACATACATAAACTCACGCCTTTATTCCCAGAGTGGGGTAGGCAGAGCTACAAAAATACAACTTGAAAAAGTTGTCGACAATTCAGGTTATGAATGGTTATGTTATATAAATTATAAAGCAACCTTTCTGCATTTTTGTGCTGCAAATTGTTGTCCTGTATTGGTTTTCTATATACGAGATCCTGGAGAAAGAGAGGAAGTCCCCAGTAATAGACAATACACGGAATACACCGATCGAAAACAAGCGACGGGGAATTCCCCGATCCGGTTGATGCGCACTCGGGTTTTGATTGGTTTTTTTTAATTCTAGTTTTTTTTAATTTATGACAATATCGTCTATTGGTTTCAGTTCCCAGACCCTGGGCTGCAGCCCAAAAAGCCTTTAAGTAAATCCGCCCCTGTATTTTACACACAAGAAAGTTCTCATAGTAAAATTAGTTGTAATAATGCTGGTCATTTCCTACGGTTTCTGAACGGATTTTAGAGCACTAATGATTATGTGCGTAGATAAAATTAATAACAGCTTTATCTTTAACTAACAAAAATTATACTAATACATTAATGAAAATTATTTTCCATACATACATGCTCTTATAGACCTACAGGTCAAAAACATTAAAATATATAAATGACCATCTCTTCCTGGTGGTATATTTAATGATACACATCGCCAAATAAAGGGTAAATTATTTATTTTTTATATGGATCTTGCATTAAAATTAATTTATTTTGTATAAATTATGTAATGTTTATTTAAATACATCATTGTATTTAAGTCATTTGTGTATTGTATAATAGATTTTAAGATCATTGCTTTACCTGCGAATTCTGCTTGTCTGTTTTGCATATTTTTGACTGCTGGCATTATAATGTCTAAGTTTACCGTATCCTTCATTCGCACAGATCAGCGAGTACCAAAGGACGACCGGGACTTCATACGTGGGCGTTTTCACTAAAAAGTGTACCCAATTAAGGACTGAAATTAAGGAACTTTAACTTTGTCAGTTTTGTGACGAAAATTAGCTATATACTGATGACGGCCGCAATGTATGGCTAATTTTGGTCACAAAACTGACAAACTTAAAGTTCCTTAATTTCAGTCCTTAATTGGGTACACTTTTTAGTGAAAACGCCCACGTGTATTATTAGTTTCTTGGCACCCCTTATTCATAACGTGGGGGGTAGATTAAAAAAAAACAACCATTGGTAAACCGCGTTACGGTGCTGTCAGTTACTTGATAGGGATTAGGGAATCCAAATAACCGGGTATAACCGGTTTTAACCGGTTATTTTCATACAAAAACGGTTAATAACCGGTTAAATTGCATTCCCTCATAGGGTTCGACCATTTTCTTTTTGTCTATGAAATCAGTTATGTTCTATGTTACGATGTTATTTTATTTTATTTTAAAAGTTAATTAGCTATATTAATTGTATCTAGTCATTGTAAATGAATTACCGTAAAATGGGATGACTTTGAAAAGCGAGGCAACTTTGAGAATTTATTGACTTTGGGCAATGTCATAGTTATTATTAAACTCTTACGCGAGTTCAAGTATTTTTAGACAAATTAGATTAAAAACCACTTCTTTTTGACATGCTTCAGGGGTGACTTTGATATTGTGTTATAAATAAGTACAGAAGTAATCAAAGAACCCCCATTTTATAAACCGACATCTTTAGCTGCGTAATTATTTTTTCTCAATCATGCTCGGAAAGAACGGGTTTCTGATTGAAACACAAGGACGGAAAGTGTCTCATTTGATTCTTAGGAGTAATAAAATCATGAAAACACTTTCCGTCCATGTCCATATTGTTTTTTAAAAGTGATCTCTATTGCGTATAAAATCCCGTACACCCAACTTGTGGTGCCAACTTGTGGCGCGGCGGCAAGGCTCTGCGATGCTAGCGTGCGTGGAACTAACTACCTAAACAAATTCTCGTAGTTTTCAAACCAACATTCTCTCCGAGTTTTTCAAAGGTTTTTAAAAATACTTATAATCATGTATTTATATTATTTCCTCGCATTGTTTGAGAAAAGCATTATATACGCCTCGGTGGAAACGAGGTTTTCCTGACTCGTGTTAAAATACGAGTCAGGAAAACTAAAGCTAAAGCACCACTGCTAACCACCTCGTCAGGGAATTCCTTACTTTCCGCACCTAGGCAATAATGTACTATTTTCTACTAACCCGTCTACCGTAGTCTGCCTCTAGCTGCTTTAAGTTACTCCAATTGAGTAGTCGCGAATACTAAAAAAATATTTGTTTATTTCGGTCATCCCATTTTACCTGTAAACCTGTAAAATGGGATTACTTTGGAAACGCGATGCGACTTTGATAATTTTTTGAATCATCGAGTTTGTGCAATGTCTTTGTTATTATTAAGCTCTTACGCGACAATACATTCTCACGTTTCATATGCGAGAGCAAAATATTAGTAGTTCAAGTATAGTAAGCTGCGTAATTATTTTCCCTACTTACCCGTCTACCGTACTCTGCCTCTAGCTGCTTTAAATTACTCCAAATGAGTATCGCCTATACAATATTTATAATTATTTATTTTACGATCAAATGCGTAAGTTGCAGAATTATTTTTTAAATTAATCAAATTAATCCCATTTTATGATACTTTTTATTAAATAGTATTTAGTTGTTGGGCCCTAAAGATGCTTGGGCTAATTTCTTCATTCACACCTTGTTCTGATAATTACGAAAACAAAGAAACAGCCAAATAGTATGTGCTCTAGTGATGGGCATTGTTCATTCATTTATTTATTGTTGTTACATTATGGCACATACGTCTCAGACGGATGTTGTTGTCTTAAACTTTAGATCCATAAGCAAGTTTAAGTGTAGTAAAAAAAAAGTAGGTAAATTATATTGTAGTATAATCGTTGTAAATATATTGCTCGTCTCTGCGTTTCTGGGCATTTATTTTAAGTACATTGATTTAACCCATTTCGCATAAAAAATTGCACGCTGACTATTTGCATGGCACGGTTGTGTTGCAATTCTAATGTAGTTGCACCGAATGCTATAACAGCACAGCTCGAATGCAAGGCAGCGGTCTGTCAAGGGTTATGTTACAAGCAGAAAAACTGCATTCAAATTGCTTTATTGCAGATAAATCTCAATTAAAATATAGACTGTGTATACGTGCCATTATATTGCCAAAGTAATTTGTTTTTTTATTGTACAAAATAAGAAGTTGCTCTTTGATATTCTGTTAAAATGGTTTATAGTTAAGATAAAATGTGGTTTATTTACTTGTTAGAATAATCTAATTAATGTTATATTCGAACATTAAATTGTTCAATAATTAACTTACTCAGTAACTAGCTGCCCGCCCTCGCGTCGCTTTGCTTTAAGTGACTTTTCTGCATCAAATCCTAACCGTTCTCTTGAATCTATCTATTTATGGAAACCGCATTAAAATTAGTTGCGCAGTTTTATAGATCGATGCGTACAGTCAACAGCATAAATAAGTGATATTTTATGTACCTTGTCGCTTTCAATCATTTCACTATTTTGTATAGCATTTCAAACATAACGTTAAAGTGACAAGGTACATAAATGATCACTTATTTATGCTGTTGACTGTACCTACAGAGGGCGGGAAGCGGTTTGTTTTATAGATTATTTATTATACTTTGTTAAGATTATGACGTTATTAAAAAGGAAAATGAATTTAGGTAATTAAATTACTAATTATATTAAATGTTGCTCATAATTTATTTATTCAACAATCAAAGAACTCTGTGATACTTAAACCAAAAATAGCTAGCGTTTATAAATAACCCACGTTCATTCATCCCAGAACGTGCAAAATTAATAAATAATGTCTGGATATTTTTTACTCCCATTTAAATATGGGTGTATTCAGTGAGGTCTTCATCGACTCGGGAAAATTATTTTAATTGTTATTGGAAGGATTTTATCTGCAGACGTGTGCTAACTCGGGCACGTTCTAGGGTTTTGGGATCGATAAATAAGATGAGATCTGGGGGCCGATTTTTGACTTTCGAGCGCTCGAAAGTTTCACTCGAAAGTGACAATAAACAATGAAATGGTATTTTTGACTTGCGAGCTACACAAAATATGAACACGAGTGGTCCGTGGCATTCGTTTTTTGAATTTTATCAATAGAAAGTATCATTTGACATCTTTCAAACCTGTTGGGTATGTATGCCAGTACACGAAGCATAAACAAACCTAGCACAATGCCATAGACACCCACAAACGAAAAAGCATTTCATTTTTCCTACATTTATAACCAGTAAAGATTTTGTAAAATAAGCGTAAAAAAAATCGGTCCCCTGGAGAATCAATTTATCGAGAGTGCCCAAAATCGAGATCGTTGGCGTGTTATGGAAGTGGCCTATGTCCGGCAGTGGACTGATCTGCTGATGATGATAGTGATGATGATGAAATAAGATTTTGATTTAATATATTGCTCATTGATAACCATCTACTACTATAAAGAGGCTAGTCTAATATCGAGCCTCTTAAGATAATAAAAGTATATGGATGCAATATAAAAAAAACGTCGTTACTGTCAGTGTCAGTCATATGATAGAGTCAATAACATTTGAGATAATATTCCGGTACGAGTCGATCATAATCGATAAATATGGAAAAATATTATTGATTGTGCCTATAAAAACCATCTCAAAATAGAAAATACCTAGTCATTTGTTTATTATTTTTATTTTATTTTTAGAGAGAATTATATAATATATATAAATGTTTGATAAAATCTTTTAGAGCCCAGAGTTAAAATCTGAAATCTATTTTTTATTGTACAAAATAAGAAGTTGCTATTTGAGATTATGTTAAAATTCATTAAGTTTTAAGTTTAAGATAACATATGCTTTATTTACTAGTTAGAATAATCTAATCAATGTTAAATTGTTCATTAGTTGACTTAGTAACTAGTTATCATTCCAAATTATATAAATCAAGTGTCCCGCCCTCGGTTCGCTTTGCTTCAAGTGAGTTTTCTGCATAAAAACTGGGGTTACTTTAGACCTAGGGGGTAACATTGACCACCCCAAAAATCATCTTAAAAATTTAATTATTCCTTTAAATGTTCCATCAAAAACAACCTATTTATATTGTTCTAAAATTATTTTAACAATTAAAGATGTTTACCACTAAAATAGTCATGGTTTTAAGAGTGGTCAATGTTACCCCCTAGGTCTAAAGTAACCCCATTAACCCCATGTAACCACATTAAAATTAGTTGCATAGTTAGATAAATCTAAGCGTAAATACAGAGGGCGGGAAGTCACTTTGTTGTAACTAGGTGTAGATAATGACCAGTGATAGGATTAGGTAGTACTATTTGGGGCGAATGACCCCAGACTTCGTGGCGAAAGATTAATATGGATATGACTTAATCCCGGGTTTTTTTATGATTATAAAGCGTAAATAGTAAGTAGTTATAAAAAGGTAGATAGGTGCTTATATTATAGCACAGGATTGCATGAAAATGAGTCAATAATATACCTATAAACTAAAGATTCGAAGTTTTAATAAAAAAATAAAAAAAAAAAAATTCTAAACCTACAATTAATTTTATGTTATACATATTATCAACCGTCAATAAAATACGAGTCCGGGATTTCCGGAAATCCCCAGGGCATATCCATATTATGGATAGCGTTTAAGGTCATTCACCCCAAATAGCACTACCTAATCCTATCACTGATAATGACACGTTATTAAATAGCAAAATGTATTTAGGTAATTAAATTATAATTTATGGTTAATGTTGCTCATAAAATATTTATTCGAAAATCAAAGAACTCTGTGATATTTAAACCAAAAATATCAAGCGTTAATGAATATCCTAATTGCATCGCAACCCAGAACGTGCAAAATGATTAAATAATGTAAGGTTATTTTTTGTCGGAAAACCTTTTACTCCCATTTAAATATGCGAGCATTTAATGAGGTCTTTACTGACTCAGGTAAATTAATGTAATTATTATTGGAACGACTTTATCCGTTGCCTATGTGCAAACACGGCCAGTTCCGGATTTCTCCATAACAACTTAAATCCTTAAATCAATATAGAAACTGTATCGTTCTGGTTACATACTAAAATATATTAAAAATGATATAAAACGTGTTTATTGAAGTAAATAAAACTTTTATCTCTCTACATTATTTTGTCTTTTATTACAAAACCAGCCTTCCACGTAAATATTAAGGGTAGATCTCACTATTCCCATTTCCCATTGCAGTGGTAATACTGAGACTGCACTTTTTTTTCAAATCAGTCTCACTATTCCCATTGAATTACGAAACGCCTAATGGTAATGGCGAGACTTATGTTCTCCTACAAAATGTCTCATTATTCCCATTTTGAGCGGTTTTTTTTTAAACGTCGGGTGTAGAATAATATACTATAATAAACTAATAATATACTGTAATTGTGACTTATTATTACTAATTGCCTGTATAGATATCAAAACAATAATAAAGAGGTCATAATATCCGAGCGTTTTATTGGTCGCGAATAGTAGCGGTTATATAAACGTAATGGGGATAGTGATACAAGTAGTATCACTATTACCATCAATGGGAAAGCTCAATGGGAATAGTGAGATCTACCCAATATTAATAACCCTTATTCCCTTGGGAACTTTAAAAGTTTCCGGAATAAAAAATAGCAGCCCTATGTGTTTATTCAGTGTATTAACCTATAGGCTATCTCCATTCCAAATTTCATCCAAATCCGTCCAGCTGTTATGGAGTAACAAGCAAGATAGCTAACGTACACACAATTTTCGCTTTTATAATATTAGTAGGAAGACCACGGATAAAATAGAATACTACCTTCGACGGCAAAATTAAAAGTTTTAAAGTATTAAAAAAGGCCATGAAATCCAGTAATGACATATTTTTGAAGATGACATGGCTTTTCCTTCAAACATATGCCATTTTTTTAAAGATAAAAGTTTACATCAGCTAGTAAACTCACGCCTTCTTTACCAAGTGGGGTAAGCAGAGCTTGAAAACTGGTCACCTATTAAACTTGTAAGTAGGCACGGGCACTTTTACACGTCATAAACTACCAGCGCTTCCCAAGAGGAGACCACTGTGGAGAAGAAGCACCGCAAGAAACTTCATTTTTTTTAAATTCATTAATCCTGTATTTACATTGTGATGGAAATATCTATTATAACGAAATGTTCACTTTAAAAAAAATGCAAGTTTGTTATTCATAATTAAAAAGGGTTTGAATGCACGATTTTATAATATTATCGTTTCAGAAAACTGCCGCCGGCTAATTGCCGGCAACACAAGCAAAGGCAAAACAGGAACTCTTATAGGATCACTCCGTTGTTTAACTTTGTATGTATGTCTGTCTGTTTGTCTGTATCTCTGTCCGTATGTCACAGCCAATTTGCTCCGAAACTACTGGACCTATTAAATTGATATTGGGTGTGTTTATTGTTTTGCAGGTATTTAAGAAAATAGGCCAAAACTACTGGACCTAAAATTTTGAAAAAAAATCTATAGTAATGAAAGAAATACAAATATTTTGTGCGTATAAACGCGCACAAATAAAAAAAACTAAATTCTAAAGCTATTTGGGACACCCTGTATACTTACGAAATAAAAAAATAACTATGTTTCGCCCGCGAAATTAAGTCAAGGATACACGCACGCACGCACGCACGCACGCACACACACACGAACGCGCGTGGCGCTATTGAAGTAATTGTAGCGAATGGCAAGCCACGTAAATACAGTTCGTTCATTGTAATAGTTCGCATTACAAATGCTTCGAAGCCGCCGATACCGCTTTGTAAGCACATTAAAGCATGCAATCTATGTGAACGACTGAACGAAGAGCTCTTTCTCTTTGGCTAGATTGATGGCCAAACTAGCCAGGCCAACGGGTTTTTTTTTCCCGAATCTAAATTTGTATTTAGTGGCGCAAGGCAAGTGAGGCTAGATCACTGTCGCCACTAAATAGGATAGACAAAAAAAAAAAATTCGCGGTTTTTACATTCTAGTTCGAAAGAATGGGTAATTTTAAGAGATCAATTTCACTTATTTTGTATTTGACCCAATAGTATCTTTATTTATTTAGCAAACATTTTATGGATGACATGAATATTTTAAAATTGGGTTGGCATTATCTAATAAATTACAATTAAATGATACCTAATGATAAAAAGTAATTATAATAGTGTATTACAACATTCAATTTAAAGCGGTTTTCGCCTTACCCGTAAGATACGCCTAGGAGTGCTTCAAGCCGAAAACGAAAGATAAACAAAAGTCAAAATATATTTTTGTTGATTATCCAAAAAAGATAAAGTTTTCAAAAAAATAATCATTCAGAATGGTTTTAAAACCCTATTCCTCGAAATGGTTTTCGAATTGGAGTAATTGTAAAAATATGAACAATCCGAAAGTTGTATATTTTTTTGAATTCCTTTGGTAATAAATGTACTAAGGGCAATGTACATGTAATAAGTGTATTCCTAACATTCACAATTCAACTTTTTTTACTGTTTTTCCTAAATATAAGGCGAAAAAGGTAGGTATACCACCATGCACTGATACTAACATTGTGCATCAATCATCATCGTTCATTTGGCGCCATCGGCGTGAACAGCCATTATTGGTTTTGCTTTTATTATGCGGTGCTTGTGAAACAAGCTGAATTAAGGGTTTAAAAATGATCAAATAATGACTTTTCTTGACGACTTGATTTTTCTTGGTGACTGATATTGTCCAAAAATGTAGCAAGCTGAAGTGGCAGTTGTCAAGCCATGTCATACCAGAACCGACGAGAAGTGGAGCTGGAAGTTTCTCGAATGGAGACCACGCTTAGGCAAACGTAGTGCAGGACGCCCCCCGGCTAGATGGACCGATGACCTGAAGAAGGCAGCTGGCAGTGACTGGATGCAAAGGGCGGGAGATCGTGCGTTGTGGTGCTCCTTGGGGGAGGCCTATGTCCAGCAGTCGACTGCAACAGGCTGCTATGATGAAACAATGACTTTTCTTAGTAAATCCTGCATTGAAATAATCTATGCTTATTACGCTAACATCTTGTTCATGTCACAGTTTAGTCTCACTCTTCCAGTAAAAAAGGGGTCAAATTACTCACTTATGTACATAATTTTCAACAGGATTTTCCAAAAACAGCTTTGCCAGCTCGTCCTTATAAGCTGTGTTTACTGGACAAGCTAAAATATTCCATATCATTGGTATAAAAAAAAACAAAACCGCCTCAGTGACACGCTGTTAAAATCCTTCAGGTATGTCCCGGGCACGGTGTATACAGGGTATCTCAGACCTTGGGGCTTTTAATGTAAGGCAACGTTTCTACTCCTGAAACTGAACTTCTTTGGTTCTGTAAGTTGTTAAAAATATATCCAATAAAAAAAATGATTTTCATGCATGTTAAATGTAATTCTTAATGTATGCGATCCAGTTTTCTATTTTTCTTTAGCCCGCGTACCATGAGATAGTGATTATAATTATGGCCAGTATTTAATATACTGATTTTACAATTACACTTTTACGTCAATTAGTTATTGAAAATTAAGCTTTTTTTTATGTTGCAGAACAAAATTAGTTCCGTTTTGCGAGTAGAATTGATCGTTGCATTTAATATAGGTCAGAGGCACCCTGTATATTTGAATTAAACATACCGGCAACATGGTGAAGTTAAATGTACTTTTTTCGCAAACTTTTGTTGCTAGCCGGGCATATATTCTGTGCATTGAAGTATTGAGAGTAAGCAAATAGTGAAAGTGTACAACGAACTCTTCACTTTGTGGGACCCACAGCCTTAAAGAAGCCCGTGTATTTACTCAAATGCCATACGCAACAGAGAACAAAATAATACGAAGTGCGTGCTCAGCCCAACTGGCATTATTTCTAATATTACATTAACATCACGATTTCAAAAGGAGAATGCCCATTATAATGCCTGGAATGTACAGAGATAACTTATATGCCAAAAAACATGTTATAATTAATTATAAATATACTCATTACATAGAAATCTGATAATGATGGGAGTAATATGCACATTATTTATAGACTTTTACTTGAACATTCATCGCTCAACCGACTTTATTTCGACCTGGCCTCATGTTTACTCATATCTGTAATATTATAAATAGCGTGAGACGTCAGTTCAAAATAAATAACACTATGATACTTATATTGTTTTCGTTTGGTTTAAATAATGAGCAGTGCCCAGCATTGCAATATTAATGTTACACAATTATCGCGTTATCATTTATTATTGCAAAATAATGAAGTGCGTCAACTAATAAAGGAGTGGATAGCACCACAAACAAAGTACACATACAAAGTAGACATATTTCTCGAAAAGTATACTTTTCCCCGTGTGGTTACCGAGTTAGAATAGTACCACTCCGTTTCTTCCCGTGGATGTCGTAAGAGGCGACTAAGGGAATAAAGGCTTGCAGTACTGTGAGGCGATGGGCTTGCAACCTGTCACTAATACGCTGGCAAACATCTTAGCCTAGTTATGCAAAGTGTGGTAACAGAATTATCAACAAGTTTTAAAAGTTGTTGGTAATTCTTTAGCCCACTATGGGAATGAAAGCGTGAGTTTATGTATGTATGTATGTATACTTTGTTTACGTTGTAGTAAATGATTCCTTATCAGGAAGACAGGCCATACAGCACCGAAACTGTAATTGTATTGTCAGGCGTCGAACAGTAGGCGCGTTTGCCCATGTTATGTCAATAATATTCCTTGTAATAATTTGTATGTTAATTAAAAGTACTTGAACCAACAAATCATGAAACGTTTTCCATGATATAATTCAACTATTTACTTAATAATCCGATAAGTAAAATTTAATACACGGTTTAAAATTACTTCTAATGACCATTCCACGAACTGAATTTTTGACGAAATGACAATACATGAAATGTTGACTTTGAAGTGAAATTCGACGAAGTTAGTGTCGACAATTTCATGATAAACCCAGTCGCATTAAATTTTATTGCGGTAAAATTAAATAGAGCCTCATTTCTTCCAGCACGGCTAGCACAAGTTGCCCGCGACTTGTTGGTCGCTCAGATCTCCCTTGCTATCTAGTCAGAAACGATAGAGACGCGCTGAGCGACAAACGAGAAAATACAACTGTGTCTATCGCGTGACAAAATGTAAATAAAACACTCACTTTCAGACGGATTTGTCCACCACCGCCGTCAAAGATACGATGATGTGGCGGGCCGACGTACCGGCAATACAAAACCCGTCTAAACTTGTCCATTTACGTCAGCATCGTGACGTCACACTGCGCTGGTTTTTGACAGCTACAACAAACTGACTAAATCACCGCGAGGGATGAACGATCTTCGTCACGACACCTTGATCAGGACCAGAAAAATCTAGATATCGTTGTTGTTTCGCTGACGGCGCTCGGTGGACAAACGGCCTAGCGATCCAATCAATCACAATTTATGATTCTATTACATAGATACCTTCACGCCTTCATTCCCAGAGAGGGGTAGGCAGAGCTGCAGAATTACCAACACATCTAAAAACTTGTTGATAAATCTGTAACCACAATTTGCACAAGTAGGCTAAGATGTTTAACAGTGTATATTAGTGTCAGGGTAGCAAGCCCATCGCCTAATAATACTACAAGCCTTTTTTCCTTTAGTCGCCTCTTACGACTTCCACGGGAAGACATGGAGTGGCACTATTGTAAGCCGGCAACCACACGGAAGCTCGGCAATGATTCTATTAATAATACCTAATTAATGATAAAATCATAATTACATGAATTGTAATTCCGAGCACCGAAACCACTCACAAAACAAACTCATTCCCCAATTGGCTGGCAAAATTCCCAGCAACGTAGATCGGGGAATATAACTGGTTATTGTTAAGTGTATTGAATGTGAAATACTTAGTAAATAATATTTCAAAATGTAACTGTGAGAATCATTAATTATATTGGCGATTCCCACTACGAGCAATATTGCCGGGAATACTCACGGAACATTCCTGCAAACCACTGATTAAAACCTTGTGTATACGTTACCGAACATTACGAGTATTATAAAACCGAAAATATAAAATAACATAAAAGTCACTTTGGTGGATTCACACAAAGAACATGAGAACAAATCAGTCTTCTCACCCACTTCATTTAGAATAAATAAGGCTAGAAGAAACGCATACTGATGAAACGGAAGATATAATTTCAAAATATCTATTTCCTTAAAGTATAACCTTTATAAATATATAATATAAATTTATATAACTATTACAATGTATAACGTTCATAACACCTAAGATTTAAAAGATATATTAATCAAATTATCAAACATCAAAAAACATAATACACGTATAATATAAAAACATGCATATGTTATTTGAAATTAAATTATATTTTCAGTAATAAGTGGCCTTCTTAATTAACAATCAACCTTACCTTACTAACTTTACTGGCAGCAGTCTGAATTTTCTGGGCAGAAAAAAAAATAACCTCTAACCTAACCTAACCGAGTCGGTTCTGACCTGATTCGTCAAGCTCGTGGCATTTTCTAGTTAATTAAAAAAAATTACAAGCAAGACCGTTCTGGTAGACTCGAGTTCATAAAAATGTGTACACTTTAGTACCTTGTCTATTTATTTTATGTCATGTTTAAACTGCCATAAGTATATGAATTGTCACAGCGATTAAAATGACAAAGTACTACAGGGTACACATATCTATGAACTCGACTGTACCCGCTCCTTACAGTACCCACCCATTGAATATAGCATACGATATTAGATCTTATAATCCTTATACTAAAAGATATTATGTATTATGATCGTTATATGTCATGTATGTTATATGAACTGAAATTAGACAATGTGAGTATTATAGACAAAAACATTATATAAAATGAATATTATGTTAATTGACCGTTACTCCTTATGAAAATATTGATTTTGTTATTATAGCTAACGTTTATTATATCTTGTAACCGTTATTAACATGAAATTATAGATTTTATTGTTATATCTCGTGAGACGCACCCAGTTTCGTAAGTTAGTTGCTCAACTCATCGATAGATGGCGCTTTAACCGGTGGATAACTCGCAAGCGTTTTGTTCCCCAGAAATCATGACTACCTCAACGGCGCATAAGAATTATAATACATACTTTTCTATAAAAAAAATTGAACGGCGACGCTTCCTAATAAATAAGGCTGCGCCTGTAATACTCTAAAAATTGTGGGGCTTAAACCCGTATTCACAATGAATACTAGAGGGGTCCTTCACTGTGTATACGCACTGCGATCAATGCAGCTGTGCGTTCGTGGACACAGTGAGACCTCATAGTGACTGTAGTGAATACGGGTATGAGAGTTGAACTGGCGCACCTTGGGTTCTGTACAGACGCCTATGCTGCCGTCCTAACAAAGAAGGCGGCTAACTGCAATGTAATTGTCGAACCATTTTGAACTCTATTGGTAACCACTTTAAATTTAAAATACTAATACAATTACTTTGCACTTAGCCGCCTTCTTTGGTAGGACGGCAGTATATACACCAATATTATAAAGAGCCCTTCAATCCGAACATTCACCAACGGACAGAGAGTACAAAATATACGAAGTTACGTAAATAGACAGATCAAATGGGAATTCGGAACCGTGACTAAGGTTCTAGGGAGACTACATTACAAAGTCAGGACTGATGCAGGTGAGATCTGTAAACGACATCTAGATCAAATGTTATGTACCACAGTTGCGTGAAGAAGTCACGTCACACAGATTTGTGGCGGAAGTGTCGTGTCTATGCGATGGTTTTTGCTTTTCTGCTGTCAAATTTGTCACTGTGACTTTTATTCAATAAAGGAAATGTTTCATACATGTTTATAATAATTTCAATTAGATTCATGCGCCTTATTTAGATGATGCTTTCCGGTAGAACTCCGATCGGAAAGGTAAGCTCCTCGATTTTGAACATCTTCAGAACCGCCTGCGGAGAGGACTCGGAGGGACGCCCCAGGAATAGGCATCCCAGCAGGAAGGTGGGGACACGAACCATCGTTTCGAGCAGGATTTGATGCGGCGAACATCCTCAATGAATTAATTGGTCCTATAACGTAGTGCGCGGGCGTCGGCGAAGGGGGGGGGGGGGGGGGGAGGTTTATAACAAATGAAATTACGTACAAAGTTCTTCTAAATTATAGTATAGCCATGCGATCATTGGACGAGCATAGAGCTGACAGTTCTGCCAACATTACTCATTATTACGGCCCAGAATTTAGAGGCGACTTTTGACAAGTTGTAGGGAGAGAACACCGTTTATGTTATGGATAAATTGATATTTTTTATCATTATTTATAACTTAATTCAATAACTTACTACAATTTTAGCGGTAGGTGATGAATTGCTTTATTGCAATCAGTATAATTATGAAAACCCTTATATTTTATGACTAACGTATTTCGATACTCTGACACCACTAAAAGTTAAGTGGCTTGTTTACCTACCCTTTGATTTAATAAAACATTAAATATTATTTACATACATACATACCTTCACGCCTGTAATCCCAGAGTGGGCTAGGCAGAGCTACAGAATTACCACTTTAAAAAGTTGTTGATAATTCAGTAACCACAATTTGCACAAAAGGCTAAGATGTTTACCAGCATATTAGTGACAGGTGGCAAGCCCATCGCCTAACAGTACTACAAGCCTATATTCCCTTAGTCACCCCTTACGACATCCAAGGGAAGACATGGAGTTGGACTATTCTAACCCGGCAACTACACGGGGACGGCAACTACACGATAATAAATATTTTTTTATCACTGACTGCTGAAAAGAGTACGTATCATCGGAATATTTTTTGTTTTATTTAATAAAGACATAAATAAATAAAATAAATTATGTTTTTGTCGATAACATCGATTCTCTCCCTATAGTTTGTCAAATTCCGGGCTCTAGTCATTATCATCAACATCGTCTCACCCAAATGACAGACCAATCGCGACAGACCTTTTAGGCTTCAAAACCGAGCGATTCGTTGCATATGTGCAAGGCAGGATGCATATTACACTATTGATGAATTTCTCAACGGCTTAATTGACTAGTTACTGGTTCGCTGCCCCAACAACTCACTCCACATACGTATTGAATGCAAAGTACATAACATATTGATATACTTTGTATAGATGATTTAATTTACTATTTATAGAATTCAGTGTAGAATTATTGTGTTTAGAACTTGCGACATGTAAAACTCTGTTTTATCAAGGAATATAATAAGTAAATAATGACGTCAACTGCTGGACATTATGACTTTTTACACATTTGCTACCACGTAGCGCGTAGCGCTACGCTCGTAGCTAATGCCAGAGTCTTTCCAATTTGTAGTGAAAACTGCCTACGATCAGAGAACCCGCCTAGCGGGTTGCTGACACTAAAAGTGCTAATTAAAATTACAAAGGTTGTCCTGTACTTAGAGGTTCTAAAACAACCATTATATACAAGTTACCGTTTACCTTACATGGGTTTTTTTTAAGTCTTATGGTTTTTGAGATTATAACAACCTTATTTTTGTAACTCGTTTCAGTTTTTTAAATCCCTTTTTTTAAACGTAACTTTTAACACTTTCGTTGCCAAGAGCTCTGATTTTCGTACAAAATGGACTCGCCTAGCGGGTTGGTGGCAGTTAAAGTGTTAAAATCAATTCAATTTGTAAGTTAAAATGACTGATCCTTTGTGGTATACATAAGATGCGTGTATTTTTTTTTAACAAACCTTAGCAGTTTTACCTTAAACTAAATCTTGGACTTGACAAAAAAAATCATCAAACTTTGAAGCTCTATGGTCAAAAATAGTTTAAAACCGGCCAAGTGCGAGTCGAACTCGCGCGCGAAGAGTTCCGTACCATTCCACCATCTATACAACATTATACCGGTATCCTTTATTAATATCGAGCAAAAAAACGGTAAAAAAAACATGTTTGCGTATGGGAGCCCCACTTAAATTTATTTACAGGATGATAAAAACATTACTTTCCTCCTTTTGTTAATAAATACCTCGATAACTATGAAATTAAATGTGTCTTAAAGCTTTAAACTGATGATGGAGACCAAAATCGATAATATGTTCTGAACGTAAACTAACCCTCACATTCATAACACCGTAATAGCTGAAGTTTGCTTTAGAATTTGACGGAAAGGGACAAAGAATACTTTAACTAAAATAGGTTTATAGTGTGTTTTTGAATATGGAATTTAGTATGAAGTCACCGTAATGACCACATAAAAATATGTTTACTCGTGGTTCAGTTAAGGATTCATTTTATATTGACTTTTAAATAACCTATTAGAATACTAGCTTTAAAAAAATACTTATAATGTCAGGCTTCACTTTTAATAACGCAAAATACTGAGTTTACCATAGTTGAAGTAAGTACGGTTATTGGGTAAGTTTATAATAATACACTCAGGGACTAAAAAAACGGGTCAGAGTGCGTTTTTCGTACTATTTCGAAACCTTGTTTCCTCGCCAGAGGATGCTTTTAGTGAAATCTGATGATGGATACCCCGAGCATCGATACAGGGCTTTCAAAATGCCTAGGATACACAACTGATTGAATCTACGACTAACGCCGGAATTGTGCATGTTCAGAAAAACCTCTAAAATGGCAATAAAATGGAAGGAAATCCAAATGCTGACCCAAACTCTCTCGCTGTGGTGTTAACTTGTGCGATAAGTCAGGTATCTTAAGAACTTTTGACTTACCTATTGAACCTCGGAGTATCCACCATTAAACCTCACTCAAACTACCCCTGGCAAGGAACCAATATTTCAAATTAGCCTCGATTGTATGAAAAACGTACTCTGACCCGTTATTTTTGCCCCGGAGTGTATTAAGATAACTTTATTTTAATCTTTACTTATATATCGTTAAGAAAACCTTTAAATTCATTATACTCGTTAATATAGAAGCCGATATAGCAGATACACGATTTTAATTTATTTAAAGTTTACCAACCAATAGATACTAACTTAGATAACGATGCTTACAAATACAAAGTAAACCTAGTAACACCCACTTAAAGGTAAACACCGCATGCAATTCATAATTAAGGAACAATAAATTAAATATTTTAAAAACATCGCAACACTACCTACCTAGAGATAAGTATATTATAATTATAATTAAGCAATGTCAACACCACAGCTGTTTACAGTTTTACATAAGTTTTTAATTTTTCGTATTAATCGTATCAATGATAGTTTCACCACTTTCCACGAATGTCCGCTGACCTAAAAATTAAAAGGTTTTTACGACCCACTAAATCCATGACGTGCATAATGCCGGTTCAGCCAATCTTCTGAATAAAAATATTTTTTCCTTGAACTGCGCATACACGGAACTTGATGAAAGTAAATATCGTTTCCATTTCGACATACGACTGTCCACAAAATCGAAAACCGTTTCATCAATTTCATACGAACAGAATTTACGGTGTGCAGACAAAAATACTCTGTGGATACCCGAACCGTCGAATAGGTTTTATTTCATACTCGCCGAGATAATTCCGAAGTCTGTCAAGCCGACGAGCGCGGCGAGGAGCAACAAGTAAGCGGGTGGCAAATGAGGGAGACTTATGGCATGGGGTGCGTTGAATAATTAACTAATTAACAGATACGCGATGGAACTGAAATCACATAGTTGTAGTTGTATAGATTCAGATATAGAAGTTTTTTTGCACGAATATAATTGTCCTAGGGAATTCCGAATGATATTAATTTTTAGTCTTTTCCGTACATTTTTTGAAAAGTGAGTAGCTATTTTATATTAAAGTATACTATTATGCTATACAATGCCATATAATTTACCTAAATAGGCCTTTGTTGCAAGGCACTTGTGGTTTTAGTTTACTTTGCATGGCTATTCAATAATAGCATTTTAGTTAATTTCTATTTGATCCGGTGAACTTAATACCTTTTGACTATGAAACGTCACTACAAATAAGTATTTCAAACAGTTATCGATACATTTAATATCGGAAAGAAGTCCCTAGTTATTAAACTTTTTTTCCACAAAAAAACTTTCTGTATTTTATACTCCCCGTTTCAACGCGCTTTTTAACTCTTTGAAGTTCCTAGTCTCAAAGTTTAGTGTAAAAGGTACCACAAGTTCTCCCGTAGCCATCATACTTAGGAGGTTGGTTGAGAATTAAATCCTTAAGTGTTATCGTGGTCTTTTCGAACAGTTCCTTCATTTGTTAACTTTCGAGCTCTTATTAGCAGCTCTTAAGAACTTTCCCGTAATTTTAGGATCTATTGATAAGTAAAACATTTATTATAGACAAATAATGTATATATTGTCATAGTCTTTTACTGTGAAAACGTCAGAAGTAATTTAAAGTTGCTCGTTTTTAAGTAAAATAATATTATTACCATGCCTTGTTTGATTTAGAAATATTTACCAAACATTAGGTAGGTTACTTTTTAACAAACAAAAAGTTTATGGAAAGCAACAGTCAAAGTGTATAAATTTAAGGTTTTCATACATACACATACATTAAATCACGCCTGTTTCCCAGAGGGGTAGGCAGAGACCACTTCTTTCCACTTGCTACGATCTTGACAAATTTCTTTCGCTTCTTCAACATTCATACATCGAGTCATGCACGCACGTCTGTTTCGGGTACTTAATATTCTGCCCTTTTCCAGTATTTCTCCGATTTGATTCGAAAAAGTACGCCTAGGGCGGCCCCTTCCGACCCTTCCACTCACTTTCGATCTGTATATCTCTTTCGTCAATCTTCTTTCATCCATCCTTTCCAAATGACCGAACCATCGAAGCATGCCCTTTTCAATCTTAGTCACTACATCTTCTTTTATTCCACATTTCTCTCTGATTTTTTCATTTCTTACTCTATCAATCAGTTTCACACCACACATACTACGCAAAGAGCGCATTTCAACTGCATTTACACGACTTACATGCTTGTCCTGCCACACCCAACATTCACTACCATTTAAGGTTTTCAATAACTAGATTATATATAAGATTCACTTAAACATTATTCAGCATATTAAGCACCCGCTAGATAGTAAGTTTGCACTGTATCAGGGACGGACTGATAACCAGCGCTGTGAGAGCGCGACCCTGCCGGAGCGCGCCTACAGCAAACGCCGAGTCTGATCCTTTGCCACATATTTCCTTCTTTGTTCTGTGTTAGCTTTATTTTATACTATACTATCTATAAGTCTATCAGTGAAATTAAAAGCTGCATGTTTTTGTGTACAATTTTTTGTGTGGCAATAAATGTTTTTCTATTTCAATTGTTTTTTCTAAATATCCATCTGGCTATCAATGCCGTACTCGGAGACCCATTTAATTTTGATGAGTGTTTAGTGACGTGTTGTCTCATGCTATTGCTATAGCAAAGCAAGACAGCAGCAACTTTAATCAAGCATTAAATTTAATTGGCGTCTCTGCTAGGAATACCGTATCCAAGCCAGTGGTTGTCGCACACGATCCGGGCTTCACAGAACACCAGAGGTGCAGCACTAACAAGTGTCACAACACAAGGCTGTGTGAAGACCGCACAACCGCACCCTAATTGATACATGCATACATACATACATACATACATTAAATCACGCCTGTTTCCCAGAGAGGTAGGCAGAGACCACTTCTTTCCACTTGCTACTACCTAAATGATAAGATTTAAAAAAATATTTTTTAAGTTGGTGATGATGCTGCGTGTGAGATTGACTTACTTTTGAGATTGATTAAGTTTTAAAACAAAGTAATTGTCTTATCGTTTAGAAATTTATTAATTTGTGTTACTAATGGGTATTGGGTAGTTAGTCATTTTTTTTTATGGCATTGATAATGCAAACGAGCACACAGGCCACCTGATGGTAAGTGGAAACTGTGACCCATAGACATTCGCATTTACAAGACCGCAATCCTAAGACTGCAAATGCACTGCCAACCCTGAGGACTAAGATGGAATGCCTCTATGCTAGTCATTCCACCGGCTGTCTTATCCCCAAACCGGAACACAACAATGCGATCACTGCTGTTTGGCGGTAGGTTAATGAATAAGATGGTTGTTCCAACCCGGACGGACCCTGCACAAGATCCTCCCACCCTAAACTTTGTTGATACATGTTCTGAATGTTTATTTAATTTTGTAGCATAAAAACATTTCCTAATAATACTAGTAAATTCAATCGTCAGTGCCGGTTACAAAGTGGTATAAATATCCTGTGTGTTTAACTTTACACTATCAACAAAATGCAACCTTTAAAAAACTGACATGTTTTTATTCATATTTATACCCCATTTCGTTAGCCGTCCGCTGAATGTCCATAACGAGTGACCAGATCAAAGCATTTCCAAGAAGCGAACCACATTTTGATTAGCCTCCCGGTGCAATCCGCCACTTTTTTGCCAATGAACTTTTTACCAAAAAATACCTATCTCTGCCTTCCTACCAAAGAAGGTGGCTAACAGTATAGTAATAGTATAAGCATTTTAAATTGAATGTGGATACCCATAGAGTATAGAATGCTTTAACTACTACATTGCAGTAAGCCGACTTCTTTGGTAGGACGGCAGACTAATGTAGTTACGGCACGTAAATAAACTGTGCTAGACAAGTCGCTCGATTTTAGAGGACTGACCAAATTTATGCAATTGATGTTGGCGCGACGAGATCGTCTGACAGCTAACGTCAAACCATTTTTTTTTAACGATAACGAACTCTAAAGTAAACGTACGTTTGACCGAATCTGTCGAGTACACTCACAGCTGGTATTAAGTAGTAATATTTTTTTCCGCTAGCTACATACTTATCCCTTCCACTTCGAACCAAACTCGGTGATTTGCTGCCCCAGCATGGACACAGCAATCAAATAAGTGGGTTGATCGCCGTTTTGTATGGGAGTGCTTGTGGAAATCGCTAAGAAATTGCGTATACTTCTTTAGATCGTAAAACTAAAAGATGAAAAAAAGATGTAAGATGTTTATTCAGTAAGTAGGCCGCACGGGCACTTTTAGACGTAAAAAATCTACCAGCGCGCCGTAAGAAACTCAACAGTCAGTCGTTTTTTTAAATATTGCTTATATAATAATAAACTTAACCTAGCATTATATAAAACAATGAATCTCACATAAAACAAAAAATAGATACATTCATGCGCGTTAAGCTGGAAAATGTGTCAAAACGCACAAGAACTAATAATTAGTAGTAATAAAAAATGTAAAATATAGAAATTTTAGGATCACCTATGACGGTGCAAGACAACCCACATAAAAAGCCTCGACACATTCTCCCACAGAAACCCCAGACAACAAACTCCACCACCTTACTCAGTCACATTTTAAAAGCGATTGACTATCGATTTGTCAAACTCGTTTATTATTACTACGGACTTAATCGTCATTATTGTAATTAACTGACTCAGAATAGGGCCGATACAATCCTTAATATCTGCATCAATTGGGATAGACCAAAAAAACTAACTCACGATTTTTACATTCTAATTCGAAAGAATAGGTAATTTTAAGAGACCAATTTCATTAATTTTGTATTTGACCCAATAGTTTTCTTTTAATATCTTTATTTATTTAGCAGACATTTTATGGATGACATGATTATTTATATATCATTTATATATCATATTATTTATATGTATAGTGTAATAAAACAAACTATTTTAAGCGGTTTTCGCCTTCCCGTAAGATACACCTAGGAGGGCTTCAAGCCAAAAACGAAAGTCAAACAAAGGTCAAATATACTTTAGTCGAAATGTTCGAAATGAATAAATATTTCAAAAACTCAATAATGCAGAAAATAATAAATGGTTTTTGAATAAGAGTAATTGTAAAATTATGAACAACCCCAATTAAGGGAGCGTTGCTTGGTCGGTTAGCCGCTGTAGTTGAAATAAATATTCAGCCCCAGGCTCCGTCTATACAACCAGGAAACTATATGGATTTGACAGCCAATGGAAAGGGCTTCAAACGAGGAAATGCAACATGTTTTTTTATAAAATTCACTGTACACTATCGCTCCATGAGTTTATTTTTCAGCTATTATATAACATTACATTGTGCAAGGAAGGATAAAGCTTTTGTAGCATTTCTTTATCCAATTAATCGACATGACAGGAGTCCATTGTTTAATAACATCCAGTCTTTGCGAAGAAGCTGTGCACATTTTATTATTTGTTATTTATACAAGCGCAAATAAAAAACGCTTTACCGATGTGCACACAAAATTTCACGAAAATCGGTCGAGCCATTTTGGAGGAGTTTAATTACAAACACCGCAACACGAGAATTTTATATATTAGAAGATAGAAGATTAGATACGGTTGCTCGCTGTCATTGTCTATTAGAAGTACATCGACAGTGGTATTTAAACAGAATAGAAGCTGTAACTTTCATCTCTATACTTTTTCTTTTGCTGTCAATAGTGTGTTTATTTTCCCAGGCTTAACGCAAAGTTCAATTTACCTCCTTAGAAATTCTTATCTCTATCAGATTCTGAATGAATGTTTGTAAAACTGATGAATACTTTCCAAGAAACTGTAAGCATTTAGTGCTACCTCAGTGAACTCTTTTAAAAGAGACTTTAAAACCTTTATAAACATTATGCAACTGTATTGATATACAGAACCAGCTTAGTATTCAAATAAATAATAAAAATGTTGTGTTTCGCGGCGAGTCACCGTCTGCCATTTTAACCAAAGTAATTGGCATTTTCCAGGCGGGCGCCGTAATTTCATAAAAATCCCAGTTCACCAATCCATATCATTTCATTATTAACGCCTAATTATTGTTCCCATCCTTCTTATATAGTCCTACACTGACCGGTGGTTCCCAACGGTAGTAAAACTTCTATAATGATTGTGACCATCAACTCAGACCATCGCAGGAGCATCACTTTACTAAATTAATCTGGTCTAAAGGGCCTCTGCGTTTTGGCAATAATAATAATAAAAATAGAAAAGGTATAGGGAGTTTTTTAAGTTAATTACCTAAATATCCCAAAAAGTATTGATATGGTAATAATATTTAACTTGATGGTTTTGAAATAAAAATGTAACCTTATGTTTCATTAAAGCAATTATTATTATTAATTAAATTAATTATAAATGACGATGACGATTATCTGTCAATATTCAACACAATTTTCCCGGAAAAAGAAGTAGCAGTGAAAACATTTTTTAAATTAGGCTTAAAAAGTTATTATAAGATGCTTCACAGTAAGAATAACTATTGTAACACTTTAATATTGTCAACAGAAACCCCAACGAAAGTTTTTTGTGTGGCCTTTTGTGGGTACAGTCTAACTGAGTAAAGGCAACTAACTATTAGAGTCAGTCAATTAGTTGTACGGTGCATGCAAAGTGTAAAAGTGAGTGCAATAATTACAAAAAAACTTACGTTTGGCAAACTGTTAAATTAAAAATGTACCATACTGTTTTTGGAATAAATTAATTAAATTTAAATTAATTAAACACTTGATATAATTATCATAAAGCTGCGCCAGTATGATGTTATATTTGAAAAATATTTTTAAATTAAGTGCCACCATTTCTAGAAATCTCTGCGAATCGAGTGCAACTACTAAAGACAGAGTAGGATGGAAAATGTAGCTTAGCTGCGTAACAAACAGGAAGTTAATATAATTAAAATAGAAGAAGGAAGTGGACTTTTGAATATAAATAGTATTTATTTAAAATTACTTATTATGTGCTTTCAATTAAAGCTATTTGTCTGATTTTTAATAGTGGTACTTTTGACTGCAAAATAAGCACTTTTAACCATAGTATTTCTAATCAGATCTCTTAATCAAAAAAAAGATTTGATAATCCGCAAAAATTTTGAAAAGCCGTGTAGAGGAGGTACCCTAAAAAGTTTTTTTTAGTTCGTTATTCATAGGCGTGAAATTGGTGCAATTAATGTACAGAGGTGCCAAATAACAACTTTCAAAAACGCAGCATCTCTGACCTAAGCTGCGGACGCACTGACTCACCTGGCGAAACTATAAAGGGTCCTAGTTGACTACGGAACCTTAAAAACCGTGTCTTACGAATCGTGCGTTAAAAAAGTTGTTGTTTGTTTTTATCTATCTCGTAACCAAAGTACCATACTTACATTATGACGATCTAGAGAAGATACCGTCTAGTTTTTGACTTGACAGTGGCTCAAATGATTTTCTAAAACTGTCAAAATAGGTAACTAAAATGTAGTTCATAAGTCCTCGTCGTGACCATCCAGCAGCTTACGTCATTCATATCGATTTTTTTAACTATAACGTCTGCATTCAGCAAGGCAAGGAGAATAAAACAACACATTTAATATGATAAAATTATATTATAATCGAAATACGAATAAATAATATTTTTAAATTATTATAATTTAATACTTATTTTTTATCTTAAGAACTTAATTTTAAGGGGGACTATATACTTTGAAGCTATAACAATAACCAACAAAATTAAGGCTAAAAACAACCCCAGGTGGTCTTTTACACAAAGTGCTGCCACTGCTAAATTATACATCAATTTGGAAATTATACAACAGCCTTAAAAAGTTACATAATATAACGGTTTTAACAGAAAAAAATCAGGTAGACATGTAAAAGTAACATTAATTACATAGATTTTTTACAAATCATAATAATATCCAGTATGTGTGAATTTAACATAATTTTATATAAACTGTTAACAAAATGTATATTAATAATATACGAGACAATCATAATATTACTAAATCACATTCAAAAAAAAAAAAACAATAAAGATATAAGAACCATAAGCAAAAAATTTACAGGGTGAACATTAAGATGTAATTTAAAATAAAGAAAAAAATACATATTTTAACAATTAAATCGAAATCAGTAACGTAATTTAAAGCTAAACTTAAATTAAACTATCGAATTAACTAACTAATTAGTCTAAATACAATCTGAAACTACACTGAAATTTCACTTTTTATTAATTGCAAATGCAATGTCGTATTCTCGCAGTTTAAAAACTTTTAGTTGCTTTACTGCCCAACACTCTGTTTATCACTTTGAAACTTTTGAAAACTTTTTACGTCCGAAAATCGGTCGGTCGGTCTCTGCGGTCGGTGTTAAAACGCTCGATTTGCGAAGTTTTGACGCCCGAATCTTCCACTCCTTGACTGCAATCACGGATGGCCAGTTATCGTCGGCTTTAAAATCACTGGTGTTAATATTTGATGATTCCACTTCCGTGAAACGCGTCCTTTCTGTTCGTTGGCGTTAAATGTCTGACCGCTGGAAACTTCGTGCCGCGCGTGTTACAAGTTTTGGTTGAGTCACTTCTACTTCTTGCTCTATTTAATTAAAATAAAATACAATTTCTCTTTTGCAATTTAATGCATCTTACACCGGGGAATGCCAGGCCTTCTTGGATGTCTTCTTTTCCCAGCCAAAGTGCTCCATCAGGGCCAGCACCACCAGCAGTATTATCACATAATAAAATATAAAAATACTGATCAGCTGTCTCAGGCTGAGCAGGCTGTCCTCTCCCATTTTTGTTTTTGGAAGTTCTCTTCTTTTGACTGTTAACGGGCGAAGGTGTGAGTCAATGTATGTTACTTTCAACTCTAACTTATCGCGACCCGATACTCCGCAAAATCGAATGTGGCCAGAAGCGTCCAACTTAGCACAGTTGCAGTTTCAGACTGGGCGAAATGGGACGCAGGGCCTAGTATTAATACCTTTCAGGGACTACTACCTAGTTACAAACTTTTGTTATAAGCGTTATTCATCTAAAGAGAAGATTCATTTTCAAATGCACTTTACCGTTGCAGGTTGTATTTTCAAAACCAACATAGGTTGAACTGTGACTATGTATGGAATTTAACGGTGCAGAGATCGAAGTAATATGGTTTTGATTTACTTAGAATTTCGGATACACGGGAGTGGGTTAATTAGCTGGAGCTCACTGTAGGTTTTATTTCGTAACATTGATGAATTATTCTTTTTCCAGAAACCAATATCGTCAATTAACCTTATGTTAAATGTTTTGATAGCTCTTATTTATTTGTCTGTAAGGGCGGCCGAGTTTTAAAACAATACCATATTAGGTCAAAGGCTATATGGTTTTACCGTGTGGAATAGAGCCCCTGGTTTGATAATGTTCTCTTGACAAGAAACCGATCACTTTGGTACTTTGTCACTGCAACGTCTGGTTTGATCGGCCGCATAATTAGCTAAAATCCCGACTTTACTACTGTATTAATGTTACCTAAATATTAAAATCAAATTAGGTCATGTAATTTACTTTTGAATTGGGTCAGTATAATTTTTAAGGTGAAAAACACTGAGTACATTTTCGTTTAAATGCCATTTTTAATTAAAATTAATATTGTGGCTACGTTTTAAATTATAACAGCAAAAAATATAGTTCATGTATTTCTCGCAACTACGTGAGCTTTTATTGAATGTTTAAAGGGGTCAGGTCAGATTTTAAAATACAGGGTGAAATAGGGGTCGTGATCCCAACCATTTTTTTCTGACTCAGTAAACGATTGCGATGTTACCTGTATATATTTTAATTGAAACAAAGATGGTTCGGTATTTACTTATTTTAATTTAAAAAACGTTAAGTAACTAAAATGCGTGGTCACCCTACTTTTCCAATTACAACCTCTTTGAAAACAAACAACAAACAAAGGATTTTTTCTTATCTGTCTATCAGTATCGTCATAACAACCTCTTTACATACTTACTGCGATGATTGTTAAGTACATGCACTTGACATAAGTTTTCTTGGGAAACAGAAGGGTGACCATGATCTCAAATCATCCCAGTTTTTTTTATTATTTGCTGTACTGACTTAAATAACTAACTTTAATAACTGTTAGTCCTAACCTATCGTGATCCTTTGGTGAAAGTAAGTTAAATGCGTCTTTCTTGCTCCACGACCCCTATTTCACCCTGTATATGTTACACGGGTAATTACTGTTTACCCTGAATCTTTGTTAAGTGCTAGGAAGATTTTTTTCCGCGAAATCATCATTTCTGTTAATTTTAAATTGTTTCAACACTGATATAACTTCAGATCTCAAGGCGTTAGACTATACCTTTAAAGGTGTTTCTTATGAAATTAAATGAGATATTTTTCCTATATTTTAGCAAGTTCGGCGTGCTTTTTAATTCAAATTCAAAACATTTATTTCGACCAAATGCGATCATAGTAAGTTACAATTTCTTAGCCTGAATAATACATTATAAACAAATATAAAATAAAATCGAAAGCAATTAAGCACGTAATCTCTGCAATGACGCGTTAGTAATTCCGCATGTGGTTAAAAAAGATAAAAAAAGATACAAGATGTTTATTCAGTAAGTAGGCCGCACGGGCACTTTTACTCGTCAAAAATCTACCAGCGCTTCGCAAGAGACCACTGCTGAAAAGAAACGCCGCAAGAAACTCAACAGTAAGTCGTTTTTTAAATATTGCTAATGATATTATACAATAATAAACTTAACCTAGCATTATTTATAAAACAATGAATCTCACATAACACCAAAAAATGATATATTCATGCGTAGTTGAGCAGGAAAATGTGTCAAAACTCAGAATTGTCACAAAACTAATAGCAACAGTAATATAAAAAAAATAGTGTCCGACCGAAACACGATTTTTAGCCGAAACCGAAACCGAAATTTTTGAAGACTTATGAAATTATTCAAAATTACTGTACAAATCGTAAGGAAAAAGTTATTGCAAGGATTTCTTATATGAGAACAGCTACTGTTTTAGTTAAACAAAATAAAAAACGTTTATTTTTAATGAAAATAGATATACTCGTAATTAGAGGTAAACTATGAAATTTTAAACTATTTTACTGCAGTTATCAAGACTTCACTAATTCGCGGCATAGGTATTATATTATTCAAAACAAACAACCTATTCTTATCACGTCTAAAGTAAATTCACAATCCTAATATCAAACGTATCGTTCATTAATCACAGCATAAAATGCAGTAACAGATTCTAAAAAATAAATAATAATTTAATAAATTAACAACACTCACCATATTTTCTCGCGCGCCACGTGTTTCACAAACAAACGTCACAAACGGGATGAATTCATATTCATCCCGTTTGTGACGTTTGTTTGTGTAAATACTGTCGGTGGTCCCGGCTGGGACGGCCGCCGATGCATTACCTATACCTACCCGGCCGAGCGCGCCCGAATTAAGCCGAGCGCTCCCGATGCGAGAGCCGCGAGAGGCCGCGAAGCAATTTCGGCCCGGCCGAAGGTTTCGGCCGGATTCTGGCCGAAACCGAAACTGCGGCCGAAATCAATTTTTTGGCCGAAATTGGCCGAAACCGAAACCGAAACCGAAACTTCGGTCGGACACTAAAAAAAAATAATATAGAAAGTATACAAGTTATACTGTGACGGTGCAAGACAACATGCATAAAAGTTTCGATACATTCTCCTACAGAAACCGTGTCCCCTAGACAATATACAATTTTTACATATTTTTTATGACTAAGTTATTATTAAATTATTTAGGTGTTGGCCAAGCATATTTAGGTGTTGGCCAAGCATTTTTAATATGGTTAATTTACCTGCCAAATGCATACACACTTTGAATTTCGATATGTTATTCTAGGCGGTTAATTTAAAATCATAGTTGACCTGTAATGGTTTTTTTTTTATTCGGCCTCTGTTACTGTCAGTAAAGAAGAGCTGACGTTGTCAATACGAAAAGTCGAAATCGATTTAGTTTAAGGGTCTTATATCCTCTCCTCACCAGTCATATTTTGATATAATGTCGCCACATAATGTATGCTGCTACACCCACATTACTGGCTTACCAAAGAGGACGGCTTAATTTGCCTCCGCGAAATGAACGTAAGATGGAGAAAGTTTGCGCGCTCCTTGATGGTTTACTAGGAAGTTGCAAGTAAGTACTAAAGTATTGAATCAAAAATCTGTTAATGAAGTAATTAGTCTATAGTCAGTCAATAAATGTTTGTTCTGTCTTTTGTTGTAGATTCATTTCTGAATCTCGTGCCTTTTTAATATTCATGTTGGCGGAATCATCGACAGCCTCAATGGAGCCGTAACCTACAAAAATTTATTGATTGAATCAAAAATCGTAAATAGAGTATTTTGTTACTAATCGTATTTTTAGATTTAACAGTATCAAGGAAATGTGATACAAAAAGACCTGCTAACCAAACCGAAATAAAAGACGTAATGAGTCTTAAAAAACCTTTGTATCCTGAAAGACCTGATATAAAATCAGAAAGTGTTGAAAATGTTTAAAGTTAAATTCATATTAAAATCAAAAATGCAAGCTTGTCACGTATTATTAGTTTTTAACAAACTCCTGGAAAGTGACGAAGGTTCTGTTAAGATTCATTTTAACGTTATTTAAAAATCCAGGTCAGTTTGTAACCTACATTGTGCAAATGAAAAGATTAAACGGGACACGGAAATATTGTATTGCTGGCATATATAACATTCCAGGAATTCTCCCGAGTAAATGGGGCTTCGTGTGTACTGACACAGGATATAACATTATAATTGGCTAATTGCACAGCGGTCATCTGATAGCGTGTAGGTAGCACTTCCACTTCACTTCCAAAATTAGTCGAGAAATATAGACCGTACGGTCAACTGATAGACATTAGGCATTAACCTGTTGAACTCAAAGGTGAATTTTTGTGTAGTAAAGATTAAATAAGTAAAGAGCGTTAATAAGTTTTTTTTTAGCTATAAATAGTTCTTTCAAAAATACAGGATATTTTACGACAAATTATAATAATGACAAAGAAATAAAAATCAAAGAAAATTTCAATAAAACTACGGTGCAACTAAACAAAAGAATGTATTTTTAATGTAAGTCACGAGATAGTTTTCTTGCTTCAACTGAATTTTATCAAATACTCGTAGAAGGCGGAGGCTAACGCAAATGCCAGATGTACTAAATGATTTGTCTAAAATCTATCTTTCTCTATTTGTACTGTTAGGTTTCGTAATGTACCACATTTATATTTTGGGTGGAACGCGGCAATATTTGAAAAATAATTGCTTCACTTCCCAGAAGTTACTGCGCGCTATGTTAGTGGTAATTTTACGATTGACATATTCGTCGTATCTGCATCCAGCAATGTATCGGTTTCCATTTCTGTTTATTTTCCACGGGATGACATCTACTACTCAGTACTCACTAGTCTGCGCAGTTAATCTACATGATTGGATTACGTTGAAGTCAACGTTCATTGTATTAGTGCTGACGTAAGGCCTCAGTTGCTTGATACGAGGTTGGAAATTGGACTACCCGATGACGCTTGGATGTCAAACTATACTCAATTTATTTTATGATGATGCCGGTGACAGCTTATATAAACACTTATTTCTTTTACTTTACATAAATACTACATCGGTACAAACTTAGCAACGCCGTTCAGGAATTCAAATAATACATCGTCTTTTTTTTAAAAACATTGCTTGTGAGTGAAGGGCGTCACAGGAATTATCTAAAACTGGTACAACCTATTTAAATTAAAATGATTCGCCAAAATGTATGCACGCGCATTACTTCCGAACGACTGCACCAAATAGGATAATTATTTTTTTGTTGTATTTGCCGGGAAGGGCAAAGCGGCGGGGAAATATCGCTGGCGGACCGCTAGTAAAAAACAAAAATGGTAGCGGTCCTTGATTCGATGGCCGGTAATTACAAATACCGTAAAACGGGGTAGTTTGATTAAATTTAAAAATTAATCTTCTGTAACTCCCGCATTTAATTGTAAAATAAATTATTAAAATTACTTTATTGACGCCTACTCATTTGGAGTAAATTAAAGCAACTAGAGGCAGACCACGATAGACGGTTTTGTAGAAAAATAATAATACGTGGTTTAAAATCTCGTTTCTTAAAATAGGGTTACTTTGATTATCTCTGTGTTTATAAATATCACAATATCAAAGTCTCCCCTGAAGCATGTCAAAAATTAGAGGTTTTTGTTTCGTAGTTTTTAAATCCAATTTATCTGAAAATACTTCAAAAATTAATATTTTGCGCTCGCATAATGAAACAAATGAAAGTAATGTCGCAAAAGACCTAAATAATAACTCTGACATTGCACAAAATCGATGATTCAAAAAATTATCAAAGTCGCCTCGCGATTCTAAAGTCACCCCATTTTACGGTACATTTCATAATACTATAATTATTTTTGATACACTGGTAAACATCTTAGCCTGATTGTGCAAACTGTGGTTACAGAATTATCAATAAGTTTTTAGAGTTGTTGGTGATTGTGTAGCTCTGCCTACCCTGCTTTGGGAATAGAGGCGTGAGTTTACGTATGTATGTAATTATTAGGCTTGGGACTTTTGGATGCTCGCTATGGTTTCAGATTCCACGGAGTCGCCATTATGTTAAAATATTATTTTCGAAGTCAAAGTCAAAGTGTAAAAATAAAACATGTTAGATTTACGCTGTTATATCGATCGGTAATAACCACGTTATTATGACTGCAGTTAATTTTATCATAAATTTATTAGTTATTACACACACATGTCACAGTTCATGCATATATAGGTACGATTTACTTAATTATGCATCCTCTTTGATACTTGCGTTGTGACAGACTACTGACTGACATCTATTTTACCAATTAAAAAAACACTTGATTAATAAATGGTCAGTTTGATTAAACACGGTTTAAGCAATTTCTGATAAAATTTAAAATGAATAGTTTTACTACTTGCGAAATTAAGTCCTGGTTAGAGCCGTATAAGGAATTAAAATATGTTGAAGTATATTTTGTTCTTTATGTGATGTATATTTCAAAGCCGGAATAAAGTGTGTTAAAAGTGTACCTCATCAAAAAATTTGAAGTGGCGACTAATATTAAATTGAAAAAGACATTTTTGTTATTGTTACTTAAAGTATTTGTTTTAGTTTATTTTGTTTACTAGCAATAGAGTATTTTATTACTGGTAATTATATACATACAAGTTGTATGTACTTATCCACTTTGACTTTGACTTCTAAAAAAATATTTTAATATAATGGCGACTCCGTGGATTCTAGAACCATAGCGAGCATCCAAAAGTCCCAAACCTAGTAATTATGGTTGATTATAAGTCTTGGACGTTTTTCTATCTAATGTCCATGTGTTTTTCGCTATCTCATACCTGCTAGTAGTAAAAACCTTGAGCCGGGAGTAGGATACTTAGTGGGAGTAATAGTCATATTTGTCTTTTACTTATCTATTAATCTACTAGCTTTCGCCTGCGACTCGAAGTCATTTATCGCTGCTCCCTCGGGAACAGTTCAATTTTCCGGGATAAAAACTATCCTTTATCCTATTCCAGCAACTAACTAATATGTTTGCTAAGTTTCATCTCGATCCGTTCATTGGTTGAAGCTTGAAAGCCGGGCAATAAAATGCACCTTTTCACATCTTTGATGTTAGTACGGATTAAAGTTGAATCCCCTTGGATGTCGGCAAAAGCGTCATTGCCGCACGCTCCATAATAAATGTATGCTGCCCTTTTAAGCCAATAAGTAATATCTCACATTCAATAACCAAAGCAGTTTCAATTATCTTCCGTTAATAGTAAGGTTAATATAACGACAGAAGTTTCATCTATGATACTGCTCGTAGGGGAGCCAAATACACTCAAACACACAGAACCATATTATTGAAGAATTTTACGACAATCCGGGCTATTAGTAGTTAGTTTTTTAAATCCGTAAAACCCTCTGAAAACCGGAGACGCGGCACAAGGGGCCCTTCTCAACGCAAAGTTAAATGTGTTGATTAGCTTGTCATTTGTTTTAAATGTCGCGTTGAATAAATTGTTTCTATTCTGTTCCTTATAAGTACTACCATTATATTTTTACGCTTAGCTAAAACAGAAGTTTTACTGACTTTTTTTGATCCTTACGGACGTTATGATTGCGGTCTTGTGATTGCAATCTTGGGATTGTAAATGTGTATTAGTGTTAGCTAATCCTTGCTATAAAAAAACGTTTTGACAAACGTAAATTTCCACTTGTTTTTTTTTATGGCATAGGAAGGCAATTGAGCACACAAGCCACCTGATGGTAAGTGGAAACTGTGACTCATACACATTCGCATTCACAAGACCGCAATCCTAAGACTGCAAATGCACTGCCAACCCTGAGGACTAAGATGGAATGCCTCTATGCTAGTCATTTCACCGGCTGTCTTATCCCCAAACCGGAACATAACAATGCTAACACTGCTGCTTGGCGGTAGGTTAATGGATAAGATGGTGGTACAGTCAACAGCATAAATAAGTGATAATTTATGTACCTTGTCGCTTTCAATTGTTTCATTATTGTGTATAGCATTTTAAACAACGTTAAAGTGACAAGGTACATAAATGATCACTTATTTATGCTGTTGACTGTACCAACCCGGACGGACCCTGCACAAAGTCCTCCTACAAGTGAAACGGATCGTTAATAGGAAAATTATTAACTCAATAAAGGGGTTATTGAACGTCCATCACCAGACAGGGGGAGTGACGCGAGCGATGAAAGGATTTTGGAGCAGACACATTGCCTTTGTCTCCCCATATGTAACTTATACCAGGGGGGTTATTATGACAGGTATACGTAAAGGACAGAGCTATAGCAGTTATATAGCTCTGTCATTTTCTCTCAAACAGAACAGGATTGCTATGTCATAATAACCCCGCTGTTCTAAGACAAAGATGACCTTAAGGGCAAAGCACTGCACACGAGCTCTGATGCCAATAAGTACTAAAAGTACATAAGACACGCCGCGTAGTTTCCAACTTAAAATAATGCTCCATGTCTTCCTGTGGAAGACGTAAGAAGTTAATGGGATGAAGGCTTCAAGTTTTGTAAGGAGATAGGCTTGCAAGTTGTTGCTAATGTGTAAGTACACATCGTCGCTAGAAATCAATAATGCTGTAACCCTCAAAAACCAAACTTTATACTAGAGCCAAATAACAAACGCAAAAAAAATTAAAAAATCATAACTTCTAAACGGCAGGAGGCTTTTCGGTCCCATTATGCAAATATTATTAAAATAAATAGTTTTGTTAAACTGAATACTCAAATTTGATATAAAATGGGTTAAGGCCGTTAAGGGTGATTTTTGCGGGTTACAGCATTTTTTTTCTTTTTTTTCCCCCGAAAGAATGCTGTAACCCAAAAGAAAAATGTCGTGGTGTAATTTAAAAACCAAATGAAAGGGCGGTTAAATTACTGTAACTAAATAACAGCCACTACAACAATTTTGGTCCGAAATTACTTACTGATTTAAAAAATTAAGACCAAATTACTTAGGAAAGCAAAAACGCTGTACAATGTTCCAGAGATTAAGTTTCTTACCTTGTATTGCTGTAAGTCTCATCTCGACAAAAAATACCGGAATTTAAGTGGGTTACTACATTTATTTGTTCTCCAATAATCTAAATATCACAAATAACTAATGCTGTAAAGTTTTTATTTTTCATCGTAGAAACACGAGACATCGACCATTCGACGCAGAAAAAAATATGAAGTAAAAATATGCAAAAAAACGATTTTGGTAGGAGGTGCGGGTTACAGCATTACTGCTTTCCAGCGACGACATGGTAAAGATTTAGCCCGTTTCTGGCAAATGTGGTTTTAGAATTCTGCCCTAATAGGCAAATACGAAGTATCCCAAAATCAATAGCCAAAGCAGTTTTAGTTATCTTCCCTTAGTAATAAGGTTGATATTGCTACAGATTTTTTATCTGACATACTACGTTAGCTTAGGAGGGCGGAATTAACAAGAAGTTTTTAGAGTTGTTGGTAATTCTGTAGCTCTGCCTGCCCCAATTTGGTAATGAAGACGTGAGGGTAGGTTTGTAATGTATATAATGTATTTATATAAGACGGTGTGCACACACTTATTGGATGTTTGGTATTGGACCTACATATAGGTTTAATTATAAATTACATTTAATTAAATGTATCTTAGTTATAATATTTAAAATATATAATCTTAAACAATTACAATAACATACATATATACATAAACTCACGCCTTCATTCCCAAAGTGGGGTAGGCAGTGCTACGGAATTATCAGCAACTCTAAAACCTTGTTTATAATTCTGTAACCACATTTTGCATAATTAGGCTAAGGTGTTTAACAGCGCATTAGTGACAGGTTGCAAGCCCATCGCCTAACAGTACTACAAGCCCTTATTCCCTTAGTCGCCTCTTACGACATCCACGGGAAGACATGGAGTGGCACTATTCTAACCTGGCAACCACACGGGTATAACAATTACAATAAAACTGAATTCAAAACATTGTCACATAAAAAAAGGAAATTATTAAAAGTAAAACTAATGATAACTATGCTAAATAAGATTTAATTAAAACTATAAACGAGAGGGCACGTGGCAAAGTACCACAGATGCTGGCAGCATTTTCTCGTTGAATAACAATGCTAATGCGCTGCGTGAGGAAGCTGCCAGCTCTGTGGTCTCCGGTTGTATCTTATTAGCCTTTTTGAAATATCCTTAAAAAGGCTAATAGCACCGGGCCCCCACCGACCAAGGGTCTCGACGCCGAAAGGAACAACGTTATATTATAAGTACTTAGTTATTTATATTTTGACCTGTTTTTGACCTATGTTTACCTGTGTGGTCACCGGGTTAGAATAGTGCCACTACATGTCTTCCCGTGGATGTCGTAAGAGGCGACTAAAATAATAAAGGCTTCTAGTACTCTTAGGCGATGGGCTTGCAACCTGTCACTAATACACTGGTAAACATCTTAGCCTGATTGTGCAAAACGTGGTTACAGAATTATCAACTACTTATTTAAGAGTGCTTACCCCACTCCGGGAATGAAGGCGTGAATTTATGTATGTATGTATTAATATGTTGATACAAGCGCCGTCGCGCTGGAGTGAGGGCTGATTGTTTGATAAGTAGGTAGTTAACTGAACTAATGGTTAATAATATTTTTTTACACAAGTGTCGCCGCGTCGGAGACCGTTCAGTAGCTGGGGTATGGGGAATTAAACATAATTATAGGGCCAATGCTTATTATCTTTACTTTTCCGGTTTCAAGTCGGGGTTTTCGTTTCTTCTCAGCAGTGGTCTCTTGCGAAGCGCTGGTCGATTTTTGACGTGAAAAAGTGCCCGTGCGGCCTATTTACTGAATAAACCTCTTTTATCTTGTTATAACTTGGTAGAAAAAAATATATACAGGCATGTTTGAAAGGAGTTTTTGTGAAAGAGATAAAGTTTGTTGAGAAATGTTTTTTTGAAAAATATTTTAGTTGGACACTGTTATACGTTCCGAGAAAATACTAACAGGACACAAAAATGGTAAATGCATTATTTATTTTACTTTGCACTTCAGAAATATCAAAAAATACGAGTACCAAATATCTGTTTAGGCACAAATTAAATAGAACTGATAGTTGTTGAATAATGGAACATATATAAACCTTTATATTTTATAAATGGATAATCATGTCAGCCGAAAGACGTCGACTGCTGGACACAGGCCTCCCGCAAGGCTCTGCACACAGACCGGTCTTGTGCTTTTCGCATCCACCGCGTTCCATAAATGGATACCTTGGTCGAAAATTAGTTGTCACAAACCCAATATTTTGAAAGACCTATCCAATGACACCCCACACGATGGGGTAGACGAGGAAAAAAAAACATCCCCACGTTACGGGTAGCGGAATGTACACGTAAAAAAATACGTGTTTTTTAATTTAATATTTATAGATTTATATAATGCAAGACTAAGTAGTACCATTGTAATATTAAATATATTTAAAAAAAGACTGACTGCTGAGTTTCTTGCGGTGTTTCTTCTCAGCAGTGGTCTCCTCTTGTGAAACGCTGGTAGATTCTGGACGTGTAAAAGTGCCCGTGCGGCCTACTTACTGAATAAATGTCTTTATCTTTTATCTTTATCATATTGTGAAAAAATAAGTAGGCGAACTATCACAAATGGGGTACGGTAAACTGGGGTTACTTAAGACCTAGGGGGTTACTTAAGACCTAGGGGGTAACATTGCCCACGCTTAAAACTATGACTATTTTAGTGGTAAACATCTTTAATTGTTAACACGTTCACGGACACAGCATTATCCTCGAAATTGCATGATATGGCACAAATAAATTTCATACAAAAATTTCTACGGCCATGGACTTAACGTTTGTCAAACATTGTGCCACTTTATGCCGTAAAATATATGTATGTAATTTAGTACAATAAAAATCTTACCTAATGTGGCAGCTCGTCCACAGCCGTTACGTCCACAGCCGTGATGTGCCACAACACGCGTCGTTCCCGTTTAAGAGTGGTGCATGAGGTGGAGGTTGCTCTCGAGCTTTTTTGCTGTGACACACGCGGCTTTTGTTTAAACCAAAAACGGCACAGATTCCGCGCTTCCTATAAATGCTATGGGAAATAGCCGGCCGTGGACGGAGTTCCGTTTTTGGTGAGATTAAACACACCGGCCACAGCCGTAGTGCCATATCACGGGTCTCAGTTTACGTCTCTCGACGTACTGTCCGTGAACGTGTTAAAATAATTTTAGAACAATATAAATAGGTTGTTTCTGATGGAACATTTAAAGGAATAATTAAATTTTTAAGATGATTTTTGGGGCGGTCAATGTTGCCCCCTAGGTCTAAAGTAACCCCAGTTTACGGAATCATTGAATAGGTATTTAAAAATCTTAAGATTTCTTGTATATTTTTGTTATTTTGAACAACCATTTAGAATTTATAACGATCTAAAATTGGTTGTTAACAACAGTCGGGTTTATTAAAGCTTGCTTTTTGCTGTTATTATTAACTTCTCAAGTCCCACGAGTTTATTTTGATTTTAAATTGTAATGACTAAAGTGTTTTTATTGTATATTTAAAATAAATTAAAAATCTCTTGTAAACAAAGGTTACAGGATATTTTTAAGTTATTGCAAAACATAATATTCTGAGAATTTCAGTGAACTTTGTCTGACCTGAAACCTTCAGTATAGCCTTCAGAGATACGTTGTTTCCTTTAAAGACTTCCTATTGTGTCTTAAATTAAATAACGCTATTGTTTGATGGCCATTGAGAAAACAAACACACTGACTGACGGCAAGTACACTCTGCAGGATAAAGATACTTGAAATCTTACAACGGTAATCTCAAGACCGTAAAATCTTTGCTAAACTAGAGTTAAGACAGAATGTCTCTATACTAGTTATTTTACCAGTTATCTTACCACCGCACCAAAACATATAACAATACTCAATATTTTATTGTATAAAAAAAAAGATAAAAGATGTTTATTCAGTAAGTAGGCCGCACGGGCACTTTTACTCGTCAAAAATCTACCTGCATTCCATAAAGTATACATAGGTGGTACTTAAATTAACTTAAAAGTTATGAGATCAGTATGGACCCTGTAGGGCGCAGCATCTTATAAACTAGTGAGAGCGCTAATTTGTTAAGAGTAGTTTGATCTTTACTTAAATGCGTTCGATAGAATTGCAGTTATTCGTACATATATTTTGCATCAATTCAACTCAAAAATAATATGTTTAAATATCAGGTTATATTAGTTAAAATCTTCTTGAAAATAGTTTGTTAGAGACTGTATCCTAATTAATTATTTGGCGGTGTTTAAAATATACATTATCTATTAACATAATAACTTCTCTAAGTATTCAGTTATTGAATAATAGCATTTTTCTATCATTAAATTTAATGTTTTACTGCCGCACTCAGAGACGTCAATTAATTTTAATGCTTGTTTAGTGACGTGTTGTCTTTATTCTATTACTTTTGCAAAGAAAGTGACAGCAGCTACTTTAATCAAGCATTAAATATAATTGACGTCTCTGAGTGCGGCAGTTAGTGTGTTTCTAAAGCAATTTTCATGGTAGAGTTAGACAATTTTTGTGTCTTAAAGTAAGTGCTAATGGTAGGTCTTGTCATTTTTTGAAGAAGTTTGGATATTTACGTACAAATTTGAAAATTTCAGTTATGTATATACATGGTAAGGTATAACAATGCGAACACTGCGGAGGCAGACTAAAGGGTGAGATAGTGGTGGTCGGACCATCCACATGGATACGATCTCTACCACTTCATCCTTTAACCGCCACGCATTCGCATTGTATTGTGGGGCTTTTAGATTCCAACCTTGCAAAGAGACTAAACAGCGGTTTTTTTCTTAAATCATGTATTTAATAATAACGAGTGAACCTGCGGGCTACAGCCCTCACTGATAGCGCCCTCCGCTCCCTATCCATATCGTAATCGCCTTTGAGGTACTTAGCCTTTTGAATGCCAAGCGGCGAAGTAATCCGGCGTGCTACTGACGCCACAGCAATTTTTTTTTTTTTTTTTTTATATCTTAGGAAGGCAAACGAGCACACAGGCCACCTGATGGTAAGTGGAAACTGTGACCCATAGACATTCGCATTCACAAGACCGCAATCCTAAGACTGCAAATGCGTTGCCAACCCTGAGGCCGAAGATGGAATGCCTCTATGCTAGTCATTTCACCGGCTGTCTTATCCCCAAACCGGAACACAACAATGCGAACACTGCTGCTTGGCGGTAGGTTAATGGATAAGATGGTGGTACCAACCCGGACGGACCCTGCACAAGGTCCTCCCACCTCCAAAATAAAATCCTCCTCCTCCACCTCCAAAGCAATAAAACAAAGTGTAGAGCTCTTAAAAACTAGTGATTGCAAAACGCGATATCGATATTTTAACTGGCTCTGCCTTGTGATCTGTTTAGATTAACGTAACTACTACGGATTTTATACAATACTTTTTTTTATATTCTTTTTTTATTACCCCTGTAAACCCTCAATATAGTATTTAAACATATTTTTTTTGTACAATTTCCATTTCAATTTCTTAATAGAGCCACAATACTATCTTGTTATTGGGTAGGTGATGACGTCATACTTCGACGCGGCCTGCCGTCATGGGCGCAAGAGGCAGCGGAATTTACAATAATGCTAGAGTTGGGAATGAGTACTAAGCAATTAGTCTGCTGCCTATCGATATTACTGACTAGGACTCTCAATAAAAAATAAAGTACAAATAAAAATGCGTTCTCTTTCTTTTATAAATATATAATGAGGTACAGTGTAAAACAATTTTGCTACATTGTCAGTCAAAGTAAGAAACAATAAGTTTCTAATACAGATTAACTTAAAAGTAGTTATATAATCACAGCATTTTCAATTATCACGATTTTTTTGGGTTTAAATGATATATTGAACATATTGATCACTCAAATATGTAAATTAACCTTTAAATGAGTAAATTAACTTAAGTGTATAATTAAACTTAAATAACAATCAACAATCAGTAAATTTGTATATAATATATTTTTTTCTACATACCTAATCAGTTTTTACTACAACTTCGTAATTAGAAAGTGTATATTTAAAAGCAATATTTTACACTATTTATCAAGCAGAATCATAAGTCAATAATTATGAAAACTACCTTAAACTTATAAATTACAACAGAAAGGTTCACTAGTCATAAAATTAGTAAAATAACTTAACGAATGTGCCAAATCAACCCAGCAGCAAGAGCTATCGGAACAATCATCGTCACCACCGAAGAAATCCAGTCCCATTCCAATTCCTACTTCACGCGGTGGGATATATGGCTCGGGCTGGAATAACGACGATGGTCCAACGCGGCGAAGACAATTGGAGGATGCCATAGAAGAAAGAAATTTAATCCAACAGTGGCTGGGCCGTGGCAATAAATTATAGTGCCACAGCCCAGCCCCTAAAATAAATGAACTTTTTTTAATATACAGTTTTTTATTAGTCAAACCTAACAAGAAAATGGGGTAGGCATTCAGTCTGCGTTACCTATCTATTCGCCTGATATTTTTGTCTGGTGCAAATCGGCATCGATAATTAAAGGTATGGATATCAGCACGAGTGCCTTTTTCGTGCTTCACGCTCGTGCGTCCCTTTCGTTCTGAATAAATTAGAGTGGAAAGAATTAAACGACATGCGACTGATTGGCAGGTGTATTAAGGTGCACTTACACGGGCATTTTTTTACGGCAATCCGCAACTAAGGCTGGCTTGATCTTACGACGTATGCTAGAGCGAGACGTCCATAGCAACGTTAGAATTGCTGGTTTGAATCTAGTCTATAGTTATTTTTTTGGATCAGTCACTGGTAGTTACTGGTTACCAAATGCGATAAATATTACTTTGACATTTAATATCATGTATACGCGCAAAAGCTTAAAGTATTATTTAATAGTTATTTGAGTCACTGGCACTGTGATCATTTATCATACACTACACGTAAAAACGAGCTAGTAGAAGATACTTACTACTACTTACTTCCTATTCAAACATTAGATTATTATGTAGGTAAGTAGTAAGTATTGAAAAAAAAGACTTACCTCCAAATCTTCTTCTTCGATATGTATTGACTCGAAGTCTGCAATTTCATTGTCACTTTCTACACCTTGTAAAATTCTCAGGAGTTCATCCGTATTCATATATTGGTCACTCATTTCGATAAAATTCACAGCACTATTCGAAGGACACTAACATGCGCTTGCGCTTCTGACGTCACGACTTCACGTCATTTCCCGTCAAGGGCGCACGGGACACTGATAAGCGCTCGCGCACTGATGCGCAAAACCGTTTGTCGATTATTATTACCGACTAAGTAGTGAACTGTCGTAGTACTACTAAGAGCAAAATATAAAAGGGATTATATTGTTAACATGTGTAGTTTTGTCATTTCGGTTAACTTATTGAAAAATAACGCGAAGAAAAAGTAATTATAACAGTTATTCTAACATTATTTTAAAGATAAAACACTACTGTTGGTTACATCACTGGGCGACGCCAAATGCCGCGTTTGGCTTAGCAAGCTGTGTTTTTTACTGCATTCAATCACAGTACGACAAAATGTGGATTTTTCGAGATGTGGCTAGTTATATTTGAATTACATTAGGCAAAATAGAAGGAAAGCAATAATACAAACATAAAAATATAAAAGTAGGTTTATTTATTACGGAGTCTTTGATCGATGAAGTTTGGGCGGCAATTGGCGTTGTTTGCGTCAGTGGCACGATTTTTCGATTAGGTGTTTTGCCGTCTTTGGCGTTCAAAAGGTTAGTAATAAATTTATGCATCCCTCCAGCATGAGACGAATCCAATGAAATATCATTTTTTTATCAAAATCGTAAATATGCGAGAATGAGTTTGTATATCAACTTTTTTGGAATAAAAGACTAACATAAAAGTACTAGGTTGTATGGATTAATGTCCTTTGCCTTTCCTTATGGGATAAAACATAGTAAAAAAAAAAAAACTACTTTAAAGAAAAGTCAATAAAAATTGACACAATGATGCGTCTGTCATTCATGTAAACATTGTCACCGTAAAAAAGCTGATTATTTCGTATTGTGTTAATTTTCTTGGTGTTGCGGTTATAAGTAGCCGACTCAAAACTTATATTTTGTCATGCTAAGGAACTTACTACAAGTTTGTGTTCATTCTTGTTTATTTATTTTACATTGTCATCTCAAGTCCAAGCTAGGGGTCGGGTGACGTGACGTCTCACGGCTAGTCTCGCTCGTGGTCAGCGCACGATAGTTTTTTAACATAAAATTTCGGTTTGTACTTCTCTCTCACTCGCTCTCAATAAGAACGTTTGAGAGCCGGTGAGAGATAAGTACAAACCGAATGCCTTTTTAAGTTCTCACGGACTGTGTACGTCTTATTATCTTTCGAATGGAACTGTCAGAGCTGTTTGTATATTCAAACGCCTTACTAAAAATATTAGCAAATACTTAGCGAAGTGCATTTTAAACTCATGTGTACGAGTAGTATGGGACAGTATGGGTAGATAGAACTTTTTTATTTAATATTTTTTATTTAACCACAACTTTAAATGAAAAAATATCATGAAAAATCGTGGATCCACGTACTATGTAACGGACTATATACGATGCCTTTGGACATCTGATGATTGATTTTTCTCAGGGCACGCCTCCATACTAAAGTAGTTATTGTCATTTCATAGTTCTAGGTCAACCTAAAATACCCTTTACGTTTTGATTCCCTTGACACTTTCGTACCTAATATACGTATTTTTTACATTAATTTCTTTCGAAGTTTCTTTTTTTTTTCACATCTTCAAGGGACTGTAGACCAGAGTATAGTCTTTATTATTTCTACTGAGCCGATCTTCTACACAAAGGCCATTGTTTGTAAACAATACCATTGTCTTTCTTTGTGTCCGTAACACCAAGCCGATTACATAAAAAAAAGTTAGAACTACATTGAATGTACATTGAATTATCAACCCTACTCTCTTAGTCAGTAGGTTTAAAATGTAAAGTGTCAGGATACAGATATAAGTCTTTATTATTTGAACTGTGCTTATTCTTTACACAATACTATCATCTACACAAAACTTATATCTGTATCCTGACACTTTACATTTTAAACCTACTGACTAAGAGGGTAGGGTTGATAATTCAATGTACATTCAATGTAGTTCTAACTTTTTTGTATGTAATCGGCTTGGTGTTACGGACACAAAGAAAGACAATGGTATTGTTTACAAACAATGGCCTTTGTGTAGTAGATCAGCTCAGTTCAAATAGTAAAGACTATACCTATATCGTTTTAATTTCAACTCGATAGCATTCCCGAAATAATTGATCTTGACAGACAGACGGACGTTAAAGTGATCCTGTAAGGGTTCCGTTTTTTTCTTTTTGAGGTACGGAACCCTATAAATGAAAACTTTTAGTATTCTCATAAGTAGGCTTGGGACTTTTGGATGCTCGCTATGGTTTTAGATTCCACGGAGTCGCCATTATGTTAAAATATTATTTTTCGAAGTCAAAGTCAAAGTGTAAAAATAAAACATGTTAGATTTACGCTGCTATAGCGATCGGTAATAACCACGTTATTATGACTGCAATTAATTTTATCATAAATTTATTAGTTATTACACACACATGTCACAGTTCACAGGTGACGCGATATGCACACATAGGTACGATTTTCTTAATTATGTATCCTCTTTGATACTTGCGTTGTGACAGACTACTGACTGACATCTATTTAACCAATAAAAAAAACACTTGATTAATAAATTGACAGTTTTGATTAAACACGGTTTAAGCAATTTCTGATAAAATTTAAAATGAATAGTTTTACTACTCGCGAAATTAAGTCCTGGTTAGAGCCGTATAAGGAATTAAAACATGTTGAAGAAAAGTCTTGTATATTTTGTTCTTTATGTGATGTATATTTCAAAGCCGGAAAAAAAGTGTTTATTGTTAACCATGTTAAAAGTTTTTGATAGGTCCAGAACTCGTTTAACCCCGCAAAATATAGAAAAAATAATAGTGATCCATTCTTACTACCCTTTTAATGATGAACATGAAATAGTAATAGATGATGATTATGATGCACTGATTAAAAAAGCCTGTACCTCATCAAAAAATTTGAAGTGGCGACTAATATTAGATTGAAAAAGACATTTTTTTTATTGTTACTTAAAGTATTTGTTTTAGTTTATTTTGTTTACTAGCAATAGAGTATTTTATTATTGGTAATTATATACATACAAGTTGTATGTGCTTATCCACTTTGACTTTGACTTCTAAAAAATATTTTAACATAATGGCGACTCCGTGGATTCTAGAACCATAGCAAGCATCCAAAAGTCCCAAGCCTACTCATAAGTAATTTATTTTTCTCTGGCTGCGTGACTTTCAGTCCCAAAATAAGCTCTAAGCTTTAAGACATTCATTGCTTACGACCTAAGCTGATAGTCGGGCAGGCATGGCAGGTAGCGTATAAATGATGCTACGGGCTACAGCGTATCTAGCACTCATAGCATTGGCTGGCGGTCAATGTGTTAACTACGGTATATTGAATAAATACATTAGTATATACAAGGTCGATATACCAGTAACCTCATATTCAATAACAAAAATAAAATGCTCCCTCCGTCCGCAGCTTAGCTCAGAGATTCTTAAGAGATATATTTTTTTTTTTAATTATATTTTTTTTTGCATTTGCGTGACAGGTAACGTCGGGTTTTTTTATATCGTTAACTCCGTGGTTCAGGGTATTGTTGGATAGGTCTTTCAAAAATATCGCGGGTTTGAGATAACAATTTTAACCTTTAGACTTTACCTCACCCGACAGTGCTAGTAGCTTTAGCAGTCTAATGTGTTTGAGGTCTCGTTTCTTAGTAAATGGAATTACTACAATTTTGCTGGGATGGATCGATACTGTATCCGGAAACTTCCCGCTGATAAGTATCACGAAGTCATCTGCATACCCATCAGTGTGTAGTCCCAGTGTTGAGTTCGTCCAGGAAGGAGTTTGCCGTTAGACTCCATAGAGTTGGTGAGAGAACCTCCCCTGAGGACATCCTTTTGTCGTAGTAGCGAACAGGACGTCTCGCCCAAAAGATTTGATTTTATTATCCTACTGTTTAGCATATTGCCTATCTATTTACGAGTAAATATGGTTGGTTAAATGCAGTGCCTAGCAGCCCATGTGTTGATGGCTTCGAATGTAGTCCTGTCAAATGCTCCCTCCACATCGAGAAATGCTGCGAGATAGATCTCTTTGTTCTCAAGTGCACTTTCAGCTTTATACAATACAAAATGAATCGTAGTAGGTAAAGTTACCAGTAGTATCCAGACCAGTAGTCGACCTTATATAAGTGCGAAGAGTGGGAAATATATCTTTCGTAATCTTCCCACTGATAAAAAGTATAGGCAGAGGCCGACTGCAGGTCTCTATTGGTGACTTTACCCTATCTGTGGATTTTCCCGGTTAATCCGCGCATTGCATTTGATGCAGTGGATACCTCCTTAGAGGTCCATCTCTTATGTGTCTGTCTACCAGCTTCTCTAGTGTTTGAATTGTGTTCTATTAGTTATGTACCTAATTAATAACTAAAACTATAACATTTACAAACTCGCTAAAATAACACGATATCTGCCGCGTAGCGCGTAGCGCTACGCCGTAGATGATTGCAGCGTTTTTCCGCTTTTTAGCTAAAACTTGTAGTATTATGTTTGAGCTGTTATCGTATTGTTACCGATTTGATAGCTCTTATTTACTTGACAGAAATAGCGGATGAGGTCATAAAAATATCATAACAGTTTAACTACCGGCCCTGGACCCTTGCTCTAGGCGGTTAAATCCATATCGTCGTTGACCTGTTATTGTAATATCAACGTTTTGGTAGTTTTTATTTACTCTACAGTAATGGCGGCTTACTCAAAAACAATACCATAACAGGTCAAAGACGATATGGTTTACCCCGCTAAGAATAGAGTCCCAGGGGGAATAACATGGCTGCATTTATCGCGTGACAAAGTGTGGATAAAACATTCTTCTCTTTCTGACACGTATATAAGTACAGTCAGCATCATAAATATAGTGGCAGTCAATAGTTCCAAATATACCGCACCATCCAAAATATTCATAAATACGTACTCATTCCAAGTGATCAAATTGTTCAGGCCATCCACTGTATACAAATATACCGGAACATCCACAACGCCATATACTTGGTAACATTCAACCTGCCGTTAGTACAGCAAAGTCCAGAACGCCGAAGGTATCGAGGCATCCAAAGTAGCCAAAAATACGGGACACATAAGAAAATTGAACCTTATTATGAATGCAATAGAGAACTGAACAATTTGATCACTTGGAATGAGTACGTATTTATGTATATTTTGGATGGTGCGGTATATTTGGAACTATTGACTGCCACTATATTTATGATGCTGACTGTACGAGAGTGACGGATGCTCTGTCCACATTTTGTCAAAAGTTAAAACAATCCTACTAGGCCCTCAGGAGCTCTATTCAACACTTTATCGTTGTTCGCACTTATGCATCAACACAATACACACACAACCACATCACATATAGTCATACATACACTTTCTCTAGTCAATAACCAGTACATTTACTTAAATAGTAGTATAATATTTTTATAAAGTAGTAATTATTTTTATGTTAAAATTTTGCATATACTACTTACGCTTAAGTCGGCCAAGCAACCAATGCATACGAGGTGCCATCATTGTTCCTCTACCCGCATTAGTTTACTTAAAATTACTGAACGAAAGTCGGGTGATGATTGCATGTACAAACATTAAGTACTTTATTATCATTTCATTATTAATGTGATACTTATAAGGATGGTTAATCCTGACCAACCGTTATACAGTGCAAACTAGTATGGGGGTCAGTTGACACTTTTGGTTGTCACCATAGAATAATATTTTAAAATGTAGCAATATGTACTTTTTCTTGCGAAATAAATTTATTGTATTATAATTGTTATAAACCGGCAGCGCAGCCCCAGGGGTTTCAGGTGTCCATGGGCGACGGTGATCACTTACCATCAGGTGAGCCGCCTGCTCGTCTGCCTCCCACTATTATTTAAAAAAAAACATATCGTTTTGACCTAATTGTCAGCATTCTGACATTTCCCGGCGGTTATAACGATATCGTCTTTGACCTGTTATGGTATCGTTTTGACGTCAGCAGTCAATACGATAACAGAGAGATAATACCACGCCGGTTATATGCCTTGTACCTGAATACTTTTAAAATAAATCGTAAACGTTTTAAAAATAATGTGCTCAAAGTAGTTTCAATGGCAAATTGCCTGAATGGCTAAGCAAATAGAGATAAAATCGCTGCAGTTACAAGGAGGTACGAAACAAGATAAAGTATGTGTGTATTTGTGTAAACTTTTAATGCACAAAAAAGTTAATATTAGTTACAATATTGTTATTAAACTAACGTACGAAAGCGAACTTATCCCTAATTGGTAACTCTTCCAGCTAACCCTGAAGTAGATAAGTAAGGAGTTAAGGACTTATACGAGTTTTGCACTAAAATTTACTTAAAGGGATTATAATACTTATAAGTACTTAACTAACTTTTTCTACGAATTTCTTGAAGACTTCTTCGTATTAGCACAGTTTACAGAACACTCTTAGAAGTTCTTAGAAGTTCACAGAATATTCTTAGAAGTTACGCTATCTCTAAATTTAACATCAAGACGTTAAGACGTCTTGTTTGAAAATACAGCGGTGCAGAATGTCGGCCACTTTTCATAGCTAGTCATCGTTTTCGCTGTCCGTCCCAAAAAACTCGTGCATTCTCTTTCCCTTTTTTGTATTCCTTGCTGGAGTGATCGTAGCAGAAGCGCTCTGTTTATTTTTTGAAGTAGTCTTGGAAGAGATCGAAGTCTTCTTCTTTGATCTCGCAGTAGAATGTAATGACCTCTTTTCCGTCGAAGTAGCTGCAAAGGATGACAGCGACTTTTCCGTCGGAGCTGTATTGACGGTAGATGACAGCCGCTTCTCGTCCGAAATAGCGACGGCGGATGACTCTGACTTTGCCTTTGGAGTAGTGGAAAATAATGCCGGTTGCATCTCCTCCAATGCAGAGGGTGAAGGTGATACCTGCGTCTCCTCTGACATAGTCGACGTAGATGATGATAGGTTTTGCCCTGAACAAGCTATAAAAGATGATGGTCGTTGCTCTTCCAGAGAAACAGTAGAAGATGACATTTGCTTATTTTTCAAAGTAGCTGCAGAATACGTCGTTAGCTTTTTCTTCGAAGAATGGGCAGTGAATAATTTCCGCTTCTTTGTTCTCGCAACAGTAGAAAATCGGGGGCCCTTTTTCTTCGAAGTAGCGGCAAAGGATGACGGTGATTTTTCCTTTGAAGCTGTAGTGGCGGCGGGTGACGGCCGCTCCTCGTCTGAAATAGCGACAGCGGATGACGCTGACTTTGCCTTTGAAGAAGTGGGGAATAATGCCGGTTGCATCTCCTCCGATGCAGAGGTTCGAGATGATACCTGCGACTTCCCTGACATAGTCGATGTAGATGATGATTGGTTTTCCTCTGAAGTCGATATAAAAGATGATTGTCGTTGCTCTCCCAGAGAAACAGTAGAAGATGACATTTGCTTCTTCTTCAAAGTAGCTGCAGAATTCGTCGTCAGCTTTTTCCTCGAAGAGTGGGCAGTGAATAATTTCCGCTTCTTTGTTCTCGCAACAGTAGAAAATCGTGGCCTCTTTTCCTTCGAAGTAGCGGCAAAGGATGACGGTGATTTTTCTTTTGAAGCTGTAGTAGTGGAACAGGATAGCGGCTTCTCGTCCGAAATAGGGACAGCCAATGACGGCCGCTTTGCCTCTGAAGAAGTGGGGAATAATGCCGGTTGCATCTCTTCCGATGCAGAGGGTGAAGGTGACACCTGCGTCTCCCCTGACATAGTAGAACATGATGATAGGTTTTCCTCTGAAGAAGATATAAAAGATAATTGTCGTTGCCCTCCCAGAGAAACAGTAGAAGATGACATTTGCTTCTTCTTCAAAGTAGCAGCGGAAGATTTCAGCTGCTTATTCTTCAAAGAATCGGCAGTGGATGACGGTGACTTTTCTTTCGAAGCAGTAGTGGTGGAGGATAACGATAGTTTCTCGTCCAATGAAGCAGAAGGAGTTGACGACAGCTTTTGGTTCGTGGTCGAGGCAGAAGATGATTGGTCATTAGGGGACGACGGCCGGTGTTCCTTTAAAGTAGGGTCAGAAGGCTGTTTTTTCTTTGATGAATCGGCAGAAGTAGCAGAAGTGGCGGAGGATGACGACCTTTTCTCCATCAAAGTTGCAGCACAGGATGAGGGCAGCTTTTCCTCCGATGTAGAGCCAAAAGATGACGGTAGTGTATTTGTTGAAGTAGTGGTAGAGGTTATCTTCTTTGTGTCTGAGTCGTCGCTGGATGACTTGGAGGGAATCTGGGACCTAGAACAGAATTAATACGAGTTATGTAAAGGAGTGATTTTTAAGACGAATTTTAGAAAATAATTCGGTTTCAGATACATTAAATAGTTCCGTTCATATCAGGTCTTATGAGCCTGCAGCCTCATATTCACAATTAATCAAGTTAGTTGTCAAACAGACGCCGACCGTAAAGCAAGCTGAGAAAAATGGGGATAAGCGCGGTGAAAGAGAGATTATCAAAGTCTGAAAGACACATTAAGGCACAAGGCATTACTTTTTATAGGTTAATATTTTTTTCTGTATCTTAATTAACGTAATTCACACGAAACCGTTAATAAAATATGAGATATTATTATTGTAGGCCTATTATTGCAAATAAAACATTGATTCATTTCCCCGACTTTTCGGGGGAATTCAAATTAGAAAAAAAAAACTAATAAATAATGTTTCTAAACGTTTACACTTTTGGGCGCTTAACTTTACTGCTTCAACATTAAAAAGTTACGTACTTAATCCTTAATTTGGCAAAAATAAAAAAAAACGGGAATTCAAAACCTTTTTTTAATTTAAAATAATCGCGATCTCTTTAACGTAGTCGCATTATACGCTTGAAACGTTCTGTTTGTTTAAGACATCTCCTTGTTTGGATTTTTTACTGTTTTTTTTTAAACTGTTAAAATAAGAATGCCTAATAATTGAATAATCCTTATAAAAGCAAAAAACAGATTTTGCAATGAAAAATTGTCTGAATATGTTTTTGGATCGGTTTCCTCTCATTCAGTCACACTGCCGTAACACGTGTCCAATAAAAAACCTTACACTTACTTCTGTAAAGGTTTTTCTAATGCTATGGCTTTTATATTTTACAGGATATTTAAAGGGTTCGATTTTTCATTGGTAATGTTAGGTATAGTTTATTTTAAATAAAGCCCATAAAGTTAGACTTACCACGGTCAATTTTTTTTCTAACAAAAATCATTACTGGGGCAACATTTTCTTACCGTCTGTATCTGCTGTTTGTATGTACACAATCATCATCTTAGCAAGGTCAATCGAACAAGCCCAAACACGGTGACTATCTTATTTCGTTTGGAGTTCCTACGTACACCAAATCTCAGCTCAATCCGACACAGAGGGGTTCAAAAGTTACAAAATTTGACACACATTGCAAGTTCGTTTTTACCCAACTGCCGAAGGAGGAGGGTTTTGTGTTTAACAGCCTATATACAGGGTGTAAGAGACGGCTCACCGAAAACTGAAACCATAGCTTCAGACCATTCTACTGAACTGAAATCCAGTGGAAATTTTCCCGGGAAAACGAAAATTTTCTCGTTGGTTTCAGTTTCCGGTGAGCCGTTCCTTACACCCTGTATAGGTATAAATAAAGGGTGTAAGGGTCGGCTCACCGAAAACTGAAACCATAGCTTCATACCATTGCACTGAACTGAAATCCAGTGGAAATTTTCCCGGGAAAACGTATTTTTTCTCGTTTTTTACGTGAAAATGCCGTTTTTACAGTTTTTTTTACATAATGAGCTTCAGTATGTCATAATAATATTATGTTGTCCTAGATCGATTTATATGCAAAAACATGGGAAAAAAAAGAGGAAATTTTCGGTTTCCCGGGAAAATTTCCACTGAATTTCAGTTCAGTACAATGGTCTGAAGCTATGGTTTCAGTTTTCGGTGAGCCGTCCCTTACACCCTGTATGTATGTTTGTTCCTTTGTCGCGTTCTGGAAACTAAACACGTGGACTGATTTTGATGATTCTTATATCAATCGATTTGTCCTAATCTTGTGAGTCACTAGTGATATGATAGTAATAAAAAATCAATATGGCGGGAACCAGACGCCATATTGTAATTTAAAAAAAAGTCGACTAATTATGGCAAGTGGGGTATCGTTGCATAGGTATTTAAAAATGATATTTAGGTTTCTTACATCGTTTTTCATTTTAAATGATAATTTAGGATTTATAACGATTTAAGTTGGTTAGTAACAGTCGGGTTTAAAGCTTCCTTTTGTTATGTTATTAGAATCCCTCTTTGAATCCTATTCAGATTACTCTACTTTAATGACACTTCAGTAACCGTTCAGTCACTGTCAATTTGGGTTCGTTGTTTCGTGGAAATAAGAAAATCTTTAAAATAGTTTTTTTTTTTTTTTATACATTTTTTTTTAAAGTATAAACACTTTAGTATCCTGTATCTCAAGAATCAAACTAGTTTACTTGGTCATGATAGTTTTTTTTTCAAATTAATAAATAATACGAATGTACTTTAATTTAAAATAATTTCCAAAATTTTGTATTATTAAACGGTACTTTTGGAGCTTCTTTTTTCTAAACAGTCTCCGCAGTCTTATAAAACACTTTAGACTTATAACAGACTGTTATAACTAAAAAGAAATTCAACAAAGGGTTGGTATTGGAAAATAGGGAGTTTGTGCACGTTTGACTCTAGTGTAATTTAATAATACATTATAAATAATAACACACTCACGTCTTGATTCCCAGAATGGGGTAGGCAGAGCTACAGAATTACCAATTAACTAAGTACCAATAAGTCTCAAAATGTGTTGCTTTTTAATTCTGTATCCACATTTTGCACAATCTGGATGAGATGTTTTATCAGTGCATATTAATGACAGGTTGCAAGCCCATCGCCTAACAATACTACAAGCCTTAATTCAAACAATTAATCAGTTTATTTTATTTCAGACGCTGACGATTAAACAGACAAGAAAGACCTTTAATGCCAATTCTAAGTTACTAGGAAACTTAAAAAAGGACGGTTTTACCCAGCCGTAGATGAAAAATTATAATAAAAATGACAAAATAATTATGAAGTGCACTTTTTGATTAATAATGAACGTTGAAAAATCACTCAACCACAAAACTCTAGGTTAAGTCTTATATGGTTAGATTTCAAAATTTAACCTTTCGTGTACCGGAATTATATTCAAATTCATAATGGTATCATACTAAAAAATGAATGTATGTGGAAGAAGCGAAAGAAATAAGATCGTAGCAAGTGGAAAAAAGTGGTCTCTGCCTACCCCTCTGGGAAACAGGCGTGATTTGATGTATGTAATGTGGTTCACTAATGTTTGACCAAAAAATTATCGACAAATAGTCATTTGACAAACAACGTTTCACCAAATGATCATTTGGCAAACGAGACAATTGACAAAAGTATCATCTTACAAAAACTCACTTAGCAATTGATCATTTAGCAATTAGTTTACCTATTTCTGGGCAGAAAAAAAAACAACCTCGAAGGCCAAGGCGGGAGCCAAGCTCCCGCCTTTGCCTTCTAACCTAACCTATCCGAGTCGGTTATGCCCTGATACGTCTTCCTCGTAAAATGTAAATTTAACTGTTGATCATTTGGAAAAATAAGTCATTTGTAAAATGACTAGTAGTAAAATGATCAATTGACTTAACATTTTTTTGCAAGACGTTGTTTGTCAAGTGTAATTTTGCCAAATGTCTTTTGGTCAAACGGCAGGACACCATGTAATGTAATGAAAAATGAATATGAAAAAAAAAAAAAACTCGAGTGGTTAAAAAAAATGATGAAATGTATTTAAATATAAAATCAACTTACATTTTCTTGTTGGTGCTTGTCGATGCTCGCGAAGAAACTTCTTTTTTTAAAACGCGACGTCCCCTACCCCGTTCTTCGGCAATAATACAGAAACTAAGCGCAGATTATTTCCAAATAGTAATAAAAGCGTCGCTCGACTAAAAACCGAGCTTTCCCGATTTGACCCGAGCGAACGATCCGTTAAAGCCCTATATCGTAATTTTCATTAAAAACCGTTAAATACAGATATGCAATTCATGAATGTATGGAATTTTACCTATCCCCAAATAAGCTTTGAACTGTTTACGCTGATATGGGATGTGGTCGGGGCACCTCAATCACAATCAAACAGTAAATTAAAAATGTCTAAACGATTTTAAACCTATATGAATAGCCCAAATATTTTATCAGCAATTAAATTTTAATAAGTTACTTATTAAACTATTATACATGAGCAGCGGTTAAATATTTTAAATGAAATAAACGTTTTTCGTTTTAATAATCACTGACTTTATTTAGACACGCGTGCGCCTAACGGAGTTCGAGAATGAATGACGGCTTTCCAGTGGCTGTGGTGAAAATGTCTAACCCTCTCATGAATTTCAATTGAAAAAGGGTACAAGTAATCCATGTAAATTGCCTCCAAGTTAAACCTTCTCCTTAACGTATTAAAGTGACGCATATAGGTCTTCTCTAGTGCGTCCCTTTTGCAATAGATTAACAAAACAGAAGGTACAAATGTTTCTTCGTTCACTTTTCTTTTCGTTTCACAGTCGGGGCAGAAACAATATTGAAATGAGATATTTTAGCATTCTGATGATAAATATCATACTTTATTTTATCATTGCTATAATCTTACTAATCTTATTAATAATATTATATATGCGAAAGTTTGGATGTTTGTTAGTCAATCACGCCAGAACGGCTGAATAGATATGGATGAAATTTAGCATAAAGATAGACTATAGTCTAGAAAAGCACATAGGCTACATTTAATCCAGAATAATTGGACAGCTACACAATGATATTTTATATTAAATGTGAAACATGAGATATACAATTAGATATCGCATGAGTGCGATAAAAACGGGCGAGCAATTTGAAACAACGATTTATCTCTTTCTTACAATAGCGTTCGCTACGGATTTCCGTCTTTGTCGGTATCAATATGGTAACATAGCATAATAACACTAGTTTGGACGAGGTAACTAAAGACTTACAGTGGTTCAAGTGAAATTAATCTCCTAATTGTGGTCTTAAAACTTAAAAACATCCTATAAAAACGGTAAAAGATACAAACGTAAATTAAAGTATGCTTATAATGGTACCGACCCCGAAGATAAACAACAAATACTAAAAATGGTCAATTGTGAGATGGACTCGCTCTGATTCCGTTCGAAATCGAATTTAAATCAAAATGTGTTATAGACTAGGAGCGACGATCTTCGCAAGGTGGCTGGCAAGAGCTGGATGAGAGTGCCCATGAATCGTGCTCGTTGGCGTGCAATGAGAAAGGCCTATATCCAGCCGTGGACTAATATAGGCTGATGATGAAGATGATGATGATACCTACATTGCGGCGGGGAAACCTTCGACACGCGGTTGACCGGTTTTTTCATGTTATATACAATTCCGTTGCGTATCGTTCACCAATGCTAAGCAGTTCATTGAGTGCACCAACCGAAGGAGCCTGCAGCGCTATATCGTCGGCATAGCTGATGTTGCACAACCTAATTCCACCTACAAAACAACCCGCAAACATGCCGTTTAACTTAGAACAGTGTATTTGTCAACACCACATCATTGACTTGATTTCCATACCAATATTGAAAAGTGCAACACTTAGACTTCAATCTAATAATTGACTAGGTCAAATGCCTTTGAGAGATCCGATTTATATCCTCGTAAGGCCCACCACACTGCAAAATGGGAGTTTTTTGTAGCTGGGACTTTGAATCTACAATCAAGGGAATAAAGTTCAATTGCGATAGTTCGAAAATGCCATTATCAGTTTATGAACATAGGAAAATAAACCTTATTCTTATTGTCACAGAGTTCAAAGTAAATTGCCTTGATTATGTACGTACATCCTATTGCACACTGAGCCTTACGCGGTTAAAATCGTATGGCATCAACAAAAAAAAACCGCCTCCGTATTTTGTAATTAGGCATTCGAGAGGATGCCTATTGACGGAGGGAATGCAGTGTCTCAAACATTCATCATCCCAAGTACTATGCTCATAGAAGCCTGAAAATGATCCTATAGCCCTGACCGTACCACCGCTTACCAATCCAAAAGACACATTCATGATGCTGCACCAGGCAGCGATCTCAGTGCGCCCATGACCAGCGCACTATAGTCTAAAGTCGCATAACTACAAACCAATGATTCCGTGTCTCGTCTCATCATCGCTGCACCCGCAGGCGTGGAGCCGATCAGATGTTTGTATTGAGGGCAGCGCGACCAGTGCGAAGTTGGTTGAGGGTGCGCCAGTCTCGTCTATGCCAACCGTATCGCTTCATTTTGGTACCTGCTTGGAACCGAACTTACCCGACATGAAAAAGAACCACGACTGGGACCAATCGCGCAATATGTTAAAATCCGTCTGCAACAGCGTTTGAGAGATGTTGTGTGAATTTAACAGACCTGGATTTTAACAGGTGGGGGCTGTAAACTCCGAGAACAAGGGAAGGCTAGGATTTTACGAGCCTCCCTTAGTAGAGCGGCCTTCCTTCTTAAGTCGGGAGGAGGGATCCAGCAGTGTACAGGCAGCCAGTATATCATCGGTGTAGCTGCAAAACCGCGTTAGTCACATTTTAAACAAGGAGCGAAATGAACTTTTTTAATAAGGTAGTAAGGTTTATTTTGCTTTATCATATATTTGTTTGTTACGCGGTTTTGCAGTAACACTGACGATATTTGGAGTTATTATAGCGTGTTGAAGATGCATCGCGGGGTGCTTCGCTTGACATCAATCTTAGTGGTGTGCGCGCTTCTCAACCAGGCCGAAGGACAATCCTCCGCGGCAGAAAACACAAGTCTGAGGTCATCATCATCATCATGTCAGCCGAAAGACGTCCACTGGCTGGACATAGGCCTCCCCCAAAGCTCTTCACTCAGACCGGTCTTGTGCTTTTCACATCCACCGCGTTCCCGCAAGTTTTCCCGCAGATTTTCCGTAAAACGGCTTTAGTATTCGAGCTGAAAAATCTTTGTACTACGGTTCCTAAAGAAGTCTGTAGGTAAAAAAGTACAGAAATTGAACTTACAGATTGTTTACTTTAAAAAAAGTGGTAGATGAGTCCCGAGTGGTGTGGTTTCTAAGAATTTATCATTAATAAAAATAAGCTATGTGGAGGAATGATTTGATATACTTTTCGTTCTTGATACTATTTTGGATCACCCTACTCTACATACTCAAACGGTGTGTTGTCTGAGATAGAGAGAGATAGAGTTTTCAGTGGCGTTCGGCGTTTTGCTCTGCGTTACTTCTAGTGCAGCGTTTCTGGTCCCGCTAGGAAGTGGAAACGCTTATATTGAGTTAAGCCCTGCACTATTTTCCAATATAAGGACTTTATCATCTCAGGTGCCTAATATATTTACCACTGATACATAATCCAACTAATTCAATTTAGTTTTCCAATAATTGCCTCTAGTACCGATTTAAATATAAAAACAATATACATATAAATATTCGAGGCGATAGGGGGTCACGTTGCCGTATTCCGCTCCTGATAGCAGGTGATCCTGTAGTCTCTAGTTTTACTCTACATGTGTTATTTATTATATTAGGACTTTAAAAAAAACAACAAAAAATATCTAAATATTGCCTAACTTTTAATACCTATTAATTACAATTTATTTTTGAACAACAGCGTGACACCGAACGTGTCGCTTCTGTTATGTTAATCTACTTTCGCTACGTTTTTGTCCTTTTCGCTCCAGTAGTCGAAGGAATACTGTTTTCTCTTTCTCAAATATTACATCCTTGCATCTAAATATTAAGAAAAAAATACATTTAAACTGCATAAAATAATATGTAAAATAATAAAAAATGTTAACAACACAACTATTATTTTTTAACAATAATCCTACGAGCTTTTTGAATGGTTTTTGAGTTTTGTTATTGCAGTTCCTCGAGTCGGTATTTAAAGGCCGGAGCTCTGAATTTCAGTACAAATAGTTGCAGACTCCTGAAGCGAACGGACGTGTTTCATGAGTCCTCTGATACAAATAATTATCAAAGAAATGACCCTGGTGTGTAGGGGCTGCGACGAAGTCATAACTAACAATTCCTTCATGAAGTGCTCCAACAAACGGTGCAAGAAGCTGTTCGAGATCGACTGCCTGGCCATCCAGCAGGAACAGTTCGAGAAATTCACTCAGGAGTACAGGGGCGTGTGGGTGTGCCCTGACTGCGTCTTTGCGCACTTCACGTGCGTTAACCTCGGTCTGCCTGGACACAAGAACTACATTATGGCGTCGGCGGCAGATAATCAAGCCCAAGCCCGCACCGAGCAGAAGGTAGAGGACGACGACAAGTTCCGTGCGGAAGTCTTTTCGCGTTTCGACAGACTCGAGGCTCAAGCTGCTTCGCTTCCCAACATACTTGTTGAGGAATTATTGTTGCTGAACAAAACCGGGCAGTCTGACCTCTACACCAGAAACAAGAATCTGGAGGACAAGGTGACAACTATTGAAAATAAAATGACTGCCCATGTCAATCAACTCACTAGCCGTGTGATGCTGCTGGAGAGCTTCATGGGCACTATTCAGCGGCAGCTTTATCAGTTGGATCTGAAGAAGCAGTCTCAGAACATAGCGGCGAGCTTCAGCGCCAGTCGCAAAAATGAGCAAGCAAGTCCTAAGCCTTCTGAGGGCGGAGCAATCAAGCCGGGAGAACAGGTGCAGGGACAGGACGAGGATGCCGCGCTGGAACTCATCTGCGGGAAGAAAGACAAGAAGAAGGGAGGTAAGGGGCAACTGGAGAGCTGGACCATGCAGATTTAAAAGAATCGTCGGCGTAAAAACCAAGAGTTCCTGCATCAGTAGAACAAAATTTAATTATATAAATTCTTGGTCGACAATTTTTTTTAGTTGTAAATATAATAACTTTGGTTTTTTATTAATTATTATTATTCCTTGCGCTTCAATAAGTCTAAAAACCAATTGTATAATTTTATCAGGCTTACGAAATCTCTTGTTTTTATGCATTTTGAGTAAAGTTCTTCTTACTCGGTTTTTTTAGGTTAGAACTGTGACCACATTAGTAATATTTATGCTATTTGTGTTATGCAAAACGAAAGTATATTAGTTTTAACGCCATGCCACGTATTGTTTATTTTTAAAAATTCATGAACCCATTTTTAATTATACTTTAACTACGGAAAACGCAATAGCGTCTAAACACAAAAGTTATTCATTTAGGATTTTAGTTTCAGCTTACAATTATAACATATACTATGTGTGTCATATATTGTAAGCAAAAAAAAATAAAAAATGTGTGTAGGTTTCAGATTGCTATCAACAGCTGACCCTTTAACCTGTGTGACCGCTTGAAACCTCGCCAAAAAAAAATGGATTAGCCTAGTATGCTTGTAGTTTAAATAGCAGTCGGTAACAATGTTTTTAAACGCCGCTATTATATTAGAAATAAAGCTTGTAGCCAACCTCTCCTGTTTCATTATCTTACCCGTATAACTTATTTAACCCTCCCTTAAACCTATATCCTGTCGGGTAAAGGTAAAACTTAAGCAAAGCCCCTCGTGCATGTACTTGTGTACAAAACTTAGAATGCCAAACCGTCTACGTGTTACATGCAAGAAAGGTTTTTCTTTAAGTTTTATATCTAGCGTGCCGCTTAGCCGAAATATTTTGATCAAATGTTTCATTTTCTAAAAATATACTAATGATACAAATACCCGTAGGTACATAAAATTCTGGAGACATTAAAAAAACAGCTGCCACGCGAAATAATAAGTACGTGGCAAAAGAAAGGGAATGTTCCATTCGAGTCAAAAATACTTCCAGATGGGTACATATTACTTTATCGAAACACATAATTATCATATGATCGAACAGCATTTCTGGCAGTATTAATTTTTTCTTTGTTATTCCCAAGTAAAACATAATTATATCAGTAGAAAATACCGTTCGATAAAATGAAATCGATAAAGTAAAATTCGTCTAAATTATGGGTAGAGAGACCTAAAATCAGTCAAATAATTATATTATCTTAGTGCTCAGTAGTAACACACAAATAAACCAAGACGTACAGTCAGCGTCGAAATATAGCTGATCACTTATTTGACTTGTAAAGCGACTGGAAAGAAAAGTTGTTTACTTTTGATGCCAACTATCCAACATATGTGGTCCATCATCAAGCAGCCTCTCTCATCTCTCATCTTACAGAGAAAATTGACCCGCCATTACTATGTGAAGTATATAACCAGACCTAGGAATATACAGGGCAAAATTAAATGACAGCTAGGGATTGCTTATATCGATAAACTCAGTTATCGATGCTTTTCCCATAAACTACTGATCGCTCCAAGTTTTGTTTGTAAAAATATTTTTTTATTGAAAGTTTGCAAATGAAACAAAATAGCAACATAATATATTTTGTTCTTTATTTTAAAAGGATTTTTTAACCTTCACTCATCATCATAATATTTATGCATTATTGCGGTTAAATAAGGCGAAACAATGGAGTCATTAATAGTACAGAACAGATCGAAAGGGTCATTAATAGTGATCATTTATATCCATTACACATACATCTTTAAACTAAATAAAGACCGTAAAAAGAACACGACTTTAAGGTTAAGGTTAGGTTAGGTTAGGTAAGGAAAGTTCTTTTGCGTATAATTTTCAATTTCCAATGTTTAAGGTACTGGCCGTCAATGTGGTGTTCGTTTTTTCCACACTGTATACATCGATTTCAAAATGAGGCTTTATGACTGAGAGGCGCAGCATTGAATTAAAAACTTCTAGTGCCTCATCTCTTTTTATATCATTCGACGTGAAATTGAGGAAACGGATGAAGCCCTAACTTTGATTGACTGTGACATACGTCATTTGGCAAATTAAAAGATCATGTGAATAAAAATAGCAAACTTTTCGATTACCAATAACGTTTATAAAGGAGATGTAATCAATTTGGTATTTTGTTATAAATTTGTTGAGGTTCTTAATTTAACTTACCTCCCTAATATACAATAAGGTAGGTATCATAAATCACTGCTGAATTTCTTGCGGCGTTTCTTCTCAGCAGTGTTCTCTTGCGAAGCGCTGGTAGATTATTGACGTGTAAAAGTGCCCGTGCGGCCTACTCACTGAATATATGTCTTTATCTTATCTTTGATTTTATCTGTATCGTCTAACATCACATTAGAACTATTGCCCTCGTACGGTAAAGTCTAGATAAGTGTTTTTATGATTCAAATCGTATCGGTCGAAGAGCGGCGCTTTACAATTCTCTTAAGTTTCTCACCTATAGTTGATAGGGTATCTACCAACGCCCAAGAAAGAAGCGCCCTAAGTCTGATCCCCGGTAAGGAAAAAAAAGTTTAGGTTTCTGACGTGTATTTATGTCTTGATATGTAAAAAGATAAAAAAAAAAGATGTTTATTCAGTAAGTAGGCCGCACGTCACGTCGACGTTTTACACGTCAAAAATCTATGCAAGTATGTTTATCTTGTTGTGTACTCATAGTACAGACAACAACTTAAATGGAGCACTAAAACCCTGTTAAGAACCCTGTTATTTAATCGTTTGTTTAAAACTTTCACGATTTTAACGCACGTTTTATGCTAGCGAATGCTTTTAACAGTCCTACACAGTAGTGTAAGTATTACTAGCAATTTTTTAAAAGCAATCCGTAATCCTAATCCTAATCCTAATCCTAACTTAATATTATAAATGCGAAAGTAACTCTGTCTGTCTGTCTCGCTTTCACGCTAAAACTACTGAACCGATTTGAATGAAATTTGGTGCACAGATAGTCTAGAGCCTCAGAAAGGACATAGGCTACTTTTGATTGCGAAAAAGGGTTTGTAAGGGGTTAAAAGGGGGGGGAGTCGCGGGCAAAAGCTAGTTTTGTACAAAACACGAGTGATCAATATACTGTATTGAGCATACGAATATCAAAGGGTCTCAGCTCCTGCCACAAAAGGCTTGCTTGCCCCTTTGTCTGCTTTATTCTATAAAAATAAAAATTATATTAGATTGGTACAACAAAGCCACCCTCGTGTTAATTAAAATATATAACCCTTTTAACGTTTGAAAGTAACAATGGTCAAGTAGGTATATAGGGAGTTTCCGTGACAACGCTATTCTTTCATCTTAATGTTAGAAGGGCATTTAAAAGGAGACAAAATTATATACGTTAATTGAGTATATAATGGGGGTTTTGTTATACAACAAAAGGCTATCAGCTATGGTCGAGCTATAATGACTAGTAAAGAGGATATTGTTAACAGCTAAATGCGTACAAAAGAAGTGCATAATATCTTGTATCATTTTTAAACAATGGCATTAAAAGAGGTGTTTTTAATAAGTTTAGCGTGTGTGTGTGTATGTCGGTGTGTGTATATATTCAATAGTAATTATATAATAAACAAATAAATATCAGGGGACTATGTCATACCAATTGATCTAGCCCCAAACTAAGCTCTAGCTTTGTGATATGGGTACTAGACAACGATATTAATACTTATTTAGAGAAATATATACAATATAGACCCTCGCGCTCATCACACAAATATCTACTCTTACCGTGATTCGAACCCAGGACCGCTAGCTTTGTAGGCAGGGCTACCAACTAGGCTAAGGCGTCGTATATTAACAAACAACTCGTCTTTCACTTCATTGACGATATATTAAAACCTTAAACTCCCCAAGGAAAGGAATAATTTATTTTATCTGTGCCCTCTTCTTCTAAAGTTTTCTTTAAATAGCTCCTTTACAATTATGGCAGTTAGGTTGGAAATGAGACAGGCTGAATCAATTCCTTTTTTGAAGAATCTTTTAAAATAACACCTGTTGTCGCTTCCTTCGTTCTTTTCCCTATATACATATATGTATTTAAATGATATTGATCTATATTTTTAATTTTTTTAATTCAGTTTGCGCCGCGTGCCTATTTCTATTGTATATTTTAAACCATCTCTTCTTTGTATGGTTATCTGGAAGAGATCGCTATTTAGCGATAATACCGTCTGTTTGTACTTTTTTTTTCTTTTACAGCCGTTACTTGGTGTATATGGTGTTTCAATACAGTGGCTTGTATTATATAAACTAAAACAATATTATTATTTCCCTTCGCTGATGACATGTACATATGTATTATGTACCTATGTAAGTTGTACGTAAGGCTGCACTGCAAAGGTTATACCTGGGAAATTCCTCTATGGTATATTCAAAATAGGAAAACGGAATGTTTCCTGAGATTTAAAAGACGGCTGTCAAGGGCAGACATATGGAAGCCTTGTCATCATCATCATAATCATGTCAGCCAAAAGACGTCCACTGCTGGACATAGGCCTCCCCCAAGGCTCTCCACTCAGACCGGTCTTGAGTGGCGTCCGCGGACCGGGAGACGAGCTGTAGGTAGTGATGACCTTGTGAAGATCGCGGGAACGCGGTGGATGCGAAAATTGCGAAAAGCACAAGACCGGTCTGAGTGGAAGCCTTGTGAAAGAACGTAATTGAATAAGCTAATATCAATAAAATGTAATAAAGTTATTAAACGTTCACTCGATTTAAATTAAACGCCCACTCTCTCAAATGTCGTGGGGCTACTGATTAGGCCGACCTGCGTCATTTAAAATAGCATAATATTAGAAAAAAAAACTGAAATAATTCCAAGTGTGAGTTAGGGTCGCGTTGATTCAATTTTAAATCGAATTCAAATTGGAATATACTCGTAGCAAGTGTTTGTCAAAAATTACTTTTTTGGACAAGCTTTTGTTGCTGACGGTACGAGTACTTTTCCAAAATCTTTATTTGCGTATCAAAACCAAACTATTGAGTCCTAACACGGTGGGTCTACGGTAAGAATAGCGGAACCGGACCTGTACTTGTATTGCATAGAAAATAAAGTTCATAGCAAAATGACTATTTTCTTTTGTGGTTACGAAGCATGTTATCTTACATGGACCCTCGGAGAGCGAATCTATCTCGCACCTGACCGGTTTTTTTTTGTTGAACTGATTTCATATCTGTAACGAAAAAAACAAGATAAATGTGCATGTTATTCGAGTAAAGATTCAAATCAAATTCATTTATTAGTTACATTATATTAGTTTTATAAAATACTAGTGACGCGCCGTCGCTTTGCTTCCATTTATGTACATACATAACAACCTTCTTGCATCTTTCAATTTATTGATTAAAACCGCATTTTAAAATCCGCTGCGATGTTTGAAAGATCCGAGCGGACATACAGACGGCCAAAGAGCGCGAAACAACTTTGTTTTATACTTACTATGTACAGTTAACAGTTCTTTTTACAAAAAAATACCGCCGGCGCCGCGCTATACTCAGTAAAATTTGAGTGACATTAAACTCGTTCCATTTTCAAACTTGTGTAATTTTGAGAATTGTGACGAAGGAACTTAATGAAATTTCTAAATTCAAAATATTTATTCAGTAAATTGGCCACATGTGGGCTCTTTTAGACGTCGGTAATGTACAGTGAATCTTCCAGCGCTTTGGACAAGACCATCATTGCGGAATGCGGAGATCCTGTTACCACGTTCCAACTGTCCTTACATTACAAGTCAATTTATTCTTACTTTGTTAGGTTAGAACTGAAATTGCGGGCACACCTAAAATATAAATTCAAGAAACATCAGTTGTTTATGGGTATGTTATGGGTAGACCTAGAGATTTTCGTAGCACGAACGACGTGTTGTCAGTGCTTGACACAATAAAAACATCGACAATCCTGTCATCGATAAGTACCACTTCAATGTCATAGAGCAATTTTCACTGAAGTATATAAAATAATAATAAATTGATAGTTTTGTTGTTAATTTATTATCCTTATTTAAAGTTTTAAAACGCATAATATTGTTTTATGAATCATACGTTTATGTTTTTCCTAGACGAAATACATACATACATAAACTCACGCCTTCATTCCCAAAGTGGGGTGGGCAGAGCTAAAGAATAGCCATCAATTTTTAAAACTTGTTGATAATTCTCTAACCACACTTTGCACAATTAGGCTAAGAAATGATTTCGCTATTTCCTTATTAGGTACTTCAACGAGTTTTGGGACATTGTGAATATTTTCTTGATAACTATATAATGATGTACAATTATTTCCTCTATGACGTTGAAGTGATTGTTATCGATAACAGGATTGTCTATGTTTTTATTGTGTCATGCACTAACAACACGTCGTTCGTGCTAGGAAAATCTCTAGGTTTGGTTATGGGTTTTCTTTCAAGCATATTAGGTTAAGGCCCAAAAAATTGGCCACGCTCACTCATTTAAATTTTCTATGAAGCTTTCCTGTTCATCATCATCATCATGTCAGCCGAAAGACGTCTACTGCTGGACATAGGCCTCCCCCAAACTAACTTTTCCGTTGTGATACAAAAATTTGCCATACAATTATAGGCATAATTTTCATCGTACAACGGAACTTTTTCGTGCGTTGTTTGTATGTTTAACTGCATTTAACTATGGTTACTTTTTGGTCCTTCCTTACCCATTAATAGTGTATATTATTACTAATTTTCTAAGAAACTCTATCACTGTGATTGTCGCCTGGTTTTAAGGTTACCTACCAAATACTTTTAAAATATGCTCTATTGTTTTTCTAACCATTCATGGTCATGGCGTCGTACAACTTACAAAGAACTAATATAACCTCGACATAAGCCTTGAACCGGTACCGCTGCTCTAATGGTATAAATATCCCATTAAAGCTATCTAAAAACCAAACGTGTTATCAAGAGTATAAGAATGTATTTGAAATTAAAAAGGAAACACATGCGCCTTTAAAGAATAGCCTTAGAACGTGTGAACTGGTCCAAACGACGTAATTTTTTATCGAATTTAAACTCCTCTTTGGTGGAAGACAAAAAGGTCGTATTTCGAATGAATGTTCATAGACATACAGCTTTATGGATTGCAGGTAGTGGAAGTTGCTCACCTAATTGTAGTGAGGCTCATGGGTGATCTATTCCCATGACTTATTATGGGTTTAGTATAGAACTCAGTTCAAGATACAAAGAACTGCATAGCTGTTATAATAACCCCCCTGGACTTTTGGTTTCGTTTCTTTTACCCGGACTTGTTATTCATTGATTGATTTATTTAACAAAAAACATAAATGGTGAAATGAATTGACAACATTTCAAAAAAAAAAAGCGTTATTTATTTTTCGCGTTTATAATAGCTGGTTAAAAATTAGACTACCCGTATTTCTCAGTTTTTCTTTATTTAACTTAAATTCGTCGTTAATAATTTATTAAAGAAATAGTCATTAAAAAGACCGTATATCCAAAGTTAGGAATACTGATGTCGTGATCTTAGCATGACATAAAATAAAAAAGTAACTTTAAACAGATACAGAACTGACTGTCATGTCATGTCACTCACTTGTCAATCATTCGCTGCCGTTCGTTCACAAATTTGTTATTTTGCGTAATTTAATTAACTACATAATTTGTAGACGCCATTAAAATAAATAAACTATTTTGCGTTTACTGCTTTGCATCTGCTTTGAGTTTCATCCGTCAGACAGATAAAAAATGAACATGACAGCTGTATTTTTTTTTATTTTATAAATACACTATAAGTGTATTCCTAACATTCACAATCCAACTTTTTTTACTGTTTTTCCTAAATATAAAAAAAACTACTGCATAAAAAAATCCAAAGATATTTTTACTGTAATCAGCAGTGTAAAATCTAGAAACGGTATTTTATTTTACTACCTTAGCACATAATGAATTGTTGTCAATTGCCTAATGCACTCTCTAACAGTCAACCGAATAATCACACAGAAATGAGCAAAAGTGGAGCACGGGAAAATTAAAACGGAAATCAAAGGAAAAAGTACTCATAAAACAATAAATGTATATGAAATGCATATGTTTACATATAAACATATATATACCTGTAAACATAACACCTGAGACTAAAACATATTCAGACATGGGTCTAACCTACTATACACAAATTCTACGCAACACCTTGTTCCAGATAATACTTACGAAGCATTCGCTTGAAAGAGACCTTGATAGGGAAACCTTGTAGGATAAAGAGAGAAAGAAAAGGAAAGCCATTTACACTAATCAGTGAACGAAAACGAGATGAAGTCTACACCCGTAAATGTGGCAATCTTAGAATCCTAACCTAGGATCAACATGAGTGACCTATTTAGTTCTCTTGTAATTACACACATCCTGTTCTCTCTCACAGGCATTGTTTCAAGAGTGACAAAGATAGCGAATCTAAATCTCTGTGGTTATCCGTGTAACGCCCTCTTCTTTTATTTTCCGTTTACAAACCCGGTTTACATAAGACTTAAAGGGATCCATTGACTGTCAGTTTACCTTTCAGTAAAATCATTTTCAACCACAGCTGACAACCCAGCCAACTACGGGAGCGACCACACCAGAGCTTGACGGTGCGTAAATTACGGTCCGTCAAAATTACGCCATGTTACTATGACCCATTTTTTTGTTTACGCAACGTCACCGTATTTTACGCATCAGTGTGGCCGGTCCTTACATTGATTTAACTTTGATCTTATTAAATTCAAAATCAATTGGGATTGGGATACCTACACCTGTTTAAACAATGTATCTACATACATACATACATACCTTCACGCCTGTGATCCCAGAATGGGGTAGGCAGAGCTACAGAATTACCGACAACTTTAAAAACTTGTTGATAATTCAGTAACCACATTTTGCATAAATAGGCTAAGAAGTTTACTAGCGTATTAGTGACAGGTTGCAAACCCATCGCCTAACAGTACTACAAGCCTTTATTCCCTTAGCCGCCTCTTACGACATCCACGGGAAGACATGGAGTGGCACTATTCTAACCCGGCAACCAATTTTTTTTATATGTTACAATGAATGTATTCTATTTATAATTAAGAAATGACTTTTCATTCGACCCCTAAAAGCGTTCCGATTGCGCTATATATCATGCTATAACAACCTTTGTTATGAGTCGTTTTCGGCTTTTGATATTTCTTATGGGAATTAGTGACAAACAAACTGCGCCGGCATAGAAATAAAACTCGATTTCCCGTTAAACTGATGGCGTATACCCCCTTTAAAGTTTTGTTATTTCAGTTTCCATGGTAACGGGGTTGTGGCCGCCCAAGTTTTACATTCCTTATCGTCATTGGTACATGGTGTTGGAATTAGCTCCTTGGCTCCTCCCAGCTGGTTGTGGTTTTGGACCGAATTCTATTCAAACTCCACGCCATGCTAGTATAAAAATAGCTTTAAATCGGGAAGTGACAAGTGACGTTGGTAAGACTTATTAAATGAGAGCTGGCTTCCTCGTCGGCGTCAGTCACTGACGTCAATTCTGTGTTCTCTCAGTTTTCGAAAATGGCTAACGGAGGCATTGACGTCAATCCTATACGTTTTCGATAACGATAACATTTGCAGAGTGCTTCTTGGAGTAGTAGAAAGGAGTAATAAATCGTTAACTACTTTGAATTGACAACAATTCATTTTGTGCTAAGGTAGTAAAATAAAATACCGTTTCTAGATTATACTCTGCTGATTACAGTAAAAATATCTTTGGTTTTTTTATGCAGTAGTTTTTTTTTTTATATTTAGGAAAAACAGTAAAAAAAGTTGGATTGTGAATGTTAGGAATACACTTATAGTGCCCTTAGTCCATTTATTACCAAAGGAATTCAAAAAAATATACAACTGTCATGTTCATTTTTTATCTGTCTGACGGATTACTTGATTCGAACGACACGCTTTCGATTCTACGCAAAATAGTTTATTTATTTTAATGGCGTCTACAAATTACGTAATTAATTAAATTACGCAAAATAACAAATTTGTGAACGAACGGCAGCGAATGCTTGACAAGTGAGTGACATGACATGACACATGATACTTTTTGTTTATTTTATATCAGGCTAAGATCACGACATCTGGATTCCTAACTTTGTATATACGGTCTTTTTAATGACTATTTCTTTAATAAATTATTAACGACGAATTTAAGTTAAACAAAGAAAAACCAAGAAATACGGGTAGTCTAATTTTTAACCAGCTATTATAAACGCGAATAAATAATAATGTTTTTTTTTGAAATGTTGTCAATTTAAGCTATTTTACATGCCTACCAAGAAAGTAGAAGAATGATTTTATGTTGGGCCTCCATTCTAGGCGGTGAAAACCGGTATCCTGACTTTTTACCAGATCATCATTTGACAATCTATATCGTCGGTGAAACTGCAAAACCGCGTAAGTACCATTTTAGATAAGGAGCAAAATGCACCTTTTTAATAAGATAGTAAGGTTTATTTTGCTCTATCATAAATTTGTTAGTTACGCGGTTTTGCAGTATCACCGACGATATCATTTTACGAATTTTATTTCCCAAAAATATTTCATGCTCAAACCATTACACATTACTAGGGTTAGGAATTTGGTGGCATATCGTGGTTTTAGAATCCATGGAGTCGCTATTTCCTAATTATTATATTGGGTCCTTACCTATGAAATTGGCGTTATTTTTACGTGTTTTATTTCGTACGGAATTTATTTATTTCAATTTTAACTTCCAAAATATTTTTAAATTTAATTAATACACTACGCAACAAAGGTTTTAGATACAAATAATATGGTTCAATTTCTTACTTAATGTTTAAAATTAAAGTGTGAACTTACCTTTTTGTAAGTGCTGCAAGTTCAAGTGTTTCAATTACGTAGAGTTTTATGAAGCCAACTATTTTTAAGTAACTAAGATATGTATAATATACGAGGGTGGATTGAAAATGAAAAGTTCTGAGCCTGGTAAAAAAAAGTAACGGGCTCACTTTTTATAACAATTTTATTTTTCGACATATTCTCCATGAAGGTCAATGCACTTAGTCCACCTCGCCTCCGACTTCATTATCCCATCAAAAAAAAAAGAATCGCTGAGGTCGTTAAAATATGAGTCTACTGCTTCTTGTACCTCCATATTTGTCGAAAATATTTGTCCTCCCAAGTGTTTTTTGAGGTTTGGGAAGAGATGATAATCGGGAGGAGCTAGATCCGGCGAGTAAGGGTCATGCGGCAGCACTACAAATCCACAATCATATATTTGTGCCATTGATTTCGCCGAAGTGTGAACGCGAGCGTTGTCTTGGTGAAACAGTACTTTTTTCGACAGCATTCCAGGTCTCTTTATTTTAATTTCCTCACGCAGACGACGTAAAAGAGCACAATAGTAGTCCGAATTTATTACTTTGCCCTTTTCGAGATAGTCTATCATGATATTCATGATAACCCCCCTGCAATCCCAGAAAACTGAGGCCATTACCTTATTAGCTGACAAAATGACCTTGGCTTTTTTGGGTGGTGGTGAACCTGGTCTTTTCCATTGCCTGGATTGTTCTTTCGATTCTGTTGTACTGTGGTGGACCCATGTCTCGTCCATAGTTATAAAACGATTGAAAAAATCGTCGGAGTCACGTTGAAACATACATAAACAATCTTGGGAAATTGTAACACGTACTCGTTTGTTCTCGACTGAAAGCAGTCTAGGCACCCGCCTGGTTGACACCTTAGAAAATCCAAGAACATCGGTGATGATGTTCTGTGCCCGCTCATAAGAAATACCCATTGCTTCCGCTATCTCCACAATCTTCAATCGCCTATCCTTCATTATCGCATCTAATATATTATTGACATTTTCGTCCGTAGTAGCCGTCAACGGCCGCCCACTCCTAGGCTCGTCTTGAACAGTCTCCCGGCCACGTTTGAAACCACCTACCCATCTTTTTATGGTAGCATACGTTGGAGCAGATTGCCCTTATGTTTGATTCATATCTTCAAATATTTGTTTTGGTGTTAACCCCTTCTTTTGCAAACATTTTATGACAGAACGGTGCTCAATTTTATCCATTACTTGAAAAATCAGTGACCTTATGTAGCAATTCGAGCATAAAATGCAAAATTGTGACAGGAAAAAAACAAAAGATAGTGCATAATGGCGACTAAATATGGCACTTTGACCTGCCAGTATTTATTTGTTTTTTTTTTTATTATATTCAACCTTAGGCTCTGAACTTTTCAATGCACCCTCGTAGCTTAGAAGTGTCCAATATTCCTGACAGAATTTTGCTTGGTTTGCATTTGACGTTACTAAATAATCCGCAAAATTAAATGTATAATAATAATAATAAAATTCTCCATATAAAACGCCAATTTCATAGGTAAGGACCTAATAATACATGGCACTTTGATTTTGACCTTCAGGATGGACATGTTTCAAAATGAACTAAATACATTTTTGGTTTGGTTATTCAATACCTACTCATATTTGCTTATTTTTAATACTTTCACAGCAGAGATATCCTCCATACCAAAATGTATTTAAATTGGATTAGCTGTTTAATGAATAAATGAATTTTTAATTAATTTAAAGGGTCGGAAGGGGCCGCCCTAGGCGTACTTTTTCGAATCAAATCGGAGAAATACTGGAAAAGGGCCGAATCTTAAGTACCCGAAACCGACGTGCGTGCATGACTCGATGTATGAATGTTGAAGAAGCGAAAGAAATTTTTCAAGATCGTAGCAAGTGGAAAGAAGTGGTCTCTGCCTACCCCTCTGGGAAACAGGCGTGATCTAATGTATGTATGTATGAATTTTAAATTATTAAAATACTGAAGGTCAAAATCAATGTGTTATGTATTACAATAAATAGGAAACCGCGACTCCATGGATTCTAGAACCACGATTTGCCACCAAAAGTCCTAACTCTACACATTACATAGGTAAGGTTAGACTTTTGACCACAAAAGTTTGTAAAATGATGATTAAGAAAAACATTAGTGAACCGGTAAAAACCATTATCGTCTTTGACCTGAGGGGTTATTATGGCAGTTCAGTTTACGCTGAGAGAAAGGGACAGAGCTATAGCAGTTATATAGCTCTGTCCTATTCTCTCAGCGTAAACTGATCTGCTTGGCTATGTCATAATAATTCATCGGTTATCATATTGTCAACGTCTTTTAATAATAGCTTTTATTTTTCTGACAGTAATGGCAACCGCGTTAAAAACAATAAAAAACATAAGCGTTCAAAGACGATATCAAGAGACACGGCAGTGTGGTCTATTCCGACTAGTTACATTGTTAGTTCCATTGATGTAACTAGATGGACTTTTTATTCCTAGTAGTTACATTCAACGAAGATCGGTTCCGTAATGGAACTACATGGACTTTTTTTTCCAAGTAGTTACATTAATAATACTTATAATTAATTTATATAAAACGAATGCAACCTTATAAAAGGTACTTATTTTCAATTTCTTTGCCTATATTAAAAAAATGCTTTTATAAAACGAGTCGAGTCTCTTATGGCGGGAAATTAAAAAAACACAGTTGAATAATGATCATTTGATCTAATAATGTTTATTATAATATCAGTAATAAAGGCTTGCAGTACTGTTAGGCGATGGGCTTGCAACCTGTCACTAATACACTGGTAAACATCTTAGCCGAAATTGAAAACCTTCAGCAAAGTATTGTGGTGAATGTCCCTAATAAAATGTTCTACCATAACCTTAGCTCCAGCACGGTTTCATATCAGGTTTCATAAATAACATTTTTTACAGGAACGCCTCGTATTATGTAAGAAGGAAATGTGCAGAGGTATTATTACCATTAAACGATTTTCTTATCGAAAACTTCAACAAGGTACTTAGAGATAAATTAGCAAGCGTGTACTTCATACGAAGTCTTTGACAGTTGGAGAGAAGAGAACTGCTACGAGTCTTTAACTGTTGAAAGTGAACAGAAAGTACTAGGTAATGTTCATTAAAGAACTTGTGGACTAAATAGGTATTCTTCATGGCTAAGACCAAATGTTTGTTAGAGAATTTTTATCGTGAATAATAATTCTATCGACTAGTATAATAAAATTGCCAGTGTTTGTTTTATTATAATTTTAGTTAGTTGGAGTCCCGGGCAATGCAAGCGAGTTTTAGATAATCTTTGAATGGAATTTTGTATCTTTTAAAAATAAAGGAATGTCTCCTGGTAGAGTCTTGACGTTTAAAAGTGCCCGTGCAGGCCACTTACTGAATAAACGTCTTTATCTTTATCAAAATGAGCCAACTCAAAGGTCTAAGGTTGTTTCCCTCCAATCCCGACTTATTAATCCACACTGTATAGCGTTAGCAATTAGCGCCATCTCGGAGAACTCATTAGAAACTTTACAAGGGATAAGGAAGGATTTAATTTGCTGAAGCTTACTGCCCGCGCACTCGTTGTTGAAATAGAACACACGTAAGTTTTTATTATGATTGCTGTAATGAATGACTAATGTCCGTTGCTAATATTTAAACCACTGCGGGGATATTATGACATAGCAATGCAGTTCTGTTTACGCTGAGAGAAAAGGACAGAGCTGTATAACTGCTTTAGCTCTGTCCTTCACGCTCAACGTAAAATGAACTGCATACCTACGTCATACATAAGCCCCCTGATACCCCTCTGATAGATAAGGTACTTCAGGTAGAAAATTGACGTTTGAAAATCTATACCCAGTTTTAATATAAGGAAAGGTCATTAGATTGTTAAGTTATTTTTAAACCCTGGAACGGCAGACATAACGGCAAGTAAGTAGTACAACGCTAATTAATAGTTTTGTAAAATATTTGTACTTTCGGGGGAAGTCTTAACGCAGCGTGATATAGGATTAGTCAACAAGTAACGCCATCTAGGAGGGCGCATTGGAGGCTTTACAAGGGATGAGGAAATATTTAAATGGTTGAAGTGAAGTTGCCGCGGAGTGCGTTATCAGACCGCTGTGACATGATGGAAGAGAGATATTTCACACCAAATACGTACATTCATACGATATAATATCAACATGCCTAATTCTTCATAATGGATTAAAGACAAAGATAAAGATAAAGACATTTATTCAGTAAGTAGGCCGCACGGGCACTTTTACACGTCAAGAATCTACCAGCGCTTCACAAGAGGTGACCACTGCTGAGAAGAAGCGCCGCAAAAAACTCAGCAGTCAGTCATTTTTTTAAATATATTTCATATGACAATGGTAACTACTTAGTCAAAAAGGAAGGAAAACACACCAAAATCTTAAGATAGAAAGAGAGAAAAGGAAAAAAGAACTCCTACGTATGTGTATATAAGACGGTGCAAGATGACCACATAAGATTGATATGTTTTTCTACATCAACGGTGTCCCCCAGACAAGATAAAGCTTTTGAATTTGAAAAAATAAATAATATATTATTGATTAAGTTTCGGGTTTAGGCCAAGCATTTTTGTCTATTATATAGTCCTCGATCCTATAATACGCTTTAGACATTAACGACTTTTTCAAGTAATTTTTGAGTGTTGGAAAGGGTAACTTTAATACTACCTCAGGTAATTTATTATAGAAATGAATGCATTGACCAACAAATGATTTATGTACTTTACGGACGCGGAATTTTCGAATAGCTATTTTATTTTTATTTCTAGTATTTAAATTATGTATATCAGATTTTTTTGTGAAAGAATCCAAATTTTTTATAACATAAATAATATTCGCATAAATAAATTGTGACGCTACAGTTAAGATATTAATTTCCTTAAAAAGATCTCTTAAGGAGTCACGGGAATTTAAGTTGTAAATAGAACGAATGGCCCTTAGGTACAATGACACCTTGTTTGCCTTCTGTTCGGAATTGTCAATAGCGTAAACGTCTGTGTCATGTGGACGACGCGGTAGCCAAGTCGGTAGTGGCACTGCCTACGAAGCTAGCGGTCCCGGGCTATTTCCCCGGTACGGGCAAATATTTTTGTGATGAGCCCGAGTATTTGTTCCTGCGTCTTGGGTGATTTCTATGTATTTATCTATACAGGGTGTATATGGAGGGGTGGATCAAACGAAGGTCAAAGGTAGGGGACCTCAAGGGCCACCGAATTGACCCTGATGTATGTTCAGCGATTTTCATTTGTTTCAGAGTTACGAGCTTTTTTGTGAAAATTTCAGAAATGTCGGATTTCCGGCATAATTCCTTTGTGGTAGCTATACTATTCAACCTATGACTGTGTTTTTTTTGTTGAAAGTAGTCAGATAGCGGATCTAACAAATAACAATGCAATTTTGAGTCATGGCATCATACATTTTACAAGAAAAAATAAAACTCTCAATAATTTGAGCACATTGAAATTTTCCATGAGTAAGTTTATCTATTATCGTTTATCTATTACATTTATGGCGGGACGACCTGGACGCGTTTCTTGACAACTGGCCGGACGTTGCCACTGATAGGGATTTGTGGAAATTAAGGGGGGAGGCCTTTGCCCAGCAGTGGGACATTCAACAGGCTGATTAAAAAAAAAAAAAGTTTATCGTTGCCTTGTACCCATACTACAAGCCTAGAGCTTAGAGCTAGGTCAATTTGTGTGAGATTGTCCCCTGATATTTATTTATTTATCTGCTATGGTACCATGGTATCAATAATCTATCGCCAAAAAGTGAGTTCCATGAGCGGATGAAGCTTTGAGAAGAACATTATAAGGAATTCGCATAGCGCGACTATTTGTAGCCATTCTTTAGCGATGGAATACGCCGGTGAAACTGCAAAACCGCTTAAGTAATGTTTTAGGCAAGAAGCAAAATGCACCTTTTTAATAAGTCGGTAAGGTTTATTTTGCCCTATCATACATAATGATACCCTAGATCGAAGATCGTAGCAAGTGGAAAGAAGTGGTCTCTGCCTACCCCTCTGGGAAACAGGCGTGATTTAATGTAATGTAATGTAATACATTTGTTACTTATACGTTTTTGCAGTATCACCGATGAATAAGCTAATTAATCATCATCATCATATCAGCCAGTTGCATCCGTCCACTGCTGGACTTAGGCCTCCCCCAAGGATCGCCACAACGCACGATCTCCCGCCCTTTGCATCCAGTCACTGCCAGCTGCCTTCTTCAGGTCATCGGTACATCTATTAAAAATTCGTTGAATAAAAACCTATTCCATGTCAACTCCGTTTATCATTTAAATTTATTTTATTTTATTTGTTAGTTTATTCGCTGTTATAACTCAAATTCAGGGCGACTAGCACAAGTTGACTGCGATTTAGTGGCCGCTCGGATCTCCCTTTCTATCTAGTCAGTAACAAAAGAGACGACCTGAGCAACAAGCGAGGAAATATAACTCGTGCTATCTGTGCTGAAAAAAATCAAGCCGCTATTAATCTACTCCAACTCGGCTCGTAAACAGCGTACAGATTTGCTTGTCAGTATTTAGTTATAAAATATTGTTTTCCGTTACATCTACTGATGTGCAAGTTGCGGAAAGTTTCCAAAAAGTTGGAAAAGTTGCAAGAAATTTCCGGAAACTTTCACAAGAAATAGAGGAAATTTAAATTTAAGAAACGGAAAGTTTCAATCCCCATACAAAATTGTGAGAAGTTTCCGAAATTTTCCTACATGAAATTTTCCGCAATTTTGGAAAGTTTCCTTTGGCACATCAGTAGTTACATCTACGTTTGCTTTTACGCAAATTGGATAGTGTCAGTGGTGGGAACGTTCAGTGTATGAATTTAATGCTGCATATGCAAAATAACTACTAAATATAAAAACAGTTTTTTTTTGTAGCATGGCAAGGCATACGAGCACACAGGCCATCTGATGTTAAGTGGATACTGTGACCCATAGACATTCGCATTCACAAGACTGCAAATGCGTTGCCTACCCTGAATGAGGACTAAGATGGAATGCCTCTATGCTAGTCATTTCACCGGCTGTCTTATCCCCAAACCGGAACACAACGATGCGAACACTGCTGCTTGGCGGTAGGTTAATGGATAAGATGACGGTACCAACCCGGACAGACCCTGCACAAGGTCCTCCCACAAGTGAAGTTAAATACACACCCCCATAACATTGCGCAAAGTTAAATGTGTGTTCGACACAAACGCGTAACGTGTTAGAAATCTTGCGGCGCTTACGACGTTTTTCTCGTGATTTTACACCGCGCCGGTTAACTCGGCAAGATAATATTTTCGGATGCCATAGGCCTTATGCCGTATGAGTTTAAGGTTCAACTCGGCTTGATTTGTGGCTTTGTTATTGTATCTTCGTTTCGTTAAAGTGAATGACTTTGGTTTAATTTAATAACGAATAAATGCAATAGTGAGTTCTATTTATTCATTAAAAACAAGGGATATCTCGAATACACTACAAGATGTCTTCGTCGAATGTCTCATCGATGTCTTCAAGCGAAAATGTTACAGTCCGGATACACAGAAATAGGTTAAATTATTCAGATGATAATGTGTCTTTCTACATACATACATACCTTCACGCCTTCATTCCCAGAGTGGGGTAGGCAGAGCTACAGAATCACCAACAACTCCAAAAACTTGTTGACAACTCCGCAACCACAATCTGCACAATTAGGCCAAGATGTTTAACAGCTCATATTAGTGACAGGTAGCAATGCCCATCGCCCAACAGCAGTACAAGCGTCCATTCCCTTAGTCGCCTCTTACGACCTCCACGGGAAGACATGGAGTGGCACAATTCTAAGCCGGCAACCACACGGCACAATTCGTTTTTTAATTTTATTTTAATTTAAATAAGTTTCGTTTTAACTTTTAACTGTTAACAAGGTCTTACAACATTATTTTTTTATGGTTAAAATGGCAATACATTCAAGCCTTTAGTGTGATGTACTGCAGGCTCTAAAAAACAAGAATAAAAATCGGAGACCAACCAACTTGCTCCAGCTTTAAATATAATCTCAGAGACGTTAAAATTCATTGAACCTTACAAAGCTATCAATTTACATCGTCATCCTTGCCTTGTTTTTTTTAAATCACGAGAATTGCTCCGTTGCAAGCAGTGTGCAATCGTGCATGTGCAAGTCAGCATGTCGTATTTAATGTGTCAAATTTCAAACTGAGTAAGCAAATAATAAGTGCGTAAATTACACAATGTGTGGTGAAAAGTGTTATTTCAAAGTTAGCTACAATAATGCCGGATATTTATGTTTTGATTACAGTTTAATATAATTATAATAATCTATTACGTATAAACGAAATAGTAAAACAACAATGTTTTTAGGTTTTCATAAAAATGTCCGTATAGAATATGTTTTAAAAAGTATCATATACTAAATATCTTAACAGAACATTTAGATATAGAAACGACTATGTATCAAATTGCCTTATTCTAGAAAATACCAGATTCCTAATAAGACTCAATTTTTAATTGACTTTGTTTCATGAAATTAGCAACAATGTTAACTTTATAATTAGGAGATTACATTCATCTTTTATCCTAAAATCCCTTAAAGGGCGATGGACAATTTTGTATGGACCCCGTCCCCACCCTCCAACAGTCACGGGTTGCATGCTTATATGTTCGTTAGGACCCAAAACAAGACAAAATAACTATTTTAGTAGCTAAATCGATGGGATCTTTTCTATAAAAAAAACCTTTCAAGAGTCATGCAATGCAAGAATGTGTTCATTTTTAAACCAATTCCATACGATATGATAATGGTTTTCCAAGAAAACCCCATACATAGGACGATCGCCGTCATAGTAAAAAATCATCAGGTTGCCAAGATCTATCAAATGAGATATGTTTCGTTTCTGTTGGTGGGTGGGGACATTTTGCCCATTGTCCTTTGGATACGTTGATTGACCTACTTGTCTACTTATCTTATGTTATCTTACAGATGGGCCCTTTCGGTCGACCCTTTAGATTACTCTTTCACACTCAGCTGTTCGACGGTGCAGGTTTCCTCACGATGTTTTTACATACACATACATACCTTCCCGCCTGTAATCCCAGAGTGGGCTAGGCAGAGCTACAGAATTACCACTTTAAAAGTTGTTGATAATTCAGTAACCACAATTTGCACAAATAGGCTAAGATGTTTACCAGCATATTAGTGACAGGTTGCAAGCCCATCGCCTAACAGTACTACAAGCCTATATTCCCTTAGTCGCCTCTTACGACATCCACGGGAAGACTTGGAGTGGCACTATTCTAACCCGGCAACCACACGGGTCTCGGGTCGGGGACGATGTTTTTGTTGTTAAAAAAACTCATAGGTACAGTCAGCGTCAAAAGTAACTGGTCACTTCAAGCTACTTTTGTACTTTATCGCATTAACACATTAGACAATCTTGTTTGACATTGCTTATGTGACAGTAAAGCGACGAGGTATTTAAGTGATCAGTTACTTTTGACGCTGACTGTACATGGTGACCGCGGGGGTTCGAGTTCGGTACCTTACGATCACGAGTCGACCCCCTAAGCCACAAGGCATATACTTACTATTCTATCATTAATTGATTCTAAAACGGAGTCGTCTGTGTATTAAAGAATTTAAAAAATCTGTTGATTTGCCCCGTTGGCGGTGTGCAATAGGATGTTCCTAATCAAGGTAATTTAATTTAAACCAGGAACCATTTACGAATAAGGATCATAATTAAATGTACAAAAAAAAATACAACCTCGTGCCTACATTACATCCTTCCTTTGGAAAGGACATAAGAAACAAAGGAAACTCATTTAACTATTCCTTTATACACCTACCTACTCATACGGTCACGAAATTTAAATTATGGACCACTACAGAACCTTGTAGCATTAAACCAACAATTAATTCCTATGTAATTTCTATCTCGTCACTTGACTCTGTCATTTTGCCAAGGTTCTAAGGTGGGTCAAACGTTTTAAAGACCTTGATGATACGAATTTCGATAGGGCATGATGCGATTATGTGGTAATAAAACATTCTTAATATTGTAGTGGCATACGCATACGCTTTACGGCTGTCGTAATGTTTTAATGATTGTAAAACAATAATCACAATGTTATCAAACGAAAAGAAATAAACTACGCTTGGTTAAGATTCATAGCACGAGTGTGTGATTAGAACAGTGCAGAAGAATCAACTAGGTTTTTTAGTTCAAGAAATTAACGTTGACCTTAATTTTAGTTAACACCTTTATTTTACAACAAGTGGTTAAAGGTTCATTCTAATTGGGACATACAAACGAGTACAAAGGTTACACAAGTCATACGTTATTGAAACTTTGTCTTTAATTTTTTTTAAATAACGAGCATGTAGGTTGTCTGATGTAAAGTAATCACAACCGCACATATCACTTATAAAAGTAATAGCAAAGCTCATTCATTAACTTGAATGAAATAAGCTGTATTTTTCTATGGCATAGAGAAGACAAACGAGCACACAGGCCACCCGATGGCAAGTGGAAACTGTTACCCATAGACATTCGCATTCACAAGACTGCAATGCAATCTTAAGAGTGCAAATGCGTTGCCAACCCTGAGGACTAAGATGGAATGCCTCTATGCTAGTCATTTCACCGGCTGTCTTATCCCCAAACCGGAACACAACAATGCGAACACTGCTGATTGGCGGAAGGTTAATGGATAAGATGGTGGTAGCGATCCGGACGGACCCTGCACAAAGTCCTACCACCCGCAGAACTTACACACAAAAGAAAATAAATTATAAATAATGTGTTTAAGGTTTAGGCTGAATATTTATTTGTTTCCTACACTGCAACATAATGGAGTCGCTAGGATTCTCTTTCACAACTCGTCGGGGGATTGCCCTCCACGAAAAAGAGGGTTAAATTTTGGGGCATGATAAGTAGCCTATGTGTTAATCTAGGGTATACCTAAGGTATCTCTCCAATTCAGATTTTATTTTTATAAATAAGTCCAGCCTTTGCAGCATGAAGGAGTTACAACCTAACACACAGATTTACGCATTTATAATACATGTATAAGTAAGATTAAGATACTATCTTTTGTCTAAAAAAAAAAGAAAAAATATCGTCAGTGATACTGAAAAAACGCGGAACTAACAAATTTATGATAGAGCAAAATAAATCTTACTTTATTATAAAAAAGGTGCATTTTGCTCCTTATTTAAAATGATACTTACGCGGTTTTGCAGTTTCACCGACGTTGTGTTATTTTTCTATCAAATCGTTACTATTCATATGTGATATAACTGACTACAATAATTTTAAGTAAAACACGTTAGTGGTTAATAACGACCTGCAAATGGGTGGTGGAATGTCCATTTTTTTTTATAAATTACTCGTCTCCCTACTCAATTCAGCCACCCACGGTAGGGTTCGAATTAAAATCCGGTTTTATCCCATAGGTTACGTTGAATTATTAAGGTTCACTATTCTCTAGGAACTAGAAGAGCTTTAATTCGAGCCTACTAGTTTAATTTGCCTATCTTTAGCAATAAAAGTAGTATTTTTAATTTATAAAGAAAAAACAAAAGTATTATGTTATTAGATACTTGTTAATATACCGTTACTACTTTAGAAAAAACTCGTACCTATCTGATATTTCGAGATGTATGAGTTTGAATTTAATTCTCCTCATGTTTAAGTTTAAAATATGCGATACGATGTTTTTTCAAAGTAATGACGATATTTGTAAAAAAAACAATTTTTATAAGTAAATTTAAATTGGTATAACTTCATAATTAGTGAAACTATCAAATAAATTGACTTTTTATAGCATTAGAAAAAATAACCACGAAGTTCGACCATTAAGATAAGTTTAAGTGGAGCGCGTCATTTTTTATCCTCCAAATCTATTCGAACATAACGCGCCAAAGCCGCCTAATGTCAGTCGTGCCGTAGACGCAGCGCGCGTGCGTCGTTACCACCGCCGCCATTTTACCGTTCCCATGGTTACCGCGGGTGAAATAAAATGCAATACCAACATTAAACAAGAATAAACAACGAATAAACTTTTCAAATTGGATGTTCATTTTTAAATATGGTAAGTTTTTTAAAGTGTTTTTTGTTCTGGCGCGCGAATGTTTGTTTCTGTTGTTACTTCTATTGCGTTACAAATTGTACGTAGCATGGCTTATTTTATTTGACGTAGATCGTAGGTACGTTCTCCGTTACGTGGGAATGTTTTTTTTTTCAAACGCTGTTGAGTTCATCGTCGTGGAGTTAAGAGATTTGGTATATGATTTATTGGTTGTGCCTTACTTATTAAACTTAATAGTTTGTACAGTTACCATAAAGGTTGTTTTTTACTTTTCGTTTTTAGAATGGTGTGTTTGTTATTCAATTCAATTCAATTCAATTCAAGTTTATTTCAGGAACAATATACATTGTGTTTGAAAAACGACTCTTACAAGCTAGCACAAATTTTAAAAATAATAATTAACAAAAAAAATATTAATTAATAATAATTAGCTTCTCTTTCTTAACTTTGCTGGCCTAAAATTTGATAATAATGTACCACCATGGACGTAATAAGGTCGGCTAACATAGAACCATGTCACACTTAACAACCAATAGTGAAACCTGTCATTTGAGTTCAAATTATTAACCAAATATTAGGCTATAAATTGTACGGCCTAACTTTAAAGGTGTATGAATCTTTTGAACCTTAAAAGATAGCGGGTTGTTTTTTTTACAATAATTATGGTTTACGGCAAATTTTTTACCATATAAAAATAATTAAAGAAAAGGGAAATAATAAAAGAGGTCCCCATACAAGTTTCTTTTTACATATTTTTGTTATAAAACAGTAAAACGTGAAGCATCTAATTTGTTACGATTGTAATACATACATACCTACATAAACTCATGCCTACATCCCCAGAGTGGAGTAGGCAGAGCTACAGAATTACCAACAGGCCAAAAAAAAAAGTTTATAATTGTGTAACCACATTTTGCACAACTAGGCTAAGTTGTTTAGCATTGTATTAGTGACAGGTGGCAAGCCCATCGCCTAACAGTAGGTACTACCAGCCTTTATTCCCTTAGTCGCCTCTTAAGATATCCACGGGATGACATGAAATGGCACCATTCTAACCCGGCAACCACACGGCCCTGTCTTGACTGTAGCACAAACCCGAAAAAAAACAACTTAAAAAACTTAAAAAATGGTCAGGTGTGAGTGACTATCGCGCTGATTTTATTTCGAAATCGAATACAAATCGGAATATAACAATAGGATACACTCGTTGCGCGAATACGACTCGCACTTGACCGGTTTTTAACTTCCTTTTAACATCTTTTACTAAAAGCATAACTAGGACAGGTCATCACTAGAGTTAGGAATTTTGGTGGCATATCGTGGTTCTAAAATCCATGGAGTCGCTATTTCTTACTTTTTATAATAAATACCATTTTGATTTTGACCTTTAATTTTTTAATATTCAAATTTCGTTTATGCATTAAACCACTAAACCAATTTCAATGCAATTTGGTATGAAGGATATCTCCTGTGAAAGCGTTACAAACAAGCAAATATTAGTATGTTTGGAATTACCGAACTAAAAATGTATTTGTTTCATTTTAAAATATGACCACACTGAAGGTCAAAATCAAAGTGTCATGTTTTATAATAATTAGGAAAAAGCGACTCCATAGATTTTAGAACCACGATATGTCACCAAAATTCCTAACCCTAGTCATCACAAAACAATCGCAACACGGTAATAGAACAAGATTAATAGAGTCGTATTATTACTAATTTATTGTTATTTATTGTTCATCATCATTATCATCATCATGTCAGCCGAAAGACGTCCACTACTGGACATAGGCCTCCCCCAAGGCTCCCCACTCAGACCGGTCTTGTGCTTCTCGCATCCACCGCGTTCCCGCGATCCTTACAAGGTCGTCACTCCATCTTGTTGGAGGCCTACCTACAGCTCGTCTCCCGGTCCGCGGATGCCACTCAAGAACCTTCTGACCCCATCGGCCATCAGTCTTGCGAGCGATGTGCCCCGCCCACTGCCCCTTAAATGACTATATTTATGTTTGTGAAAGTTAACATTTTTTTCTTTTTTTTTCCTCTAATTGTTTAATACGTATGTCACACGATTTACACAATATTTCACAGACATTTTCATCGTAAGAGAGCTCGGGATGGTTCTTAATCCACTTACTATCGGTTTCTAATCACCACCAATAACCATGAAATAATAATCAAAAAACTCTTTCAAGAATGCCACTTTGACAAAGCTATGATATAATAATATGATATATTTGACGACGCGTTGGTCTAGTTGGTAGTGACCCTGCCTACTAAGCTAGCGGTCCTGGGTTCGAATCCCGGTAAGGGCATATATTAGAGTGATGAGCTCGCATATTTGTTCCTGAGTCATGGATGTTTTCTATGTATTTAAGTATATGTTTCTCTTCTCTATATGAGTATTTATATCGTTGTCTGGTACCCATAATACAAGCCTGGAGCTTAATTTGGGACTAGTTCAATTGGAGTGACATTGTCCCCCTGATATTTATTTATTTATCTGATATTTATGATAGATTATGCAACTAAAAAACGTCAATATTAAATTACGGTAATATCCGCTTTAATAATATCTAAGGTATTACGAATCTATTGAATCTTGTTCTATTTCCACGTCTGTTTTTGCGATGACCCGTCCGACCTATTACTGTACTCGTAAGTCATAAAAATAACAATGGCTTGAAAGAAGTTCTATCAATTTTCTCGATAGAAATGTGACGAGGAATAATGAGTTAAGTAGGCGATGGACGGGTGAGTACGTACGCCGCACTTATGGCTCGGCGACCTTACTCGCCCGTGGGTCACCCGTGTACGCGAACTTGTAATGGTAAATACGGGCGACAAGGTCGTCGAGTTTTAAGTACGTGTACTTACTCGCCCGTGTATCGCCTACTTTGCAGTTTATTTTGTGACGCGCAATCATTAACAGTGAAGTTATCGGTTTAGCGAATTACCAAAACCGTTTCCGTCATTATTACATAATTTTAAAATACGGTGCCTGTATCCTATGTCTGTATGTAACAGTAGTTTTTCTATCACTGACTTTACTTTATCCTTTGAAGTGTCTTATCTCTAAATTATCTTAAAATATTCTAAAAATGTTCTAGATATATTCAGACTTATAGATAGGTAAGTAATCATTTATATTCGAGGCGAAAATAACGCGAAAATTTACAGTACTTACGTCGTTTTTTTATAATTTGGGCGAGTTAAAATGGACCTTATTTCATGTGATACATAGTTCAGTACTAATCTTAGCAGAAAACATTAGCTAATGAGTTCTATCTAACTCAAGTACAAAAGCTGAGTAATGTAGTTAAAAAAACACAAGAAATCTAGAGCTGTATATTCTACCCGGGTTAACCATATTACTTTTGGCTTAAACTCTTGCCATGAGTTACAATTGAGTCGCTTAACTTTAAACTCGAATATCTCCTTGAAATTTGGTATACGAATTTAAAACTTAAGTGGTTTTAAAACAGGCACAAATTCAGTTGTCCTTTTGCATGGATTTATCCAAGTTTGAAGTCAAACGACTCAATTACTATACTCGCTAGCGAGTGGAATGCTCTGTCCTTTGCACTCTACAAGAATACTGCGAGATCTGGGAGGGACAGAGCATTCGAGCTTGTACGTTAATTGTAACTCATGTTAAAGGGTTTTGTTATTGTACTGGCCCGGTATTCTAGGCGGTAAAAACCATTATCGTCTTTGATCTTTTAACGTTTTGTCGACGTTTTGATAGCTCTTATTTACTTGACAGTAATGGCATCTAAAAACAATTCCAATAGAATCCAAATAGGTCGTCACTCCATCTTGTTTGAGGCCTACCCACAGCTCGTGTCCCGGTCCGCGGACGCCACTCAAGAACCTTCAAATTCAATATCTCTTAATTTCCTATTACATTATTGAAATATTCCTTTACGAGTATCTGAGGATTTAAATGCAACGATCTATTCCACTCCTCAAATGCTGCTTATCTTGTTCTACAACTTTACAAACTACGGTAATTTCTTATTTATTTATTGTTTCATACAAAATAAATAGTATTTTCAATGCACGATGTCCGCTGACGTTAAAATCGTTCATCAAAACCGCTTCCCTCTCCGCTTCTGTACCAAGAAACACGGGTGATAGTTTACTAAAGTTTTCAATTCACTCATTTGACTTGTAAACTTTAATCACGTGTAACTCACTGAGAATTAAGTTAGTTTCAAAGTCGTAGAACAAAAGAAGCATCGTTTGAGGAGTAGAGTCAATCGTTGCATTTAAAATTCCAAGGTCGGAGGCACCCGGTATAATTCATATGGGTGCTTGTTGCTATACCTGAAATAAACAGTTTTTTTTTACTCCAATTACCTGTTATAACCATGAACAGTAAAAAGAAAATTGCTTGGTTATTTAGTTCAAAAATAAGAACACAAACAAATCCAACAAAAATCAAGCTTTAAAAACTTAAAACCTAACTGCTGTTTGGATAATGTCGTCAATGTAATGGTAGTTGTAGTGACCAGATGAAGAATGTAAGCAAGTTTTCAGAAATCGTGTCACTCCGAACACAATCCAAACAGGAATGAACTTTACAAATGGCGGCAAAATATTGACAACTTCTGTACTGACAGCTTTCCGGCCTGTACCACGAATCACGCACCGACAGCCGTCGTCGACCAACTGAAGATACTATTGCTTACGAGAAATAAGGACAGATATACTACTCGCTCGCTATCGCAATATAACTCAGTAACGGTCAGTTGGTTTACATTCTTTGTCTCGTCTCATTGGCCATACTATATAGCTTTATTTTGCCAATTTCGCGTTCTTATAAAAGTACTCGTACCCAGTGACACAAGCAACGCTATCAATACAAATCTACCGACATCACGCTTATCGAAATAAGACCATCCGTTAAGCTTTACAAGCAACCAAAGAACCAAAAATACATACATACAGGTCAAAAACATTACCCTCCTCCTTCGGCAGTTTGGTAAAAATATTTCAGTGCAATTAATTCAAAGAAGCATATAAAACTCTCAAGCGTTATAAATAAAGTTGGAAGTGCAATATAATTCATATAGTAGTTCAGTCTTTTCCCTTAGGAGGGCATACTAATGAATGAACGGGCACGAAAACTAGGGTGTTCTGCCGTTGTGTCGAAAATTTGGAATGAACGGAATCAGAGAACATTAGTTCCACGTGGTTTTTTCTGCCCCTAGGGTGTGTTTGCAAACTCTGAGGAAGAGCGATCCGAGCCCTTAAAATAAGCGCATACATGCTTGTTAGCCGAAGGTCACTGAAGGTCGCTAAAGGCCGTCGAAGCTGCGGAGGTAAGCATATGGATGCATGTGCTATCTGCCTCACTTCAGTTGCATTATTCTTTTGCCAACATCCGCAACTTTAGTCCTTCGCCTAATGTCAACATTCGCTAGGTGATATTATTAAGGCTCTGTCATCCCGGCTCATAGACACGTCCGGAGATCCTAGAGCTGGTGCTTACCTCTCCCATAGGATTGGGCTAGCTATACAAAGAGGTAATGCAGCCAGTGTCATAGGGACCATGCCGTGAGCGGACCTGCTAGAGGGGGTGTTCTTTTTATAGTGGTGATTATTATTTACATCTTTAATATTTGAGTAGCTTAGTTTTATTTTAATTAATTATTCAGAAGTGAAATTCCCAACATGGACCTGCTTCATACCTCATTGTGTAACTTTAATTAGTTGCGTACTTGCCTTTGTGAGCGTCCGATCTGTACGTGGAGGGAAGGCCACATTGGTCGAAAACTTTAGGCAGTGCGGGAGATTTGCCTGCGTTTGATTTGCGTTATAGATACGTATTTTGTTTTAATAGGTAGTCTAACTACGGTGGGTCTTGACCAAGTTTGACCTTTTAACCCTTTGATCACCGCGACGTAAGGCGTCAAGAAAATGTGTCTACAACGCCAACGACGCTTTGTCAGGGGTATAGTTCGAAACTATTTTTTATTCATATGATTCAGTTATTTTTTTAAAAGCTTTTGAAATACGGTCTGCCTTTTATAGCTGCACACTTTAGTGTTTTGTCACTTTTATGTTATGAATGTTATGATTGATGAGTTAATCCCTCAAAGCCGTTAATACCCCGTTCAAATTAAGCCGAATATGGGCAATCAGGGAAATAGTTCGTGTAGTGTTGTTGATTTTTGGTATCCAGATGCAAATACTAAAATCTTTTGCTAATATCTCGATTATCTGTATAAATATCATTATGAATACTTCTGGCAGAAGTTTCCACATACAATTTTCTACAAAATAATATAAGTAATCATTCTACTCTAAGATCAATACTTTAGGAGCTACAGGGTGTTTAAATTTACAAGGAGAATATAGACGAATCAAGAAGTAAAAGTAAAATCCATCATTTTATATACTTGTCTCCTTGTTTAACTTTAACACCCTGTAGTTCCTAAAGCACTGACCTTAGATATTTTTTTTAAATATACCTATGTAGAATTACGATATACAGTTTTTTTTCAATTAATTATGATATTCGTACAGATGTTCGAGATATGAGCAAAAATTTGAGAAACGGTACCGTCAGCCATTACACCCTCAGCACACCCTCCACCCTTGAGGACTTTTATTATGTTTATCAGGATTCTGGGGTTTTTATCTCTTTAATATTTTATAATTTTTAGACCTACTAACATTAACTATCTTAAGAGAGATTAAAATAATAACAATACACCTCTAAAACATTTACAACCTTACACATAGTCTCAAAAGGATCAATTTGCTATGTATACGATGTAGATACGCTTTGACTTAAGACCTGTAATGTGCTAATGTGAAGTAAAATCAATGAGCCTTAGCATTGTAACTTTATAAAATGTTCTTTAAGTCCAACGAATAGGGTGTAAATTTGTTGGCCGAATTATATATATGGCAACTTTTACCGGTTGGAAATTGAACTCTACTTCAAAGCATATAAGGGTTAAGTGTTAATCGCGGTGTCGAAAACAGAACGACCGTTAGACAGGTGCATTACTTGAACGCTAATTGTAATTCGGAATGATACGCGTAGTTGGCTTCAAACGGAATGTTACAACATTTTATTAGTCTTACGTGGACTACTCGATTGGCTATTGATAGAATGTATCCATTATATATGTAATATTATAAATGTGAAAGTAATTTTGTCTTTAATGATCATTTCGGATATACACCGTGTTTTTATTGATTTACGATAACTTTAAGGGAACGTTCTTTAGGTCAAATAAAGTTAATTTCCCGAAGACAGACAAATGATAACTGTAACGGTTTTAAAGATATTTAATGTTTAAATTTAATCAGTTAATCACGTTGAACTGGTCTAAAAGGCTCTTAACTGTCTGTGTATGTCACGTCAACATTGACGTACGTGAAACTGACTATGAGTTAACTCTAAAGGTCCTTTTAGAATGACCAAAGATACAACATTTAATTACTTTGTTCTAAACAGAAAAAAAATGTTTTTTTTGCAATATTTAAAAAATCTTATCTACCACTTAGTTTCTATGGATGTACCTACCTAGTAATATGCCGAAGTTATCGTAAATCAAAAAAAACACGGTGTATTTATGTACTTAAATATATGTATTTAAAAAACATAATTACAACTAAATACTAATAAGATTAAATAACTATTAACTATACGTTTTTTAAATCTAAACAGGATTGCAGAAATATTGAGGTTATGTGTCAAACAGTACTGATTTGTTTACATCTTTTGTCACTTCAATTAACCCCGACTTTAGGTTACTGTGTCGGAAAGAATAAAGTTTGACTGGATAAACTCAGGGTGGAAAGAGACGACGGACGGCTCGACCCGAAAATGGGAGATTATGTAGGTATCACCTTTAGTACTTTACTTTTCTCAAAGAATATTATGTTAATATCTGTTACCGTTTTCAAGTAACAGCTTAATTGATTATAATGCAAAAAAAAAACATCTGTACCCTAACAGAAGATAGAGTCAATGACCGAACCTTGACCTTACTGAAAATTAATCTGTGTACCTAAATGATGGCATTATTATTAAATACTAGCGGCCCGCCAGCGGCTTCGCCCCGCTGCAAATTCCTGACGTTCCCGATAAATTTTTCCATTATTTTCTTTCACTAAAACCTTGTCCGGACATTGACAAACACAACAAAAAAGAAATCAGCCAAATCGGTTCAGCCGTTCTCGAGTTTTGCGCTTTGCAACACATTTTTAGCCATTCATTTTTATTATATGGATGACTTTATTTTACTTTGCCTTTGTAGCCATTAAAATTCGATGTATTATTTCACAAAAGGAAAAGTATCCGAATTGGCCTCAATGACATCTAGACACACGGCAGTGTCCGGACAAGTTCAAAGGAAAAACCGAGCGACACACAACCCATTTAGACCTTAAAAGATAAAGATAAAGACATTTATTCAGTAAGTCGGCCGCACGGGCACTTTTACACGTCAAGAATCTACCAGCGCTTCACAAGAGGAGACCACTGCTGAGAAGAAACGCCGCAAGTAACTCCCCTCATAACTTTTATCCCAATCCAGTTAGGAACCTGATTGTTTACAAATTACTTAGGTGTTTAACCATACAGCTGATAGTGTGTAAATTAAGGATCTATCATTATCGTATAAAACTTTTTTTTAGCCTGTTTTTACCGCAATGATTTGGCTTGGACGCACGAAGCGGAACTGCGACGGAGTGGTTGCTACGCGACTAAATATGTGATATTAATACTCTTTGACAGTCGTCAAACTTTTTTAATGGCATTAAAAACCAACGACCATACAGGCCATCCGTACTGTCAATGTCGTGATAACTCTTTTTAACTTGACAGTAGGATTCTCTTAGGGTTTTTGACAAGATGAAGATGGTGTCGCTGTCTTAATTGTTTTTATTTTTTGCATATTTTGTTGTTTAATGGATAGTAATGATATATTAATATGCAGTAAATTAACATTATAATGTGCAGTATAATGAAGAATTCAAGTTTGAACACGTATCGCCTATGGAAGGGTTGCTCCAAGAAAATCCTATCTGGTCTTCGTAAAGTTTTACCTACATCGCTTCACGGAGGCTAGAGGATCACCGTACAACGTTGCCTTTTGATTTTTTTAAATATGTAAATTTAAAATATAAACTTGACATTGGCAGAAATGTTTGCTCGATATTGTGACCGGTTGCCATTAAATAAATAAATAATAATAATAATAACTTGACAGTATAGCCAAACGGAATAGGCTATTTGACAGGTTTTTGAAAACCATCTCAGATTATTTGTTGGTGTTTATTGAGTACTCCAAAAGTGGTAATTTTAAATTCTTTTATGTATTTCGTCTAAAAAAAGGAAATAAAAATTCACTTTTAAAATATGCCGTCAAAACGCTTTCTTGGGCAAGATGGCGTCGCACAGGAATCAGTGACGTCAGTGGTCAATACATAAACAAACTGACATTGGCTAATCATAGCAAAGCTAGAAAAACAAACAAACGTCAACTGTCTGTGGTAACCGCAAGAACCAATGAACGTAAGAACAGAACGACAACGACATGAACGACAGATGCAATATTTACAGACATCACAGATTACAGGATATACAGACATCCTATAATCTGTGATATTTACCGACCCTTAACGTCATCATGGATTCGGCGCCGTTTTCGATAAAATGGCTACAGATAAAAAAATATCAAGTTTTATCGTGGTTTTTACCTTAAATCGATTTTAAAACTCATAATTTATATGAATATACATAATTATTACGTTTTTTTTCACCTTGTCAAATAGCCTATTCACTCCGCAATTTAGGGCTGGTACAGGTGGACTGCAAATGGCAGATCGAGTGCAGTTCTGCAGTAATGCAGTTGACGTAACTGCATCAAAACATACGTACGTCAACTAAACTCAAACTGTCATTTTGCAGCTGGTTTGCAATTCAAATGCTGTCCGTCTGAACCGGCCCTTTAGCATACTTGGCTGTTGAGCTGCGAGTCAACGATAATCTAAATAGGTTGCGTCTCGCAGAGTGTCGCGTCGTCATAGCAACGCAACTTGTTTTTTATTTAGACTAAATAACATGCAGCGGTGTTCTTTCTCATTGCTGCTCCGGGGGGTTATTATGACATGGCTATGTAATTCATTTTACGGCGAGCGTTAAGGACAGAGCTATAGCAGTTATATAGCTCCGTCCTGTTCTCTCAACTTAAACTGAACTGTTTAGTTATGTCATAATAACCCTTCTGCATGATTATTGGGTGACGCGAATGACACACTGACAACGCTAGCGTACTTACACGAAAGCGCAAGTGTTTTATGTCAGAGAGAAAAGGCATGAATCATTAAATAAAGTATCTTAACACCGGATTTGTTAAAGAATGATTCATTACGTTCGTTTTATTAATTACGTTACCTATTTTGTGGTATAGCGACGATTTATAAACCATTAGGATTAAAATTAAAAAGCGGTAAAAATAATGTACAATACGGGCTTTGGGCCACACGTTCTACACGTTAAAACCTTATTGCTTTTGACGTGTTTGCGTTTTGTCAACGTTTTGATAGTTCTTATTACTTGACAGTAATGACAGCCATGTTAATAACGAGTTGAAACCACCCAGAAATAGGGGTTCACTAATGTTTGACCAAAAATTTATTGACAAATGGTCATTTGGCAAACAACGTTTCACCAAGTGATCATTTGGCAAACGAGACATTTAACAAAAGTATCATCTTACAAAAACTCACTTAGAAATTGATCATTTAGCAATTAGTTTACCTATTTCGGGGCAGAAAAAAAAACAACCTCGAAGGCCAAGGCGGGAGCCAAGCTCCCGCCTTTGCCTTCTAACCTAACCTACCCGAGTCGATTATGCCTGGATTCGTCTTCCTCGTAAAATGTAAATTTAACTGTTGATCATTTGGAAAAGTAAGTCATTTGTAAAATGACTAGTAGTAAAATGATCAATTGACTTAACATTTTTTTGCAAAACGTTGTTTGTCAAGTGTAATTTTGCCAAATTACTTTTGGTCAAACGGCAGGACACCAGAAATAGGAGCTCCGCACGAGCGGAGCTCCGTCGACTTTCTGCGAAAGTGTATAAAATGAGAATAAATCAATCGATCTGACCAAGAATACAAAAGAGTGGACGTGGTGACCACGGATACAGAAAGACCGTTCTAAACAGTCCGTTAAGCTGGGGTCCTAGTGAAAAAGGGTACAAGTCGACTTAACTCATTATACAAAAGGGTATATACATGAACGAAGTATACTACACTTAATTCCTTTGTCACTTGATCTTTAGAAGACTTATACTCTTTTTCACTAGGACCCCAGCTTAACGGACTGTTTAGAACGGTCTTTCTGTATCCGTGGTCACCACGTCCACTCTTTTGTATTCTTGGTCAGATCGATTGATTTATTCGCATTTTATACACTTTCGCAGAAAGTCGACGGAGCTCCGCTCGTGCGGAGCTCCTATTTCTCGGTGGTTTGGCCTAGCGGAAGTTTAACATGACCTAAACCTACCTCATATTTATGATACTAATAAATCAATCGATCTGACCAAGGATACAAAAGAGTGGACGTGGTCAGATTCATCTAACAATGCAATCTGACCACGGATACAGAAGCAGAACGGGTAACCCATCCTTTTATCCATGAAACCATGATGTTTTACGGATAACTCAAAGATTAATTACTAAATACACAATAAACTCATGCGGCGTTGTTTTTCGATGAAATAAAATTTCTGCGTATTGATACCTACGTTCATTGAAAGCTGTTACTTTACACAATACTTACAATACTTACAATAAAATAATAGGGATATAAGTATTCATATAATTGACAATGTAAAGATTTCAAATGCGTTAGATACTATACCTAACCTCATCTTGCTCAAGCATTTTTTTAATACTTCCTGTTTCTGCCCTCTTCAAAGAACAATTAATCATATAAAATTTGATTTCCCGGGCAGAAGCTACCAAATCAAATGTGTTATTATTAAGAACAGCAGGCAAGACCAGGATAATGTAAAGTTTCCAATGCGGTCGCGGCGGGCCCAGTACGGACTCCGTTTGGCATACAACGGTACCTTTAAAGGGTTTGCTCGTGATGGAAACACTAAGTCACCGATGTACGCTAAACGAAGTCCGAACGGGGCACACTGCACTCGCAGTGGAAACTCTGCTAAGATGTAATGCAAATGCCTTTAAACTGTTATGATTATGTGCTACAGAAACAGTGTTCAATTGAAAATATCAATTAAGTTCGACTTTATCGATCTAAATTTTTTTTACTAATAAAAAACTTATTTTGTCATCTCATGCATCGTAGTTACTCATATTGGGACCTTAAACTAAGCCCAAGGTTTGTTGATGGTATGAACAAGCCTAAAGTTTAGTTTGGGACTAGGTAAATTTTTGTGATATTGTCTCCTGATATTTAATTTTATCACTATGAAGTAATCGATTAACTTCTTTTCGATTCAGACACCCTCTAAAGTTTACCAAATCGTATCGAATAAATTGAAACTGGCCATCCGTAAACCCAAGGACAATCGTGATCGGAGAAGAATACGTTTTTTCCCCATTCCTTGGCCATAGACACGATTACTTTTTATGAGCCTTCGATTTTTAAAGTTTTTAGTAGAGATGATTTTGAAATCACTGTAGATCTGTTGCGTTGTATTTTTACAACTGTATGGTAAAATGCAGTCAGGCCCCGGAGCTCTATTATTCAACGAGGCCAACGAGGTAAGTGCGGCGAACCGTACGTTTTTAGGGTTCAAAGTAGATCTTGAATTTTTTTTCTGTACCTCCCCTACCCGTAAGGTGGGGATGTATTTTTTTTTCTCGTCCAGCCTATAGTGTGGGATGTCGATGGTAGGTATTTTAAAATTAAGGAGTGGTTCAGTAAAAAAGTAGCAGTGAATTATCTGGTATTTATTTTTTATTTGTTGCTAATTATGAAGCAGTTTTTTTTTTTGTAATCTGTAAATATCAGTAAATCATACTATTAAAAAAATACAATAATATTGAAATGTGAAAGATCCCTTGAGTTTTCTCAATCCTATTTATTGCAATGTACTTTATAAATCTTTGTACAACACAATTTGACAATCTTCGCTTGCCGTTTTCTACAATACCACAATTGAATTTCCATTTTCAGAACTGGTTTTATGCTTTTAAGAATATTATTGTACGAATAAGTTATACCAATAAACTGGATTTCACGTTGGGTAGTAAGGAAGTTTCTCCAATCTAACCTCTGACAGGGGTTTTTCTATGGGAGACAAATTTCCGTAAAAATGGCAAATACACAATTTTTGAAAATCCATGTAACTACCCGAAACTAAAGTCAAATCAAAAATATTAACTAATGATCAAAAGACAATTTTATAAGGTATTAATAAGCCCATCAAACTTAAAAAAAAAAATACGTTTATGACAAACACCTCATAAATTCTCTCAAAAGACACTGTTCAAAAAGTTTTAGGTGTGATTTAATGTAAAAGGCGAAAACTTGAAATCCCTCTTTAATTTTTACCATTCTTATTGTTTATTTTATTTAATAGTATCTATAGATTACTATTACAAATGCACTGCTTAGAAATTAGCACAAAATAAAAATAAATTCCATATATGTGCTGCTACTTTTTTTCCGGACCACTCCTTATTACAACGTCGTAAAAACAATTTTTCAATTATGATTGTGATTTTTCAATTTTTAGAGATTTTTGTTTCAAGTGTCCCCGTTCCCTATAGCCAAAATTAATAATACTACTGAAAAAAATCATAAATTAAAGCACATAATAATGAATTTAATAGGACAACTATCACTACTAAGTAGACTTCAGTGGTTCTTGAGTTACAATCAGTTTAAATGTTTAAACCTACCGAAAACGTATGTGCGGTGTTGGTAAACTGACCGCGACCTGTGTCGATGGATGGGGATAACAGTTTTCCAACTCTTTAATTTGTTTTAGTAACGGCTTCGGAACCCTACACTGAGCATAAATAATCTGACATGCTCTTGCCCGGTTTTTTAGGAGATATTATTGGTTTCATGCACTTGCCCCGTAGATGCACTTACCCCACCTTACCCGCTCATTCCCAAAATACCATAATTTGAAAATACCAGATTACACTTAACACCAGATTAAAAATAAGGATTAATTTATTGTACTTACCCAAAGTTTTGAATTAGTAGCGACCTTACCTTATATTGTACTTATATATATCTTTAGTGACGCCATGAAAAAAACCTGGCAAAGCGTTATTTTTTATTTCAAGGTTGATGTCTATTATGATAAGACTCCCAAGTTTCGTTTGTCGCTCAGACCAGGGGAGGGGTAGGACTACACGATAATGAAGTGCTGTAAGCCCCCCTGATTGGCTTTATCGGCCTCGTACTTAAGTAACTAGTATGTACGATCTTCTCAAAAAACCAATCATCTGAAAGATCATCAATTTCTGTGTAAGAAAAACCACTGCTGCATTTTCCAAATAGTGGAGAAAGTGATTTCAGCAGCGAGTGAAGGTCGCCCTCCGCGCAGCCAGGTTTTGTGCATCGCAGCATCGCCATTTCGTGTTCCCACATTAATGACGTGACTAATTATAAATATATATATATATATCGCCGGGTGTTTAACCAATGCGTCCTACCAGTTTTAACCTACGGAGCCGAAACGTGGAACATGACAGTCAAGTTGGCCCACCGACTGCACGTCACTCAGCGTGCTATGGAAAGGTCTATGTTGGGGATCTCATTAAGGAATAAGATCCGGAACGAGGTCATACGACATAAAACTAAGGTGACTGATATTGTCCAAAAATGTCGCAAGCTGAAGTGGCGGTGGGCTGGCCATGTCTGTCGCAGAACCGACGAGGAAGGTTCTCGAATGGAGATCACGCTTAGACAAACGCAGTGTAGGACGCCCCCCGGCTAGATGGACCGATGACCTGAAGAAGGCAGCTGGCAGTGACTGGATTCAAAGGGCGGGAGATCGTTCGTTGTGGCGCTCCTTGGGGGAGGGAGGCCTATGTCCAGTAGTGGACAGCAACAGGCTGATATGATGATGATGATGATCATCAGGTAGTCTTATCGAACTAAGTTTAGTGTCGTGGGCTCTTAGACTAGTTATAGTATTAGCTCTTATTTAAAACAATACGAAAACATGGTCAAAATATTTTCAGGGTAGAAAAGAGCACCAGGTTTTTTAAACTCTTTTTTTGTTGGACTTGCTCTAACCATAACCTAAAAAGTAATTTACAATAACGAACACGAAGAAATGCTTTCAAAACCAAAATTTACTTTTAATTTCGAACTAGCCGCAAACTTCCACTCGCCGCAAATTCCCGCCATTGACATTGTTTTTTTTAACGGCATCTGATTTTATGCTGTTATTACTTAACAGTAAATTTGGAAACATTTTATCCGCTTGTTCATTTAATTTAGAAGTTAGAAAATCCTTTATTAACCTCCTACGGCTCCTCGTACATTTTGTTTACATGATACTCGTATGTATATTGAATAAAGGGCCATTGAAAGGGCATTTTTGTTTTATGAGTGCCAATTAGAAAATTGACTCTAGTGCATGTACAAGGTCCATATTCCATTTTCAAAGGATCATGGGCAAATTAAGTGTGCCACCAACAGAATTGAAACCTATATCATTAAAAAGGTTTTAGTTAAAGGAATAATTTCTTAATATTGCCTCAAATATTTAGCTCACCGGAGAGCAAAAATATGGGCACTTGAAAACAAGATATATCGTCTGTAGAAACTTCGGCTAATTAATGTATAATTGTTACAGTTTATTATAGAACTGCGTCAACTGGTATTTGATGTACAGTCAGCTGCAGAGAAAAGGTACCCCCCCTCATGATAAGGATTGTTTTTTTTCGAATACCTATGGTTAGATTATAATGGTTTTGAGTTAATGTGTAGACAATAGTAAAACCTTCAATTCACCGAAAAATCATATAAATTGAACCACAGGTTTTTGAAAAAAATCGATCCTTACCAGGGGGGGGGGGGGGTACCTTTTCTCTGCAGCTGACTGTACAACATTTTGTAAACTGTAGTGTTCGTGCTTCTCCAGAACTTGTCTAAAAAAGTATATTTAAAAATAATCGTTACACCACGTTACTCGCAAGATTACAAAGTATCTCGAAGAACTCTATCATCAACATAACCTTCGATTAAGTTACTGAACTGAAAAAAGTTACACGAATTTTTTTTTTATGAATGTATTTAATGTATCTTATAAATGTATTTATCTGTACGACAAATAAACTCTCCATTTCAAGAAAATACTTCAGTTTGTTAATGTATATTACCTAAAGTTTATATGGACTGTCTTGTTTTCAAGTTATCATATTTTTGCTCTCCGGTGAGCTAGGTATTTGCGGCCATAATAAGAAATGATGTTTTCACTAAGTTCAATTTAAATATATAGGTTTCAATTCAGATGGTGGTGCCTGGTATGGTCAGACTCAGAAGCGGCCTCGGGTACCTCTTAGCTTTACCGTGGGTGACCAGTCCGCGGTTACTAAGTCCCACAACGACAAGGTGGGTACCCGCGGGGGGAGGGGGGGTTTTCTTAGTACACCCCTAAGATATCCAAAGAACGCTTTCTTCTTTAAAGTCCCTAAGGTTTCGGATGTGCATCAATCGATCAGCCAGTTGGTTTCTCCTGTTATACAGGGCGTCCCAAGTCTATGGGACATCAAGGGAAAGTACCTTAAATATCGTAGATAGGATATTTTGCTGAAAAAAGACTTTATGTTTAATTTAAAAGTTAGTAATTCTGCATTTAAACATTTTCTATGAATTACTTGTTTCGTCTAGGAATCGAAACGACTTAAATATGAAAATAAATCACCCCGGTTTTATGATGTCAATCGAAAGAATAGACAAAAAAGAATAATTCTTTCTAAGTGACATGGTATCTTAAAATAAAGGAACAACTTAAAATGTTTGAATCAAATTTCAAGAAAATTATTTAGTGCCGACGACGACGTTCGAAAAATAGCGATATTATCATTTCATAGATGTACCTATGTTTTTAATATGATTAAAATGATTAATTCTGTGGTCCTAGTGAAAAAGGGTATAAGTCTTCTGCAGGTCAAGTGAAAAAGGGTTTAAGTCTAGTACTGTTCGTTCACGTATATACCCTTTTTTATTCCGAGTTAAGTCGACTTGTACCCTTTTTCACTAAGACCACAGAATTTCACGTTGTTCCTTGCTTTTAAGATACTTTGTTACTTAGGAAGAATTATTCTTTTATGTCCATTCTTTCGATTGACATCATAAAAACAGGGCTGTTTTTTTTCATATTTAAGACGGTTGCATTCCCAGACAAAGCAAGTAATTCTTAGAAAATCTTTAAATGCAGAATTACTAACTTTTAAAAATAACATAAAGTCTTCTTTCAGCAAAATATCCTATCTACGATATTTAACTGTATGTAGATAGAGCTAGATGTCTGAGATTGTCAACTGTTTATACATACACAGCACACATTCATACTTAATTCGTTTTTAAAATTATCCAAATGTGACGCTTGTATGTTACCTTTTATACGATACAACAAAACTAAAAACACTTTGAATAAAAAACTGTTTCTTGTATTGGTATACCTTTTATTATTTCACTTTCTATAAAGAAAAAGTTTGCAAGTCCGGTGCAATAAGACATTATGAAAAACAAATCAACCTGCTATCTATTGGTTACTACTTTAGAAAAAACTCGTATCTGATATTTCGAGATGAATGAGTTTGAACTGAATTCCCTTCATTAAGTTTAACATCGTACTTCACATAATATGAGATACGAGTTTTTTTCAAAGCTATGACGAGATACTGCTTTTCACAGTTAAGACGGACGGACAGACATCGTAGTTATATTAATAGGGTCCCGTTGGTCTCCGTTCAGGTGCGGAACCCTAAAAATTTTGACATAATCGTGTTAAAAAGATAAACATTCCATCGACAATGATGTCACACAGCAATCTAACAACTCTAATTTCAAATAATCACGTTCCAAACTCCGCTGGCTTGCGTATCATTGAAGACAAATTGGATACGAAGTAAGCGAATAATAACACAAACTTATATTTACCGTGGATGTAATACCTACATAATTATATGAAAAAACTCGTATCTCATATTTCGAGATATATGAGTTTGAATTTTATTGTTTATACGCTTAAGTTTAAAATGGTACGTCACGAAATATGAGATACGAGGTTTTTCAAAGCAATGACAATTGTAGCTATACATTTCTCATAAGTTTCGGGCGAGTTAGATTGGAAGTGGTGACTTTGCCAACCGCACGTCATGTTTGTATTTGTTAGTTTAACCTTGTATTAAACAATACGAAGGTGATTTTGTAAGAAAACAAAAGATTCGTGAACTATAATGCCCTCTTAAATAAAACGACGCATGCACAATTTGATAGCAAAGTAAATTTAACCCACTTTCGTAAGAAATAAGGTCACTAGTACATACGCGGTTCTATAAAACATACGCCCTTTTTTCTCAGGAGGGCAGTATACTGCACTCCTAAGCCAATAGGCATTATATCAGACAAACTCCTGTAGTAATATTGACCTTATTACAAACAGAATAGAATGAAAACTGCTTTGATTACTGAATTTGTGACACTGATTATTTGCTTGAGAGGGCAGTATAAGTACGTTGTTAATCCTGGTAGCGTCACTTAAATTGTACTTGTTAGATATCTTATGTCTCTTACTTTTGTCATATCGAATGAAGGAGATGCAACGAAAATATCTGTCAAAAACAGTCAAGTGTGGTGCTACTGTCATACACAAATTTATACATTACTAGCGACGCGTCCTCGTTTCGCTTTGGTTTAAGTGACTTTCCTGTAACACCCGTACCGGAATTTACTTATTTTTCATAGGAAACGGAGATTGCCGATAGCTATTAAGAAACTGGTAGCACTGTACGGCGATAGCTAAAGTCAAGCAAAAAGCAGGTTTTTTTTTTCGTGACATTTTCACTTTATTTTATTAGTGTATTTAAATTTTCAAGGCTCTAGCTATTACCGTTCATGTGATACAGTCCGCTGACAGACAGATGGACAGCGGAGGCTTAGTTAGGATCCCGGTACCCTTTGGGTACGGTACTCTAAAAACAGGCAAGAGCACGTCCGACTATTTTCAATGCAGGCTAATAGAGTTCCGACGCGTCGTTATAACTACAAAAAAATGAACTATCCACTTCATCGATAAATAAATAAAATTATTTTTTATCACACAAGACTTATAAGATTTTATCACAAGACGAGAAGTTACTATATATACTAGATATATCAGGGCACAATCAGGGGACCATGTTACATAAATTGACCTAGTCCCAAACTAAGCTCTTGGCTTGTAATATGGGTAGACAAAGATATGAATACTTATACAGAAAACATCCAAGACGCTACAAATATTCGCGCTCTCCACACAAATATCTGCCTTTACCGGGATTTGAACCCAGGACCGCCATACGCTAGCTTCGAAGGCAGGGTCACAACCAACTATGCCAGCACGTCGTCGAAAATATCAGATCAGTAAGTAGGTATTAACTATAGTCGCCTGTAACTCTAAAACCAATAGTCTTATTTGCATTATTTCACTTAAGATATTTCTATAATAATAAGTTCTGTTTGCATCGTCTCATTGGTTTTGGCAACGAACGTGTTTATTGTTTTCCTCAAAATGGCCGACAGTCTCGTTTGCAATTTTCATTGTTTTTCCTCCCAAAGGCATCCCATTGTTATTTAATTCACTATAACAATACGTTAACTGTCCCCTGATATTATTATATTTATTAGTGATTAGCTAAATAATAATGAATAATGATCTTAAGAAAAACTTGAGGAACTGATAGTGATCCATTTTATTTTAAAACCAAATAATTATACATCCTGTCAAGTTAGTAACGTAGGTAATATACATAATATACAAACATTAAATCACGCCTGTTTCCCAGAGCGGTAGGGAGAGACCACTAAACTTCTTTCCACCTAAAACGTTCCTGAAAAAATTATTTCGTTGTTCCGCATTCATACATCATCGAGTCATTAGGTATTTAAGATTCCGACCTTTTTCAGTATTTCTCTGATAAGATAATAAAATAAATATTAAAATCTTTTACAGGGATGAAATAAGAACCCCTCGATATAATGTTGATTCCCTTTTGACAGTTTGATTTTAATGAAACAGCCCTGACCCACCATAGAAAATCACAATGACGTTATTATTGAAGTCGTAAGAATATCAAACTAACTCTATTAGTTAGTTGTGGTTGCCGGGTTAGAATAGTGCTTTTAGATTTATTATATGATTTATTTTGCCAAATAAAAAGCACCTGAAACCGACGTACGTGCATGAAGAGATTGATGAATGTAGAGGAAGCGAAACTTGTATGTTTAGACCGGTGCACCTGGCGTTCCATAGTGTCTGCCTACCCCATTGGGAATTTGGGAGACAGGCGTGAAGTTTTGTACATATATGTTATTTTGTGACTTTTAAATTTGAACCTTGCAATAAATCTAAATCTAAATTAACCATGGAAATTAAAATTTGAAAAAAAAAGGTTTTTTTATTTTACTTCAAGCAAAAATATTCACACACAATTAAACAAATTGGAATAAATGAAAATAATATTATAAGTATTTTTTAAATACTGGTTTTGGAAAAACAAAAAAAAAACATGGGACAATGCCACACCAATTGACCTAGTCCCAAACTAAGCTCTAGGCTTGTACTATGGGTACTAGACAACGATATAAATACGTATATAGAGAAATAACAAAGCTGAATTTAGTTTAATTTTCATTCTTAGGCTATACGTATTATAGTTATAGGTTATACTTATAACGGGCTGTTTCCCCAACTCGACGACACAATTAACACGCCTTTTTTGCGTATTAAACTAACAACTCCTAATCGGTTTAAATCTGAAAAAATACGATACGGGTTCTGTTTTATTTATTACTCAACAGATACTGAAGTGCAAAGTAAAATAAGTTTAATATTGTTAATAACAGCTTAATATATGAATTAATGCTTTTGGCATTTTTTTTGCCCTGTTAGTATTTTCTCGAAACGTATCTACAATGACTAAATAAAATATTTTTCAGAAAAAACATTGTTCTACTAACTTTATCTCTTTCACAAAAACTCCTTTCAAACATGCCTGTTAATATTTATTCTATCAAGTTACAAAATGATAAAAGATAAAAGATGTTTATTCAGTAAGAAGGCCGCACGGGCACTTTTACACGTCAAAAATCTACGAGCGCTTCGCAGGAGACCACTGCTGAGAAGAAACGCCGCAAGAAACTCAACATTACAGTCAGTTGTTTTTTAAATATTGCTTATGATATTATACAATAATAAAACTTTACACAGCATTTAGGTGTTTAATTTAGGCCAAGCATGTTTATCTGTTAGATAGTCCTCGACCCTATAGTATTATAGTAGTAGTAAGCTTTCGACATCAACGACTTTTTCATGTAATGTCTAAGTACCTACTGGAAATGATAACTTTAAAACATCGTCAAGTAATTTAATAAACAAATGAATGCATTGACCTAAAAACTATTTTTTTTAATAGTGTTTTTTTTTTTCTTGTATTCAAATCATGTATCACAATTCTTAACAAAAGAGCCTTGATTTTTAATGACATAAATAATGTTCTCATAAATAAATTGTGACGCTAATGTCAAAATACTAATTTCTTTAAATAATAATCTTAAGGACTCACGGGAGTTTAGGTTATATATATACTCGTATAGAATGAATGGCTCTTTTTTCGAACACGAATATACTGTATTTCAGCAGCTTGCTGGGTAAGGCATATCGTCGATGATACTGCAAAACCACGTAAGTAACATTTTACATAAGGAGCAAAATGCACCTTTTTAATAAGACAGTTAGGTTTATTTTGCTCTATCACAAATTTGTTAGTTACGCGGTTTTGCATTATCACCGACGATATTATATTGTTAATGACTTCCTAAATGATAAAGACATTTTGAAGTAGTGTGAGCTTACTGAAATTGAGTTATTTGGTCTTTTTTGTTATAATAGCTGAGCACTTATTGCAAATTGCCTTTAAGCCAATGATGTACACTTTTAATTTTAATTTTATCTATGATGTTTTTTTTGTAATTATTTATTGATTCTTGTGTGCACAAGACATTTTAGAAATGAGAACAGATTATGATGTTTCACGCCGGATAGATACCTACTTTTTTATTGTTATCTTTGTCCGGCAGCATGAGCACGTCATAAAAGTATTTGCTTACGGCGGCGTCGTTGATCGGATCGCCACCTTCCCGAATACATGGTTGAGGGAGGCGATGGCTGAGATACGCGTCATACTCGTGAACGGGGTTGTCTGTGGGGTCCGGTCTGTTCACGCTTGCAAGGACCTGTTTTCCAATTTAGTTGTTTTAATTATCGTTCCTGACGTAGTCCTCGTCATGTTGTTGTCCTAGTCATTATTTTTAACTTTATTTTATTGACCTTACATTTGTAATGATTTTATTTTTGTTAGTTTTAAAAATAATTATTTATTACTTTATTACCTTGTAATGTAACTTACTTTTAAGTATTATTGTATTTAATAATTGAAAAAATGACCTTCTGCTGGAGTTTGGAGTAGATAAGGCAGTTTTCATAGGTATAACAATAGATAAAAATTTGCAATGGAGTCCCCATATAGCTGTACTGGCAGTAGAACTAATTTCGGATGCGTTTTGTTCGCACATCGAGTTACTTGGATTGTCAAAACATTTTATCCGTTTTTACAACAAGAACGGAGGTTAATGTTGAATGCTGATATTTACGAATTAAAACAAAGTTGTAAGACTGTATTTAGTGTTTTTTACTCGATGCAATTAATTAATTGTGATGTTAAAAATTCAGCACTTCTAACGTTTTACGTTTTGTTAGCTGTCAAATATCAGTTAAGCTGCCTTCAAATGTCAAAACCCTTTCTTCACATGTGGATACAAAGCGATTTTCTCAATAGATATTAAACGAACAAATAGGGCTTTCCAAGCTAGTGAGATAAAAAGGATTCATTTGCCGTGCATGTTGCTGCAAAGCCGCTTTGTACAATTTAATCTAGCGTGACTCATACGGGCAGGCCTAATAATCTCGATCAAACCCAAGAAGCACCTCTCTACCCTGAGCCCCTCAGGAACTGGTGGTTCCCTGCTGCTATGAATATGCGGATATTTCGGGACGCCCATTCCATTCAGTTGGCGAGTGACCGTCTGCCATTGAACCAAATTAATTACTTCTGGCCAGGCAGGCAAAGCAGTTTCATCAATAGCCTTGTTCACAAATCCATATCAGTATATTCACAAAGCGTATAATGTTAATTCCCATCCTGAAATAGTCCTACACTAACCATAAAACACAGGGACAATGCCGGTTGGTGTCCCATCACTTTACTAAAGTAAACTTGTCTAAAGGGCCTCTGCGTATTGGCATCGGCTCCATGACCGCCTTCCAAAGCTCCCGTAATGGTACGCAAATATATATAATGCTACAAACTACAACAACTCTCGTTTTAATTAATGTTAAAAAAAATAGGTTTTGCCTTTGAAATGCAATCGTTACGAATCTAACGATAGTTCTTTTAACCATTCTTTGGTCAACTCAGCTTACCCCTCACTCGGCCCGCGGGCCGTAATACCCACTACAAAATATATTTGTATATTTTTATAGTCAACTCAGCCCACGGGCCTAACCGCATTGTTTTTATTTTAGCAATACGTAACACCCAATATTACTAAATACCTAAAGGACCGCCGTAAAACTTCTATTTATTTTTTTATCCACACATCAAAAATGAAATCTTTTAATGTACCCTGATGCGACTTTTAAAATAATCGTAATTAAGATTTCGTTATTTTGGCCACTATGGACCAGTTAAAACTTACCCCTGTTTAATTAATCAAGCCCCAGCCTCCCCTATGTTATACCGTTTTGACTTTATAAGCTGCCAGACCAGGAAATATAAAAAAAGTATATTATTAAAAAAGGTGTAACATTTTTTTTACATTTAAAGTTCTCTACTTAATAACAGCCTTATGATGAACAAATAAAAATAACACTATTTTGCTAGTAGGAACTTAAGGTTAATTTTGCGCAAGCAACGCCGTCAGGGGGTGCTTTACGTAATCTCCGGCAGAGACCCGGCTACCAGAAACGACGACCTTTGGCCCTGGCAACATACAACTGCCGAACATTGCGGATCGATGAAAAGTTGCTGTAACTGGAGGAGGAATTGAGCAGGTTACGATGGAGAATCATAGGGTTGTCAGAAGTCCGTAGAGAGAGGGAGGACATGATAACCCAGTAATTTACTCTATACCGCTTACTAACTCTATTTCCGGGTGGGCGACTACCAGTTCCAGGGAGGTGTCGGGTTCATCGTCCACAATTCCCTTGTGAACAACGTGGTGAATATTGAGAGCGTGTCGAGCAGGGTAGCGTACGTTGTACTCAGAATGACCCAACGATATTCGTTGAAGATCGTACAGGTATATGCTCCGACCTCGACACACTTCGACGACGAGGTGGAGGCTATGTATGAGGATGTTTCCAGAGCCATTGCATAGCTCCAAAACTCAATTCACGGTTATTATGGGGGACTTCAACGCAAAGATGGGTAAACGAGACGGTGAAGAGCAGAGAGTGGGGAATTTTGGAGTGGGGCATAGGAATCACCGGGGCCACCTACTAGCCAGTTTTATGGAGAAGGAGAGACTCTAATGATGAACTCTTTCTTCAGATAATGTAAGCATAGAAAGTGGACCTGGATGAGCCCTGATGGTGTAACGAGGAATGAGATAGACTTTATCATGTCGACGAAAAAGCACATATTCAATGATATCTCCGTCATCAGTGCGGTTAAAACCGGGAGTGATCACCGTATGGTACGAGGCTTTCAGCTCGAACTTCAAAACCGTTTCGAGTGCCTTGGCAGCAACGTGGACGATAACAACGACAACCCGAAGACCCGTCGAAAATCTAGCTAAAGACCCGAGGGCTAGATTAACACCGAAGATCTCCCCGACGTCAGCCTGTACGAGATTAGTATGGCCCTCAAACAGCTGCAAGAATGGCAAAGTCCCAGGTGAGGATGGAATTACAGCCAAACTCCTGAAGGCGGGTGGTAAACCCATCCTTAGGGGCTTTCAGACGCTGTCCAGCTCCGGCGTCCACGAAGGGAGAGGTGTGGTGGTTCTCTTCTCCAAGAAAAGTGATAAAACTTTGCTGAAGAATTACAGACCCATCTCTACACCATTTCACTTCTGAGCCATGTTTACAAGCTGTTTTCGAGGGTTATCACAAATCGTCTCGCACGCAGGTTTGACGATTTCAAGCCTCCCGAACAAGCCGGTTTCCGAAAAAGCCGTACCGTAGACCACATACATGCGTTGTGGCAGGTTATACAGAAGAACGAATGCCTTGCATTTGTGGACTACGAAAAAGCCTTCAATTCGATCGAGACATGGACTGTGCTGCAGTCTAAGTGCCAAGTCTGCTACCGATATAAGTGTTGAAGTGTCTGTACGAAAACGCCGCTGTGTCCGTCCGACTACAGGACCGAAGCACGAATTAGATGTGATCTCTCTGAAGCTGTTCACCCCCGCATTGGAGGATGCTTTTAAGGTTCTGGACTGGAAAGGACGAGGCATCAACATAAATGGTGAGTAGTCACCTTCGATTCGCTGATGATATCGTAGTCATGGCTGGGACCATGGAGGACCTCAGTGCAATGCTCGCTGACCTCAGTAGAGTTTCCGACTGAGTTGGCTTGAGAATGAACATGGATAAGACGAAAGTCATGTCCAATGTCCATGTCGAGACAACTCCCGTGATAGTCGGAGGCTCTGCGCTCGAAGTTGTTGACGACTATGACGACCTTGGAGGTGGGAGGACCTTGTGCAGGGTCCGTCCGGGTTGGTACCACCATCTTATCCATTAACCTACCGCCAAGCAGCAGTGTTCGCATTGTTGTGTTCCGGTTTGGGGATAAGACAGCCGGTGAAATGACTAGCATAGAGGCATTCCATCTTCGGCCTCAGGGTTGGCAACGCATTTGCAGTCTTAGGATTGCGGTCTTATGAATGCGAATGTCTATGGGTCACAGTTTCCACTTACCATCAGGTGGCCTGTGTGCTCGTTTGCCTTCCTATTATATAAAAAAAAAAAAAAAAAAAAAAAACTATATTTACTCTCGTCGAATCCGACTCGGCTGGGCAGCGTTTGGGAAGCTTCGCAGCACCTTTTCGTCCAAATTACCGCAGTGTTTGGAGTCAAAAATCTTTGACCAGTGTGTGTTGCCTGTGATGACTTACGGATCTGAGACGTGGGCGCTAACAATGGGCCTCATAATGAAGCTCAAAGTCACTCAGACGGCTATGGAGAAGCCTATGCTCGGGGTTTCTCTGCGTTATATAAACAGAAATGATAATATCCGCAGTAGAACTAAGGTTACCGACATAGCCCGAAGAATAGCTAAACTTAGGTGGCAGTGGGCGGGGCACATCGCTAGCAAGACTGATGGCCGATAGGGTCAGAAGGATCTTGAGTGGCGTCGTCGGCGGACCGGGTGACGAGCTGTAGGTAGGCCTCCAATAAAATGAAGTGACGACCTTGTAAAGATCGCGGGAACGCGGTGGATGCGAAAAGCTCTAGACCGGTCTGAGTAGAGAGCCTTGGGGGAGGCCTATGTCCAGCAGTGAACGTCTTTCGAGTGACATGAACGCCGTCTGAAAGTCAAAGTCATAAGATATAAAAAGTATTCTAGAAATAGAAGGATTAGATATCTGAAAGAATTTTGCAAATCGGCGCAGTACTTTTTGAGATAATCGTGATGATACAAATAAACATCCATTCATATAGGCGTATATACAAACCAAACAACATACATACATACATAGATACATACAACATACATACATACAACATACTTACATACATATGGATCAGACGCAGAACATTTTTTTTTTGAAATCTGTAAAAACTACTATAAACAGAAAAACATCAATGTGTAACAAAATGAAACATCGATGTATATTTGTGTAAAAAAGCTACCATATACCGGTTTCGAAAATATGACATGTAAAAATTATAATCATACAACCTTTCACGAATTTAATCATTTGTAAATGTTCTTTTAATTCTATGTACCTACAGGAAACACTAAACTCTACATAATTCGACACAATTTAGTAAAGTAAGAATTAATTACAATTATAATAACTAACCACTTTTTTGCACTATAAGACAGTAAAATATTAATACTTACATTTTAACTTTCGTTGTCACATGACGAAAGAAGATTACACCTCACTCAACTTGTCCCCGATCGATGGTGCGACCGACCGACTGATCAGGGCTGTAAGCCGTTATCCACACCTAGTACGCGCGTGTTTAAAATAGCGGTAACTCCAAGCGACCCCTAATAAGTCATCTTTATAGAAATGAAGTAAAGGCAAATAGTAATTTAATGTATCACTTCATAAATGGTGTAACTTGTAAATATTCTTATTATGGCGACTCATTATAACGTAGTAAGTCACTGTCATCTGAATACAGGGTTGGGCAGATTAAGTGTCCTAGTTAAAAAGAGCCATAAAATTAAAACAAGACAGAAAATTTTAAAATTTATCACGTTTTTATTTTTAGCGTACTCTATACTTAAAAAAACTAATTCATAAGTTCAAATCGCTCGCCATCAGCTTTAATAACTTGACGCATTCTTCCATAGAATGCATTGCACGCGGCACGCACTACCTCGTCTGGTATTTCATCCCATATCTTGACTAATCGATGCTTGAATGAGTTTAGATTCATGCCCTGTGTGCTCCCAATCTTGCTCAGCATGTAACCCCATATCGAAAAGTCCAAAGCATTAAAATCCGGCGATGATGCAGGCCATTCTTGCCAAGGTATAAAATCTGTCAAATTTGTTCTACACCAGTCTTGAGTGCGTTTAGCTTTGTGAGATGGGGCACTATCTTGTTGGAAGCAGTAATAGTCGTTTCCATATAATTTTTGAGCATTTTCTAGCAAATGACACTGTAACACGTTCTGGATGTAATAGTCTTGGTTAATTTTGACACCTCGATCAATAAACAGCAGCGGTAACTTGCCTCTAGGCGATATCGCACCCCATACCATGACAGCTGATGCACTCTGGAACCATTGTACGGCTAATTTGTCCACAGGAATATCCTTCAATGAAGCACCATAGACACGATCGTTTTGTTGGTTGTGACTGTCTTGTAACTGGAACATCTTTTCATCGGAAAAAATAATATCATCGCCGTCGTGCCAAGCTAGCAATTCCCTACATTTTTTCACTCTAGCTTTTTTCTGGGCATCTGTTAAGCCATGATTTTTTTGTTTTTTGTAGTCCTTTAGCCCAAGATCATATTTTAAAATACGACGCATTGTTTGACGGGATATTTTCATATCTTTAGCAAGTTTGCTTGCACTTCGAGCTGGATTTCGTGTAATACGCTCACGAATATTTTTAATGATGTTTTTGGTGCGAACATATGGCTTTCTCCCAGGTTTGGGCCTGATTTGTGAAGATCCCGTTTCTTTGAATCGCTTGACGGTCCGCGATATAAACCTTATATTGATATTTAAATGTTTCAGCGTCTTCAATATCTCACACGGTCGGTATTTTTTCTGGTACAAATCGCACACGAGCTGGCGTTTCGAGTCCATTGTTGAAAACAATATAAAAACAAAATATATCAAGCTGACGTGAAGAAATCATAAAGAAGGTTAATTTGTCAACAAAAAAAAAATACGAAGTGAATAAGAAGTTTAGTTATATTTAAGTAAAAAAGCCATACACAACTAGGACACTTAATCTGCCCAACCCAATGTATATTTTACAAAAAACGTAGTAAGAGTTGTGCCACATTTTTTTTCCAATAAGCGTAAACGCTGTAAATGACGGCAGAAAAAGTTTTATGCACGCTGTAACCTACCGGACTTCATTCTTTTGTAAAATCTTACTTGGTGTAAGTGCAAATGGAAAATAATGAGCTATTTATTGGCTATTTACTGCAATTAGTTTTGCTACGTGTTAAAAAAGTACATACAATTCCAACGCTGTAAAAAAAAATCTTATCGTCGTAGCGCCACAGGACCCGGACCATTCGACGCAGAAAAAAAATCTGAATCCGAATATGAAAAAAAAATATTTTAGGTACATTGCGGGTTACAGCGTTTACGCTTTTTGGCGTCGATATACGGTTTCTTATTATTTTTTCTTTCCAGAATGTTCGCCGCTATGGCTCTCCCACCCAGTCACGCGGCATTTACACGTGCATTTTTACTTAACCGTAAAAATGCACGTGTAAATGTTTGTCACAAAATTTCCTTTTAACAGGAGCTAACAAGCCTTTATTAGGTTTCTTGCTAAACAATAACGAAACAGAACCCTAATAAGATCTCTTTGTTACCCTTTCTAAAAAATATTTTATATTAAAGCTTATATAACGAAATCAAAAAGAAAACTGCCACGACGAAGGGTGAGTTGTTTAATCAGTAGGTAGTTAACTGAACTTTACATACATACATTCATACCTTCACGCCTTCATTCCCAGAGTGGGGTAGGCAGAGCTACAGAATTACCAACAACTCTAAAAACTTGTTGATAACTCTGTAACCACAATTTGCACAATTAGGCTAAGATGTTTAACAGTGTATATTAGTGACAGGTAGCGAGCCCATCGCCTAACAGTACTACAAGCCTTTATTCCATTAGTCGCCTCTGACGACTTCCACGGGAAGACATGGAGTGGCACAATTCTAAGCCGGCAACCACACGGCTCGACTTTAATGACGTTAACTGAACTTTCATGGTTATAATTCAAAAGTCGAATGGAAAATGTGACACATTTGGTTACGATTATGTTTAAGTACCTAAGGAGTGGTTCAGTAAAAAAGTAACAATGAATTATCCGGTATTTACTTTTTTATTTGTTGCTAATTATGAAGCAGTTTTCTTTTTTTGTAATCTGTAGATATCATACTATTAAAAAAAATACAATAATATTGAATTGTGAAAGATTCCTTGAGTTTTCTCAATATTTATTGCAATGTACTTTATAAATCTTTGTACAACACAATTTGACAATCTTCGCTTGCCGTTTTCTACAATACCACAATTGAATTTCCATTTTCAGAACTGGTTTTATGCTTTTAAGAATATTATTGTACGAATAAGTTATACCAATAAACTGGATTTCACGTTGGGTAGTAAGGAAGTTTCTCCAATCTAACCTCTGACAGGGGTTTTTCTATGGGAGACAAATTTCCGTAAAAATGGCAAATACACAATTTTTGAAAATCCATGTAACTACCCGAAACTAAAGTCAAATCAAAAATATTAACTAATGTTCAAAAGATAATTTGATAAGGTATTAACTACCCCATCAAACTTAAAGAAAAAAATTACGTTTATGACAAACACCTCATAAATTCTCTCAAAAGACACTGTTCAAAAAGTTTTAGGTGTGATTTAATGTAAAAGGCGAAAACTTGAAATCCCTCTTTAATTTTTACCATTCTTATTGTTTATTTTATTTAATAGTATCTATAGATTACTATTACAAATGCACTGCTTAGAAATTAGCACAAAATAAAAATAAATTCCATATTATGTGCTGCTACTTTTTTTCCGGACCACTCCTTACTGACCAAACAACGGCTCTGCTCTAAATATATTTGAAATAGTGCTTGAAATAGAGGTTTATACGACTAAAAATCACCTTAAATACAGCACCTTATTATGTCAACATGTCCAAACTAAACCAAAGCATATCACATATCCCTTTGATGTTCGACTATAATAGGGAATATGAAGGGATGCTGCAACGTATCATATTGTGGGGCGTATCAATATCTACTCAAAGCAACGGTCGCGATGTATGATGGAGCTACACGACGCGACGGGCTAGATACATTGGAATGATACAAGTGTGGACCTGGCTTACGTGCAATGTTCAAATAATAAGTACCTACAAAATTTAATCAGGACTAAAATGAAGACGCGGTAATTTTACCATTGCTTCACGAAAATAAGCATGAATACTGCACTATTTAGGCAGTAAGTATCTCAAATACAGCATACGAAGTAAAATTATTAAAATAATGCAGCCAGTGTCATAGGGACCAAGCCGCGAGCGGACCTGCTAGAGGGGGTTTTCTTTTTATAGTGGTGATTATTATTTCCATCTTTAATATGTGAGTAGCTTAGTTTTATTTTAATTTTAAAAAGTTTAGTTTTATTTTTTTATCCCTAACATCAATAAAAAAAAAGATAAAAGATAAAAGATGTTTATTCAGTAAGTAGGCCGCACGGGCACTTTTACGCGTCAAAAATCTACCAGCGCTTCACAAGAGACCACTGCTGAGAAGAAACGCCGCAAGAAACTCAACAGTCAGTCGTTTTTTTTAATATTGCTTATATTATATAATAATAAACTTAACCTAGCATTATATAAAACAATGAATCTCACATAAAACAAAAAATAAATACATTCATGCGCAGTTGAGCGTTGTTTATGCGCAATAGATATGAATTGTAACGATTAAAATAAATAATTCAAGGGACAATGTCACACCAATTGACTTAGTCCCAAACTAAGCTCCAGGCTTGTATATGGGTACAAGACAACGATATAAATACTTAATACATAGAAAACATCCATGACACAGGAAAAAATATTCGCGCTAATCACACTAAATATCTACCGGGATTTGAACCCAGGACCGCTAGTTTCGTAGGCAGGGTAGCAACTAAGTCAGTGCGTCGCCTTTGTCGCCGTCGTTCGTAGTAGATTCAATCCTCACTTGTTATTAATATGCACTTAAAAAAAATATTACCCCTGTCTAACAAGATTGTGATAATTGTGCATGATTATGCGTCTTAGTTCCACACGAGTTTAACAAGACGTTTGATACATCAAACATTATATACTTATTGTCTAGGGGACACGGTTTCTGTAGGAGAATGTATCGAAACTTTTTATGTGGATTGTCTTGCCCAATGCAATAGGTAAGTATAATTTCTAAATTTTTATTGTATTACTACTACTAAACACACATTTGCTTGCTCAACTACGCATGAATATATTTACTTTTTGTTTAATGTGAGATTCATTGTTTTATATAACGCTAGGTTAAGTTTATATTATATAATATCATAGCAATATTTCAAAAACGACTGACTGTTGAGTTTCTGGTGGCGTTTCTTCTCAGCAGTGGTCTCTTGCGAAGCGCGGTAGATTATTGACGTGTAAAAGTGCCCGTGCGGCTTACTTACCGAATAAACATCTTTTATCTTTTTTATCAGCTAAAATGTAATTTGAATCACTAAAAAACTTGCTGCTGCTCCTATAAGCTACGGTTGATATAACTAATATCATAACTATTGTATTCATTTTGTGTCAACTATGAGAAAATCTCTCTTGGTTTGCTCACATTTTTTTTAAGTGTGGTTGGTCTTGCTACATGAGTTTTGTCTGATATACCACCGTGTATCTTATAGGCTATAGCAGCATGGTAATTCATTTTCGTGAAGAATCGTCACGCAACGTCAATTCAACGTCACGAAAAGCAATTTAATCCTTATTAACTGAATCTGTGTAGGCCGTAAGTAATTTCATATTTTCTAATTTAAGCTGGTCTTATACTCGTACTAGGTATATAAGGATAAAACTACCGAAATATTGGCGTTTACATCTCCACTATCACTTTATCCCCTTATTCGTCTCATACAACGTCGACGGACGGAAGACATGGAGTGGAACTATTCTATGCCGTCAACCAGACGTGAAATATCCGACTTTATGTTTCAAAGGGCTTACTTAGAACCTTGTCTTTCTCGGCATGCACCCTTTCCCTTTTTTGTTACTCCCCTTTCATTTAACCGTTGTCGAACCAACCCTAAAGCCTCGGATACAAGGTTAAAGGTGCAGGTATCCGTCACGTACGCTACATTTATTGTCAAGGGCTGATTGATATACCTATTGTATAAAACCTTTCTCGTGGGCTAGCGTTTTCAGGCTGCCAGTGTCGCTCCGACTGCAGTACGGCCCGCACCGATCCTTCGATTATTATCGGAGTAGAAGGTGCCCATTCCTATTTTTGAAATCCAATTGCATTCTGAACGTCCAGTACTCCATTCCCAAACTTCAATTTCATTCCAATTTTAAATATCCAACGGGCGCGTGCGTGTCTGCAGCTGCGAAGTACTAGTAAGAATTTTACGCGTATATTTTTACTTTTGGTTTTGTTTTTTTTTTATTAGTTTTAATTTTTAATTTTTGGCGGCTTTGCGTTTCTTTTGTGTGTTTTAATAAGGCGTTTTTTAGAATTAATTTTTCTTTTAATATAGTTTGATTTCAAATTTGCGCACATGTTTTTCCTGAATTTTTAGGTACTCTGCCAGCCATGCGTTGTTTCCGTTTTTTACGTACGTTTAATTATTAAATTAATGCGAATATGCCTATGCAATAAAATATCCCAGAGATTATAAATACCTACCATATTATAAGTACCAGTCTTGAAAAAATGCCTCCAAAAAGCATTTTTTAAATGGTACTGTTTGAAAAAAAAACGGTACAAATAAAATCAGGGTTTACAGGTTTTGATTCTGCAAGAACTGATGAAAAATTTTCATGCACCAGATATATTATCCTTTCAAATTAATAACACTGTTGAATCCAGAACAACAGACTAAAATGGAATTTTTCAATAACGTACGTGGTTATAAACATAAAATTACAATGTTTTTTAGAGTCATGCATTTTAGTTTGTAAATAAAACCTTAATATTGATGCCAGTATTGCGAGTAATCACGATCTGACTCAATTTGTTGCTAAAAAACTGCAAATGCAAAATATTCATTTTCAATAAAAAATAAGTCTCATTAAATTATTCGCAGCGCGTTAGCGAAAGCTCTTAAATATTTTCAAGGGTAAGAAATAACAGTTTTACGATGTTTTACTTTATCAAATACTAATAATTCCTAAAACAATTCGTGACTAATCAGACAATATTACCGCAACAGCGCGCAAAGTTTTTTAGTAGCGCTCAGCCGGTAAAGTAATACAACGTAATTCATAATATTGCATTTTTTTTAAACTACTTACATTTACAACTCAGAAAATAATAAAAACCTTGTTATTTACAAAAAAAAATAGGATTGTGGTCTGTGCCTCCTGTGACAAGTGATACAACTCGAAAAACACGATTTTACAGGAGAGCAAAAACAAGTTTAAAAAAAATACTGCTTTTAAACGAATACGTTTTTTTGAACATTGCTTTCGATTTTTATAACATGTAATATCACTTTATTAACTGGTTTGACAAAAATAATGATACTAGTTATAGATTTTAAGATATTTGAAGAAACGTCCGAAATGTATCATTTTACATTTCAGATTAATCTATTTAACTCGTGTATGATGATACAACTCGAATTGTATTACTTAACACAAAAAGTGTAATCAAGGAGCTCTGGTGATCACTGATACAACTTTTTTTTAAAGCTTAATTTTTCTATTATTTCTTGAGTTAGAGGTCTAACCTTTATACACAAGTTGTAGGGAATTGAATAAGTAATCTTTCTGAAAACGAACGGGCGTAATATTAAGGATTTTAGTGAGTTGCATCATTAATCACAAAAAATAATCGTAATTTAAACCGTGACTAATGTTACATATCGAGTTATTGTTAGGTCTGGTAACGAAAAAACTTGTGACAAATAATACAAAACAAACGATTGCAATTATGATAATTTTGTTTTTTTAAATATAAGTAATAAAGGAACTAAACATGAAATTAAATCACTGAGGAAACAAATTAACTTATACTCCTTCATTTCAAAGCAAAATTACGATGTTGCATCAATACAGGAGGTAAATTAACCAGTGCATATTGCCATCCAAAACAAAAACTAAATAGGCACCTACACAAAAAAAACAAATAACAATTCTCAATCATCAGCATAATCTAATCACCTACAACACATGAAAATAATGATAACTAAATCTCTGGTAGGTAAGATATGAAGAAAGTTAAATTAAGCTCGCCGTCAGTCGAAGTAGAAAGTACGAATAGGTAGTTAAGTGACATAGCGCATGGTCCACCTGAATTTCATCTTACTGAATTTGATACAATAATTTCAGTCACCACAGAACGGTAGCATTTACTAACCTGCAAAACATGTTGGTTTGTAAATAACTATTTCTTTCCGTCGCGAGATTTTTACCGTTTTTATCTTCTGTCATAATATTTTACACAAATAACTAGTTCCATACACATGTAGATCATAATATTGTATCGCAGCCATAAAAGGATATTAACATTAAGTTACCTACAATAGAAATCATGCTTACGCGTCGGTTCAGGCCACAGCGAGCGTGTGCTCCCACCCTCGATGACAGGGTGACCATAGCTATGAAGAAAGAGACCAGACTCATTTTTTCGGAACATGAGTTAGCTATGCCATCGTAAACTAGATTTTTTAAACTATGTTATGTTGAAAGCGACCTATTTTAGCACGTCAATTCACTAAATTATACAAAAACTTATGTATAAAACCGCCAATAACGAAATGTGCGTTCTATAATGTCGAACGCAGCCAAAGTACTTGATTTAGTCTATTTTTTCCGTTAAAAGATGATACTTTTAATCTGCAGAACACAGCCAATCGTCAATTATTCGGATTATACAAAAAACAAATATACTTATCAAGTGAGCACATTTATGTAATCTGCTTAAAACGACTAGGCAGATAGTTGCTTTCAGAAATTTTTGTTTATCGTTCTACCTCATGTTTGGTAGTTTTTGCAAAGTGATGTTCTTATAACCTTCGATAAAATAAAATTTATTTAAATGAGTGTTTTACTTATAACAATCAGCATATAGCTCTTTCTATAGAAATACTATAATCTAGTATTTGTAATTAGCATGAGACAACTAGGGTAATAGCATATAGCACTTTTTATAACAATACAAGAATTCAATTAATGTATGGTAGTGAATCTTGGGAATGGCAGAAGAAGAACGCAAGCCGGAGTAATGCAGTTGAAATTAGAGCTCTAAGAAGTATGTGTGGTGTTAAGATGATAGATAGAGAAAGAAATAGCGAGATCCGAGAACGATGTGGATTGAAAGAAGATGTAGTGACTAGAATCGAAAAGGGTATGCTAAGATGGTTTGGTCATTTAGAAAGGATGGATGAAAGAAGGGTTACGAAAGATATATGGCGAGCGAGAGTGAGTGGATATGTCGGTAGGGGACGTCCTACACGGACGTACGGTGATCAGATTCGCGATGTTCTGAATAAGGGCCAAATAAAAAGCACCCGAAACTGACGTACGTGCATGAAGAGATTGATGAATGTAGAGGAAGCGAAAGTAGTATGTTTAGATCGGTGCACCTGGCGTTCCGTAGTCTTTGCCTACCCCATTGGGAGACAGACGTGAAGTTATGTATGTTATGTATGTATGTAAGAATTTAATATTGTAATCGGTATAAATTGGCTAAAGAAATGGTCACTTTCGTAAAATTACGATTGAAAGGAGGATAGCAAATATTATTATTAGTTGTATATAAAACATCCAACTACATTGTTTTTTAAAAAACCTACGAATACTCCAGTTAATTTGTTTAAAATGTGCTTAATACACTGCATTATACTTAGTTCTAACAATTAGGGTTTTTATAAGAAAACATACTAGGAAGTAATAAATATATTTTTTACCTAAAAACGGCTGTATCTCGATACCGAATTTTTATTATTGGTCTCTTTTGCGTAACTATTAGAGATAAACCATTTTATTCTCAACCTATAAAAACTCAGTCACAAGGTAATATTAGTAGACCTGACGATTTAAATATTACACTGTATTATGACACGGTTCTATGGTAAGTATCAATAAATTTGTTTAGATATATTTTTAAGATTTGTATGTATATATGTATGTAAACACTTTATTGTACAACAGAAACACCATTACAATACAATTAATATAAAAATATGTACAATATGTTTATATTTTTCTATATAAGTATTTATATCGTTGTACTAGACAACGATATAAATACTATAACCAAAGTACAAGCCTAGAGCTTAGTTTGGGACTAGGCCAATTTGTGTGAGATTCTCCCCTGATATTTATTTTATTATTTTATAGTAATTGTATCACTATGCACCAAACTTTACAAGTTCTAAATGGTCGTAATATTCTCACATTTTTGATACAACTGACTTATACATTTGCAAAGATTAGGAAATATTTGAAAACATTTGATATAAATCGAGTTGTATCAATTAACACAAACCAAAAGAAGCAAAAACAGGTTTAATTTTTGATCTAACTCAAGTTGTAACTTTCGAAATACGCAAAACTCTGGTGATAAATGATATAACTCAAGTTATATCAAAAGACAGAAAATTTTAAAGGTATAAGAACCGTGATTTATGATACATTTTGAGATATATCATCTGGCACGAGAAAAAAAAATTCTCATGGTTTTTTGACGTGGTTTAACTAGAGAAATAGCATTAAACACTGAAAATCAGAAAAAAAAGGGTCAATTGTATCATTTTACACGAAAGTATCTTCGAAACTAGAAGGCCTAGGAACACGGGAGTTGGAGCAAACGATGCGTTATTTTTTTTTAAGGTGTTTCATGAAAGAAAACGAAAACTCCTATAACTCGAGTTGTATCACTTGTCACAGGAGGCACAGGTTTAAACCCGTCTAAAAATAAAACTACGGCTTAAAAATAATAACTTAATAACAATGGCCTACCCATAATTTTAGGTTAATGCAAAATAATCATGTTTTATATATTGTATGTAATTTTTTATCACTATACAAAATTTAAGATAGTGCATCGTGGTTACTGAGTATTTTATCCTGTCTTCGATGATTAACAAAACATACTGATTCTAATTTAGCCAATGTTACATCAAAGTAGTTATTAAAAATAAATTATTTAAATTTTAATGTGTTATAAAACTTATAAGTATCTAATTACTTCTCGACACAATTTTTTTCTTTACCTAATACCAATAAACGCACAGAACTTACTCAATACTCAATCATTTATTGCATTCCACAATATTAGCTTACAGGATATTAGGTTAACTTAGTTTCGGGCTAGAATAATACCAGTAAGTTACCTAAGCTCTATAAATACGGTAAATAATTAATGATTCTAAAATAAAACGACCCTTTTTTTTTTTTTAATGTTACATTCTCGAATATATCTCGAAAAATAACAAGGCATATTTTTCCGAGTAAAAATAAAACGGTCAAATGCAAGTCGCAGCCAAGGTTCCGTTTCAGAAAAGACATTTATCATAGGTTCGAGGAAGTGCTTCTCGATTAATTAACATTATTTCGTATGCGAGAACGTCAATTTTCAAAAATGTAAAGCAATAACTTTATTTAATTTTTACCTTAAAGTCTAAATTTTAGTATATAATTTCTTTATTTATTAAAATCGTCTCGTACATATTTATTACGTATTCACGCATTCATTAGTCTTTATTCACTTTTTTTCGTTTTTACGAAAATCGTCAACAAGAAACCTTTCAAAATAAGAACTAAAAAAAGACACAAAAATTTGGTATCTATTTATTTATAATTAATTAGTCAATTTATGTATTTTTCCAATAAAGGTAATTTCTTGACTTCTAGAAAAAGCCAAACTTTGCATTTTTTCATAATATAAAATCGTCAATATTACTGACATCTAGTTTTTATAATTAACTTACTTGTCGACAAACAGTGATCTCGCAAAACATAAATGTCTATATAGGCAATAATCTAATTAGCAAAAATGACGCAGATTTACTTTTCTAAGAAAACTTTACACTCATGACGCGCATCAACTTAATAGCTTGTACGTTAACGTACGGTTTTTCGGTACTTTGAGTACTTTCGAACGATACAAAACTTACATAGATAAATAAAAAAAAACATGCTTATAGAACCTTATTGCCACCCGAAAATGATTTAACTTAGGATCGTAGATTTTAGAAAACCGTCAACAGTCAGCGCAAAAGACATCAGTTTTGGGAAACATTATTTTCTCCAGGACACAATCAAAATTACTTTTTCGAAACAATTGGAGTTAAAATAACAAAAAGCACTCTTTTTAACGCCTATTAGTTACAACCTTAAACGATCTCAAACCGTTAAAGATAAAGATAAATATAAAGACATTTATTCGGTAAGTAGGCCGCACGGGCACTGTTACACGTTAAGAATATACCAGCGCTTCACAAGAGCAGAAACGCCGCAAGAAACTCGGCAGTCAGTCAGTCGGATGTTCGATTGATAATTATTTTATAAATTAGTAAAAAAAAACAAGAAATCAAAACAAAAGCCTATAATTATAATCACCAAAAAATAAAGGCAACTAAAATAATTATGGAAACCAAAATTACAAAATGTACAAAGTTAAAAGACTTTTGTCCTAAAATCAACTACAATCTTATGAAGTAATTTTAATTAGGTATACAAACTGTGATCTTAACGCATTTAGGGCTTTCTGTACTTTCTATTGATTTTCTAAACGGAAATGAAACGAAATGGATTTGATATCGCGTCTCGTCGGTGATGCAACAGCGCATTTTGCTCCTTAGTGTATTTATTAGTTACTAGCTGGATTATAATTTTTTTTTAACGGTGAACAACCCTTATCACTTAGGGGTATGAAAAATAGATAGTAGCCGATTCTCAGATCTACTGAATATGCATATAACATTTCATAAGAATCGGTCAAGCCGTTTCGGAGGAGTACGGTAACTAACATCCTTGACTTTATGACCACAATTAGGAAATTATAATTTTTGAGATATCGCGATTTGAAAGTTATTGTTTTTTGTGTAGAAGTTTTTTACATACTTACGAGTACCTTCACGCCTTCATTCCCAGAGTGGGGCAGGCAGAGCCACAGAACTACCAACAACTCCAAAAACATGTTTATAACTCTGTAACCACAATTTGCACAATTAGGCTAAGATGTTTAACAGCGCATTAGTGACAGGTTGCAAGCCCATCGCGTAACAGTACTACAAGCCCTTATTCCCTTAGTCGCCTCGTACAACATCCACGGGAAGACATGGAGTGGCACTATTCTACCCCGGCAACCATTCGGGTAAACTCTGCAATTTGAGATTAAAATCTCGTTTAAAGAAAGAGGTGACTAAACATGTCCTTTTCAAATTCCTAGAGGTACAATGGCGAACCTTTTAAGTATTTAAGTTATAAATCTTGCTAATTTTTTATATTCCTATCGCAAACAACACCCTGAATCGTTTTATTTTGCAACCGTTCAAATCATCTTCATTAAAAAGTTTACTTTATGTTGTCCTGAGTTTTATTTTTTGCAAATGCTAATTGACCACGGTAATCCAGCCAGTAGCTCACTGCTTTTTTCTTTATTTGCGGACCGTTCAAAGAGTATTATTCTACTCCTCTCTGTATCTTTCCGTTCCTTTTGCAAAAACACTCATTTAATAATTACTATAGATATACCTTGAATATAACCATTCTCGTGTGTGTATCAATCACCCTTTTAGGTTTTCTTGTAACAAAGTGATGTTCGAATAACGCATCGCTTAATATTTCAGCGACCGTCTTTTGAGTTAGCATACAAAATAGACTCCGAATGGACGCGTAAAATTCTTGGTAATCAGGTAATTAGTTCCTGCAACTGCCGTTTAACAAATATGGCATAGACTAAAAAATATAACTCACGGTTTTTACATTCTAATTCGAAAGAATAGATAATTTTAAGAGACCTATTTCATTAATTTTGTATTTGACACAATAGTTTCGTTTTAATATCTTTATTTAGCAGACATTTATGGATGACATGATTATTTTAAATTTAGGATGGCATTTTCAAATAAATTACAACAATTAAAAGATATCTAATGATAAAAAGTGGTTGTTATAGTGTATTATAACATACTATTTCAAGCGGTTTTCGCCTAACCCGTAAGATACCTACTAGGGCTTCAAGCCGAAAACGAAAATTAAACAAAGGTCAAATATACTTTTGTCAACATATCTGAAAGAAAGATATATTCAAAATACTTAATAATGCAGAATAGCTTTAAAACCTTATTCCTCGAAATGGTTTTCGAATTAGAGTAATTGTAAAAGTATGAACAATCCCTATTGCATTTCGAAAAGGCAGCGTAAATTACCAACTAGGTTTTGTTTTGCGTTCAAAATGCAGCACATAAAACCAATTTAATGTTGAATTGCAGTAAGGAATACTTTACGGCGCATATCTTTACTTCTTAAAACATCAAAGTAGTCAAAGATTGAAAGGCCGCAACAGCCAAAGGATTGCAAACGAAATTCTAATTTAATTTTGAATGCAAATACAGCTCACCTTCGTCTTTTAACTAGTGCCTGGTTGGCATGTACGAATGTCTCTTTATGCTATTGAAATTGAACAAACTATGGTATTGCTACCGTTGAAATTGGCGCTAAGAGCTATTGCTTACCAGGATTTGCAAGCGTTGACTCTACCTCTCCACTCCATGTCTTCCCGTGGATGTATCCCGTGTGGTTGCCGGGTTAGAATAGTGCCACTCCATGTCTTCCCGTGGATGTCGTAAGAGACGACTAAGGGAATATAGGCTTGTAGTGCTGTTAGGTGATAGGCTTACAACCTATCACTAATATGCTGGTAAACATCTTAGCCTATTTGTGCAAATTGTGGTTACTGAATTATCAACAACTTTTTAAGTTGGAATTCTGTAGCTCTGCCTAGCCCACTCTGGGATTACAGGCGTGAAGGTATGTATGTATATGTATATGACTCTACCTCCATAATACTCTGGTTTCCTAGTTATCTTTGTGCGGATTTGGAAGCAGGAGCGATCCCTCAAAGGCTAGGCAACCATTATATTAAGACCGGTAAACTGTTAGCAGTAGCTGCAAATGGGAAGTCTAGTTAGATTGGAAATTGATTTTGTAATGATAAATAGATGTTACTTATATCAGTCAATAGGGGCGGATTTGGTTAGTCATTTCGACGCAGTGATGCGAGATCTCGTGCGGATCAAAGCTGCAGTGAATTTGTTTCACCGGGGCGTCCGAACTAATTGGCGGGTTAGGGTTGCCGCTGCGTGAAAAAATCAGAATAAATAAACCGCTGATTTTGTCATCAAAAGTTGAAGTTGAAGACAACAATGGCGGCGGTTGAAACGCCCAAATATTCACCCAGCCGGTGAAACTTAGCTTAGAACCTTGGTTCTTTGAATTGGTGCTCATAAAGCTTGGTGAAGTCATAGACAAAATGGTCAAGTGTGAGTTAGACTCCCAAGGGTTTGCTACATTGTTACACATAAGTCAAAGAAAACTGTAATTTCTGACGTGTTTTTGGGCATCTCAGCTGAAATCAGTTTTTTAATGTATTGCAGTATTTTAATGCGCCTCAGAACCTTCAGGTAGTTACTTTCAAATACTTTCAAGTACCTACTTTCAAATAACCGAGTTATAATTTTGATATATTTTCGTTATTATAAGAAAGTGACAACCCTATGACCCGATGACTACACACATCAGTGTTAACGGCTTTACAATCCTGGATTTCTGCCCTCAGCGGCCTCGCATCAAATACAGGGTGCGGGGTCGTGATCGTAACTTAATTTTCCCAACTCAGTAAATGATTGAGATTCTATTTGTTTAGTGTATCATGAAACAATAAAACCATAGCGTTTTATTAAAATATTACATACATACATACATAAACTCACGCCATCATTCCCAAAGTGGGGTAGGCAGAGCGAAATCATTACAAACAATTTTTAAAACTTGTTGATAATTCTGTAACCACACTTTGCACAATTAGGCTAAGATGTTTACCAGCGTATTAGTGACAGGTTGCAAGCCCCTCGCCTAACATTACTTACAAGCCTTTATTCCTTTAGTTGCCTCTTACGACATCCACATTAAAATATTATATTTCCCTTTTAATACTTAAATTATGGTCACCTAACAATTTCAAGTTACAACCTATTTGAATACATACATACATTACATTACAGACAAGTAAGAATTTCAGTATGTAAGGTGGCCATGATTCTGAATAAAAATATTTCGTTGAATGTTTATTTAAATAAAACTCAAAGTAGTTGTGTCAACGCTTTTAAAACCGATACGCAATTCCTACACTTTTTCCTTTACTTCACTTTTTTGCTGCACGACCCCGCGGTAGCCCCGTATATGCAACCTCTCCCTCTAATATAGTTTACACCTCCTGTCCTTGACACGAGTATTTAATTAATCCCTCGAATGTCATTTTAATTTGCACGTATTGAGACTGGACATGACAAAATTGAAATGTGAATCACATATCATGAACGTGTCAATTCAAATTGGTTTTTCATTGTTTCATTTTCCATTGAACTATTAATTTTAAACTTGGATTAATGATATTGGCCGTTAATATTTTACGGTAGGATGCCCGATTTAATTATTCTGTCATTTGCAAATTATCGAACTAACTGTGTGTACTGAAATGCTTTAATTATTTTGTGGATTTGAACGTTATTAGTGAATAAATAAATAGACCCAGCCCCGCTTAAATAACTCTAAATTTACGGCGGTGACATAATTATAATTTGCATTCGATCGAGTGTAAATGGGTGAATCAACTTTTAAGGTACTCCCCATTTTTCGACATGTTTCACCAATTATATGTTTTTAGAAAAACTATATATTTGTTAATGACGTGGTTTACATGCTTATTAAATTAGACAAATAGGCTCACATTTGAAATTATTTAATTTAAAATAGTACAGTTTTAAATAATAATATTCTTGGTTACGCAGGGGACAATGTTGTCCCTAGGTTTTTTTTGGATAATGTGCATTTTCCCCTGAGTTACCATGTTCTTTTGCGGATTAAAAAATATTTGAGCTGTTTAACGTGTAAGGTCCGTAAATTTGGCGGTCTGATTTTAATATTCTTAAATGATTAATAACCATTTGTCACCAGGAAAGTATTAATACCGCAAAAGAAAAGGAGTACCTTAAAAGTTGATTCACCCAAATACTACTAACTACTGACGACGCTCAACTGAAACTTTTATATTTCATATGGTTTCACAATCAATTAAAAAAAAATAAGTAGTTAAATGGGGTTTTTAGGTACATAGCTTTGTTGTCGCTATTGTCTCGTACGGTCAGCCATGAATCTTAGTAGCCGCAAACTTAAGTCCTTTGCAACTTGAACATCATGTTCGAATTGCTCCCGTAGTCACCAAAGGCGATTAAGCAACAAGGTACTTAAGTGTACATCTACTTATAATATAAAGCTGTGCACCATCCTTATTTGGAAGGACGTAATAGTTTGCCAGTTTTATAATTGTTTCAGAAATTATACAAATCATACGATTTTCTCAAACACGACGGAACATTTAAAAAGTAAAGAAATACTTTTTCTATTTGCATTTATGATACATAAAAACAAAGAGATGCGTTTTAATGAATTAAAATCTCAACGTACATCGGATTTTATTGGTATAGGATTTAATAAAGTGGGGGGAATGCAGGCCATTATATAAATCATCCTGCAATCCCTAAGAGGGATTAAGAGGGGGGTCGTCGGTGCCCTGGGGTTGTTGTCGCAATGGTATCAATTTTATAATTACGTTGTTTAGGGTTCCGTATTCGAATGTCCGGTCTGCCTACGCTATCCGTCCGTCCTCACTTTGAATAGCTGTATCGTTTGAGAAGATATCGGTGGTTTTTTTTTTAGAATACGTGGTGATACAGTCTATTTTTTCTTACTTGAGCTAAGTAGTAAACAAATATGGCGTATCTTTAAAGTTTGACATTTCATAGGGATGGGAATTTCAAATCAAAATTTAGTGAATGAATGAAATGAGTGAAATATGTATATGGGTTGGGTTCTTCAATATGATTGATATAGTGAATTTGACAGACTACAATTGCATGTGGATACCTACTTATAACTATATTATGTACTCAATAACACAACACGATTTATAATAAATATGTGTGGAAGGGTCGGAAGGGGCCGCCCTAGGCGTACTTTTTCGGATCAAATCGGAGAAATACTGGAAAAGGGCCGAATCTTAAGTACCCGAAACCGACGTGCGTGCATGACTCGATGTATGAATGTTGAAGAAGCGAAGGAAATTTGTCAGGATCGTAGCAAGTGGAAAGAAGTGGTCTCTGCCTACCCCTCTGGGAAACAGGCGTGATTTAATGTATGTATGTATGTAATGTATTTTATTCAGTCATCCGTAGAAACATCATCATGTCATATCATATAGACTACCTATACACATAATAATAACTCTCACTAACTATTTAGTTTAAAAAGATAATTATATTCATTTATGTTTGGAATATTGTATATTAAAACCTCCATACAGTTAAACCGTTACTTAATCATTAATTCATTCACTTCTTTCCATCCCTACAAATGAAATGCCAAACTGACATTCAGTTTTGATAATCTGTGAGAGAGAGTTTCGTGGAAATTATTATTTTATTAAAATATGTAATGTATGTATGTTACTTGTAAGGATAATTTAAAGCAATATTTAGTAGGAATGAATTCGTTTGTGTTTAAAGTAATGACTTTTAGTTATTGTGGTACCATATATTGAGTGATTCCTTTGTAATGGCGTGATATGTGATCGAGTGATGTTTGTTTACTACTTAGCTCAAGTAAGAAAAAATAGACTGTACGGCGGATTTACTAAAGAAAATAATAAGTTAAATAATAAAGGGAGTCCCGTACAAGTAACGCTTTCTTGATGTTTTATTTTGTTGTAGGTACCTGTCATGAAAACCATTACGAGCGCATAAATATAGTTTTCTTTTCTTTTTAAATACGGCTACTGGTATATATAGGTCCAAACTTAACATCAAAACACTAACTAGTTTACATACATACCTTCACGCCTGTAATCCCAGGGAGTGGGGTAGGCAGAGCTACAGAATTAAAACTTCAAAAAGTTGTTGACAATTCAGTAACCACAATTTGCACAAATAGGCTAAGATGTTTACCAGCGTATTAGTGACAGGTTGCAAGCCCATCGCCTAACAGTACTACAAGCCTATATTCCCTTAGTCGCCTCTTACGACATCCACGGGATGACATGGAGTGGCACTATTCTAACCTGGCAACCACACGGGGCCACTCACTAATTTAGTTTTATAAAAAATATATTTTTTCAATAAATCATAATAATTTGTTAATTGCTTGTGATATTACCTACGAGTTATTGCGGCAGAATATTGGAAAGCGTTCAGAGAAAAAAAGATTAAATAGAGAAGCAATACGAACGAGTCTAATTTGTTCTTCAAAGGAAACGAAATTAAAATGACTTCCAAGAGACTAATAATTCAGAGTAACTTATTGCGTTACTGCTATTTAAATACGTCAACGCAAAATGCAGAAAAAGCAGAGTAATTAGTACAGGACAGGGTAGACAGACAGCAATGGGATGGGAGAGTATCTCATTTCATAATAAAAGGACGTCGGTGGCGGCGGCAGGCGGCTTTGTGTATTAGGTTTAAAGACCTTTATTTCCCATAAGAATACATTGTTATTCACTTACATGAGAATTACAACCTTTATTATAAAAACATTCAAAGAAAATAAAAATAAATAAAACTGATACCTAACTAAAACATATCAAAACCCTGCAAATCTCCCGCTCGGGCAGCGTCCCTAAAATGCTTGCAGCATTACCCCGCTGCACGGCCAGGCTAAGCCGTTAGGCAAAAAAAGACCCGGCCCTGGGATCGCCAGAGACGCCAACCAATTTATCCGAAACTTCGTGGATTAATTTTTTAGTGTCGGACGACCACGGCCCTAAGGTTTCTATTGCAACTGCCGCAAATACGTAATCGTTTGTTAAGAAAGCGTATTTGCGGCACTTTGTTTGTACCTAGGTGATCAAAATATATAAGTTAAATATAAGAATGTTAACTAAGACTATTATAATAACAAAACTAAACATGTAATGTAGTTGTTGGTAATTCTGTAGCTCTGCCTACCCCACTCTGGGAATGAAGGCGTGAAGGTATGTATGTATGTATGTAAACTAAACATGACGACTATTATGCCTACTATTCCGAATTTAAATCCCATTCGGTCGCCATGTACCAATTGTTTTAGCGCGAAAATCGAATCTGGAACCGATGTAGACAATATCATATTGACGTCGTCGCCCAAGGCGGTAGTAAACTTATCGTCGTTGTCGTGTTGCGTTATTATTTGAACTCGCTCGCCATTACTGTCAAGTAAATAAGAGCTATCAAAACGTTGTCAATACGATAATAGGTCAAACACGATATGTTTCTTACCGCCTAGAATGGAGGCCTAGGCCGTGTTTAGGTTCAGTATAAACCATTAAGAATAAGGGCCGCATTAATAAATCGATATCGACCGTAATGCTCGTCTCAAGATGCGTCAAAGTTACATTTTTCTATGGTTTGACCTTGTTTATTTAGACGGAAACTAAGCTAGTAATTGTAACGGTTCTCTTGCCCTCGAGCCGGAACACAACAATGCGGACACTGCTGTTTTACGATAGGTTAAATAGTAAAATAAAAGTAGCGATCTGACGGACGGACAAAGCATGTTCATCACAATCAAACTCTTTTCCACATGACATGATAATGCTTCGTTTTAAACGATATAGTTTGGCGTACATAATTCTACGAATGCAAGGTCAGGCGTGTTATTCTATTACACGGTGTGATCTACATGTGACGCGATTGGTTTAAGAACGAAATGAAAAGAAAAACTAGTTAGCGTATCTTGACAGAGCCCCCTGCTGACGTCGTAATAGGCTACGCAATTGGGATAGACCAAAACAAATAAGTCACGGTTTTTACATCCTAATTGGAAAGAACCCGTATGGTTGCTGGGTTAGAATAGTGCCACTCCATGTCTTCCCGTGGATGTCGTAAGAGGCGACTGAGGGAATATAGGCTTGTAGTACTGTTAGGCGATGGGCTTGCAACCTATCACTAATATGCTGGTAAACATCTTAGCCTATTTGTGCAAATTGTGGTTACTGAATTATCAACAACTTTTTAAGTTGTAATTCTGTAGCTCTGCCTAGCCCACTCTGGGATTACAGGCGTGAAGGTATGTATGTATGTATGTAATTGGAAAGAATGGGCAATTTTAAGAGACAAATTTCATTAATTTGTATATGTATGACCCAATAGTTTGGTTTTAATATCTTTATTTATGTAAGGGACATTTTATGGATGATAATGATTATTTTAAATTTGGGATGTAATTTTCTAATAAATTTCAACCATTTAATGATATCAAATGATAAAAAGTGATTGTAATCGTGTTTTAAAACATACTATTTCAAGCGGCTATCGCCTGACCCGTAAGATCAAACCGAAAACAAAAGTCAAACATACATACATACATACATAAACGCACGCCTTCATTCCCAGAGTGGGGTAGGCAGTGCTAAAAAATTACCAACAAGGCTTAAATCTTCTTGATTGTTTTCTGTAACCACATTTTGCAAAAGTCAAACAAAGGTTAAATATATTTTTGTCGAAATATCGGAAATAGATAAATATTTCAGAAACTTAATCATGCAGATCGGCTTTAAACCCCTATTCGAATTACTGATGTGCAAGTTGCGGAAAGTTTCCAAAAAGTTGGAAAAGTTGCAAGAAATTAACGGAAACTTTCACAAGAAATATAGGAAATTTAAATTTAAGAAACGGAAAGTTTCAATCCCCATACAAAATTGTGAGAAGTTTCCGAAATTTTCCTACATGAAATTTTCCGCAATTTTTGAAAGTTTCCTTTTGCACATCAGTAATTCGAATCAGAGCAATTGTAAAAAAATTACTAATCCCAATTTAAATCGCATGCGCTTTGATGTCGACACTCAATAAAAAGGCTTCTTATGTTCGCCGGGAAATAATGATACGTGGCTGTAGCATCATAAAGCAGAGAATCATTTGACGAGTCGATACGTAACATCAAGGGGATAATATTTCGGCTTCGTCTACTTCCTTGATACCAATTAATTGACTAGACCATTGAACGACGAGTGTCCATGAATATTATGCAATTAGTCCGATGCACGGTGGATGCATTTACTAATTGGTATAATTCGTAACATGGGCGATGTTGTATTATTAATTTGGCGGTTCATGGAACACACGTCAGTTTAGTGTTATGATACAAGCATACGAGTAGGGTGATGTGAAGGGTCCACGGGAAGAACATGTCTAGTCACTTTTTTTTAAAATGGGTTTTGAATCTCAAAATGTAGAGGACGAAATCGACACCTCCTAAGTATACTGATGCAAGTGGTCTTTTTGCGATTTTAGTTTTTTTGCATTTTTGTGATTATAATACTTATATTTACCTCCCACAATTTTTTTGTGCTGAAATTCCTACTACTTTCTGAAATAAAGTGACGTATACCAATGCAAGTAACACTATTTTGTAAATCGGTACGTTGTATACTGAGTCAAGCCGCTTGCACCACAGTACGCGGGACCGATTCCGTGGAGGGGCTGCGTGTGAGCGGTACAACTGACAGTTGGCTCAGTATGCTCGCAAACCATTAACGCGAGCGGACGTTGGCTCAGTATGCTCGCGTCTGTGGCGACGCAATATAAGTGTAATGTACCTACTAAGTTCGGTTTTAAGTTTAATTTTAATATTCAATACTTGTGTTGTCTCTAATCAGTAATTTGTTCGTATTAATTAATGATAATAAAACAAGTAACAAATCAAAATGAAGCGAACGAGAGGAAAACAATTAGTTGCAATGGTTTTAAATTAATCAGAGGACAGGGAATCGAGTGCTAAGTAATTGTGTTAATTTCTTTTTATTACTGCAATAATTAAGTTTATTTTATGACATTACGCTTTAATTATACATGTTTAGGGTTCCGTACCCAAAAAAATAAAAACGGGACCTACCTAAGTACTAAGACTCCACTGTCCGTCTGTCTGTCTGTCACCAGGCCGTATCTCATGAACCGTGATAGGTAGACAGTTGAAATTTTCACAGATAATGTATTTCTATTGCCGCTATAACAACAAATGCTAAAAACAGGTTAAAATAATAAATATTTAAGGCAACAAACGTGATTTTTTTGCCGTTTTTTGTTCGGTATTAATAAATAACGGCAACTGGTAGAGTGTCTAATGTTGTATAGATAATGGTATTGAACCCTTCGTGCGCAAGTCCGACTCTCACTTGGCCGGTTGCCTACGTAGCTAGCGGTCCCGAGTTCAAGTCCCGGTCAGGGCAAACATTTGTGTGATGAGCGCATGTATTCGTTTCTAGTCTTGGGTGTTTCCTATGAGTATAGTGTATCTTGGTCTTAGTGGATAGTGTTTGGTGCTGGTGCCTAGTGCAGGGTCAGTCCTGAGAGGTGTGGACGGTTTTTTATTAGAGAAAGCTAGGGATAGAAGATATTTGAAATGAATAGGTTTCGGGATGGAGCAAGGAAGAATATCATATGAAGGAACTGATCGGTTAGGACAATTGAAAAAAAATGTGGCCCGTGGAACCATCCTCAAGGCCACATGCAAAAGTAGGGGATTGAATAATACCCTGTGGTGTGAAGTCTCAAGCTGTCTTACAGCCGTCGAGACCGGCTCAGAGACGGGTAACCTAGTATCGATAGAGGTCTATAATATTGTCTTGGATTCACTGCACAGAAATTAATTTCAGAAAATAGCTCTTTCGTTTTCTGATAAAGTCTCTGCTTTAAGGCTCTTAAGTGCAGTAGGGGAGTCGAGGTTTTTATGAACGAACCCATCGACCGAAATGTAATGTACATTAATAACGTTACGCCATTTTGTTTAGTTAACGTTTGCATAACAACCAGATATCGCTTTCAAAAAACTCGGATTACTTTAACCCTAGGGTAAAATTGACCCATCTTTAAAACTGTGACTATTTTAGTGGTAACCATTTTGAAATTGGTTAAATAAATGTATGTAGCTTAGTCCTGATGTAGCATTTAAAAGAATGATTAAATATAAAGATAGTTTTTGGCGTTGTTAATGTTACCCCTAGGGCTAAAGTTTACGAAGTCATTTATTTTTAGATAAGTATTTTTTTAATGGGAAATTAGCAGATAAATCTAGTACCTATTGCCATTAGCATTCTTAAAACTATAATCTGAAGACCGCAATCGAATGCCCTTTTGCTAAATTATAATCCGTATGCCAAGAGAGATAAACGTAATTACAGATCAAAATGAAATTTTCAAGTGAAAATCTTCATACTCTGTATTTTTTATAAATAAATATTGGGTAATGTTGTTTTTAGAGTCTATTACTAAGACTCCGCTGACCAACTTTTTGTTTTGTTTTTAAATAATATTTTATTATTAGGGTTAATTGAACACATTATGAATACCAAAATGATCAAAGACTTTCTTTAAAGATAATTTAATTAAGTTCCTTTATTTCCTTACTACTAGTAAAGAGGTAAAAGCATTTGTTATATTCGTTTCTATTACTTAAAATAATTATGGCTGTAATAAAAATGAAAGTAAGTTTATACCAGAATAAAACCGTTATTTTGCATATTTCTATCTTTTCATTTAAACAACACAAGTTAAAGCATATTTTTAAAAATCAACCCTTTTTATTTTTATACATAAAACATGAAAATATTATAAAAGTATACTGGTTCAAGTGACATGACTTTTATTGTCAACTGGTACAAGTAATTATTAATGCCCTAAAAATAATAATAAGGGGTAACAGAGCAAAGCAATATATTTATTTATAAAAGATATCACCCATAATCACTTAATTACCTATAAAAATAATGAATATATGCTAAATTGTGATAATTGCAACAAACGATGTATACTGGATCAAGTGTTAGTTAGCTCAGTGTACTATAAATGGAAACACACGTGATACGCGTATACTAGTTTATCTGCGCTTTTCTAAAAAACTACCAAAGATATTTAAATTCTACTGATGTAGAAAAAAACGTAGCGCTTTCATTAGGATAAATCTAAAATTTCATTGCATTATCTTTAAAGGAAAAAAAGTTAAACATGTATTTACCTTTGCACGGCTCTCCTGGAAAATCGTGATTTTGCACTTGCATCAGTATACTTAGGAGGTGTCGAAATGAACTATTACCTACCACTCAGATTCAGATATAAATCTCCATATAACTTGTATCTTTTCACTCTTAAAAAAACCTCTACACGAAAATTACGTACAAAATGATATGGTTCCTTACTTTCAAATCGCGATATCTCAAAAAGTTACTAATGTGACTAGACATGTTCTTTCCGTGGACCCTTCATGTGATTCCTTCAATGGTTCAGTAACTAAGAATGGGGAAATCAATCTAGATCTAATTAATAATTAACCTAAACACACATAAGCACACCTAAGTTTACATACAAATAAAAATACAGATAGGTAGGTGGTGTTAATAAAAAAGTTTACCAAGTTAAGGAGTAATATTAAGAAACGGTAACTTTAGTCAAGTTTTGCGACGCGATAGCCTGGTTGTTAGTGACCCTGCCCGCGGAGCTAGCAATCCCGGGTTCTATTCCCGGTGCCGCTAAATCTTTGTATGATACGAGTATTTGTTAATGAGTCTTGGATGTTTTCTATGTATTTAAGTATTTAATTTCTCTATATAAGTATTTATATCGTTGTCTAGTACCTATGATACAAGCCTAGAGCTTATTTTGGGACTAGGTTTGTCTAAGATGGTTCTTTGATATTTCTTTATTATGTGAGTAACGAAGGTTACTATAAAACAAATGACGGTATCGCAGATAAAACTCCAGTACCAAGTGCGACCATATTACTAACGGATGAGGATTGATCTGCCTTGTTTATTGTACTTACTTACTACCTATTTGTGTATGAGGGGACTTTAATAAAATGTATTGACTAATTTTCATGACACACTCGACTAAAGTTGACTGTTGATTAATTTTAGTCCTTATTACTAGGTAAATATACATTTATTTTGAAAACCAACCAATATTGACATTTGATATTAGAAAAAATACATTCTCTGGTGAGACCTAGTTTTAATTGTTTAATATAATTATTAGCGTCGTAAGTTTTTAATGGGATTTAGTAAATGTTTATACATTTTTCATCACACTTGCATGTAAACAGTATCTAAACATACAGGTTAACTTGGCCGCAATGCCCCATATAAAACCCTCGACCTTTCTTCTTACCATGAAACCCAAGGTCGGTAAGTAATTTTTTTTAATTTATAGCACAGCACACAGGTCATGCAAATTCAAGCAAAGAGTTTACACGCAATTGTAAAATGGTCTTAAAATGTTATTTAAACAGGAATTTCATTGCAATCTCGCTACATGTTACTTAAATACTCAATTAATGTTCTTAATAATCGATTTTAATAGTTTTTTGTATCAAAACGTCGTTTTGTTTTACACTCATTCAGGGCTGTATGTATACCTACGTAAGTATTTGCCCTTAACGTTTCTGAACGAAACATTTTTATAATCTGTGGAGTCCGCCAGCCATCCGCTTAAAAAAAAGTTCAGTTCAAGTAATTCGTAATAATAATAGTTGACTTGTGTATTTATTTACTCGCAAATGTGATGAAAAACATTGTATGTTTCACGGGCGGTACGGGAATTACGTATCTCGACTCAGAAAGCCCTCAGTCTTCGACTTCGGGCTTCTACTAGAGCCTCGATCGTAATTCCTTACTTACTGACCTTAATACACAATGTACTATTAATCACGTGTATCCACACTTAAGCCCGATACTTTAATTTAGAAAAAGGTTGTTCAAGTTTGTTTTGTTTTCGGTTATTATTATAGAGGTTTATGTATTTTCTGAATATCGGATTATTTGTGATTGGAATTTGAAGCGTTTAAATGACGTCTCAGCAAGATTCTATTTAATCGATAGCTGAAATTCTAATACACTTTTAGAAGGGTTTCAGTTCTTAAGTTACCTATGTTGGCGAAATGTTACTTTATACAGGATTACGCGTTTTCTGAATAACAAGAATGATTCTAGAATGGAATTTGAAGCGTTATAAATAGGGTCGACAAGATTCCATTTAATCGATAGCTGAAATTCTAACACACTTTTAGAAGGGTTTCAGTTCTTAAGTTACCTATGTTGGCGAGATACTTTATGTACAGGTTTACGCGATTTCTGAATAACTAGAATGATTCTAGAATGGAATTTGAACCGTTATAAACAAACACCGGATTGACGGGGGCAAAAATGTACCAGAGCTAGTTATTCATTAAATGTCGACTAAGTTTATCGACATCGATGAAAAACAATTTTTAATCATCCATCATTATCATAAGTAATAGCCAAGCTTGAATACATTTTATCTAAACCTCTTTAATTTATACTTATTGCAACTATAAACAGCCGGTATCTTACATTGACCCTGGACTCGAGTAATTTTTGGCAACCATTGAAATTATATTGACTAACAAATTCATTCAGTACAACAATATTCTTTAGCATTCCGACGACTTGAGAACCTTTTTGATTTTTAAGTCGGTTAAAAATGCCTAAAAAGAATGTTTATCTTCATGAAAAGCTGATCATTTAGATATAGAAGATAAGGGTACGACTTACTTTTGCAAGAAATGTAAGATCGAGTTGTGTGACAAAATTATAAATACTTCGATCAATGACAGAGGGAAAGGATTATTTCGAAGTCGTCGTTGTCAACGCACGGAGAGACGCATAAGGGTCTCCCCTGACCTATCGACGCTGAATCGGCTTGAGCCGGCTCGATTCGGCGTTGCGAACGGAGCGACGTCGTTTTCGCTCTTATTGCATGGACATACATCTTTTTCTTACCGGTTCAAGCCGATTCGGCGTCGATAGGTCAGGGGAGACCCATATTCGGCGGGTGGCTCGGTGACTTGTAGATCCGATGGTGTCGGCGGCCTCTACTTCGTGGTTCTCGGCGTAAAAGGGGTCTAACAGAAGTATTACGTTTAGGTACTGTCTGCTCCGGGGGCTTGACTGTAAAAAATAGACGGTGTAAGCCCCGAGCTAAGATGATATTATGGGGATCAATGATGCAATCATAACTTATCCGGAATAATCCAGTGAGGACAACGACAGGTCAAATATATCAAATCGAAAACTTTGTTTTTAAATCCTTGGCACAGTTTTGTACGCAAATTAGAGACAATTGAAATGAATTGAGCTTATTCGTTGGTATATATGTAGCGAAAACAATAACAAAATTACACACTGAAAATGAAGTTTCAGCACCAAAGGCTTGCGTGAAAGGCTTTCGTTATAATACTTATGACAGGCAGGTACCTGGCAATCATAAAATCAGAATAAATTGTGCCAGCAAAAAGTATTAAATTATCGAAAAAGTCTAAAACTGGAAATACACACAAAGGTAGAAACGCGATATTTGCACCGGTAGTGGTGCACGTAGCGGCGAGTAATAACGTCGATAATTTGGTTGGAATTTTAACACAAAATGGGCTCACATTTTTAGAGGCGCTGGATTTAACTTAATTAACGAAAATAAACCATGGCTATTTTTATTTTGTTAAAATAATGAACAGAATAATATGCGCGTCGTAATAACGCACTTAACAATTTTTTGCTGACGTTTCGAGTTACTGCTGACTTTGAGTAGTCGTAATTGCTTCGTAGGCAGGGTCACTGCAATATAGGCTAACGTGTCGCACAATCGTGTCGTGTCGTAATAGATAAAAATAAAGATAAAGACATTTATTCAGTAAGTAGGCCGCACGGGCACTTTTAAACATCAAGAATCTTCCAGCGCTTCACAAGAGGAGACCACTGCTGAGAAGAAACGCGGCAAGAAACTCAGCAGTCAGTTATTTTATAAACATATTGAATATTATACGACTTAATTTAGCGTTATATAAAGCTATAAATATTAAATTAAATTAATATCTAATATAGAGGGAGAAAAGGAAATAATAACACCTACTTATGTGTATAAAGGACGGTGCAAGACGACCACATAAGTTTTGATATCTTTTCCTACATCAACGGTGTCCCCCAGACAAGATAAAGCTTTTGCATTTGAGAAAATTATTATTGACTAAGTTTCGGGTTTAGGTCAATCATTTTTGTCTTTTAGATAGGTCTCGACCCTATAATACGCTTTAGACATTAATGACTTTCCCAAGTCATTTTTAAGTGCTGGAAAGGGTAAATTTAAAACTACGTTTATTATATAAATGAATGCATTGACCAACAAATGATAGTTTACGGATGCGGAGTTTTCAAATAGCGATTTTATTTTTATTTCTTTGATTTAAATTATGCATAAATAATATTCTCATAAGTAAATTGAGCCACTACAGTTAAGATATTAATTTCTTTAAAAAGTTCTCTTAAATTCCCGTGACGGAATTTGAGTTGTAAATGAAACGAATGGCCCTTTATTTTGACACAAATATAGTTTGTATGTCAGCTGCCTTACCCCAAACCAGAATACCGTACGAAAATAAAAACTGTCATCCGGTTTAACTAAACCCATGTTATATTAACCTTACAGACTAACATATGTAACAATATATAACTTAAAATTAACATAACTAAGTATTAAAACACTTTCGCGGTGGAAGATAGCCGGCGACCACGAAATCGCCGAAATATGAGTATGACAATGACACCCTTCGGCCAGAAATATTCCTTTAAAAAGTCAGCAAATCTTAGGTTGACATCCTCACCACAAAATATTTATTTTAATAGTGGGGGGTGATTTTGTTAATTTATAGTGTTTGCTTGTGGTTTAACAATGAATAATAAAAAAGGTACTTTAGTCCCTAGGGCAAAAATTTGACTTTAGTCCGTTTGTACTTGGCTTGACACAGACAATTGTAGAGGAAGATGAAATACAAACAAAAAACGTCTCCAGTCACCATAACAGGCCTTTATACGTGTACAGTCGGCCACGTATCTAAATAAACCTGTCAAACCGCTTAACTTAAGAGCATAAAGACGCATTTACATTTCTGACCAATTCCAGCTACTAAGTTAAAACGACGTATCTCCAACACATATCCCCTAGCACTTACAAATCTATTGTTGACTAAGTAAGTTTGAATGTTCTTCAGCTATTGAATGGAGTTTCAACCTTTGCATTTGCGCAGTTCTGGTTGTTTGTGCGTATACACCGGACATTGTTCAGTCTATTATGTGAATGCGTGGCGCGTGACGTCCCTGATATAGTTTCACTTGCATTTTGTAAAGCTAATCACTTTCATGAAACGTTTGGGCGTGTGTGTATACGTGTATGTATAATCAAACGTAATTGTTACGCTACTGGTAGCACATTAGCAAATAGCTGTATTATTATTTTAACAGTAGTGTAGCCAACTAAGCTACTTTAAAGCTAAATGTCGCATAATTCTTGACGAACCAACTCGAATGAATCTACTATCTAGCATATTTTTATCAACTACTAGCGGCCCGCCAGCGGCTTCGCCCCGCTGCAAATTCCTGACTTTCCCGTTGGATTTTTCAATTATTTTCTTTCATAAAAACCTTGTCCTGACATTCACAAACACAACAAAAAAGAAATCAGCCAAATCGGTTCAGCCGTTCTCGAGTTTTGCGCTTAGCAACACATTTAGCGATTCATTTTTATTATATAGATTTTAATTGAACTAAATATTAATTCTAAATTCAAATTGTAATTTAAATTATCTATAGTACTATGAGTACATACTAGATAGCGATAAACGTACTTATTACAAGTATACATAGAATCCAAGACAGAAAGAAATTGCTCGCGCTCATGTTACAAATACTTCTCCACACCGGGATCCGAACCCAGGATCGCTAGCTTCGTAGGTAGGGTTTAATTATGAACCCACATTATTTGACCCGGTTAGTGATGTGCCACTGCACATTTCTCAAATTCCCGGAATTGCAGTAAGTCAAGTCTCCGGCAATATGGCCAAGGCCTGTTTAGGGTTCCCACTTCGAGGTGGAATTTAAAAAAGAAAATTCGAATTTTCAGCATATACTTAAATGCTCTTTTCTACACTCGGTCTTATAATGATAAAAGCAACGATTTTCTACAATCAATTAAAAACAAAAGCGGTCAAGCGCATATTAGACTCGCGCTCCGAGGGTTACATACCACTGCATAGTAGGTATTATATTCCGTTATTATATTATTGGCCGTGTGGTTGCCGGGTTAGAATAGTGCCACTCCATTTCTTCCCGTGGAAGTCGTAAGAGGCGACTAAGGGAATAGGCTTGTAGTACCTACTGGTAGGCGATGGGCTTGCCACCTGTCACTAATACACTGGGAATCATCTTGGCCTGCTTGTGCAAAATGTGGTTACAGAGTTTTTAGACTTGTTGGCAATTCTTTAGCTCTGCCTACGCCCATCTGGGAATGAAGGCGTGAGTTTATGTATTTATGTATATTATTTGAGGACAAATCGGCATAAAAAAAATGTACTCAAATCCGTCGACGCTTTGTGTAACTGGACGGTGTGAATGGACTGAAACACAAAATGTATGTACAAGGGAGAACTTATCTCTTTAAGAGATCTCTTCCAGTTAACCTTTGAGCGATGTCGATTGTTATCACTTAAAAAACTAGTAAAGGTTTTCTAAGAGCATTTTCGCGTAGCAGCAAGGGATCTAGTAACTGCCCTTACAGCCCCATCTCAACTTTTCACCCTGTATACACAGAATTATTTTGGATGATGTTCGTTTTCGAATCACTCGCTTAGACAAGATCTGTTCTTCTGAGAACGGTCGACCTTATAATTAGCTGCACGCTTCAGTACCTTGTCGCTTTCACACCTTTGACATATTAGTGCAGCAGTTCAAGCATAGCGTTAATGTGACAAAGGAGTCAAGTTTGCGACAAACCGACCGTGCAGGCAAGGAAATTGATTTCCCTGTCATAGTCCATAGTGGTCTTAGAATCAATTTCGTTTACCAATTAGCTATCAGATCTAGACAGCTAATTTGGGTCCGTCCGGGTTGGTACCGCCATCTTATCCATTAACCTACTGCCAAGCAGCAGTGTTTGCATTGTTGTGTTCCGGTTTGGGGATAAGACAGCCGGTGAAATGACTAGCATAGAGGCATTCCATCTAAGTCCTCAGGGTTGGCAACGCATTTGCAATCTTGGGATTGCGGTCTGTCTTGTTAATTGTAAACTGCTGCCGAAAAATGCAGAGCGACTTTTTGATGTTATACAAATAAGCACGTGATATTAAATTATCTCTTAAGTAGCAAAAAAAACGAATCCGTATTTATCCTTCATATTTTACAAGCTAACAATACTATACGACGATGCAGTTAACTTTACGCTGACAGAAAAGGACGGAGCGATGTAAGTGCTATAACTCTGTCCTTTACGCTCACCGTAAAATAAACTGCATGGCCATGTCATAATAACCCCCCAGGGGTCTACTCTTGCAAAGTAAAAAAGGATAATCCTGAAGATCAAGTGAAATAGAGTTTTCTCAAACATGCTATGTAATGTCGGCGTTATGTTAGTTATTTTAGGCTTCAAAGTGCCACGTTCCCGACGGAACAACTCGAGAGAACTGTAAAGGAATTTCATACAAAATTGAAGGCCTAGGCCGGGAAGTAATTTTTTTAAAATTTAATATGGCCATGACAGCTGGTTTCATGAACAGGCTGAATAGCTGAAAATCGTTTTTTTTTTGTATCTGTGTGGTTCGGACCAAAAATATCCGCGTTAATGCCTATTACACAAATGTTTTTTGAGTGATGTTTTTTTTTTATTTCATTGCATATGTTTGAGAAAAGCACTATACATACCTCGCCGTGAAAAGGGGTTGCCAGCCTCGTAACTATCCGTCCGTCTATATGAACTCGGCCTGCAACCACCTACTTCCCGGCGTCTGTAGTAATGTACTATTAAGTCGACATGTCGACTTAACTCGTAATAAACGGAGTATACTAGACTTATACCCTTTTTCACTTGGTCCCTTTGTTCTACATAGGCTAAATGTACGCTCTTGACATTTAATCGTTTTGTCAGCGTTATGATATTATAGTTCTTATTTACTTGACAGTATTAGCGACCGAGTAGAAATAATACGATAACGCGTTGACGACGCGTTGGCCTAGTTGGTAGTGACCCTGCCTACGAAGCTAGCATTCCTGGGTTCAAATCCCGTTAAGGGCAGATATTTGTGTGATGAGCACGAATATTTGTTCCCGAGTCATGGGTGTTTTAAAAGTATATATTTATCTATATAAGTATGTCTATCGTTGTCTAGTACAAGCCTAGAGCTTAGTTTGGGACTAGGTCAATTTGTGTGAGATTGTTTTCTGATATTTATTTATTTTATTTATTTATAACAATGCGAGTAGCGACGATAAGTAGGATAAGGCCCCTAAATAAATGCAAGCCAAGATATGAAATAATTCCAGTTCAGAAAGCTTTTCAAGAAATTACTGAATGAAAATCTCTGACATGTACATTTAATGATGATTTTTTATTTCTGTATATACAGGGTGCCTCTGACCTTGGGGCTTTAAATGCAACGATCGATTCTACTCGCTAAACGGAACTACTTTTGTTCTGCGACATTAAAAAATAACTTAAGTTTCGATAACTAATTGATGTAAAAGTCTAATTGTAAAATCAGTGTATTACATACTGGCCATCTAATCACTATCTCATGGTACGGGGGCGACATTTCCTTGGTACGAGGCCTAAAGGAAAATAGAGAATTGGATCGCGTACATTGAAAATTACATTTAACTTGTATGAAAAAAAATAAAAAATTGTTGGGCATATTTTTAATAACTTACAGAACAAAAGAAGTTCAGTTTCAGGAGTAGAAACGTTCCATGCATTTAAAGCCCCAAGGTCAGAGACACCCTGTATGTGACGAAGCTATTTGCGGATGAATTTTTGTAGTTGGTGTTAATAAATCATATATTTAACGTTTAAGGGCACAAAACTTTTAAACATGCAGCCAAGCTAAATGCGACTTTATTTCTTAAGGCAAAGACATTGGATGTATATAGTTTTATAATTCGTTTTTGTAATGCACCTCAACGACAGCCTGGGCAATTCGTGATAGCTGCCATACGAACAAATAAATGCAATCGAGTTTTTTTGGCTAGCATTTTTGTTTTATTACTAACAAAATCTGTATTTAAATTATCTCTCTTTTTATTCTAAATCTCCGTTTTCCGTTCGTCTGTCTGTATCCCATAAACCGTCATAGCAACACACTAAATTTTCACCGAGTGTGAAATGCTATAGCTGGTATAACTAATAAAAAAACGCGAAATATTAAAGGGGTCCTCATACAATAAACGTGTTTTTTTGGAACAGAACTTTCGCACTTGTCGCACTTGTTCGCATCGTTAATTTAATCGATGACTACATACAAAGCTCCATATTAACGCTAACTGTATTTCATGGTTTGTATGTATGAAGTAAGTAATGGGCACCTGCGATTTTTTTTTCCTGCTTCTCCCCATTTTTACCCTACTGCACAAGGAAGGTAATGTGTTTATCAGCCTATAATTGTTTATGTTTGTTCCTTTGTGGCACTCAGAAACTAAACGCGTGGACCGATTATAATTATTCTTATGACAATCGATTTGTCTTAACCTTGTGAGTGCCAATAACGACATGACAGTAATCAAAATGCAATATGGCGGCAACCAGACGCCATATTGTAAAGAAAAAAGTCCATAAACTATCTAGATGATGTACTACAAGTGGGATATCATTGAATTGGTTTCTTTCATCATTTTTCATTATGAATGATCAATGATCATTTAGGATTTATAACAATTTAAAGTTATTTAACAACAGTCGGGTTTATAAAGTTTGCTTTTTCTAGGGTTCCGTAGTAAAACTAGGAACCCTTATAGTTTCGCCATGTCCGTCCGTCCGTCCGTCCGCAGCCTAGCTCAGAGACTCTTAGTAGGTACTAGAAAGCTGTAATTTGGCATAAATATACATATTAGTCACGTCATCAAAGGGCTAAAATAAATTTGTTTTTATTGTTTCTCGGCCACCCGATAGGTATCTATAAAATATTGCGGTTTGTGAAAACAATTTTTCGATTATGGTATCCGTTTATGTCCCCCATCCCCCCTCCATACAGTCAAAACCACAAATGCTAAAAATCACAAAATGAAAGCACATATGGGTCGATTTCAACATTTCTGATTTTTGTCTCATTTCGGTGCAATTTTTAAGTTTTGTGTATTTTTGAACGTTTATCGTTTTAAACTATGCATTGTTATATATTGTAGACGTGGTGTTAAGGGACACTCAAAGTCATAAATAGTTTATGAGATATACGAGATAGAATATTTGATAAAACTATGGAATGATAAATACACACCGAAATGATAAAAAGTATCCACCGAAGTGATAAATACCCACTGGAATGATAGAAACGACCCACGTAAATGAAATCTCATTCACCGGAATGAAAATAAATGAAAAAAGTCAATAATTATCATAATTATCGCTGTTTATTTGAGTAAAAATTACATTAATGTTATTAGTAACTAACATAATTAGAAGTCTTTATTTGAGTAAAAAATAGATTAATGTTATTAATAATTACCATAATTATAAGTCTTTGTTTGAGTAAAAATTACATTTATATTAATGTTTTGAAACAATTCGCTTATAAAATAAACATATTTTTAAATTAAAAAAAAATACTTTTCATTTTTTTTATAATGTACCGGATTGATTTATTACTTATTTCTATAATATAGTTTTCAAAAATGTTCTAAATATTGTGATTTATTTATGATAATAAACTTGTTATAAATTTTAAAAAAATAACAATCTTCTATGTAAATCTAATAGGAACAGTTCACTGACCAAGCAAAATATAACTCAATAATTCTAATAGTACAAATATCCCAGTGGCAAATATATCATTTATCACTGACTTTAAATCACTTAATGCTTAATAATTAGTGCCTCATAAGGACGGTCTCAAAAATATAATATGAAATACCTAAAAAACTCAGTCAAAAATGTAACATTATGAAATTATGATAACGTGCAAGACTAGATGTGAATTTACATATCCCAGATCTAAAAAAAAAACGTAATAATAATATAAATTTAATCTTTTTAATGTTTTTTAAACTGAATATCACGTCCAATGTTAACACTAAGCATTGTCCTTTATAATTATAATTAAATTGAAAAAAAAAACTGTAACAAATCTATTTTTCCATCTGTGAGAACTTTCTTCATTATAATATAATATTATATTGCAAGTTGTTAGAGTTATTGGTAATAGCTCTGCCTACCCCACTCTGGGATGAAGGCGTGACGCTATGTATGTATGCATATTATATGCTTCGTAGTACCAAATAACTGACATTTGGTTATCTTTAAACGCCTTATTATTTACGTTTAAACGCTTATAATATTTATACATTTGCTTTGACTTCATAAAATTAAATAATTAAATTTGATAATTATTTGGATAACTAAGTGAAGCTACTTTTGTATCATGCCGGTGTTGCTTATCATTTCTGTGGGTATTTCATACACCGGAAACATCGGAATGAGAACCATGGAATGATAAAACCTGTACAAAAATATTTAAAAAAAAACAACGGAGTCTGGTTTCTTTAAACTAATGTTACTCCAGAATTAAGAAATATTACGTACGTGTTATACATAAATCTTAAACTAAACACACAAAAACTACAAAAAATAAATCAACCGTCGGAATGAGGAATTTTTTGTCCCCACCCCACCGGAAGCAAGAATTGACCTTTATATTTTATCGCCAGAAACGCGTACAACACAACCGCTAGCACCAAACTCTTGCGCATGACTAACTCTACGAGTGCTCGGGAGGTGGGTGGCGTACATATTGAAGTTTAGCAGATATAAGGCACAGAACATTTGACGGTGGTAATGATAACGTTTCTCCGGACAAACGTATTTCCTCGTACCGGACGGTATGTGTGATAGTAAAAAAAAAAGTCAGGGCTTCTTTTTGTACACTAACTATCTAGTATTTTAAAAATAGTAAATGTTTTTCATAATCATTAATAGTTTTTGATTTATTCCACGTTTTGCAATCAAAACTGGGTTGCGGACAGCCCACCGTGATGAGAAATGAGGTCTTAATTTTTTTTTTTTAATTATTATTTCCATTAATATTTAAATTCCCAAAATAGGCAACAGCGTGAAGTATTCAGAAAAAAATAACAGTTAAATTTTTAACCATAGTTTACCCCGGTTTTCAGCGCCGCCAGCTTAAAATATTGCTTGGGAAATTGACCCATATAATTAATTTAATATGAAAACTATCACTATTAAGGAGACTTCGGTGGTTCTGGAGTTACAAACGGTTTAAATGTTTATACATACCGAAAACTTATTTGTGGTGTTGGTAAACTGACCGCGACCTATGTCGATGTATGGGGAAAACAGTTTTCCAACGGTAAAGTTAAATTGGTCGCGAGGTCTAATTTGTTTTAACGGCTTCGTAGCCCTACACTGAGCATGGTCCGACATGCTCTTGCCCGGTTTCGTTATTATTATCTTCCCATGATCATAGCATAACTGGTTATCGAATTTACCTTTCATAGAACAATGAACACAAACAAAATACAGAAAAATAATAATAACATATCTAAAACTAAATACCTACAAAAATAAATTAACTTACACTAAGTAACTTTATAATATACAATTTATTAAAACTAAATTATTGAAAGTAAAACTAATTATAACTATGCTATAACTATTACCTTCCCATTAGTTACCTTACATAAGAACCTTCCTTTTCTTCACCGGCTGTCTTATCCCCAAACCGGAACACAACAATACGAACACTGCTGATAAAAATAGCCTATCGTCGATGATACTGCAGTACCCCGTAACTTACTCATTCAATAAGTTGCAAAATGCTATTATAGTAGTAGGATTGATCTTCATTATATCGGCGTCTTTATTAATAGCCAGCGTCTTTGTTAAGAGATCTCAACATACACTTTTTAAACAAAAGAGCACTAAATTCTAAACCAGAATTGATTAATGTTTTGCTCCAGTGATCGTAGGGCTGGCTTCCCACGATGCGCGTCGTAGCGTGGATGATGGGCCTAAATACTTAAGATACTCATTTTTGTAATGTATAAATTGTGTCAATGAATAACTATGACTAGAGTAGTGGGTAACTAATATTACCCATTTTTTACGTGCCTATTACATACTTAGTATAAATAAAGACGCGAGAAATCGCTTTCATTTTTAAAATGTCTTTGCAATCTTCTTTTTCCTCTTGTTTTATGATCTCGGTTTTATGAATATTTACACATACTTACATAAACTCACGCCTTCATTCCCAGAGTGGGGTAGGCAGAGCTAAAGAATTACCAACAAGTCTTAAAACTGCTTGATAATTCTGTAACCACATTTTGCAGTTTCCCAGTGTATTAGTGACAGGTGGCAAGCCCATCGCCTAACAGTACTGCAAGCCTTTATTCCCTTAGTCGCCTCTTACGACATCCACGGGAAGACATGGAGTGGTACTATTCTAGCCCGGCAACCACACGGGAATGAATATTTATGTTTTTATTTTTATTTAATTGACAACGCGTTTAGCCTAGTTAGTTGGTGACCCTGCCCACGAAGCTAGCGGTACCTACTGGGTTCGATTCCAAATATTTGTGTTATGAGCGCGAGTATTTGTTCCTGAGTCATGGATGTTTTATAATTTAATTAAGTATGTAATTCTCTATATTTGTTTTTTTTTTTTTATTGCATGGGAAGTCAAACGAGCACACAGACCACCTGATGTTAAGTGGAAACTGTGACCCATAGACATTTGTAATAACAAGACTGCAAATGCGTTGCCTACCCTGAGGACTAAGATGGAATGCCTCTATGCTAGTCATTTCACCGGCTGTCTTATCCCCAAACCGGAACACAGCAATGCGAACACTGCTGCTTGGCGGTAGGTTAATGGATAAGATGGTGGTACCAACTCGGACGGACCCTGCACAAGGTCCTCCCACAAGTAAAGTATCGAAGTATGTTTATCGTTGTCGTTTATTGCTTATATCTGACGATGCTCTAAGACGGGTCTATTATGCACATTTTCACTCACTGATTTCGTACGGCACACTCTTATGGGGAAACTCTACGGATGCCAACAGGGTAATGCTGATGCAGAAACGTGCCGTACGTACGCTGGTCGGGGCGAAGCCAAGACATACTTGTCGGGGCATTTTCACAACGCAACGCATAATGACGCACTTTTCACTTTACATATTCGAAATTATTATGTTTGTCCGATCGAATATATCTTCGTTTCCAACAGTAAACGTCGTCTGCAAACAACTCCGCCACACAGTGCGTTTAAGAACTGTTCCTCGTCGCATGGCACTTGCAGGTAAGAACCCGCGCGTCATCGGTCCCACCTACTACGAGCGTCTACCCGCTGAACTCAAACGCGAACCATCTGACGACATGTTTAGGCGCCGGCTTAAGAATCTTTTGTTGGATAACCCAGTCTATTCCGTGAATGAGTATATGGAACTTGACTTAAAAATAGGATTGACTTTTTTTTTTTTTTTTTTTTTTTTATGTACTCTGTATTTGTGTTGACTTTCTACTATTATCATTTAATTCTATTTCTGACGACCTCAATGTAACTGCATATAATTTGACATGCCATGTAATTTATACTGTGTTATATTGAGTAATGAAATCTGAATCTGAATCTGAATCTGTTTATTTATATGTGGTGAATACGCAGTTGTAATTTTTCAATCGATTCACAATTTTGTATAACATTTCAAACGCAACGTTAAAGTGAAAAGGTACATAAATGATTACTTAATTACGCTGTTGACTGTACCTTCTAGACAATTTTAGATACACGATAGATGTAACGAGTACCTACAAATATCGAGAAATTAAAATAGGTACAAACATGTCATTAACTCACGCCTTCATTCCCAGAGTGGGGTAGGCAGAGCTTCAGAATTACCAACAACTCTTAAGGACTTGCTGATAATTAATAATAAAGGCTGGTACTGTTAGGCGATGGGCTTGCACCCTGTCACTAATACACTGGTAAACATCTTAGCCTAATTGTGCAAAATGTGGTTACGGATTTATCAACAAGAGAATTTAACTGAATAAATGTCTCTATCTTTAACATCTTTTTAGCATCTTTAGTATCTTTATCTTTAACATACAAACAAAAAACACATTTGATATGTTAGGGATTGAAACATTAGGTACACTATTTAGATATTTAACATTGCAAAAAAATGAACCCTGAACTTTTTTGACATGTGCATTTGCTCCTATCCAGAAATAACCCACAGTATTTTTTTTCTGAAATCTAAAACCTCATTATGGACAGATTACTCTAGTGGCTAACTCTTAAGGGCTAGGACGTTATCAATTTCATCTCGTGACTGTATTTTTCCTACGCTTGATAATTAATCACGTTATCATAATGTACAGTGTACACAGCTGTTATCTTGTGTTGAAGGTATTTCTTTTTTCAGTCTTGAAGCTACCGTGCACAATGCATCTGGCGTGGTTTTTGGCGGTGCTGACCGCACTCTTGGCAGGACCCACAATCCTGCAAGTAGAAGCCCAGCCACCACAAAAACGTAAGTATTTTATGTCGTTTAATCCAACAACGACACAATCCAAAATGTATGCAAAAGTTGATTCTTATACTTATACTGATTTATTTATTGCATTACGTGTAGTTATACATATGATCTCAAAAATATACTCAGGACAAAAAAAAACGGGTCAGAGTGCGTTTTTCATACAAACGAGGCTACTTGGTTCCTTGCCAGGGGTTGTTTTGAGTGAGGTTTAATGGTGGATACTCTGAGGTTCAATAGAGGAGGTCAAATGTTCTTAAGATACCTAACTTATCGCACAATCAGTTGACACCACAGTGAGAGAGTTTGGGTCAGCATTTGGATTTCCTTACATTTTATTGCCATTTTAGATGTTTTTCTGAACACGATCAATTCCGGCGTTAGTCGCAGATTCATTCAATTGGGTATTCTAGGCACTCTGGGAGTCCTGTATCGATGCTCGGTGTACCCATCATCAGATTTCACTAAAAGCATCCCCTGGCGAGGAACCGAGCCTTCTGAATAGCCTCTTTAGTATGAAAAACGCACTCTGACCTGTTTTTTTTGTCCCTCAGTGTATATTCAGTCTAAACTAACCCTGTAAGGGCGCTGCAATCGAATCAATAAAACTTCGGTATTAACAAATTCAATTCAAACCATTAGTGACCTAATTCAAAATTTTAGCATTCAAACTTCATGTCATAAATTTATTATTATAGAGATCGAACTCGATTTCCGTGTGGTTTTCGGGTTAGAATAGCGCCACTCCATGTCTTCCCGTGGATGTCGTATGAGGCGACTAAGGGAATAAAGGCTTGTAGTATTTACTGTTAGGCGATGGGCTTGCCACCTGTCACTAATACACTGGGTACCATCTTAGCCTGCCTACTTGTGCACAATGTGGTTACAGACTTATCAAGAAGTTTTAAGACTTGTTGGTAATTCTGTAGCTCTGCCTACCCCACTCTGGGAATGAAGGCGTGAAGGTATGTATGTATGTATGTATCGAACTCGAAATTTAAAATTCCCGAATTACGTCACTATATATCTGAAGGTGCGATGTCATTATAATTACAATTAACTAACTACCTTTTCAAAATTAAATATTAATGTAAATGCTGATTATTTTACATACATAAACTCACGCCTTCATTCCCAGAGTGGAATAGGCAGAGCTACAGAATTATCAACAACTAATTATTATTTTTTAATTCTATAACCACATTTAGGCACAATTAGGCTAAGATTTCCAGTGTATTAGTGACAGATAGCACCCATCGCCTAACAGTACTACAAGCCTTTATTCCCTTAGTTGCCTCTTACGAAATCCACGGAAAGACATGAAGTGGCACTATTCTAACCCAGCAACCACACGGTATATGATGATTATTTTAAATCAATAGTAATATAAGAATTTATATGTTAAAAGTTATGTATAATTATGATGTCAGCCTATTACATTATTCAAAGAAATTATATTTTAATAAAATTAAGTAATTAACCATTTGTACACATCTGAACATAAATAATAAATAAATAAAAAATAACTACAATAGTGACACTATTCAAATAGTGATTCTTACCGTAAAATGTATATACATACATACGTGCATAGCATATATAACCCCCACACCACACCACACATGAGTATTATGACTTAATTTATATATTTATAAAAATGTTATGCACTTAATTTATGAAATACTACATTTATAGGCCCTGACTCGCTTCATTGTTTGTCTATTTCAATGTCTCATGTCATGTCATTCGCGATTTATTAATTGACAGCATTTCGTCGTTTTAGCATTGCGAGTGTGTAAAGTATAGTTCACATATGGGTCCGGGGAACCCACTATAGTGTTACTTATGTTTATTTTTAAACGCTCAAGCAATCGACTGCACTCCCTGAAGACACTTTTGCACTGCAGATTTTCAGAAACTTTAAATTGGGTCGTAAACGCTAAGTGATGGATGATGTGAGCCTGTAAGCTATCATTTACAAGAATTAAAAGTCCTAAAGGGGGAACGATTTATTCTATAATGCGTATGATTACAAATAATTGGGATTCATTCATGTAGGGTTCAGATCGGGGACATATTAAGAAAGGGCCAGGTCAGAAGACTCTAAACCGACGCACGTGTGTGAAGAGACATGACTTATGAATGTGTTGGAAACGACGGAATTTTATTGGATCATAATAAGTGGAAGGAAGTGGTCTCTGCCACGGGAAATCAGCGTGATTGTATGTTTATATGTATCATTCAAGTCGTTGATGTCGAAAGCTTACTATAGGGTCGAGGACTATATAACAGATAAAAATACTTGGGCAAAATTAAACACTTAAATAAATAGCTTAGTCATAAAAATATGTAATCATTTTATATTGTCTAGGGGACACGGTTTCTGTAGGAGAATGTGTCGAAACTATTTATTTGGCTGTTTTGCACCGTCATAGGTAAGTAGAATGTTTTATTTTTTATTATTCTACTTATGAGTTCTTAACATACTGAGATTTAACACATTTTCCTGCTCAACTACGCATGATATTTATTTTTAATGTTAGATTCATTGTTTTATAATTGTATAATTTCATAAGTATAAGCAATATATAAAAAACGACTGACTATTGAGTTTCTTGTGGCATTCCTTTTCAGCAGTGGTCTTTTGCGAAGCTCTGGTAGATTTTTGACGTGTAATAGTTATCACATTATTTCGCAAATTAAATTACTAATTTTATTAGTGTTACGTTTACTGTTATTTTTGAATAGAATTACTATTGCAATAACAAAATAATGTCATCAATTAAAAAATACAAAGCCAAGTGTTTTGTAAATGAGCTAAAATCAGCAAAACCTTCTAGGTAAAATTTGAGAAATGTTGGAAGACTTGGATGAATTTAAATAAACGTATAAGAATC